>CM054118.1:77257641-77951862 GCA_028673005.1 Tanypteryx hageni | reverse complement strand
AATGCAAGTAGTGGTAGAAGGCACAGGACATTTCAAAATTGGAGGAAGGATTATAATAAGAGTAAAATACGCTTATGATCAAGCACTTCTAGCCATAATGAAAAACGTACTCCAAAAAAAATATAAATACACTTACTGGCAATACCAGGTAGAAATGACGGAATGGAAATAAATACGGAAAAATCCAGTCATGCGAATATCAGGAAAATACTTTAATAAAAGTGTTGGTGTAAAGCCATTAGATCAGAATATAAGTGTTTTGGACGCACCATAACGAGTGAAGTAAAATATGTCGATGGTATAAGTACTAGAAGAGCGAAATCAGACTCACGGGTTTATAAAGGAGAATATCAGCAAGAAGTTGGTAAAATGCTCTGTATGGCGTAAAGCTTTCTATGAGGCAGAAACATGAACTCCAGCTGTCTGTAGCTTATTCATAAAAACATACACCTTAAATATTTGTTTAAACATTTGCAAATTTTTAGCGGCCGCATTATTGCACTTTTTTGAGATTTTCGATTTTTCTAGTCGGTTATGCACATAGTCCTACCCACATAAAAAATTTCGAGTCTCTAGCTCATCTGGAAGTTCCCTAACATTAGTGTATCCTCCTGATATATGTTAATATACGAAATATCATAAGTAAGAAGCAGCTATATAGAATGATATATTTACGCGCGCACGCAAAAACACGGAAATATACAAGAACCAAAGTGTGAAGTCGATTGCTCTTTCATTTTGGGAGATACCATGCGTATCGTCTGACGTAGCCATCCACGCAGAGAAGTTCAGAAACTTGTCATCTTTTCCCGGGGCAATTTATCTCCAGTCACGCAACAATGGTTGTCACTCCATCTGGCAAAGGCCATCCGGCAGCGCCCCCTTTTTCACAGTATCGAAACTGGCTGTGGTGCCACTCTCTTGTCTTGCACCCTCCTTCATCCCCTATCCGAATTCTACCGCCTGGGTGCAAGCAGGCGACGGGAAGTGTTATTGAGGAGATGAGGGATGAGTGCGGGGAGCGGAAAAAAGTTTTTCAGAGATGATAAAAGAGATAGAGAGTTGGAAAGCAAGAGCGATAGCACGCGTGATCAGTTTGTGCTAATGAGTGGAAAGGAAATTGAAGGAGATCGACCTTATTCGGTGGCATTTTAATCGTTCCATTTATACATTAACTCGGGGATATAACGGCGAATTTATTAAGCTGTGGATGAAAATTCATAATTTTTAAGTTTCTGAAAATACATCACTTTTATCGGCAAAATTTTCATCATTTTCGTACTACTATTAGTTTATACTTCGTGTATAATAAAAGCTCAACAACACATTGCTCGGGAATGGACAAATACATGAAGTCTAATAACAGGTGAGGGTAGGATATTGGTGTATTTATTAGTATCGTCGTTGTCCAATATAATGAAAAAGGAAGCTTTATGGTAGGACATCATGCATTCCAAGATTTATTCAACTTTAGATATATAAGTACTGAAACATTGAACAACTACAAAAAAACATTGCATGGATGGGTACGCGTTTAATATAACTCCTTTCTACTAAATACGAAGTGAGAAAAACACGTTTCTTTTTAAATTCTGTACCGTTTGATTTAGATTTCCTTTCACTTTTTCTTCGATAAGAAGACAACTGCTGAGAACGCATGAGCCCGCAACCGATCTTTGTAATCGAAAACCCTTTATATCGCTTCATGTTTGCAACCTATTCGTAGTTTAATGTCACTGATTATATGCAGAAAAGCAGCAATATGTCACTAAAGTATTAAAAAATTATCTAGAAATGTCGACTTACATGCAATATATTATTAAAAGTGTCAATCGATATATTATCTTGACATCGCAGTCTAGCTGACAGCTAAGCACATAAATGAAATAAAAAATAATTACAATACGTCATTATATAAAGTGTATTTTCTTTGGACAGTACTGTATTAGACGTGTAACAACTGATATAAAATTTTTGAAATGATCACATTGGGAGAAAAAATAATCCGGAAGAGAAAAATATTTTTGCCGTTCTTTACAAAGTAGAGGAATGGGAAATTATTTACGGATCCATGCATTACTTTTAAAGCAATTTCGTTGATAGACAATTTTTGCAAGAATGGAAGCAAAAATTTTCAATTTGAAATTGATTTTTAAATGTTTTCGTGCAAAATATGAGACGCAGCCAAAAATGCTTCTATTGTTTAGTTCTTCGTTCAGAAGGCCATTTTTGCTTTATCTCAAACAAATCACATCAATCGTAATTCTCGATAGATATCGAGAATTTCACGATTTTTCTCTACCTGATGACTGAAAAAATCCGTACAAATGACCAAAAACCAGACTTAAAATCAGAACTTTATAAGTAGTTTAACGAACTTGGACTTCCTTATAGATACATTGCCCTCCTTAAAGGAAGGATATAAAGAGGCGGATGGAGAGATAGAGAGGCGGAGGGAGAGAGAGAGAGCGGTGGAGGGAGGGAGAGAGAGAGGCGGAGGGAGAGAGAGATGTGGAGGGAGAGAGAGGCGGAAGGATATAAGAGGCGGAGGGATATAAAGAGGCGGAGGGAGAGAGAGGCGGAGGGAGAGAGAGGCGGAGGGAGAGAGAGGCGGAGGGATATAAAGAGGCGGAGAGATATAAAGAGTCGGAGGGAGAGAAAGAGAGGCGGAGGGAGAGAGAGCGGTGGAGGGAGGGAGAGAGAGAGGCGGAGGGAGAGAGGGATGTGGAGGGAGAGGCGAAGGGAGAGAGAGGCGGAAGGAGAGATAGAGAGGCAAAGGGAGAGAGAGGCGGAGGGATATAAAGAGGCGGAGAGATATAAAGAGGCGGAGGGAGAGAGAGCGCGGTGGAGGGAGGGAGAGAGAGAGGCGGAGGGAGAGAGGGATGTGGAGGGAGATAAAGAGGCGAAGGGAGAGAGAGGCGGAGAGATATAAAGAGGCGGAGGAAGAGATGGAGAGGCGGAGGGAGAGAGAGAGAGCGGTGGAGGGAGGGAGAGAGAGAGCGGTGGAGGGAGGGAGAGAGAGAGGCGGAGGGAGAGAGGGATGTGGAGGGAGATAAAGAGGCGAAGGGAGAGAGAGGCGGAGAGATATAAAGAGGCGAAGGGAGAGAGAGAGGCGGAGGGAGAGAGAGCGGTGGAGGGAGGGAGAGAGAGGCGGAGGGAGAGAGCGGTGGAGGGAGGGAGAGAGAGACGGAGGGAGAAATGAGAGACAGAGAGAGGGAGGCACCATTCTCCTGCGAATGCAGCTAGCGAAAGAATGAAACCGACCACGCCCATGAGTGAGCTAACTCGCCGATAAAAAACGAAAGCTAACGCCTTCAAAAGAGCATCAGGAATGGGTGAGGGAGAAAGAGATGGACAAAAAGGATAGCAGATGTCACCTCACCAGCGAAAAGAATACGTTCGGCAGACAAGGAACGAACCAGAGACGATCAAACGAGGAAACCCTGAGAATCGTGCTCCACAATGGGAAGATGATAATGCTAATGTGTCCGAGAGTTGTGTGGTAGGAGGAGGGGGCGGGGGACGAAGGGGATGGGGTGGGAGGGGGCGGAGGGGGAAGATGCGATTCGGAGGGGCGCGTAAATAGTTCGAATAAATAGTTGCGGGGAGGAGAGAAAGGGCGAGGGCAGCGAGGGTCCCCGATGCCGAATGGGGTGTGTTGAATTTCTGCAAACTATGCATAATTCATGCGGGGGCAGGACGCAGGGAAAGGGCGATAGGGCTCGTGGGGTGTGTGTGGATTAGAGCGGAAGGGTGGGAAGAGGGTGGGAGTGGGAAGAAGAAGGTGTGAGAAGGGGAGTGAGTGGGAGGGGCGCCATTGTTGCGATGGATCCTGCAGATGGTATCGAATGGGGCGATCGCTCTGCTCCTCTCCCTCTGCCCCATGTATAAATATGAGCGTCGCTGGGAGGAGGAGGAGTCTGGCTTCTGGTCACCGCGATTCTCTCGTAATAATGATGATGACGCGAGTGAACAAAAAATTGCGAATCGCCTTTCCGGGCGCTAAAATCTAATACGTCCGTCTCGAGCGCATCCGGCGCCATCACGCTGCATGGTTGCTTGTACACGGCAACAACGCAGTGTGGAAATCGGCGCAGTCTCGCCGTTGGCAATCGTTGAATTTCTCTTAATTTTGTGTCGATTTCACCGAGGTTTTATAAAATCGATCTTAGCGACGAGACGTGGTGCGGTCTCTTTCGAAGGCTTTAAATCTTATCATTGATTGTACCGGAAAGCGATGAAGTTTTGTGCACTCTCCCTCCATTCCGAGGCCATTCAAGCACTTGGGTGACCTAGAAGAGGAGGGAGGAAGGGGGGAGGGGAGAGGGAGGGGAGACTAGCCGGTGATTTTTATAATGTCGCTTAATACCATATCGTTATTTTTTGGGTAATATGATCTATGTATTGTTTGTCGCACCAAGGCCTACGATTGGTTGAAATTTAATCAAGTTCATTAGTCATTTTGAATAAATCTATGTTTTGTGAAAATCGACCAAAATGCCAAGAATAAACAACCCTCAATTTTGAAGCTTTAAGGTTATTTATGAAAGGGCGTCTATTTCATAATACCAATACTGATTATGAGATATCATTACAATTGCTAGAACCATTTAGGCCCTAGGTTGGCGCACAGGGAAAAGACAGAAGGCATTGAAATATATACTTTCCGGATACTGGGACACCTATCAATCAATCATTTATTTAACACAAACAGATTTCTCCAAATTACATGCGTTATAATAAATATACAACAAGCACATACTAACATGCCCTCGGCGGGATTCGAACCCGCGACCCTGGCATTGAGGAGCTAGACACGCTAACCACCCCTATGCCAAGGCCATCGAAATCTTGAAATCGATTTTTTTCACGACCACAATATTTTCCCTTTATACTACGAGAAAGTGAAAATGATTGGTTAAATTCGAAAAAAAATTACGTTTCTTCAAATTAAAATTATGGTCATAATCACAAGTTCGGTGAAGTTTTCACTCTATAAAATCCTCACATCATTCAAATAACCTTAATTTCCAGTTTAATGTGGCCCGCTGGGGGTTTGTTACAATTCAAGTGGCCCGGAATCCAAGTTTCCCCTCTACTGATCTATAAATTTTGGGTGTTTGTTATTTCTGTGAATTATCATTGAGTTAAATAATCGAGTGTATCAATTTCTTGATTCATGTAATTAAACTTAATGCAGTATTACTTTGTACTAGTATAATTCTGGAAAGGGACGTTAAACAGTTGGTCCCCTTGGTGCTCTTCGCAAAGCGTAGGCAAATGCCGGCACCGGGTTTCCCTCCTCCCTTCTGTGTGTGTCCAGTGTGGAAGGCAACGGGAAACCACTACATCATGAATGTTTATGAATTCTAGAAATTTACGAGTGAAAGATATTTAACAATAGATCCAAACAAAGCACTCCAGTCGTGCTTATTCCTATAGCACGAATATATCGATGCCGATCCAACCGATAGCGAATAGATTGCCGAGATTGGATGCTGCTTCGATAATATCATAACCGATGTCTTTCTAAATACCACTGGTTTGTCCAATTTTTACGAATACCTCTCTTCGGAATCTAAAAAGCTAGCAAATGTTAGTATTTTGTTTTAGTTTCTAAACTAATGTACAATTTATTCAAATCGTACGTATATTTCAACTGCAGTAATGAAGGTTCAGTTAACAGTTGTTAGGATTTAATATCATCAGCCAATTGAAAGAACTAAAAACAATGGAATTAGCAAATGAAAACCTCGACGAAAACTAACGCAGATTTCAAAGGCTACTGAGGTAGTATTGGTGGTGAACTCGGATAGCAGGCCCCTCGGAGGAAAATCCGGAGTGCTCAGGGTGCCCCGCCGGCAGAACATAAAGGAGTGGAAACAAAGGGTTCGGCGAAGGAGGGGCAGGAGAATCGGGGGGCAGGAGAGGAGGGGGGTAGGAGAGGAGGGGGGTAGGAGAGGAGGGGGTAGGAGAGGAGGGGGGCAGGGGAGATGGGCAGAAGAGGAGGGGGGCAGGAGAGGAAGGGGTAGGAGAGGAGGGGGGCAGGAGAATAAGGAGGGCAGGAGAATAGGGAGCAGTGCTGCCACTTTTTTAGCATTTGGAAGCTGGATTTCGTCTTCTTGGTAGCTAGAAAGTAGTTTAGAATATATAATTACCAATGATACCCATGTCTGCATAAGGAAACTAACCAAAAGGTGTCTCCATATAATAAGAGTATTGTTTATGTGTGCACTGCATATAACTGCACTATTTTTAAGCTATTGTTGTCTTTTATACACTAACAAGAAGATGGAACCTTCGTCTGAACCAATTTATATGGGTAATTAAAAAGACTTTGTTTTTAAAGTCTTTTTCCCAACACATCCCCCATAATAATTGCATGGAAGGTATCTAGAAGGGCATACTCCAATTTTTAACTCGTAAAACAATGTCGTATTATCTGTTATTACAGACTTTTTGGTGAGCTCCTCTTTCCGAATAAATCTTTTAATCTATAGATACATTACAATGCATATAAGGGGTAAGAGCAAAATGTAGATGTCCTATTGTTGTTTCCAAATCATTATATGAGACGAATGCGAAAAACAGACGTTGTTATTCACGTACCATCTTCCAAGTTGATTTGTGTACATAATATTACAAATGGACGCTTTCTTAGGGTTCTCTATAACGAAAAGATGCGTACAAAGAGCATTTTTGACCGTTTAATCTAACAAAAATTTATCTGGGATTACATATCTCCAACTTAAACAAGATTTTTTTGGGTAATCGCTAAAATTGCTAGATTTTTATTATCGATTCGCTAGATTTGGAAGAAGTCGCTAGAGCTTTTTTTTATGAGCTAGTGTGAATGTCAAGTAGCTAGATCTAGCTACAAATTCGCTAGATTGGCAACACTGATAGGGAGGGCAGGAGAGGAGGGGGTGCATGAGAGGAGGGAGGCAGGAGATGAGGGGTTCAGGACAGTAGGGGGTGCAGGAGAGGAGGGGGGAGCTGCACGACCGGTTCGCCCACGACGGATATCGCATTAATGTGAGGGCAGAGGGGGCCTGATGGGTGAGGGGGTGGTTTGGTGCCGCATGAGGTGGAGCAGGCGCTGGGCGGGGGTGGATAGGCAGGGTGGCGATCGTGTGTGGCGGTGGTAGATATAATGCGCGGGACGGAGGCAAGAGAAATAGGTGGCGCGTGGGGATGTCCCGACACAATGGGGAGGCGTAGTTTAATAGAGGGGCCGGGGGGATGGGGGATCAGTAAACATAGCATTAGGCTCCATGCGGGGCGTCGGGTCGGGTCCATTAAAATACCCTTCTCTCTCTCTCTGTCATTCCGTGCACCGCGGAGGCCTTATGTCGCCCAACATAAAGCTACGGGCTAAACTGCCGAATGATTGGCCGCCACCAGAGCAGCGGGGGGGGGGAGATCGGCCGAGGGGGAGGGTGGGGGAGGAGGGGAGGGAGGGGTTGAGGGAGGAAGGGTGCGTGGCCGTTGATCCGAAAGCCCCTTCGGAATCCGCGGCTCCCAATCGGATGCGCCTAGAATCATACCGGTAAGCGCAGTCACTGGGATAGGACGCGACTGTTTGGCTGTAGCGTTCCAACGGCGCACGGACTCGTTCCATTAACGCCTTATCCGAGGACAGACCGAGTCCGTTTCGTGACCGTCACTCTCGGGCAGAAAATATCTTGCTCTTAGATAATATTCGCGTGAAACGCACTTCGAGCCGATCCTCGTAAACCGCAATATCGGTCCGCTCTTTCTCCATCCCTCGGTCGCTATAGCTCGGATTCCCTTTTGCGAGGGGAACTCTGCTTCCTTACAGATTAAAAGCGCTTACGTGGCGCGTGCAATCTCATTAGGATCAATGAAAAGGAGAGAAAACACTTAGTGAAATAATTCCGCTTCATTTAATAGAACCAAGTCGATCGGCTTCGACCAAGATCTAGTCATCATCGCCTGATGATCACTAGATCTTAGTCGAAATCGGTCGATTTGGTTCTATTAAATGAAGTGGAATTATTTCACTAATTGTTTTCTCTCCTTTTCATTTATTATGGAGTTCCACGAAGTAAAGGCTCCATCCGTCGATTTTTAGACGATCTCATTAGGATCGTTGGTTGCGTTGCTGCCACTGAGGACGACCACTTTGCTGAAGAAACGCCTACTTGTTTTTTCGACCACTTTGTGGCTTGAGGATTTACCCATTGTTAGTGGATTGTTTTATGAACTTTTTGTCTTGCGACCAAGTGGAGTGGAAGGAAACGTGAAAAAATATGCTCCGACTAAAATTTTCATTGGCTCGTACTGAAAAACAAAATATACCAAAATAATAATATATGAGTATTTTCTTCCCTTTCATTTTGGATATAGGTATATTTTAACTGACTGCATCCTGTGCTGACTGCCAGGTAGCACCCCGAACCTTGAAAAGCCCTCACCTATAAATTTGGTGTTTTAAGCATTTAATAATGCCGAGTTAGGCAGTTATGGATTCTTTCATCTCGGTTTCTAATAATTTCCTCCTCGCACTGTCCATTTATTCACTTTGTCACTAAATATTCATTTATTGATGAAAATAACCCCAATTCACGAAAATATGACGAAAGAACTAGATTCGCATTTCCAATGTTAAACAGTTTTGATACACCGATCGATAATTCTAAATCTTGTCCATTCGTTCCTTTTCTCTCGCATCCCTCTTCATCGTTTCACTGTCCTTCAGATAAAATGCGTATCTTCTAGTGATCTCATATTCCTTTAAATGAAATTATTACTTGTATTTTGTAGCGTCCGTCTTCTTTTTCTCGCTATTGCACGCTTCCTCGTCGTATCTGTTTATCTCGCTCGAGGGAAGGCCTCTTCTTCCTCTCCATTATTGCAGTCACACCACTGAAACACTCCCCACCCAAACACCCCGCGTCGTCCCCCACCCCTCCATCCCCTCCTCCTCTCGCCGCCCTTCTCGCCCATCCACCAGGCAAGCCGGTGGTGCAGTGGTTAGAGTGTTGACCCCGACAGCTAAAGAGACACCCGGTTCGCATCCTGTAAGATTTTTCCGAGGACGCCCGGCTCCCTATTTGTGCGTGTTGAAACTAAGGATATGAGGACGAGCCGATGAGAAAAAGAGAAATGAGGAGCGCTCTCAAATCAACACTCCGTCCTTCGGAAGGTACGTTAAGCCGTTGCCTCCCTTGGCGCTCTCCATTAAGAGCAGACTAAAATAATATCCGGCACCAGGTTTCTCTTCTCCCTTTTTATCCGGCTATTCATTGCACTACCTCTTAGATACCCATTGCGCGTAGGAAGAGGTGAATCAGCTGGGAACATACGAACCCATCCGCCCCCTCCCCTCCGCCCCCTTCCCTTCCCCACCCATCCACCCCCACCGACCCCCTCCCACCCTCGCCCTCATCCAGCCCCGTATATCTCACCTGAACTCTCGTTTTGCTAAGCACGCACCTGAAACTCTCAAACCTAAATAGATTAGTTTCGGAGAGAAAACATGAACGGAGGCCCTTCATTGAAAAAGCAACAACCGCACGTGAAAAGGTAAGCGGCAGGTGACATTTATAAAGAGTCGGATGGTGCGACGACGGTGGAACGGAAAGGAGTTCGTCCGAGTTGAGTAGGCGACGATTTTCCATCGTTAGTGGGAAGCTCATATGGACAAAACGACACCACCTCGTGCACGCCATTCTCGACCAACTCGCCTCTTCTTTGTGAATCGCACAGTTTTCGAGATAAAAAGGGCGAGAAATAGAGAGAGAGAGAGAGAGAGAGACACGAAAAAAATCGATAAAAATTAAGGGTATACAAACATTGGCCACTAAATCATGATTGCGGCGATGAACATTTTTCCAGCGTCCGACGAAATGCCTCCAATGTTGAAATTGAGGATCACGTGGCACGGACGCCCACGCACCAATATCTGAGCCTCCCGATTGTTATCTAAACGTATAAATAAAAATTACAGTCGAACAGTTGCGGAGCGGGAGTAAGAGAGACTATATCGATGCGAATATGCCCCAAAAAACGTCAAAAAGAGAAATAAAAGCGGCGTAACATTTGCACTCAAAAATGAATAATTTAAAAATTAATTACCTTATGTCCCGCATTCAATTGATGATCGAGGTTATTCTAAAAGCCGTGTAGCGGTCGATATGAGCGTTCCTTCGACAAAGCAACCGCTGTCTATGGCGATTCGGTGACTATTTATCCTGAAAATGATAGTTCAGAAATGTCAGAATAAAAGCAATTACAAGTGCCTTATAATAACAAAAGTTCTGATGCTACATGCTGCAGGCATGGGATATAAGCACCAAATAATTTTATTACACTATGATCAATGAAGAAAACGAACGGTTAGTGACTCGGACTAACAGCGTCAACTATCTAGAAAACTTAAACGGAGAATAAGACGGAGACATATTAACTAATTGAGCCTCTAAACATCAATATCCTGTTTCCATTGAATTGAAAATGTATCGTTTTCAATAATGTATTTCAGCTATGTGGAAATCGTTAATATTTATAGGAATAAAAAATATATTTGTGTTTAAAGTTACTTATCTCGATATATTATATTTAAGAGGACTTGATTGTCTCTGACATTTGGATACTATACTTAACGTGTTATTTGATCAAATAAGGAATTTCTTTTAAACATCAAAAGTTCTTATTTTCTATCGTGACTTCTTGCGTCATTAAATGGACGGGATCAAATTTTCCTATTTCGAGGTGCTTCCGATAATTGTTTTACACACCAGCACCAATTTCCCCAAATTATCTCCCTCACAATGACTTTCGGGTGATAGCAGTTTACTAAAGAGATAAGGACCCAACGACAGGGGCGCCACCTCGTTGCGGATTCTTCTCGTCGTATAATTCCGCAACACAAGGTCGCTGTCTCAGGAAGCCCGAGATTGTGACAAATTAATCGTAAAGCACTTCATAAACGATAAAAAAATTCGCTTCAATTCGCTTAACAATGGCTCGTCTCCTTAACTTCAGACTGATTATGCACTACGAGCGGCGACAACCAAGAAATAAAAAATAACGACAGCAATTCGAGCGTCTTTACAAATAAGAGAAACGAGGATTCATAAGCCTCACTTCAGGAGCCAATGAATCCTACTGCGTATACAAATGTCGCAGTCGTTAGCATCCAATGTCAACGCCGCGACAATATAATAAGAGACTCCCCCCCCCCTCTCCCTCTCTCTTTCTCTCTCTCTCTTTCTTTCTCTCTATCTCTCTCTCTCTCTCTCACCCTCGGTATCATTTTGGAAACTACATCTCGAGGGAGATAAGATTGAATTTTATTTAAGTTATCATGATTAGACAAAAATATGAAACTTTACATTACATTTTTCAATTTTTAATGAAGAATAAATCGGAGTGTACTGTCTTTAATCCGTTTTGTTCTACCAAAAATAACCAGAGAAAAAACTATTTAATAAAAAATTTTTTTCAATCACAGCTCACCTAATGGTCTTTCCATTCCTTTTTTAAACATCAGGCGAATATGAAATAAAAATGCACAATGCAGGTAACTCTCGTTATACGCGGGACATACATTTCTGAAAATCGCCGCGTATATCGAATACGCGTGAAACGGGAGGCTTATAGTATGTAATAATTCAACTGCAAAGTGATCTGCAGATGCTGTCTCTCCAGTTAACATGAGATTGTGGAATGCATTTCGACTCTTAAAGCAATCGAACCACCCTCAAGTTGCAGAAAAAGACGTGGGCTCTGTTGCATCTTTCGTCAGAATAAAACCGCGTATATGCGAAAACGCGTATAACGAGTGTTACTGTGCATTACGATAGGAGTGTGTGATAGTGAAGAACTTATTGGATAAAGAGTTAAAGAAAAGTGTGTTGGTATTGTAAGACTTCATAGGATAAAACTTATCTATAACATAGTTTAGTATAGGTGAAATTCTAGGAAACAAATACTCATCGAATATAGTAGCATTACGGTAAACAACAGCATTTCGTATTTTCTCATTGCAACTCGCAACCCTTATTGGAGAAGTTTAAACTCTCCCAAGTGGCATTAAAACTTTTAATACAGATTTGTGTATTTCTGAAGGCACTTCAATTATCTTTATTACGAAGGTTCAACCAGTTTGCTCTCGACGTCATAATTTTCGGTATCGTCCTCAACAAGGGAGGTGCGTTGGGTAGATCAGTGGTTCTTAAACTTTGACATCTTCCGTCCCACCTAACATTTAGTCTAAAAAACCCTGGTCCCACCATGATAAAAACAAAAACCCCATATTTTCCAATAAATTAATATTTACGTCAAATACATTTTAGTATTATATTAATTATTAATGGAAATCTTCAATGACCTTAAATATTGCTGAGTAAAAGAGTTGTAATAATTATTTTTGAAACTTCGCTTCTCACCTAGGCGCATTTCGTGTCCCACCGGTTGAGAAGCACTGGGGTGGATGACGAGATTTTAAGCGAAGGCGCCGTGGAACTCTTAACGACGACCACTTTATTCCCGACTATGTATAACCTAATCGCAAGTATAATTGTGTAAAAAACTAAATTATTACAAAATATCCTTAACAGAAGAGACCTCATTCGATCTCCGACTTCCTCTTGCTTGCCAGATAATGCGGTTCGAGGGAGGTATGGCGCGAGGTCGGGAGAAGGGGTAGAGAAGATAGAAGGAGCGCAAGCAGGTCCTCCTCTCTCAAAGGACGCCGCCGCCTCTGATAGTGAGTGAAGGATTTACGACGGCTAGGTGTCAGAAGAGGAGGAAAGAGTACCTGAGAGTCCCAGAGGGAGGGAAGAGATGCGTCTGAGGGGGATTGGGAACTAAGATAAGGAAGAGAGGGAGAGAGAGGAGGAAATAAAGGCGGGCGGAGAATAGGAACCGAAGAAGACGTGGGATGGAGGTCAGGCCGTCTCTGCTATGAACCAAAGAGTACCCAAGATTGAGAAAACTCAATGCGATATAAGATTTAAGGATAGATTTCAGAGCGACAAATACTCGCGGAAAGCTACATTCCTCCTACGAGGTATTCCAATGGTGTTTTTTTCCTGAAATTTCTCTTTCAGTCATTTGCCACATCCTTGCTTTAGTGATAAATACTGCAAGTTTTCATCGCACCGAATCTTTTCCTACGGTATTCTTGCGTACGAAAGAAAAGCACAATTCGAAAGCAAGTTTTCAATGCGCTTGCGATCTCTTTGAGCGAGAGTAGTGAACGGGGTGGGAAACTGTCGACAAGCGGAACATTCAGGGTGTATCTGGTGCCGCAGAAAGGGGCGAAACACAAACTGCGGTCTCATGAAAGGTTTATTTATTCGGTTAGACCCTCGGAGAGTTTTCGTCAGAGCGGCGCCAGATCAGACACTGAGGTTTCACGATTTCTATACCACGCGCGCAGTCCTCGCCGCGTTGCCGTGGAATCGGCAGTCGGTCAACAGCAAAGAAAGAGTTCGACAAGAGTGGAGGTCATCTGGACAGAGGTCACTCGGAGATCTAGTGCCGTGAGTCGAAGAGAGAGTGGAGGGTTTGATCGGAGAACAAATTGACTCCAGCAAAACGAGTGGCGCAACCAAAGCGTTGTTGAGAGCGAGTGAGTTATTTCGCTTTGCCTAACAGCAGATATTGTAGGTATAGATGCGAATTTGGTCATTACAAAAATTACCATTTATATGTTATAATTCTTTCCCCAGGTGAAGAACATCGGTGTCGTACACTCAAAACTATTTTGCTCAGCATTTTAAAATGTAAATTCCCTGGCTGAGGTAGGATTGGTGAGATGGTTATTAAACACCTTTTCATAAGTTCCGTGTCATTTATGTTAGAGTGTGCTGTGCAGAGCCGATCTTTGGGGCGGGCGAGTCGAGCGGTCGCCTGGGGCTGCCACTTTTAAGGTGCCGATTAATTGTACATTATGCACTGTATCAAAACTGGGAGGGGGGAAATCGCATGATTTTTGACGAGATATGTTTCATAATTTTACCCGGATTCGATTAGAAAATTAAATAGGAGTACAATTATATCACGATGTGATAGTGTCGTACTGGAAGATGTGTAGGCCCCCTGCCAAAATATATTTGAAGTTTCGAAAAATTTTTAAAGTACTCGCAAAAAAATATGGTCCCCTTTGGAATTATTGCCTTTTAATTCGTATCAATTAAGTTATTTCTCAAAACACTTAGTATTTAATAATCTTAATGGGGCCGACAAAAATAAGTTTGCACGAGGCCGCTAATTGTCTAGGACAACACCAGGTGCTGTGGTAAAATTATTATGTCGAACTATTGGGCGGATTAGACAGACAACGGTAATCATAACTGTTTAAAGTAACATTTTTTAGCAGTGGCATAGCGGAAACCCCCGCGCGGCGGGGGGAGGGAGGGAATGGCCAAAGCGGGTCCATATTTTTTCCTGAGTTCCTTAAATTTTTTTCAGGGACTTAAATTTTGTTCTGAAAGGGGGGGAAGGGTGGAACACATTTTCCGGTAAGCCATTGTTTCTCAGATTAACTTATATATTAATACATGTAAATTGCAGGGATTTTACGAGCTACCCGTTCTTAATAAAGCGAAAAACAATCATCTCAATACTATCAGAAATATAAAAATTATTACTTCCTACAATCGAGACTTTGGGTGTTTTTAAATATTTACAATCCTTCAGATAAAGTATAATTTTATTTCACGTCTCACAAATACTTCTAAATTTAATACGCCAACAGGGGGAATCGAATTATACATTTAATTTTCCTAAAATTGGAAAAATCATAAAAATTCGCACATTTTAAATTAAAATGAATTAAAGGGACTTTCCATCACAGTAACGCCGTTCACTGGCTGTCGTCTAATGCCATAATTGCTGATTTTATCACGTGTAGGATACTTCTTTTGCCAATAATAGAATATCGCTGCGTTAGAAAGCTTAATTATTCTGCATCAAATTCCAATGAATAATTTCCAAAGATGCTCCAGTGGAACGGAAGGCATTTCATTTCAAGATAAAACAATCCATGCGTAAATATTAATCTTTTTGTATTGCTGTTATATTATTTTACTTAAAGTTAGTTTACTGTTGACATGCATTTTTCTTTATCTATGTTGCGCTCCGTGAATATTTAATGTCTGAAAAAGTATGCTCTTACATCAATATAAACTTAGATTAATGACGTTAACTGTTCGTTCTAGCTGTGGGAGTGAATATAAAATAAAGATTCGTTCCAGAGCGCAATAGATGCTCTTGAGGGATTGGTTTTTTTCGTATGCGACTTAAGAATCGTTACGCTATTTTTTGGGTAAAGTTAAGTATTTTTTGCATAGACGCACTTTAGTGTACTGTTGTGCTGCGCTTTGTTCGTCTTGCTGAGTTAATTTTCTACATTCCTATAGGTCACATCAGTACTGTTATTTCTTAAGACGGTGTTGCAACAAACTAAGTCTTATCAACGCTAGAACAACATAAACATAACACTCCAAGGATTTCATCAAGTTTTTTAACTTTCAGCGATAATTTTTATTTTTATTGATGTATTAATAACAGTATCTTAAGACATACATCAGATATAAACTTCAAAAATTTGTCATTAAATTTTTATGATATTCATAAATTATAATTTAATCAAAACTCGAATAAAATTATGAAGGTGACCCACACCATACGTAAATGTACTCTCCGTAGCATGTTTTCCCACACGGACTGCGGCATTTCATAAAAGATACACTCAATGATATCCCTGATATTGGCCATTAGTTCACCAAGAATGCGGAAATACCTATGTAATGTTTACTTTTTTCAGTGTATCGCCTAATGAAATAATCAGGGGGTGTCAGATATAGGGATCAAGGTGGCCATAAGAGCTTGGAAACAATACGGCCTCAATGCCGCAGTCGGGGTCGGAAAACATTCTGCAGAAAGCACGTTTATGTATTCAACTTGGTCTCGGTCATTTTTCATCATTTTATTTGAGATTTATTTTAAGTTTTTGTGTATTATCAAACTTTATACACAAACATTTTCCAGTTTCTAACAAAAATATCTTGAGATATTGATATTTTTCATGATTCTCGAATAAAAAAATCAGTCTGTATATATGAACCATTTATAACTTAGTTGGAGAATCTCCGGTCTGCCCGTATCATTTGTTTTGCACGTGAGACCACGATGAAAAAGTGATAAAATTTAATGAGGACATTTTCAAATTGCTTAGCAAAAATAGGTACAATAAATATACCCTGATTAAATTTTAATGGTAAAGTATTATTTAGACCTATCTTTCCGTGACAATAAACCACAGAATCACTAAGAAACATTCTACTTGAGCAAATCCAGCAATGTGAGTCAAGCAAGACGCACAGCTTATCTAATAAAATAATCGATCATTTAGCTTGAAACTTTCGGTCCGACGCCTTATTATCATCCTTGTACATACTTCTAAAATCTGTGAGATAATCAGATACATTTTCCTCATAAAGTTCATTTAAGCGGCTAAACATGAATTATTCAGGAAAATTCATGCGAAATACACAGAAATATAAATCTAAGCTCGCGGGTTCTGTTGAAAATAAATAGACACCTTTAATTCAATGGCTTCGACGCCATACAACTTTTAACGAATCCACTAATTTCGGCATACCCACATGTAAATACGAACGGCGAATAATAGATGCTCCGCGCTTGGTAAAATGGTTTGAATGAATCAACTATTCGCACCATTACGTCATAGCCGCTGGTCATGCAAGTCTTCACACCAAGAGGTTGACCAGGTGGGATGGTCGGCTATATGAAACTGAATTTCTGTTCATTAAAGGACTTGGAGGCCACGGCGGAAAATTTTCCGCAGATACATATTTGTAACCGATAGGGATTGGGACCCCGCGGGCTTTCCCGGATCATTGGGCTCGGCGCGACTGCGCCCGGTTGAACTGACTTTGTTTGTTTGTATTTCTGGCTAGTCAACTTCTTGGATTATTATGGCCATAACTCCTTCCTAGCCGAACACACACAAGGGAGGAGGGAAACCCGGTGCCGGAATTAGCCTACTCTTTACGAAGAGCACCAAGGGGACCAATTGCTAAGCGTCCCTTCCTAAGGACGGAGCGCTGACTTGCGCGGTCTCCTAAAACTACACAAAACGATCCCATGTTGCAAAATCCGACCTCCGCCGAATTCGAACCTGGGACCGGTGCCTGGAAGGCCAACGCTCTAACCACTTTGCCACTGTCAATCTGTCTTCAAAACTAAATGATGACCTTCATTGTGCATAAAATGCGTCAGAATATCCGTAAAACAGCTACTGAATCAATACATAATAAAAAGTTCACGAAAACTACTTATGCCAAAATACAGTAGTAGGTACTACGATTATCCGAAGTAATTGGTACCAAAGGTGGTCTGAATATTCGAAAATTCGAATACAGTAAAATCCTGAATAATGAAGGGTAGCATAAGTACGAATAATTCAAAAACACGGATAATCCAAAAAATATTCCTTTGCCTATTGCCTCATATGCTACTCAACTTTTCATATCACATATTTTTCACTTTTCTTTCGATAAATAATCCATAATCTTGGCTTAATTTGTCATCAGACGGACGGAAAAATATCGCAACTCGTGTATAATAATGTTATAGTCACACAAGCGATATTTCCCCTCCGATGGCTAAAAAGCGGACTTGATATGCTCTGAGCACCACTCGGCCGCACGAGCTAATATTTCACGTACAAGTTGCAGGCGCAGCCTCACGGCGCCCGACTATAGTGAGTTCAACCTCCAGAATCTGTCGTGATTATGGCGAGTTTTCTTTTAAGTGAAATTATGACGCTCAATCCTATTAAATTGTAATGAGCACTATCCGATCGGCTGGGAACGTGGGTATTACCACGAGGGACGGCCGATATTTCTGGTAAACACGTACCAAACATTACAGAGAGAGCTTTAAAAATTTAATAATATTATCCTATTCTCCGAGTTTTTCTGGAGACATGAAAAAGTCGGTCTGCGGGAAACATTTTCCATGATAGATTTAGTGGTGCATCAATCAAACGAAATTGCAGAAATATTTTTTAGAAAATACTCCATTCCAATGAAATTTTTAGTTCTCATGATATGGACGTGTAAACAAAATCGCGGTACGCGCTCGCTGAGAACCAGATCGGCGGTTGAGAAGCTGCAACAGTGTCGAGGCGTTATTGCGTCCCGCTACGCCCGCGCAAGGGGAATCGCCTCGCGATCATATTGAGGCTGACCTTAGGACTCCGCACTTCTGTTTAATCGAACGGGAAATTCTCCTCCGCGTGGCCACCTAGCATTGGATCCATTCCTTGCGTTTTTTTCCGCCCGAGTTCGGACGGAACAAATCGCTCGTGCTCCCATAATCAAAGATAGGCACGAGTCATCAAAAATTGCCATTATGAACTGTCCAGAATTCAAAGTTCTAATAATTAGTTGTTTACCTATAGGAGGTTGCTTAGACAAATAAATGCCGTCGTGAGCTGGTCAGGAAAAAATCCATGTATCCCAGCCACTAATTCTCCAAAAGATATGTCGACTGATACTCAACATACTAGTGCAAAGGTCAATGCGCTCCTAAATACCTCAATGCGCGATTTTATAAAATAACCAATTCGATAAAAAAGGATGAAATAAGGAAAAATCATACACAGATAATCCGAAACCCGGATAACCCGCGCACAGATAATCGGGATTTTACTGTAGTTGGGAAAAAAGGTGAGGGCAACTCTGAATTATAAAAATAAACGCATGATTCTAGTTTTAAAGGTAAACCAACGCGCAATATCCATGTGCGGTAGTCGTGAGAAAATTTTCCAATTTTTATGTCATCATACTGTGAGATTAAAAGTGCATGAATTATTCGAGCAAGATATAGCTTATCTTTTATTGCAACATTCTTAACTGCTGAAAAGCGGGATACGTATGTAAAAATACTAAGGGAGTACGCATTTGTGATAACTAAGAAAGATATAAAAAACTACCTGGCAAATTTCTCTGAAATGCCATTTGAACCATCGTCAAGTCCATACGATTTGCCCTAATCTATCAAAAGAAGCATTTATAACGTTCTAACATGTGTGCTTCCTTTCGAGAGGAGTGATAGGTACCTAAAGAGGGTGGGGCACATCGTTTTGGTATTTAGGCAAGGAAGACCATTCAAAAGGAGTTTGGAGTGTGTTTTAATGCAAAGAGGGAGGAGACCAAGATTGCAAGAGTATCGAATGAAATTTTTAAGGCGGTGGGTTGAACATGAATGTCGCGGCGTAAAGGTAAAGAAACATGTAGCAATTCAGCTATTTAAAATTTGTTATGAAAAATTAGGCATTCGGATATTCGGAGTTCAGAAAATCTGAGTTCTAGTATTGTATACAAACTGATAAAAAGTTAAAACACCAGCAGTACGAGTTTCCTCGTAGTTTCTATTTCGTCGAATATGAGTGAATTAAATTCGTGAAAAAGGAATTGTAAGGAGTAATTAGATGGGAGAAATGTTGGAGCGAAACGCAAAAAAAGATAGAGATGCAATGGAGTTCGGTAAAATAACCATAACTATAGAGCCAATCGGATAAACTCTGTCGAGAATGATGAAAAGCGATACAAGTTCGAAGAACGATTACCAGTGTGAAATACGTAAACTCGACGAAAAAAAAACATTCTTTGGCGTACTTACAGCAAAGAACCACGATTAAAGTGACACAATGATGGACGATATTTGAAGAATTGGGAATGAATTAAACAACAAGCGGTTACAAAGATCGCAGATGGACGGGTAGGGGAGGGAGAGGGAAGTAAAGTAGAGGGATTCACGAACGAAACAATATGAAAATATAGAGGGACAAAAGACGAGTACGGAGTAATAAAAGGAATGGGATGGAGGGTGAGACGGATTACAAAAAATGGAGAGAGAGATACAGGTAGCAATGCCAGCAGCAGTGGATAGACAAGGTAGAAGAGCGATGAAGGAGTGAGGAGAAAAGGGAGATAGAGAGATGGGAAGAAAAGAGAGAATAGTCGCGTTGGGATCTCCCCCAAGAGACAAAGAAGGGATGGGTGAAAAGGGAGAGGAAGAGGGAGAGGAGGGAGAGGAGGAGGGAGAGGAGGAGGAAGAGGAGGGTGAGGAGGAGGGAGAGGAGGAGGGAGAGGAGGAGGGAGAGGAGGAGGGAGGGGGGATATGAGGGGGGAGAGAGGAGGGAGAAGGGGAGGGAGAGGAGGGAGAGGAGGAGGCAGAGGAGGAGGGAGAGGAGGAGGGAGAGGAGGAGGAAGAGGAGGGTGAGGAGGAGGGAGAGGAGGAGGGAGAGGAGGAGGGAGAGGAGGAGGGAGAGGAGGAGGGAGAGGAGGAGGGAGAGGAGGAGGGAGAGGAGGAGGGAGAGGAGGAGGGAGAGGAGGAGGGAGAGGAGGAGGGAGAGGAGGAGGGAGGGGGGATATGAGGGGGAGGAGGAGGGAGAGGAGGAGGGAGAGGAGGAGGGAGAGGAGGAGGGAGAGGAGGAGGGAGAGGAGGAGGGAGAGGAGGAGGGAGGGGGGATATGAGGGGGGAGAGAGGAGGGAGAAGGGGAGGGAGAGGAGGGAGAGGAGGAGGGAGAGGAGGAGGGAGAGGAGGAGGGAGAGGAGGAGGGAGAGGAGGAGGGAGAGGAGGAGGGAGAGGAGGAGGGAGAGAAGGAGGGAGAGGAGGAGGGAGAGGAGGAGGGGGGGATGAGGGGGGGTTGGGGGATATGAGGGGGAGAGGAGGGGGGAGAGGAGGGGGAGGAAGGGGTGAGGAGGGTGCGAGGAGGGGAGAGAGGAGGGGGAGAGGAGGGGGAGATGAGGGGGAGAGGAGGGGGGAGAGGAGGGGGGAGAGGAGGGGGGAGGGGGGGGAGGAGGGGGGAGGGGGAGAGGAGGGGGGAGGAGGGGGAGAGGAGGGGGGAGAGAAGGGGGGAGAGGAGGGGGAGAAGAGGGGGAGAAGAGGGGGAAGAGGAAGGGGGAGAGGAGGGGGAGATGAGGGGGGAGAGAAGGGGTGTGAGGAGGGGTGTGAGGAGGTGTGTGAGGAGGGGCGTGAGG
The DNA here is from genome assembly GCA_028673005.1 of Tanypteryx hageni. Taxonomy (NCBI): domain Eukaryota; kingdom Metazoa; phylum Arthropoda; class Insecta; order Odonata; family Petaluridae; genus Tanypteryx; species Tanypteryx hageni. The sequence goes on along the minus strand of CM054118.1, from coordinate 77,930,809 downwards.
AGGGGTGAGAGGAGGGGAGAGGGGAGGGGGAGAGGAGGGGGAGATGATGGGGGAGAGGAGGGGGAGAGTAGGGGGAGATCAGGGGGAGAGGAGGGATAGGAGGGGAAAGGAGAGGTAGAGAAGGGTGAGGAGGTCTTGAGAAAAATTGTGTGGGAGAGGGAGTGAGGTAGAAGAGGTCGAGGGAGAGATGGGGATGAGAAGAGGGGCAGGTAGCGGAATAAAATAAGGATGAGTTGGTCGAGGGAGATATGTGGAGAGGAGGAGAGGAGGGAAAATAGGAAGACGGAGGAAGGATAGGGAGAGGATGAGGAGGTAGATCAGGTCTTAGGAGAGATGGGAGGGAAGAGGAGGAGGAAGAAGAGGAGGAATAGGGAGTGGTTGAGGATAACGGTGAGGTGTAGAAGGTAGAGAAGGACGAGGGTTAATTAGGGTGGGAGATGGGGATGAGTAGGGAGATGAGAAAGAGCAGGAGTAGAGAGAGAAAAGGAGAAGGAAGAAGATGTCGTGGGGGGTCGGAGAGAGAAGGATGAGTAGGAAGTGAAGGAGAAAGAAGAGAATGAGGTCGATGTATGGGTGGTATAGGAATAGATTTTGTGCTAGAGGGGGAGGAGACGAGAGAGGGGGAGGAGAAGAGTGAGGTGTTAGAGGTGATATGGGGTGGGATAGGAGGAAGGAGATAAATATATAAATTTATTCGGGTGAAATTTAGATCATAAGGTCCACTATAACATTTAACCCTTCGTCAGTGATATGTTACATTATATTACAATGCCTTAAATTACATAAAAAACTATTAAGATAACAAAATACTAATACAGACAGAGACAGAGAAATAGGTGCAAATTCAGGAAATATTCTAAGATAGACAAAGTATTTGTGGGAAAAAACCTAGGAAGGGCCTGACTTGGCCAACCTAGTAGAAACCCATGCATGAAAACAGCCACCTGAAGGGGGGTGGAAAGAACTGCAAAAACCCTAGATACATCAAGGAACAATATGAACGAGACAATAACACAATAAAGTGACAAATCAAGAGTAAGAGTAGTAGGTATAAGACTAGGGAAAGCGCAAGCGGAACGGAAATATGGGGAAAGGGAGAAGGAGGAGGTAAGGGAGGAGGAGGGGGGAGAGGAGGAGTAATGAGAAGTGGAGGAGGGTGCGGATGCCGCGGGAGAAACGGAATGGAGAGGAGTAGGAGAAGAGTGAGCTTGTCGAAAGAGAGAGAGCGATGGGAGAGAGGCAGACGAGAATGGGGAGGAAGAGAATGAGGGTGTGTATTTCTGGCTAATCAACCTCCTTCCACACCAAACACGCTCACAAGGGAGGAGAGAAATCCGGTGTTTACGAAAAGCACCAAGGGGGCCAACGGCTTAACGTCCCTTCCGAAGGACGGATCGCTGACTTTGCGCGGTATCCTCAAACCACGCAAGCAGTGGGCCGGGCGACCTTGGAAATAATACTACTTTCGCAGGATTCGTGTCCGCTGCCCTTTCGAGCAGGAGGAGAGTAGCAGCCAGCGCCCTAACCACTACACCACCGACACCAGAATGAGGGGGTGGAAGAGGAGAAGGTGGAGGAGGTAGAGAGATAGGCGGTGTGTGAGTGGAGGAATTATAGGAAGAGGGGGAAGAGTAAGGAGTGGAGGAGGAGGTAGGGAGTGGAGTTCGAGGTGATATGGTGTGGGATATGAGGGGGAGAGGAAGAGTAGAAGGCAGGGGATGTGCAAGGGTAGATGGGCGGGAGAGGCGGAGTAGGAAGTCTAGGAGGAGTAAGAGAGGAGGAGGAGAAGGGAGATATTGTCGAGAGTGAGAGAGAGAGATGCGGGGAAGAGGAGGATGAGTAGGGAGCGGAGGATGGATGGTAGAGGAGGAGGAGAAGGTAGATGTGGTCGAAGGATAGTTGGGGTGGGAGTGGTGGAGGATTAGGGATAGGAGGAGAGAGAAGGAGTTAGGAGAGGAGGAGTAGGGAGTGGGGTGGGTAAGGGAAAAGAGGTCTAGGAGAGAGATGAGAGAAAAGAGTAGAGAGATGAGGAGGAAGAGGCTGTGGAGGGAGAGGAGGAGGGAAAGGAGGAGGAGGGAGAGACGTGTGGGAGAGGGGGAACTATGCACAGAGAGAGAGAGACAGAGAGTGAGAGACAGACTGAATGGGAGCGAAGGAATAAAGAGAAAAAGAGGGAGAGGGAGGTCGCTATATAAATTTGCTGAGATAAATAGAGGGCGATGGAAAAGAACGAAGGTTGGGGAGGGAAGAGTTTACGTTTGTGACGCAGTAGCGCCATGTTGCCAGAGGCATCGGCCATAACTCGTTAGCGCACGCCTCCCGCGCTCCGAGACCACGCCCACGATGCCCTCTGCCATTGGTCCGAATATGTAGCCTCACGTCATCACCATGAACGACACACCTCTCCGCCTCGCCCTCCACGCCCCCACCCGAAGCTTCGCTCTCTCTCTCCACCGGCATGATCTCCTTCTGAAAGAAATAAGGGGATGTAGCGGAGGCGGACAGGGGGTAACTATTTGGAGCGTAATCGGCGTAACTCAGAGCTCGTGAAGTACTCATCCACTCACCACGGATTGAGATAGGGATATACGTTGGACCCTACTCGCCTCAATCACTCCGCAAAGATCAAAGACAAATTTTGTGTGTGTATATATATATATATATATATATATAATATATATATATATATATATATATATATATATATATATATATATATATATATATATATATATATATATATATATATAATGTAGAGAAAAGGTAAATAGGGTAGATGGATGGCAACAAGTTATATATATATATACACAAACACATCAGAAATTTACTGCTACCCACCCAACTAGAAAACACATCGAGAGTTGCCTTATTGATTTTTGTCGTTCTTACATTGCATAGACAGCATTTAGCCTAAAGATGATCAGCGAATACGATCACAGACCGGATTTGATCCCAAAGACTTTTCATTCCCCCATTTGAACAGCATTGGAAGTAAATTTTCTTTTCACATATATAATCATCGTACACACTCGTAATTTGAGTCAAAGAATGAATATGTACGTATATTTGATGTAAGAATGGATTTGGTCAAATAAATTATTTTTACATGGAAACCTTACGTTTGTTTAAAGAAACTCGTATTCAAGTACATTGTCCGGCCTCGTTGAATTATACGTTTAATATGATTTAAATAAGGAGAATATATTGAGTGAAGGAAGGAGAGAGGGAGGGAGAAGAATGGAGGGAGAGAGAGGAGGGAGGGAGAGAGAGGAGGGATGGAGAGAGAGAAGAAGGGAGGGGGAGGGAGAAGGAGAGAGAGGGCGAAGTAAGAAGGGAGAGGGAGGTGGGGAGAAGTAGGGAGGTGGGGAGAAGTAGGGAGGTGGGGAGAAGTAGGGAGGGAGGGAGAGGTAGAGAAGGGGAGGGAGGAATGTAGAGGGAGGGATGGAGAGGGAGGGATGGAGAGGGAGGGATGGAGAGGGAGGGATGGAGAGGGAGGGATGGAGAGGGAGGGATGGAGAGGGAGGGATGGAGAGGGAGGGATGGGGAAGGAGGGATGGAAAGGGAGGGATGTAGAGGAAGGGATGGAGATGGAGAGATGGAGATGGAGGGACTGAGAGGGAGGGATGGAGATGGAGGAATATAGAGGGAGGGATGGAGAGGGAGGGATGGAGAGGGAGGGATGGAGAGGGAGGGATGGAGAGGGAGGGATGGAGAGGGAAGGATGGAGAGGTAGGGATGGAGACGCACATAATATGAGGGGTGAAGGGAAAGGGTCGTAGCAAGGGAGGCTGAGGGAATGAGTGAGTGAGAGGGATGGAGAGAGAGGGAGGGTATGGGAGAGTGAGAGAGGGAGGAAGGAGCAAGGGGGATTTTATATATATAGCAGGGGAGGCTAAACCGCGGCTCGCAAGCCACATGCAGCTCTTTTAACTGAAGATGCAGTTCTTATTCATTTTCACACAAGGGCGTATAAAGCCGTTCAGTTCATTTGCACTTATTTCGCGTCAGACATCGAAAGTAACATTAGCCTGCGAGTCACTATAAAAGATGCTTGACCCCGTAACTCACAAAACCTAAAATGAATTATCGAGCTCATGACTAGAATTCATTTAGTAGTCTAGGTGTCTATGTGACTCCGATGACCATGAAAGGGCTGAAGAAGCTAGATGCACCGATAAGCCACCAAGCAGCCGTATCATTGGTGAGAATGAGATCTTTCATTCAAAAGAAGTATGTTTGGCTTTGTCATCCGGTGCATAATATTGGCCGTTGCCTGGTCCTACCCTCGCAACTACGAGACATTTCATTCGTCCTGTCATAGGAGACGGTGCTTGAACGCCAAAGCTCACGTGAGGAAGCAATTGATCGCCATAGATTACTGTCAACTCGATCATGAATAAAAACTTGTGTTAAAGCATGGAAATGTTAAGAAATCATGGAGCAAAATAATAACTTTCTCAAAATTGTCCATAAAATAAAGTTTTCTGAAATGGCTACTTCCCCTGTAAGTATCTCAATCGCGTCCTACCTTTCCGCCATTCCTCGTAGCCTCTGAATACCTCCCAACTTATCACATTGCATAACACGGGGGAGGGGAGGGGGAGTGAAGGGGCAGAGTGTAAGGGAGGGAGGAGGGGAACGGAGGAGGGGACGAGGCGGCGAAACGCTTACGAGTCGCGATGAACGCAATCGCAGCAGACTTGATTTACGATGTGATTCTTCGATGACAACTCTCTGAAAATAGCCAAAGGCGGCTTTTTATCCATCGCGGAAAAAGAAATGTTTTATTCGTGATCAACGTTGAATAACAAAAAGAATTGTATTAATGTAATTATTGCGGCAAATGCTCTTCCATGCCAAATAAGGGCGATTTAAAAAATTTTGTTCATATTATCACAAAATAACAAACATTGCGAAGGAATTTGAATCCCACAAATAGATAAGTACAACAACCATGACTGGGCACGTAATGAAAATACCGTCAACTGCAGAAGACCTCGTCAGCTTTTAGCTCTTTATGTTTTATAGGATTACTTCACTCATTTGCTCGGAGTAGATATTTTATTAATGCAATTCACGATATCACTTTAGAGCTAATTAAATTTTTAATAAACGTATTGGCTTTATAATCTCTGCAATTTGAAATTAACAAATGATAACAATGCTTTCATTTTGACGACATACCATTTCATTATATGAATGTGACGAATGAATTGGTTATGATTTGCTTAAGAACGAGTTGTGATCTGCAATAAAAAAGTTCAGGTAAGTGGCCATATATTTAATATACTTCAAAGTAAAAATGATGAAATTATTATGTAAAAAGAACTTAGGAGCAAACATGACTATGAATGAATATCATAATAAAAGCACATAGTGTATATCACATGCATACGCGAGCAGAAACGTCTGTTTTCTACGCTAAATTTCTACAGGTCAGCATTCCCGGAATCTGTTTGAATGCAGTCAGCTAATAAATCCGCCTACAATTTTCTAAAGTAATAGTACAAATTATAACTCGCAATTGAAATAATTTTAAATCAAAGCTTCACAAATGCTTCAATTACCTATACCCTACTACAAAATATAGACGCGTATATACGACACATTAAAAAAATTGATCTTTTTGTCGTTGTCCGTGGTCGCAAATGAGGACAGCAAGAACAGACGTCCAGTATATAAGTGACATCAAATACGAATTAATTGCGGTCAGTTGTCAAAGACACTGTGATATACGCTAAACGCCTACATTTTCGCTTCTGGAAGAGGAATTAAGTATCTTTAAACTTTCTGCTTCTTAGAAAAATATGGCGTTACTCAAATATGTTATGGAGGTGAACGTTTCTACGAAATTAAACCCGAGTTAATTATCTGGTCATCTTACATTTTCAGCAGCATGCGATACAATTTTAAAATTTTTGTTAAAATTAAAGTCTTATTAGGATGCTGACTTGGTGGAGATGGCGAATTCGAAACCTGCCGCGGGCATATTTGTGCGTGATCGCCTTTGTTATTGTTATTAAGCTCTGTAAAATGACAACAACGTTGCCATTTATATTTCTGTTGTAATGACGTCAATTCCAGATGCTTATCCATTCTTCATGCTTACGATTGCATGTCTCACTTCTTCTGGAAGAATATCTGGATCCTCTTCGGTGGCCATGTTTCCTTCTTCATTTACTTCCTCATTGGAAAATGGATCTTCGTACAGTTTCGCGTAGAATTCTTCTACTCGTTTCAGAATCAACTTCCTGCTATGGGTAATCGAGCCATGGTCTAACATCAATGCCACCAGCTGTCTTACTAATCGAGAGATCCTGTTTCATTGTTTTATAACTTCTATTGATTCCTATAGTTTTCTCGATTAGTTCATAGTTATATTTCCTCACAACTTCATTGATTGGCTTCCTTATAGTTTTGTTCAGTTCTGCGAAGTGGATGATTTCCTTAGGGTCATTAGTCATTTTCCTTCTTTCTCTTCTTTTCTTCATCAGAAGTCTAGTTTTTTCAGATAACTTTTTATCTTGCTTAACTTTAACAGTTCCGCCTATATTTTCGTTCGGTTTCTATGAGCACCTCCGTTAACTTTAATTCCGCTTCTCGGTCTTCTAGTAGTACATTGAATCGATTGCGGAGTTAAAGCTGGAATTCTTCTTTTCTCTCTTTTAACATTTCTGCGTTGATGATAAGCGTAAACTTCCTTACCAGCTTTCACCTTTCCGACTTACAATTGAATTTTATTCTTCATCGCAGCAATAAAAGGTCGCTTCCAGTTTTAAACAGGTTAAGTACAGAAAAGTCTTCTACCACATGCCTTTTATTGACTAGTATGTAGTCAATTTCATTTTTTATGCCAAATAGGGCCCTTCCAGATCCTTTTTCCGTCCATAAAAAAGGAGTTCACTGTGCAGAGGCTGGCACATTCGGCAAAGTCTGAATGTAGCTCTCCGCGTTCGTTTCTGTCTCGATAATTCCATTTTCCAACAGCGCTGTCATCTTTCTTTCTTTCTCCCATTTTCGCGTTGAAAGCACCCATGACCACTTTTAAATGGCAGCTTCCATGTCCATGCAGTTCTCCAATATCTTGGTAGAAATCTCCCACTTCATCATACGAGTATGTTGAAGTTGGCTCGTAGACTTGAACTATTTGCAATTGATACCTCTTATTTTTGCGAATCGCTAGTCTAGCTGCTCTCTCGGATGAGCTTTCTATTTCCACGATGTTGCTTTTCAAATTTTTGTTGACGATGAATCCAACTCCCACTGTTCTTCCTGTGTCAGTTCCTCTGTAATAAAAACGATGTTCACTCTTCAGTTCCAGCAGACCTTCTCCTTTTCTTCATACCTCACTAAGCCATAAAATATACCACTTCATCTTCTCCAGTCCTTCTCGAAGCTCCTGAAGTTTGTCCTCGCTAGGCAAAGTCCGGCAATTGAAGGTAGTTAGGTTTAGGTTAAAGGAATTGGGTAAGTATGAGAAAGAGTGGCAGTGAGTGTTTAACCTCCGGGAATTCTTATCGCCCTCTGCCTTCATGCCTTGATCCTGAACACTGCCACGGTCAGAGGCAATTCAGCATCCGGAGAATGAGGGCCATTTTTTTAAGGTTGTGCATCATAGGGGGTTTCGGTCCATAAAACTCCACGCTGCTCCAGAGCGGGTTGGTGAGTTCCTCTTTCACTTTGGCTGGAGATATTGCAGAAAGACTTGACAGCATCTTTGGACCTACCAGTGTTCTAGGACACTACTGTGCTTCGCCCTCTAGCGTCCGTTTGCACCCTTCCGCCGACTTTGAGGCAGTGAATCAAGGCAGTTCCCTCCACCCCACACACAGTCTGGGGCCTACATGGGACCCTTTTTATCACGGGGGCCCCGGTTAATCCGGCATTGAATATATGCTTTGCAACAAACATTTTTGTGAAGACAGAATTAGGTTATGTCCAAGGGTGTAATTTCGTTGAAATGGATTACGTATGTAGAGTTGAATTTTGGTAATATTATTCGGCTTCGTTTTTATAAGACTTGTTTAATGTATAATATATGTATTGTAGCTAAGTTTATTTTTTAACTTTATGTAGAGTAGGCTTTTTTTAGCGCTTTAAAAAATCGCTTTAATATTCGGTTTGTCTGTTCGTTCGTCTGTTCGGAAAATATCTTTTGAATCCTGCAACTTGGAGAAGCCAAATTTCAGGATATGGCTAGACATGGCATACATTTTGTGGATCTAACATGAGCCGCAGAGGCGTAATCGATATCTTTTTACAACCCGTTTGTTTCAATTCCAACCTTCATAAGAAATGAATGATATCGGTTCAGGGGATTATAAAATTTCATTTTTAAATTAGTTGAAATTAAGATAGGAGCTCCGGACGTGAATAGTTCTATAGCTATAAGACTGAGGTTTGCGTTATCTGAAAAAGAAACCAAATCCATGTCAAATGAGAGCGAACAACTGGTTTTAATCCGAAGGAGAGGGAACGATTTCCGATGTTTAATAATGGGGAATAAAACTGCTATAGCAACAAGTCCACTACTTTAAAATGGGAAACATAATGTTAAAATGCATTGATATAATGCTGTTAAGGGGAATTTATAGACTATATTATGAAACCGTTGATCTAAACTAAAGATTTCATCTTATGGTAATGTCATAACCCTAATACAAGAAAAAAAGCGCCACATGAAATTTGCTCGGCAATTCTTCCATCACCTCTTAATTAGTGTGATTGCATTTTTAGGTGCAAATGAATGGTTGTGTCAATACATTTCAATGTTACATTTCGCGGTATTAATATACTTGGGTGTAATTATAGGTGATTAGGTTAGGTAGCTTTGTTAAAATTATTATTAAATTATTATTAAAAGTTGAGATCTGTTTTGTAATGTCAACGTTGAGAAAAATGCTCGCGTATGATTCTTGATTCCTCTTTCAGGTGCTCAAGTGCATAATTTCATTATATATAAAGAGTGTGTGTGTTTAGAAAGAATAACGTTGAGATTTTTTTCTCAGAAAGATTTATGTAATTTTATACTTATTACGAACTGCGTTTATAATCGCTATAAATTTGTGAATAAATAAACCATTTTATGTTTGATTTAGAATTTAACTAAGTTTCTATAATCTGCATCTGTACTATCGATTCGAATCGTGATTCGGTTTGATTCAAAAAACATTTTGTGATTCGCAGGATCCATATTTTATATACAGGGTCTGCCAATAAAAAAGGAGATGTTATATGCTGTTATACCTTTAATTGTGAAACGACTATACATAATTTATTTTACAAGTTAAAATACGTTTAACTATCGTTCTTATGCGCAAATTTTAAACACATAGAGGGGGCTCGCTGATTTTTTTAGTCTTCGGAAGATTGATTCTTTTCAAGATCAGAAAATTATAGATCGGCCTTATCGCCGTATGGAAGCAATCTGAACAAAACTTAAGGAACACTTTACCTTAATTTTTATAACAAAAACAATATTTCCGATGGATATTCTTCTGTTGGTAAGCCCTTAGTCTCTTCTCTGTTTCTTTTTAGAACCACCAACATCACTTGAATTTTGCTATTCAAATTATCCAACGCTTTCCCAAAACCTTTAAATCCTCCCATTTTCCCTTTCGTTCCCTCTCTCCCTTCTCCGTCTCCACTCTCTCTCCCTTCCTCTCTCCCTTCCTCTCTACCTCCTTCTCTTCCTCCCTCTCTCTCTCTCTCCCTCCCTCTCTCCCTCCCTCCTATCCCTCCCTCTCTCTCTACCTCCTATTCCTCCCTCATCTCCCTTCCTGTATTTCCTCTCCCTATCTTCCCAGCCTCTCTCCTTTCCATTTCTCTCTCTCCGTCCCTTCCTCTCCCTTTCTCTCCTCTCCCTCTCTAACCTCCCTCTCTCCTCTCCCTTCCTCTCTCTCTCTCTTCTCCCATCCTCTCTCTCCCTTCCTCCCTTTCTCCCTTTTTCTTTTTACCTTTACTTCCACACAGCGCATTCCTAAACCAACATCGGCCGCATGTACATACTATGATTTATGAGCGCCATTGCAGTCGCGTGTGAGAGCTCGAATGGAAATGCTATTGACTTTCTGCGATTTTTTGTCGCATGAGAGGAAGTACCTTTTTTTAAAGCCTTTCAATGCGAATAAATGAGAGTGTGGAGAGAGAGAGAGAGAGAAAGAGCGAGAGAGGGACTGGGCGTTCAACAGGTGCCGGATGATAGTGGTGGTGTGAGCAAGAGAGGGAGAAGAGGATTGATCGAGAGGCGAAGAAGAGGGAGGAGGCGTGTGCGGGGGGAGAGGGAGGGGAAGAGGAATGATCGAGAGATGAGGAAGAGGGAAGGTAACTGGAGTTTAGGGATGCTTCGGGAATGGGGAGAAAGAAAAAAGGATGAAATGAGAGGGGGATGAGAGAATGGCGCTCGGAGAGAGTAACGAACGAAAGGCGAGGAGAGGTCAGAGGGCGGCAGGGGAAGAGCGGAATGGCGTTGGAGAGAATGTAGTTGGAAGGGAATGACGGAGGGGCGGAGGCTCCATCGCTCTCAATCCTTTAATCTCTCCTAACGCCATTCCGGAAATATTGCAGCAGTAGTATTTTCTTCGTGGTTTCAATGTGGGATTAGTTACGTGAAGGAGCTTCCGTCTTCTCTACAACGTCTTCCATTTAAAGTTTAATAACTCTTGAGGCAAATTCGAAAGTATATCCATCTCTTTATCATTTCTCTCGATTCGTTAGCTAAGTCTTAGCCAAGAAAATAATTTTTTCGTTATTATTAACACTTTTATTCCCACCCTATTACTTTTAACTCGAATGTTACTTAGCCGACCTACGCATTCATCGCGGACAGTCGAAACTATACTCGGAGGAATAGTTTAAGAAAACTAAAGGGTGATCATATAACCCGATGTTTCAAAAGTATCGATACACTATGACAGTAATCACCAAATATTTTGTAGATGGTAGCTTGTAAACACTTTGGCTCCAAGTTGAACTACAATACTACCGTATTGTCCCATATTAAACAGGGGCTTGAATAAAATTTTCAAACAAGAATTGCACAATAACATACACGAACCCACATAGTTTAAAAAACTTACTGGATAGCACCAAGGACAGAACGGAGAATTTGAACAAGTCCGGAATTTATAAAATACAATGTTCGCATTGCAATTTAATGTACATAGGACAAACTAGACGAAAACTAATAACACGATTTAAAGAACACTTAGCCCATTACAAAAACAATCGTTTTGAGAAATCAAGCGTAGCCACTCATATCCTCGAAACTGGACACAGTATACACATAGAGGACTTAACCTTGTTAACTTCAGCCAACCATTCACTTAACTTCTTAGAAAATCTGCATATCTATAAAAACAGAAACAATCTCATGAACACAGATACTGATTTTAACAAAACTTTATATAAATTGACCGAACTTGACGCACAAAATTCTTTTCGATCCTCAAAAGTTTTTCGGTCTTCGTTATATACTATTCTTCTAACTTCGTCGCAGTTGAACTCTGTTCACTGCCAAGGCAGGTTCTCCCCTGAAGATGCCCACTTAGTGGGCGAAATGCATAGGGCTTACCCTAAAATTTCTGGCTGAAGGAGTTTTATACAACTGTTCACCAAATGTTTTACTAAAATGCCCACAGGAAGCTTTATCTAGCTATGAGAAATATGAGAACAATATAAGTGCACTTAGATGATTGACTTAATTTTGAAATATCTACTCTTCAGATTTATATCTCTCATATCTGTAGTAGTATACATTACGTATTGTAATCACGAAGACAATCGCTCTCAATATTTTGACGGAAATACACGCTTGAGATGTTCCTGAGTCCAAAGAAGTGATTTTATCCATGCCGTCTGTGTGTGCGAGGCCCTAGCGCCTAGACCAGGAGCCGGCAACCCGCGGCTCTTTGAGGACTTAAAGTGCGGCTCCCGACAGTATCTCTATCTATCTCTGATAAAAGAACTAAAACATCTCCGAACGAAATTGGATTCGTAAATTATTTTAATAGAAATCGCGAAAATATAGAATGTATGGACGTAAAAGAAATGTTTGTTTTACCGAGATAATCACATAAAGTAAAACAACGGCAAGGTTAAGGGGGAGACGAATGCCCTCGCCGCCCCGCGTGGATCCGCCAGTGACTGCGGCTCCTCTTCTGTTGCGTGTTATACATAATCTGGAAAGGTGGCTCATATTGTGAAAACGTTTGCCGATCTCTGGCCTAGACGGTTCAAGGAAATCAAAATATATCTCGTATTCTGCTATAAAACTGTCCAAAATAAAAACTAGGAAGAGGTAAACGATAAAGCGGAAAAGTGAAGGGGAGATTATAATTGTTGATTTTCACAAAATGTCGAGTTATTCAAAAATGGCTGTAACAATGTTTATTAAAAGTCACTCAGCTATAGAGCTTGTAGTCATATATAATACTGTATAAGCCGTATTTCTCAAAAATAAATATATAGCGTCCAGTGACTTTATAACGTCGATTTTTACGCCCAGCTTACCCCAGTAATCTAAACAATATTCTTCCAGCATTAATGATTCAGCGCCTTTTGCTTTCGCCAAAACGCAATACTTGATACTTATGTGTAGTATAACTATTATTTGTTAGGTTTGATTTCACATATATGAGGTAATATATATATATATATATATTAACACCATTTACTAGCAGAAGACATTTTCGGCGGTTTTGCTGTTTTTGTAGCAGTAATAATTTATTCCAGTCAGGAAAGAGTGTAGTGAGATCAAATGCATATGTACCGAGTATATGGGGAAGTTTTTGAAATGCATAGTGTACCGATTTTTGTGCGTTCTTTGCTCGAAGTGAACGCATATAGGGGAGGTCGATTCCGCCCGCCGTCCGCAAGTTTAAACTCGGGGACCGCAGGACTTATTTAGATGAAATTTGGTATTGAGGAGTTTTAGTAAAACATGTCGACCGATTTCAATTTTATTTTGATTAAAACAGGACGATAATTACGACCTCTTTACATGAATACCTACATGTAGTTTACAATATACCTCCGTTTCAATTTGGGAACCGCATGACGTATTCTGATGATATTTGGTATCGGAGGGTTTGACTGGAATTGGTCGAACGTTTCAAATTTTGGTCAAAATCGGACAATAATTACGACCACATTATATAAGGACCTACATGACGTTTACAACGTACGTTTCAACCCGGGAACCGCAGGACGTATTTTGATAAAATTTGGTATTGGGCTGTTTTACTAAAATCTGTCGATCTCAAAGAACGCATTTGGAAACTCTGTGTACTCCGACATGAAGTACACCTTTCCATTCTTGTCTTAATTTTGTAACTTGTCATACGCCTAGATTAGCAACTACGCACTCAAAAATGTCGTTTAGGTTTCAAAAACGATAAATCCTGCTGGCAAATATACGAATGTTTTTAATAAATTACAGAGGTGATGATAACACGAGCGAGCTGTAGTTTTGAGCCTCTTGACTATGAGAAAAAAGATGGAAAACAAAATGAATTGTTTTTACATTTTCCAATTTTCATTTTTCGTTACATTGTGACCCATAATTGTTTAAGTCACATTGTTCAGGAGTAAGAATTTTAAAAATACTTGTTTCAGGTATTTCCAATAGCCACACAAGGTTATATAAAGCTATAACCCTGTTGTCGTTGTTGGAGATACCTAAGACAAGTATTTTTTAAATGATTGTTCTTGAATATTTTCAGCCACAAGACCAACTCGATAGTTCCCTGTTGAATTAAGTCATAGTGGGCTGGATGTGGTTCGTTGGCCGTAGTTCGGGCTCCACTCACTCGGATAAAATAGCCTGGATCAACAAGAAGGTTGGAAACGGTTGCCACCGAAACTGAATTGTGATATAAAAGGATTCTGAGAAGAAGTAGTTCGAAACAAGAGGATATTGCAGGGAAAGGTCGGTGGGTAAAAAGAGGGCGAGAGAGGGTCTGCGGAAGAAGAGAGAGAAAGTGATAGATAGATAGATAATCGCCTTTATTCGGGCGAAATTTAGACCATAAGGTCCATTCTTACATTTAACCGTTCGTCAATATAATAAATACAAGAAAAAGAATAAAATAAGGTATAACAAAATACATTATATAAACATTATTTACCTAAATCATACAAAGTAAAAAGATAAAATTGAATACAGATTTGTGTTTGTGAGGAAAACCTAGGTAAAAACAAACATGTCCTTCCTAGTAAAACCCACGCAGGAAAACGCCCACTAAGAAGGGGGGTGTGAAAAACCTGCGAAAACCCTAGATAGTGTACATATGGTAATACAAAACTACAACATTAAATAGAAAGGAGTATGTACAGTGGGAGAGTTCGTATATACAGCGTAATTATATACCGTCATAAAAAAGTACACGTAAAAGTAATAAAGTGAGGGAGATGAACGGAGAAAAGGAGCGATGGGTAGAGGAGGGGTGAATCGAGAAAAAGAGGGATGAATGGAGTGAAGTGCGTCGACTGCTATGGTCATTTTGCACTGTCATCAACTGGACACACACACAGAAGGGAGGAGGGAAACCCAGTGCCGGCATTAGCTTCTCTTATCGAAGAGCACCAAGGGGGCCAACTGCTTAACGTCCCTTCCGAAGGACGGAACGCTGACTTTCCGCGGTCTCCTCAGACCACACAAACAGGGGGCCGGGCAACCTTGGAAAAATCCTACTTTCGCAGGATTCGTGCCCGCTGCCGTTTCGAGCAGCAGGCGAGTAGCAGCCAGAGTCCTAATCACCACATCACCGGCACTCTTGGGAGTGATGGCTTGAGGAATTTCGTTGATAATTCACTAGTGTCCGTTCGTTTCACTTTTTTCGGATACTTCTAATTGGAATATTTAGTCAAAATTCCGCAGATTATGAGCAATAAAACCGCTGATCCAAGAAAATAGACCTTTGATCGATTCTGAAAACATTTCTTTTATAGATTCGATTACCACTGAGACGATTGTACGATATTTGTAAATTTTATATTTTTACTGTGTTAGAATCGAGATGAGAACTCGAAAGTGAAATGTATGTAGGATAATAGAAGGAAATTGGTGTTTTGCTAACAGAACTTGAATTCATTCCATTCCATTTCGAAAAATTTGTTTGTAATTAGAAAAATGGTAATTTTTCAACTCTTGAAGGATCTCATATTTTAACTACTGTGTCACTTCGCAATATCGCCAAATTTGCTGTAAATTACTTTTTTATTGGAATTATTCATCTTGATTCCGTCTGTCAATTGGCTGTATACAAATTAATTTTGGTTTTGTTTAGATAGCAAAGATAAGTTTTTCGTTATATTTTGAACTTGATTTTGCTGTCGGGAGTTAGCGGTCTGGCAAATTACGTAACTCTCATCAATTTTTAAAATCATTCATGTATGATAATACCGAGATAATTATTTTTTTATTAAGATACAGAAAATTTTGGCAATTAGCCATGTATGTGTTTATCCAAGTTGCTATTTTGAATTAAGAAATTGTTGGAATAAAGTGATCCGAAGATCCTATGCAGACAGGCATAAGCTGTAAACTTGGGAATAATTTTGAAACGAGAAAAACGTCTGCTATGACCGGGAATCGAACCCGGGTCTTCCACTTTCCGGGCAGATATTCTACTACTGAACTATCGTAGCAGATCAATTTTCTCGTTTCTGAACGCGGATGTTTTCTTGGTTGGGATGGGACTAGCCAAGCTAGAAAACATCCGCGTTCATAAACGAGAAAATTTATCTTCTAAGATAGTTCAGTGGTAGAATATTCGCCCGGCAAGTGGAATACCCGGGTTCGATTCCCAGTCAAGACAGACTCTTTTTTCTCGTTTCAAAATTATTCCCAACTTTACAGCTTATGCCTGTCTGCATAGGATCTTCGGATCACTTTATTCCATCAATTTCTTGCCTGGAAATCTCACCATTTGAGAGGAAGGAATTTTTTTCGATGTCTCTCTTCGAGGACATCCATTGGGGCAGTTTTTTACTAGCTTGGCTAGTTACGTCTCCCGGCAGATCGTTAACCTTCAAAATTTTACCACTAATTTATTCTCTCGTTCCCTTATTACATTTATTAATCTCATATCTCCCCTTAAAACTTCCTCATTAGTTTTTGTCCCTTCTACGACATGCCCTACTCTCCAACGCCTCCAGTCTGCCCACATCTTCTTTTCTGATAGTCCAATATCAGGAAAGCTCGGAAAAAATAAGTCCCAATCAAGTAACATGCACCGGCTGCAGGATTTTCTTCGCGTCAAAATATCGCATTTCTTGGTCGGTTGCTTCGATAAATGACACAATTAGCGCTGAAAGAAACGTCTCCGCATAAAAGGCACTCCCTTGAATGTCCGAAGCAACTATTCCCAGGTTGTTTTACTCCGTTTTATTTTTTCATCATGTAGTTCGTTAACACGCATCGGAAAATAGGAATTCAGTTTAGGATAAGAGGTCTGATACCATGCACTCAATTCTGAGGAGCACATCCGTATCCATTTCCTTGGCGGTCCCTCGAAATTTGTGCTGATTTCTGTACTCTTCTTTTCTCGTTTGCGTCTTCTTCCGTGACGTGACCTTAAACACAGTACGAAACGCTATTTCCCAACAACCAAAAGCTCTCGGATTTCATTTAGTAGCCTTATGGAAATGGATTGGAAATTCTGTAAGCAAGACATTTAGTGATTTCCAAATCCATTGGCGTTCATGTACCCAAAAAAAACTATAATTATTAAACTCTGCTCTATCGGCCACTCATCTTTACGCTGAAAGGAGCGAGAATTATAAAATCGCAAATTGCAGCTCACAGTATCCAAGGGTAATGGGGTTTTTGGTAAACCATACCAAAGTCCCTGATTTTTAGATATAATTTTCACGACAGTAAATATAGAACAAATAAAATGATAAATATAAAAAATGCAAGATGTTTCATTTTTACTACTGAATCTAGATACTTGAGGTAAGAGGACATTTGGTACACTATAGACCAGAGGTGCCCATAACGTCGATCGCGATCTACCGGTCGATCTCCGAACTATTTTAGGTCGATCTCAAGCGAAGTAATAAATAATTCGTTCACAGTCTAAAAATCATAAAGTATATGAAGTTTCTGATATGAAATATATTTTTTAAATATATAAGGTAAAATTAAAGCCTTCCATTGCAAAAGCTAATAATATAGATTCCTAGCCTCCAGGGCCGGCTTGAGGCAAAACGGGCCAGATGTGGTTTGACCGCAGTTAACCCTGTGTTCGTTGAGTAGGGTTGCACCATCAAGGGATCCGCACCCATCCCCACAAAACGATCAAAGTATGGTATGCCATTAAAAAAGTCAATTTTATTTTTTGTTTAAATACCGTTTATTAAAAGTTCTTCTTGTGTTTATCATTTCCTTCTTAAATTTTCGTAAAAAACAGATCTTGACTGGGTAACCATAAGAAAAGTGGATCTTACAGCCAAAAATAGTGGGCATCCCTGCTATAGCCAGAGCCGGTGGAAGACTTTGTGGAGCTCGGGACAAACAAATTTTAGGTGCCTATTTAAAGCAATTTTATTTTTAAATGGAAGAAAGTAAAAAACACTGTAAAAAATCATCTTTTTACAAAGTGTTTCTTACTTTCTTTCATTTTAATTATGCAATTCCACAAAGTTACGGCAGAACAAATAAGTTTTCAAGTTTATTTTGTTGGAAAAAATGTTTTATTATTTAAAATAAAAAAAACGATAGTGTAATTAACAAATTATTTTAATACGTTCAGGACCGCGCACGGAAATCTCCGTTTTCGTAATGCGAGCAACAAAAAAATAATTTTAGCACCATCTATGGACAGTCAAATATTTTTATATTCTCTTTATCCATGATTAAAACCTTATGTAAGCATAAATATTTAAAGATAAATCATTTATCGACCGAGATCTGAGGCTTTCAAGTCAGCTTTCGTTTCTTGTTTGTCGTGCGTTGTTTTTATTCTAAGTGCTTTAATTTTTTTTTTTAATTTCTTCAGTGACGGATTTTTACATAAAAGATAAGATTGTTATATTTTTATTCGTATTCATAATATAATAAATATTCATTCATAAAATCAATTTTCAGGACATTTTGACAAAGGCATGGGTTGCATTACGTGTGCATTGAACAATTTCTGTGACGATTGCTAGTGGTGAAAGAGATTTCTCCAAATTGAAACTGATCAAAACCTAATATGAGATCGACAACCGCTCAAGGTCGATTAAGTGGCCTGGCGACAAATTTAATTGAGCAAGACGTAATTTCAAAATTTGATAACTACATCAAAAATAAGTGCCGCATTTGCCGAGGGGAAAGCAAGAAGGAGGTTTTTCGGTTATTTTTTTAAATGAATAATAAAAACATTTTTTGTTGACACATTTGATTTTTTGCACCTTTCAAAGTTTCGGCGCTCTGGGCAAAATGCCCCAGTTTTCCCCCTCCTTAACACGACGCCGGCTATAAATTCCATTTACTTTAGAAAATTTTACGAAAGAGCTTCTATGCTAAAATAATAAATAATTTGCAGCAGTGGTGCGTAAACTTCTCGGCTCGAGAGCGACACAGCTCATTGGGCACTCATCGTGAGCCAGATGCAGTTGATAATATAGTCGAAGAATAAATTAAGGATCTATAGAGTAAAGTTGGAGGTCAGTATTGCCCGATTTGTTTTAAATTTATCTATTTTTTTTATTTTTTTATTTTTTTTTGTTGGAATAGAAAGAAAAAGATGATATATATCCTCCTCTGTTTCTAAATATTTTTTTATTTCACTTTACGCTGCATTTTCTCCTTGAATTGTTAAACACGTGGCGGACTTGATGAAAAAACTAGGCGGGCCGTAGTTACGTCAACGGTGATTTAGAGTACTGGTTCTCGAACTTTAAGTTGTCGCGGCCCACTTGAATATCATGCGGATCCCTTTGAATTGAAAATATTAAAAATAAGAAACTTTATTGCAAATTTCTTAATTTTCTGTAACTAATACAATAATTTTTATCACATCGTTTTTCCAAAAATTCCCTGATAAAATTTTATTATTCGTGAAAACTTTATTTTCGACATTTCACCTTCCATCCAAAATAATTTTGCAGCTCCCGAGGGGACCGCGGCCCATAGTTTGATAAACACTGATTTTGAGTATGAAATAAATGGCGAATGCGGGCGTTACATCAAACGCACCCTCTGGGAAGCGCAATGACAGAACACAGCACAGCCCAACTACAGTCACATCCAAATCTCAAATATTGCGAGAGGAGAGCTTGACAAGCAGCGAGGACTCTCCATCACCTCTAATTTCCAATCAAAATAATAACCCTTTAATCAAACATATATGCCACCGAGAGAGAGGAAGGGAGAGAAAGAGAGAGAGAGAGAAGGGAAGGAGAGAGAGAGGGAGGGAGAGAGAAGGGAAGGAGAGAGAGGGGGGAGGGAGAGAGAGAGAAAGGAGAGAAAGGGAGGGAATGAGAGCGACAGAGGGAAGGACAGGGAGAGAGAGAAAGAGAGAGAGGAGAAAGGGAGAGAGAAAAGAGTAGGGAGAGACGGAGGGGGAGAGAGAGGGAGGGAGAGAGACATAGGGAGGAACAGGGAGAGAGAGAAAGAGAGAGAGGGGGAAGGGAGAGTGAGAGAGAGAGGGAGAGAGGGAAGGGGGGGAGAGAGAGAGGGAGGGAGTGAGAGAGGGGGAGGGAGGGAGGGAGAGAGAGGGAAGGAGGGAGAGAGGAAGGGAGGGAGGGAGAGAGGGGGGGAGGGAGAGAGGGGGGGAGGGAGAGAGGGGGAAGGAGGGAGAGAGAGGGAAGGAGGGAGAGAGAGGGAGAGAAGGAAAGAAAAAGGGAGAGAAGGAAAGGAGAGAGGGGAGAGAGAGGGGAGAGAGAGGGGGGAGGGAAGAAGAGAGACAGGAAGGAACAGGGAGAGAGAGGGATGGACAAGGAGAGAGAGAAAGAGAGAAGGATGGACAAGGAGAGAGAGAGGGAGGGTGAAAGAAAGAGATATAGGGGAGGACAATAGGAAAAACAGAAGGCGTCGTCCGTCTGAAGGTTCGCTCCCGTACAGATGAGAGACCGAGCAGACTGAAATGGACTAGGGGCGGATTCGATCGAGAGAGCGAGAGGGAAGGTGGGAGGGTGAGAAGGGTTTGGGGATGGCGGAAGGGGGTCTTTGAGGAAAGAGACTCCATCCCGACCGGAATCGCTCGGTCGGGGAGGCAGGGGGAGTGGCAGAGCGGGAGTGGGCGGGCACCTCGCATAGCGCGTCCCGCCCCCTCTCCGCCCTGCCCCCGCAAGCGTGCCGCCGCCGGCCGACAGCTAATGCGTGCGCGCGCTTGTCCGTGTCTGCGAGAGAATATATCTAGAGGGGCGCACATCTCTTCTTCTGTGACGCCGCGATAGCGCCAGAGAGCGTCGGAGTGGAGTCCATCGTTTCTGAATGCGAAAGAACAAAAGAGGAGCGAATCTCGTCTAGGCGTGTTTTGTGGCGGCAAAGAGAACGAGGCGAAGGAAGCGGACAGTCCATTCTGCCGTCCGGAGCGTGCCCCGCTCCGTAAATCCGGAGAACGAGTGGGCGGAACCTTCGCCACACCAGCGGGTTCTTCCCCGTTGCACGCACCAACCGTCCCCTCTGGCTTCTCCCCTCCCCCACGCTCCCCCTCAGCCCTCCTCCGAGGAAGGAACCCCGGCCGCCGCCTCCGCACCCAACGTTCAGTTCCACCGGCTTCTCCCGAGGCCACCAGTGCGACCGCTTCCTCTGTCCGGTGTCTCAAATTCTGCAAGTGCGCGCGGCGCTCGATAAGGTAGGCGAGAGAGGGCTTTCCTTCGGCGGGAGAAGCGATAACGGCGTTCCTTCCGCACGCAGAGTGAGAGAGTGTTACATCGAGAGCACGGGAAACATTCCAGCGCAAGCAACGCCGCGAGCGAGTCTCGTTCTCGAGTTGCGAGGAGGGAGATAGAGAGGGAGGGAGATAGGGAGGGAGGGAGATAGGGAGGGAGGGAGATAGGGTGGGAGCGAGATAAGGAGGGAGGCACAAGGGGCGTTTTGAGTGAAATCTCTATCTCGCACGAGTGGCTGAGCGGTGGGTGCATCCCTAGGCGGAGAAGAAGATCGGCGCGGGAAGAAGGGAGGGTGGGGGAGGAGGAGGAAGGGGAGGTGTGTGGAGGAGGAGGGGGACACGGCGCAGACTCAGTCCGTGCTTTGGACGAGTGCACGAGGGGCTCCACGTGAAGAATAAGGCGAGGAGAGTGAGACGGTCGGCTGCGAGGAATAAGCAGCTGTTACCCGCTACGAGTACGATATTGGGAAAGAGATCGGACTCGGAGATAAAGGAGAGAGAACGAGAAGGAGAGAGAGAGGAAGAGAAGGAAGAACGGACGGAGGGAGAACAAGGCGAGGAAAGAGAGAAGTGACATGGGAGTGCGCCGCTCGTGATTAACATTCCTGACCCGGCGACGTTTCCCTGGCCTTCCCTCTTTAGCAGCACCGCGCCACACACCGTGAGATGCGTGCACGCGGGTCTTGCCGCTGAACGGTCGTTTTTCCGCCGCTGACGCCGCACTCCGCGGCCGGAGTAGTCCCGGGCGTCGTCGCATCGCTTCGCGAGCGCGTACTTGGCGCGCGCACTCCGAGACACGCTCCCGACCTCTCCTCGACCCTACGAAGACAGGAAAATCCTCACCACGGCGCTCAGCCTCTACCGGATGGACGGGCTCGGCGCCGGAGGCCCTTTGGGGGCAGCCGCGGCCGCAGCCGCTTCGCTCTCCGACGCCGGCGGTCTTTGCTTGCAAGACCTGGTGTCCGGCGTGGAGCATCACCATCAACCTTCGCAGCATCACTCGCCCCACGGACACCACTCGCACCACCAGGCACCTCCCCATCATTCGCAGCATCATCCGCAGCACCATCCTCAGCACCATTCGCAGCATCTGCCGCCCCATCACCACGGTGGCTTGCAGCACCACGGCGGCGCATCCAACGGGAGCGCCTTGCAGCACCTCCCCCCGCATCTCCAGGCGCCCCTTTCCACCTCCGACGGTGGGTCGGGGGCATCGGAACAGGGTTCGGCCCCGTCGCCGGCCTCGGGTGCCGGAGGCAACGCACCTTCGTCGGTGGCAACGTCCGTGCACCACGGGGGAGATTCGACGGCAGTGAGCGTGGCATCCGCGCTGCACCACCACCACCACCATCAGCACCACGAACCGCTTGAGAAATTGAAGAGGGGTGAGTAGTTGTGTGATGGTCCTTATCCCTCTTTCGTGTCCGCCTCACTCACCATTCGTGAGATACGCTATGGACGGCGCCGTCCTCGACCACTACCACGTGGTTACTAGCCAAACAGTTTTAAATACATCTCAAGATTTAAAACCTTCAGTCCTAGCGTTAATGATGAACACAATACGTAGAAATCTCGGCGAAGCAAGTCAGTCGCGGTTTGTGTAAATGTTTATGTGCATTTCGAACTGCGAAAAGAATTTACACATTTTGAATGGATGATTTGTCCAAACAGTGAATAAATCAAGTTGATATTTCTACTTCTTGTAAATGTGCATTGATAAATTTAGGAAAAAATTCCTCAGAAATTATATTGTTTCGAGTAATAGGTCGGCTAAAATATGCACCATATCATGCTGCATACCTTATTAGGATTTGAAAAACTTTGTTTTTTATATAAATAGGTACCATAAATAAAACAATGTAGGTACACAATTTAGTGAAAAACAGCCACAATTAAATTTTCATTAGCAGCTTTCAGCCGAAGACGCTCATCTCTGTCGGTTTCGAGCATAACACTCCGCAATATAACCGCTTTCACCACGACAGAATTAGGGAATAATTTTGAAACGAGGAAAAATTCTGCTATGACCGGGAATCTAACCCGGACCTTCCACTTGCCGGGCGGATATTCTACCACTGAACAATCGTAGCAGATTAATTCTCTCTTGTTTCTGAATGCGGGTGTTTTTCTTAGTTGGGTCCGGGCTAGCCAAGCTAGTATCAACCAGCCCCAACAGACATCCTCCAAGATATACGTCGAGGAAAACTCCTCCCTCTCAAATTGTGAGATTGCCAAGCTAGAAATTGATGGAATGAAATGATCATAAGACCTAAGCAGATAGGCATAAGCTGTAAAGTTGGGAATAGTTTTTAAGAGAGAAAAATTTGCTATGACCGAGAATCGGACCCGGGTTTTCCACTTACCGGGCCGATATTCTACTACTGAACTATCGTATCAGATTAATTCTCTCGTTTCTAAATGCGAGTGGAAGGTTCGGGTTCGATTCCCGGTCATGGCAGAATTTTTTCTCGTTTCGAAATTATTCCCTATTTTACAGCTAATGCCCGTCTGCTTAGGATCTTATGATCATTTCATTCCATCAAGACAGAAGTAATTTCATCCCAAAATTCATAAATTGTTGATTTAATTTCTTCCTTATATCTAATTTACTTTGTGTTACAAACATTCCATGTTTCCGCTCGTCGGTGTGAATCGTCATCATCTATACTTCACCTGACTCTCACAGTTTCTCCTATCACTTGCCTCCCTCATCGAAAGATCTTCACGGCATTTCTATTTCATTTGTCTTTCGGTGTTTGTTTCGGTCTCTTGATGTTTCTCGTGATCAATTCGATGACAGTAGATGCCCAACGCTGATCATTTCTCCAGCAATATGACCCGCCCACTATAACTTTAGCGCTTTTACTCTCCTAATTATGCCACAGACTTCCGTCTTCTTTCTTACACGGGCGCTCCTTTTGTGGCCTCTTCGTGTGACCCCTCTCTCCATTCTCCTCCTTGTGATTTGAGGGTGCTGGAATATTCTAGCATTCATAGTCCACTCTTAACTGCAGAATACACTGGACATACAATTTCCAATTGAGGAAGACCGGGAGATCAGATATCAATGTAATTGCATTCCATCCTAATTCAGTCCGAGTCATCTTTATCCTCCTGTTGATTTCGTCAAAACTTTGCGTGTGTGTGAGAGAGAGAGAGTACAAACACAGTCATATATGCGCGCGCGTTTGTATGCATGTGTGTTGAATACATGCAAAACCAGAAGAATTCGTATTTCTTTAATGCGAAGGATTTTTTCCCGCCGGTATTCTTACAAATTAACTTGAATTCCTGAAATTAGAAGATATTAAAACTAGACTTTACATCTGAATGTCAGTTTTAGAATGACCCGATGTACGTAAACATAAGTATTCGCAAATCACCATTCGACTCATCGGGTTTGATTCATAATTACCGAAGAGATAGTTGGATGAGACGCGCTCCACTACTATTTGAGAGAACTCGATGGGACATACATACAAGCTCTCGTATCCACACGCTTTTATTCCACAAAATATTGTCACTGGTATTTACACGCAGTTTCACTCGTAGCACCGATGCTGATGCCGTTATAACGAGGAGAGAGCTTGGCACAAAACTCGATTTATTACAGCGTCACCGGACGCTTTTTGCTCAATTCTTAGGTATATGACCGCCCTAGCATTGTTTATGATATTACACACTACATCAGGTAAAATTTTATTTAAAAAATGACAAGAATGGATTTCTCTCGGTTGTTTCGCCATAGGATTCATATTAACAAGGTTTCTATTCTGAGTGATACTCCACATAAATACGAGATTTTATCTGGCTTTAAATGTTTAGAACATAGATCCTCACACAGAAAACGGACCTCAGAAAGAAGAAATTGCAAAAACCAATTTTTCTTGCTTAAGAGGTACCGAAAACTGGAATAATTATCAAAATAACGAAGTCAAAAATGCTCACGATCACAGAACTTAGCCTGTGTACTTCATATATGAGAAAGTGAAAACAACGCAATATTGTGTACTCTCAATAAAAGGGAATCATCAGATTAGAGTAAAAATAGATTTCCAAAAATTTTGCAATAAAGCTGAACAGCAGGTGCGATCCGTGCTCGCCCACTTTATTGTTACGTCACGTGTCGCGCGTCGAAATTCGACTCTTGCTATATTCCGTAAACCCACTTACACTGATCAAGTCATTCCCAATCACTCTTCCCATCATTTTTCTCACAAACACGCTGCTTTTCATTCTATGCTTCACCGCCTTCTCAGTATACCCCTTTCTAAACCCAATTTCCTTATAGAACTTAACACCATTAAACAGATCGCTATCAATAATGGCTACAAAACTGGTTTGATCGATAAAATTATCTCTAAAAAACGTTTACTTATTGCCTCCCAAAAAATCGTCTCTAATCTCACCTCCAAACCTCTTAGTTGGCGCAGACTCCCATTTTTAGGAAACATTTCTTATAAATTGGCCAACCTTTTCCTTAAACTCAAACTTAAACCTGCTTTCTACTCTCCAGTTACTTTTTCCCAATTATTCGTTAATGCTAAAGACCCGATACAGTTGCCATTAAGAAGTGGTGTATATAAACTTGCTTGTGATGATTGCGGAGCGGCCTACATCGGCCAAACGGGGAGGAGTTTTGACAAGAGGATTAAGGAGCATAAGCGATACTTCCGTTTTAAATAATTTGAATTCTCAATTTGCGAAACATCTTTTAAACCACAGTCATAATAGTTCCTTCAACCCTAAATTCCTCCACTTTGAAATTAAAGGTCGCAAATTGAATGCTCTTGAGCAGCTAGAGATGACTATTTGTAAAGACTCGCTTCTCTTGAAACCGGTCGTTTAAAATTAAATTTGTGGAAGTAACCAAGTTCTTTTTTTCATGATTTCATGTCGACTCTTTCAGCGCGGAAAATAGTCTCGTTCCTTTTGTCCGTCGCGAAATCCGGTGCGAGGAGGTTTCCGCCAGCGAAGGGCGGATGCATCTTTCTAGTCATAAACTGATTTTTGGAGTCGCTATTATCGGTTGTGAGCTCGGATGACAATTACAATAGACTTCTTCCTTTTTTCGGCAAGTAAGATCGACTGCTGGCCTGTTATAATATTTCTCACCTTTTAAAACGGCAATATTAATACGTACATAGAGGGATTGCCACAAAAGGTTCCGACAAACACAAGGAACCATTGTACTACATTACAGGGCAATAGCAATGTATATCTTAATTTATTAATCACCTATCGTAGGTATGCATTATGTAGCAGCTAATAGCATGTAATTTGATCGTGAGGTAGAAAGGCATTATGCCTAAATTCAGATTTTGAGACCGAATTTCAGGTGATATGTATACAAATTAAGCACATTCGAGTATAATTTCCTCCTTTAGCCATTTCCAATTTTTTCTCGGACAGAAAACGGAGTAGAAAGCTTTCCTTTAAGTTTTAATGCAACCTAATGTATACCATACTATTACACACAATATTCATTGGTAAGTTCTTAACTTACACATCAACTATCTGGTGCCACATAGCAAGAGATGTATTTTATAAAAATAAATCCTTTACATAATTTTACTCTGTCAAGTTACTAAATTAAGAGTTGAATTTCCCGTGACGATTATAATTTCTTCTTGAAAATTTCCTTTCTCTTATTGATTACTTTGTAACTATTTTCCTCAGTTAAAACTGTTATTTATTTTGCAGCCATTTATTTCCCTTATCAGTTTTTTCAGCAATAATTTTTCACCAAGAATTCCATATAGTAGTACTATTTAAAAAAATAATTATCAACGTAAAGGCGCTAACATTCCGTAACTTTCAGCGGAAAATATCTGAATATTATTTATTATTTATTTATTAGCAATAATTCAGAAACAGCACAAGGCCAACTACACTGAATATAATAACAAAAAATAAATAAAGTATAAGACAAATAACGTAACATATAAATGAAACAAGTAATATAAAACAAAGAGTTGACATAAATTAAAAATAAAAGGTACAATAAATATATAAATGGAGGCATAGAAAGACTCATTTAAGATGAGAGAGAGAACAGATGTCATAAATGTAATTCAGTTTTGAAAAACTTCGAGATCAGATTTACTGCTGAAGAGATTGTATGAATAAATTAGGATCGGTTTGGTTGAATTTCAGAGCAAAGCACACAAACGAAGAATCCCGCTTCGATTTAGCTTTTCAGCATGAACTTTCGTAACGTACGAAATCGGGTGCGGCGCCGACAGATACCAACCCGCAGAGAACCGAAGCGCCGCAGGTAACGGAGCATTTTCTCGGAGGTCCGCATGCCTCGCCCGGCCGCCGCTTCGCTCGATAAGCCGCGGCAGTTTCTTCTGCGGCACCACCGCTGGTCGTGCGGCATTCGGGAATGCCGCCGCACGCGAACCCGCACCCGAGCGGCGACTACTTCCTCTCCTGCAGATTGCTTACTTATCACGCTTTCGATTTTACGTATTTGGTGGAAAAAAACTCTCGTGGCGCATCTGGCTGAAATGCTCTTAAAGATGGCGGCGATGCGTCGTTTGCCGGACACTAACAGGTAAAAAATCATTGCATTACGTTTTATTGATCGGATTTAATCGACTATGAAAAACTTTACCTTGCATAAGTGCTTGAGGTTCGATTCTAGATAAGTTTATTTCCCTCAATTTTATACGTGACGTTCTAAATTCATTTAAACTGTTATAAACCAAGATATTAACTTGAAACTTCAGCGTATATATGGTGAAAGGAATAAAATTTTACAGTTTTAGGAAATATAACTTAAATTAGCTCCGATTTATCTTAAAAATTTGTTCTAAAGCGAAAAGATAAATTTTTGTGTATTTTACAATTAATCACTCTAATGGCCATTACTAATTCAAAAGCTTTATCCGCATTTGAGCTCAACCACTAACTTCATTCCTGCGATCAATCCAGGAATGAACAATGTTTTTTCGTAATTGCTTCTTAAAATTTCAGTTCCACTGGTAGATAAACACGATTGCATCAGAATAATTACAACAGTGAATATTAGAAATAATTAATTTATTATTACCACAAGCATTGTCAACAGCAGAAAAATAAAGATTCGAATATAATTAACTCAAAAACGATAGCTGAACGAAGCGATACGTTTGGCGGGTTTGGGAACTGTAGTAGGTGATAGGTGGATTCCCTAATACGTCTAACAACAAATCTAGTTATAAAAGTTTCCTAGAGCAAATCTGCCATTTTCTGATCAAATGCTCTTTTGTATATCGGCGAACAGTCAACATGCATTCATAACTATGTTCAATACTTTTACTCGCTCCAAATTAAATTCACAAATGTTCGAATCTAATTCATGTAAAATGTGTAGTAAGAGAAACGGAAGGGTAGACAAGTAATTTGAGAAGGAGATGGGAATATGCACACTTAACGTGGAACCGGGGGTTAAAATTCTTGGAAATATGATTTGGCAGAAAATGATCGCAAATTTTGGACTACGTCCTTCTTCATCCAAGGAGAAACACGAACTACAAAATATATATTTTTTTTATTGCAACGTTCATCTTGCTGTTAATCCGCATGTAAAGTGATGGCTATTCTCCCTTTGATGTAGAGGGGGAAGTTATTAATTTTCTACAAATTATTACACTCAATGGATATGTCATCGGAAGAAATCTTTAACTATTAGCAAAACATTGTTCAAATACTTCGAAGTATTTGCTCTCAACGAATTTAAAATTTTAAATGTCTCTCCCCGCTTAGCGCCGTAGTTGCCTTCCCGAAATGCGCCATGACAAGCGAAACGTAGTAGAGTTAAATTTTCCCATAATAGCGAATACATAAACTGGAAATTCGTTCTATCGTATTAATAAAATTAATCTTTCCCACCCAATAACAATCAAGCATAAACGCTTACCACTTAATAAAATATTATCTAGTTTTAACCGCCAATCATTCCTCCAGCAGCAGTTACATATAAAGATAAATCTATTCATGGACCCCGTGACAGAATCTTCGATCTTTGCCCGTTTGCTACCACTTCGTTATATTCCATTCAATCGTCGACGCGGACACCCAATTACTTATTATATTCCTTTTTTTCCACTTTCATTTCATTGAGCAACTTTTCCACTATGATATTTATCCTTCACTCGATCACCTCTAGCGTCGCTCTCCATGGTAACTCTCTCGCACCAGCTGCAGTTTTCATTCCTATCGCTCCGCGCCAACAGCTTCACCAATTATTTTTTTATCTGGCGTGTTTTGCATCGGAGCATATCGAATCGTCTGTTGCGGCGGATTTGCATCCTCGTCTTGTGTCGGCTGCGGTATCATTAGAATTAAAAATGGATACTGGCCCAAAACACTTTTAATTCGAATATTTTAAAATTGATTAAAAGATCTGCGGTTTTACGTATGCCTGAAATTCAAGTAGACCCATCATCAGTACCAGCTCATCCTGCAGACGATGCTGTAGCTTTGAATGGCTCTATGACTCTATCCTCATACTCTATCAATCGTAATTTCGAAAAATGTTCGCTAATCCAAGTGTTCACGTCGTTTACTTTTCCGTCCATATCGAATCAAAATTAAGCGAGTTGTAAATTTTCAAAGAAGTTGTGAAAAACTATTAGATCGAGTTTACAAGAAGTAATGCTCGATAAATCCTTAAATTTTGGAGGGGTTTCTTTAGCGTGGGAAGCAGCCCACTTTAAATTGGTGCTCATGATGGAAGTAATCCCAAGCAAGAAAATTAATCCAGTATCACTCACATCTGTTTTACTGAGGGGCTTTTGAGGAAACCATCGCCTGATTGATAACGTGATTCTTTGACTGAGACTTAACTCAATCAAAACGGTTTCCGGAAAGGACGACCACCAGACGCTCAGTTATCTAACCCAGTACATTATGAAGACAGCGAATAACGGTGAGAATTTAGGATTGCCTTCGAAGCATTTTTCCATGAAAAAATACTTCATCAACTCTAACCGTAATCCGTCGAAAATAGAGTTACTGTGTTTTCAGAATAGAACCAAAGTGGTAGTTTCTCACGGAATTACAACGGACGAGTCAGGGTGACAGCTGTTGTTCCACAGGTATGTTAACTGATCCATTGAAATTCTTAAGCAGCGTGAATGATTTTACATATAATATAATCAGACTGATCAAATTGTTTGCAGATAATATTAAAGTGTACAGAGAAATCGTTTCAGGCAACAACCAGACATTATTTTAAAAGGACCATCATGTAATTATGAAGTTGTGTAAGGATTGGCATCTAAACGTTATTATAAATATATAGGTATTGACCTTTACAGGAAGCACATAAATAAGGTTATAGGATCTGTGAATAAGTCGATGATTTTATGAATTCATAGAAATTTCCCTCTTGCTGCAAACGAAGGCGCTTAATGTTCGCTCAATTGTTCCATCTTTGCTGTGCGGAAAGGAACTTCTCGGATAAGAGATTGTCTTGAGAATTCAGCGTTTTTGGTTTATTTAGCGAAAACCATTAAAATGACTCTGCAGCGGTCCAAAACTAAGGGCCGCGGAGAGGTAACAATGTATATTAATGGTTTCAATATTTTAAAATTAATATTAATTAAAATACTTACTGATTTTCTCTAAATATCTCTCTCACATATATTTTTGTTGTATGGATAGGGTAAAGAGGGTCGCTATGAAATCGAGTGCCTAAGAGGGGTCACTACAAGATCGACGGCCATAAGTGGAGGTCACGCAGGCACTGAGTTTGGGAACCGTTGATTTAATGTATTGGACCATTTGAAATACTTGAGATGGCAGCCTTTGAAGTATATAGGAGTTTTTTTATTTTCAAAAACGGTCCATAATTCGTTAAGGATATGAGAGGATTTTTTTCTCTGTTGCAAATGAGCGCAGGGATTGATTGTAGTATAAAAGATAAAACATGGAAATGATCGCCAAAACCAGCGATTACTAATTATCTTTTCTTCATTTATTTGGTTTGCTGCGTTATAATTTAAAAGTAAATATCGGGAAATGTTTCGAGAGGAATTACCCTTAATACCTCGAGCAATGTGATGTTCATTTCACACGACATAACTCTACCTTTAACAATTGAAAATCCTAGTTAATTAAACGGAGTAATTATCGTCCATTAGCGACACAGATTTTTCAGTCGATTCACGCGTATTTTTCCATTGCACGAGCTAGAATTTCGCGAACGGATAAAAACAAGGCGAGTCCCTCGTGAAGGGGACAGAGAGAGAGAGATGAGGGAAGGGATGGGAGAGTAAGAGGGAAAGGGGGGATGAGTGGGAGAGAGAGAGAGAGAGGGCGGATGGAAGAGACAGGAGGAAGGAGGGAATTATGAAAAGTTTGGAACATAATAGAAGGCTGGAGAGAAGGAGAGAATAATGAAAGAAAGATGAGGAAGATAGGGGAGGAGGATTGATGGAGGGGAAGGAGAGAGGGGGCGAGAGAGATGGAGGAGAAAGAGAGGGAGGAGTGAGAGAGGGGAGGAGGGAGGTGAAGGAGGGGGAGGAGGGAGGTGGGGGAGGAGGGAGGTTGAGGAGGAAGGTGGGGTGGAGGGAGGGGAGAGAGAGGGTGGAGAGAGAGAAAGAGGGGTAAGGAGAGGGAAGAAGAAAAGGGGATGGAGGGGGTAGAGATCGAGGGGGAGGAGGGAGGGGGAGGAGAGGAGAAGTGAGAAGTGGTATGAAAGAGACCAAGGGAGTGAGCGAAGTTGGAATTAGGGACACGGTAGGGTAGGGAAAAGGGAAGGCTCAGGAAAAGTTAAAGAAAGAATGTTTTGCTCTCAGCGAAATTCGGCGCACAATTAACTTATCTCGTGCGAGACCTCAAGAGAGATTTATAGTTCTCTTTCTCTGTCACCTCTCTCTATCTCTCCACGGATATTCCAGGAACTCTAGCTTCTAGCTCGTTTGCCTTTCTGCGTGCATCTGGTAATAGAGAATCTCAATAATTCAAGTGGAGGGAGGGATGGAAGCGCGCCTCACTAATAGTGCCCACGATTGCTTTACACGTCCTCTCGCCTCGACAGCAGACTGTTTGTCTCCAATGGCATCGCTGAGGAAGACACAGCTGAGGAGAAGACTTCTTTCCGAGTATTCGATGATGCTCCGCGACAGGCGATGGTGGGCGATAAGGTGAAAACATTCGGTGGCTCTTGACTGTCCGCGTTGTCTCTCTGGATCCACGGTTCCCTCGACGAAATATTCTCTTGTTTTGGTTTGGTTTCTACGCTTGCTATCTTTTTTCTTTCTGGCGATACTCTTGATTATTCTTTTGTACTTATGTAGAACAGTTTCCATTTCATTATAATAGTTTAATCATGGGTGTGGGTGCTATACCACTGGATCATGAAGACGCAAGCCAAATTGTAGATCAATCAATTAATCAATGTGCGTGCGGGATAAAATGCCAATTAAATTGAATATAGAGACACTACAATCGTGAAGGATAATAGCCAAGTTAACGGTGTTTCACAGGGTAAACAAAGCCCCTTGGAAGAACATTAGTGGTAAAATGGAAAATCCAATCTATTTAGGTCGCTGTGATCAAAAGTATAAAATGGCAGAAAAGTAAGTGGAGCAAATATTCATTGCTAAATAGACAGAAGATTGGAACGATCTACCTGCAGAAGATATTATGCCTTTTCCTTCACACGTAGGCCTCTTCAAAGCAGAAGTTGTAAAAAATATTGATAAATAATAAATATGTATATATTTTGAATGTATGCTTGGGAAGAATAAGCAATAAAGTACATGTGAGCACTAAGTGATCCCTGCGGCGTATCAGTGAAGGCCTTCCAGGAACTTCAGATTTTAGTTAAAATTTAAAGAATGAAAATTAACGTAAACATCGGATTTTTTATTCGATCAGTATTTGTTGGTGATTTTCGATATTTAGAAGTAGAAAAAATATAATTCATAGAACAATTTTTATTTTAATAATAGGATTGCGTAATTGTAAATATTAGTTTATATATAAGGTATTATTTTCTTTTTATATTGTTGCCAGATGACCTTATGGCTAACTTGTAACATATATCTGCTATTAATAATAATGCAGTCATCCCTCTCAACGACCAAACATTTCTGGAACGAAATTCATCTCCATTGACTTCAATGTAGCCGTAACCCCATAAAAAGATGACCCTTTACTCCGCCCAACAGCCAAATCATTTTGGTTGACTCCTATGCTATGACATGGGTATTAACCGCTCTAAAACGGCCACCCACCGCGAAATGCACTTCACTTCAAACATATAACCTTCCAGTTTTTTTACTGCGTCTTTCTTTTCGTGGGAAAATGAGTGTAAGAGGCGCATTGAGCGAAAATCCTTGCAATGGTTGAATTCCCAATAGGCAGATCGTCTTTAGTCTCAATACCAGGAGATCCTTATTGGTGGGAGGAATACGTGCCCATACCTATTCCGTCCCTTAACAACCGTTTCACTGGATTCGAAGGTTGGAATAGTGTGAAACAGCATTTTAATCACATTTGGCCTAGAGAAAAAAATCTCGCCAGTTTTCCCAAATATGGCCTACTGAAGTGTCCGATTTTCATATATTTTAATAAGTGACAGCCGCATTTCTGTCCCCGATCCCTGATTCGGAATGAATACAAAATTCTCAGCTGCTGACGTTCAATAATCTTTCGAGATATTTTCTATCTGTTAATGCCACAGCACATTTTCTTAAGTAAGCGTTTCTTACTCCGATCACAGCCTGAAAGAGGCCATTGGAATATTAATTTTTTTTCTGAATATCTATAATATATGTCTAATATTTTCAGAACGAGAATTCTAGCTTTAGAAATCAGTTTTCAGAAATACATCGTTTTAGTTCTTAGCCAAAAAATTCCAAGTTTAGAAGAATAAATGGAAATTATTAAGAATATTGATGTAAGACTTCAGAATAACGTCCGAGTAGAAGAGCACACAACGATAGTGTTTTGAATATATTATTTTATTGCTGGAAGAACACTCAAGGTGTTTTGAAACGGAAGAGAGATATTAATGTAGTCGTCGAGGAGTGTTTCAATTTTATCACGGCTAAAAATCCGATAATTAGATTATTAATCAAAGAAAATAGTATACCTACATAGCAAAAAGTCTCTAGGTTTCATACTATACAGTCAAGAGAGGACGAATAGAGGGATTTCGTACCAGCCACAGAAGTATAATCCATTGTAAGGAGAGGTTAGTGACGAAAATGAAATATTATCCTCCTGCATTCAAGAGCAAGGTCCAAAACATTAGGTAGACAAAAATGGAAAGTAGCTTAAACAGATTTTAATTGTGCATATAGTCAACTAGAACGAATGCTGTATCCCTGTTAATTTTCTTTGATTAATAAGTTTTTTAAGCATTGTTGTTTTGGCTGGAATAATAAATAATATAATTTGGAATGAGCTTCAAGGCACACATATAATGATAAAAAGTAAAAAATCTAAAAAATGCCGTAATAAAATTGAGGTACTCCAATAAAGTAAGGTAAGGAAAGAAAAAAGATTTGAAAATTTTTTAAAAATTAAAAGATTAAAAATTGAAAACATAAAAACCTCACCCATACATCTAGATACTCCAGCTGCTGTTTGTAGCAATTTAAGAAAGTAAAAAAATGAAAACGTGGAATTATATTGTATTGGACATTACTATCGTGTCCTCGGTCATAGCTCCTACTCCGAAACCCGCGTTATAACCGGGGAGCGGTGTTCTTTCTCATTCAAGCTGACTTAATCAAAATTTTTACCAGTGTTTCACTAACATGGTGACCTGTATGGGAGACCGAGAACTAACAAGTTTCTGACTGCCACGCCTTATTCGGGCTCTTAAATGTGAAATTAAGAGCATTTTTAATATACTCCCTAACAGAAGTACCGATGTTGCCCGAGGCAATTCAATATACTTTATATATGACAAAGTTTTACATGATCTGTGAGATATCGAGTAGAAAATGTATTCGGAGACAGTACATTTGTCACAAAAAGTCGGCGACAGCACCTACCTGCAACTTATATGTAGTTTCAGATATAGAAATTCAAGAAAAAACATGTCCTCTCCCTGGGGCATATATGATCCGTGAGGTTGCATGAAAGAATTCATCCAGAGATGAAAATTTCCAAAAATTGCATCACACGTAAATCCCGTGAACAAAGGGAAAATTGCACATGGACTCAATCACTTCAGTTCGAAAGGAATAACAAAAATTCAAAATTTCGGTCCATTTGGATGCCACCATTAGCGCCAAAGACAGTAAGTGAAACTAAGAGACGTAAAACTTGCCAACAAATGACGCATAACCCTATAATATTAAATGGATAAAGACGGAAAATTCAAATGCCTTTTTTTGTGGGAAACCCGGTGGGAATTTTAACCCCTTCATGTTACTTTTCGAGAGCGTAAGAGACACCATGAGAGGTTTGGGGGAGATTGGTGTGGGAGGAGTTAGCGAACAAACATAAAATTCCGCTTTTATACAGATTTATAAATAAGTCATCATATTTAGGGACCAGAAACATTGAAAAAATGGGCCCAGTTCGGAACCGGGAGCTCGTCTTAATTTGATTACACGCGAATGAGTGTAGGTTCATGATTGTTTAGAATCGAGGGACGGACTGGTGTCTTAAACGTATAAGCATAAAAATAAGCCATTTCCAAGACAATTTTAATCTGTTAGGAATAACTTCAACTTTTTTAAATATCAAGAAATCACAATGCTTATGTCTTTCGCAAAGTCAAAATTTCATGTTCATTAGGACTCTACGAATCATCATCATAGTATTTGAGTTCTCAAAATAGATGCTATTTCCTTCGCTCTATGGACGAATGAGGAAAACATATTTATTAATTGCGATTTATTTTTGTTAATATGAAACGTGATTTCGAATCTTAATGCGCGCCATGTTTACTATGATAAATTATGAGATCGAATCTCGTGATTTATTGAACGATCAGTCCGATTTCGAACAGCGTTTTCATTTGTTTTGCTTAATCTCTTATCCATTTTGGCAGTGAATAAATGGGCATTCGAGCAAAATTAGCTTAAAACAATTGCTGTGGACTGAAAATATGCCAGCTAAAAACCGATATTTCACCTAATTATGATAAGGTGCTCACATCTCGAAAAAGGATTTTAATTCCACACATTTCAAAAATTTCTAATAAAATATTTTAATGCGCACGAGCGAGTTAAGATCTCAAGATTTATGGGCGCCATTTATTTGGCCATTTATTCGGAGTCCAAGTCCAGCCGACCCATTTTCACATCGCGGTTCAATCCTTAAGCTTGTGGCGAACGATCCCGTATTATTTTAATCCTTCGCCATCTTTGGACTTTTTCGAGAACGGTTCCGCCCCAAGTGTCCGAGTGCGCGCTCAAGAAAGATACCTGCGTCCATCACGAAAGACTGAAATAGAGCGAGAAACGTGTTGTTTGCCTCACTTCCTTTTGGTTTCGAATTTAATTTTTGTGCCTGCGTCTACATAAATCCGTCCCGGCGAGAGGGAGTGGGTCCCTCGACCCGAGAAGAGGTTCGGCCTCCTTATCTTGGCGGCGAGATGGATGCGGGGGACCATGAGGGCGAGGGGGGACACGAGGGGCGAGGGGGGGGAGCACGGGGGGGGGGCGTAGGTGTGGGACCATGAGGGCGGGGGATGGGCGGGGGCCCACGAGAGGGGGGAACACGAGGGGGGAGAGGGCGGTAAATCTTATCCGGAAGCCGAGTTCTCTCTGCGGCAGCTCACAAGAGGGGACAGAATCGGATTTCGACTCTACTAGCAGTCGGCGCAAAGCGGCGGGTTCTTCCGGCCGCGGGGCGCGCCTCCTTCGCCACGACAATGGCTGCGCGTCGCCTCGACTGCTTCCCGCGCTCGCTTAGTAGCCGTGGAGACGAGGGACGCGAAGACACGTTATCGCCGTCGATAGTAATTATAGAGAGCGAGCTCTAAGGTAACCGTCGGCAATTCATATACCAACACGGGTTGGTTATCACAGGAAAACAGTACCTGCAAACAACACGCTAGGTATTACGGCGGTAACGAAAGCGCGAGCCAAATATATTTCGAACTGTCAGATGCTGAGTCGAGCTGCGTAGCGCATGGATACTTTGCACGGATTGCCATCAACGAAACTTCTGTAGTGAGAGTGGAATTGAGTAACCTCGTAAAGTAGTAGTCTTCGGCGGAACAAAAAGAATAGGCGATCGTTTAATTACTCTAACGTTTCGCTCCATTTAATTGCGAAGATTGGGGTATTTGAACCCGTGGAAAAAGGAAGATGGTTTTCTGGCTGGGACTTTAATTTGGCGTCTGTGGAAGTCTTTTTCTTTTTATATATTAAATAAATACATAAAAAGAAAAAGACTTCCACAGACGCCAAATTAAAGGAAATAGGAACTGGAAACAATCTCTAATTTGTCTGTAAATACCGAAATATATTGAATAAATTTCAAGGGTTTCGAGAGAAAAAAATAAATCACTAAGAGCCAATCGACTTATTTGTCACGTTCCACGAAAAAGTGTCATGTCGAAAACTATGATCGAGAAAATACCGGACATGTCTAAAAATCTGAATATTCTGCACGTGCGGCCCTCATTAATTTGATTCCACCGCAAAGAGTTGGAATAGACACATCCTAGAGCAGGGGCTTCAAACGCGCTGCCCGCTTAGAGCATTTGTGATGCACGGGAACTGAAGTACTTTACACTACGAGTTTTCGGTGCTTGCATACTGCAAGCCCTTAAAAAAAATCACCATACACCAAGATATAAACTCGTAAATAAACCAACGCTATCTCCAGCGCAACAGCACTTCGGTGGGGCCCGTATGTGTTAGACAATAAATTCTAATAGTTCTAGCAGAATATTTATAATTTTCCGCGTAATTAAGGCAACTATCCGTAATTTTCAAATTCTCTATCAATCGTCTCGTGTCCAAGTTTTTTATTTCAAGTTTCATGACTCAGATCGCCCTGCATGAGCAATAAGGATAATCACCATTAAGACAATACCCTATACACTAGAATTGTGGAAATGTTTGGATATCTTGTGTTAAGATTATGTCATCATCATCCGTGCCTTTAGCACGTAATTGGATAAAAATTGGATAAAAAAATCGCGAAATATTTATATTTAACAATTGAAAAGAGTTTAAATTTAGAGAAAAACTACGAAACACAACACTAAAATAATTTTCACGTTTTACTAAATTTCGTGTTTTAGTATAATAACGTCACCATAAGTTTAAATCGTAGTTTAAAATCAGTGGCATAATAATATAGTCCTAGAAATAAATAGAATATTTTGTGTTAGGGTTGAGACGCCACCATGTTTATCTTGTTGGTTGTAATATAGTTCATTAATTCCAATTAAAAGCATTAAATCAATGCTCTTGAAGTATCCCCATTGAAAGGCATTGGAGTCGTTACTATGGTAGTTAATATTTTTCATTGTTTAAATCCGAAAAACTTTTCATAAATACTTTCGCCATACGTAGTATAGGAGAAAGTAGTTTTCATGAAAAAAACCGATTTCGAGATTTCAACGGAAATACACGTTTTTAGGTCCCCTGAACAGGATTTGACCATTTTCTCGATTGTGTGTGTGTGTGATAGCTTTTTTGTGGGTGCTCTAATTCAAAAAATATTAATCAAACCAATGCGAAATTTTATATTTAACATTTTTATAAGTCACAAGAAATGATTAGTTTCGGGTAAAAATCCCTCAACCGGAAGTGGGTGTTTACTCTTGTCATATCCGTTATTTTGCAATATTTGCTTTAATATTTGATAAGTGTAAACATGTATTGGAATAAAATTTAATTTTCTACAACCATTGTTTGAAGCATTTCCCCATATAATGCATCTTATATTTTTATTGCCACCACCACGCCACCTACCGACCACTATTGTTAACAA
This sequence comes from Tanypteryx hageni, assembly GCA_028673005.1. Classification (NCBI taxonomy): domain Eukaryota; kingdom Metazoa; phylum Arthropoda; class Insecta; order Odonata; family Petaluridae; genus Tanypteryx; species Tanypteryx hageni. The sequence goes on along the minus strand of CM054118.1, from coordinate 77,892,071 downwards.
TTGACGCTTAGTTACATCTTATGTTAGTAACGCTCCTATTTATTTTCTTAATTGATGAAGTTTTGTGGCTATATTCAATATCAGAAGGCTATGGTTTGAGTTTATTTCTGTTCTTTGTAATGTCTAAAATTTTCTCGCAGTTTCTTAAAATATTTATTATTAAGTAACTTATTTGGTATTTTTAGAAATATTACAGATATACAGAAAGTCATGTGGTGGCCATATGAGAGTTTTTTATGATTAGAATCAATTTTTTACGCATATTCAGCATAGATTTGAAATTTGTCTTCAAAGAAAAATAAACTTCAAACTTTAATCCAGAGAGAACGGTTTATGTCCTGGCATCGTATCTTAATTGTAAATAATTTAAAAAAGCAACTTTATATAGCCCTGCACCGTTTTTAATGCTTTTATCGTGGGTGTTTAAAATTGAGCATTGGGGTCAAAAACACACCTTAAATATAACTTTTTGGATTCTTCCCGAGCTTATACCCAATGACCTATCTTCATTCAAAATTTCAGCTCTGTAGCACTTCTAGAAGTACCTTACGTTTTACATTATATATATATATATATATATATATATATATATATAATGTAAAACGTCTATATATATATATATATATATATATCCTATATATGTAAGAACCAGCTAATGATGATCCAGTTCAAACTCATATATATTCTTTGTAAAATATTTTTAAATAATCTAAGAATTTAAGAAATGCATTAAATGATAGTTTCCAAAATGTCCGCAGTTTAATTTTCATTCCCATTGAAAACACACTAAACACTTTTGGTACAAAAGACTGTTCTTAATATAGAATGCGGCCCAAGGATTTGATAACGAATTCAGTATAGCGCCATAATGCGGCCCCTTCATGATTTGAGTTTAAGACCTTCGATGTAGAATAGAATAGGCATACGAAACAATATATGTAGAATATTTTATATTTAAGGATTGTGTCAGTTTTTATTTTAAAATATGTTCCAGTTTTCGTCGCTAAGGTTTTTACAAAACCGTAAGCTCATTATTATGACATGCGGCCCGCATGGAAATTATCTGCAGCCCTCCGAGAAATCTGACTTTGAGATCCTCTTGGCTTAAATTATCTGAGAATCCTTGGAATAAACTGGTCTCGTTGACTGATTTTTTAATTTTTCATTTCGTAAATCGAACGATGTGCGTTAGACATAGCGTTTGTTGCGACGATTCTTCTTAACTCGATAAAAACGATGACACTTATTCGAAATAAGTTTCAAAAGTACATTTTAAATCCAAATAGCACTCTTTCAGCTTTCATCGACTGATTGCAATCGATTAACTTTGATCGATGCAATTAAAACGTTCTTAATCATCGTGGGCTTTGTTTTTAACACGACGAATCAAATCAAACGAAAAAATCCATATTTGAATTACACAAATGGCGGAATTCGAAGTAGCGAACGCCGTCGCCCAACGTAACACAAGGCGTAAAACGAAATGCAAACGCAAGCACGTGATTTATAATATCAAGTATTGTTTTAATATGCTTATTCTCCAAAGCAAGACGCCAGCGGAGTGTCACTAAAGGCGACGCCAGTGACGTAACTGCAAATTGGCGATAACGTTAGTGCGAAGAGGGGCACGGAAATCCTAGAAACGGGGAGAGAAATTCGTCAGAGCGTCGTAACCATGAAACATTATTCGGCGAAACGTCGTATAACGAAGTGTTCCTCCTCTTCCAGGAGTGATTTACAACGCCTTAGTTTATTAGGCTTATGTCACTTGTTTCTAGTTCCATTCCTTATTCACTCGCATTAGCTTCCCTCACGCAATTTTCATCTAAATTACAGCGCAACCTCTATAATCCGAACTAATTAATGCAAGGGCATATTCGGATTAATGGATTCATGTAAAATAACGAGGAAAAAAATCCAATATGCATTAAATTTCTGTAAATAAAAAACCAATCAATGTACTTACAGCTCACTAAAATGACTGTGAGAGATCCGCGTTGATGGACGGGAAAATTGCACTCCACACTGGGCCGCTGCAGTAGGAATGAACGATATCGGAACGGTCGGCCGTGCCAATAACGCTCATTCCTTTTAAAAAGATCTTTCAAAGAATCATCTAATCAGCCGCAACAGGCGTTAGTAGTGGACGTCTGTGGCCGACTTTGTTACAAAATAAAAGCTTCGAATTTCGTTTTCCGACGCTCGCTTTACGCTTTACACCTGATGTTGGGAAACGGTTCGGATTACTAGGAGTTCGGATTACCGTGGGCAGTGGCGGCTCGTGTATAGGCACTGCGTAACTGCAGCACCCCCTATTTCCACTTGATATTATCGATAACATTTAATATAATGAGTCCTTTTTTCTTTAATTGTTTCTTTATTTTTGTAGTACAATATATATTCCTTAAGCTTAATGTCAGTACTTCAGTAGCCATGAAAAAGATACAAAAATCTTTGTATGGAACTGTGCGCTTCACAGTGCCAGCGACGTGGTGTTTGACTGTTGTGCGCATGCGCACATAGGAGGGGGGGGTGGGGAGAAAGGCGGGACTGCCAGGTAGAGAGAGCACTGCTGCTCTCGCAGTGCCGGTTCTGGCGTGATGGTGGAAGGAAGTTTTTTTTACTCAGCGTGTGTTGTGCTTAAAAACCGTGTACCATATTCTTGAATGCGATAAAGTGTAGAATTAGATTATTATTCTGCTTCCAGCTATTCTATTTGATTCATTTTTTTTCGGTTCTTTTATTTAACAGAAAACTTTAACCATGGCCTTGCATCCCCAAGAAATAAGTTCTGTGACTGTAAGTGAACTTCAACAGCTTAAGTTTTCACAGCTATCTCTCCATGAGAAAGTTACAGTTAAGAAAAGAGGTCGTTCAACACCTGATATTCTAATATCTCAGCCAGGCAAAAGCAACAACAAGAAATATATTCGTAGCTTTAATTCTGAATGGTACCAACGGAAAAGTTGGCAGCACCCCCACTAATTTTAGCTACGAGCCGCCACTGACCGTGGGTTGGGTTATAGAGGTTGCACTGTATTTGTAAGAGGATGTTTAAGGAAACGCTCTATGGCGTATTTTTTTGCTTTCATGTAAGCGCTATATTTGATGCATAATGTAGCAACTGGAATATCTTTAAGAGCGTGCGAAACAAACGTTTCGTTCGTCCATGCGAGTTTCACGCAATTCCGTAGGGAAAACACCTCAAACCCATTTTGCGAAGAAATGAGTCTAAATCAGTGTTTCTCAACCGGGGGGACATACCACCCCAGGGTGACGCGAGAGTTATTGAGGGGTGACGCAAATATTTGATACATTCACAGTGTATAATATTCTGCCTTATAAACATAGATAAAAACCAGAAGAATATCTTCCTCTGCTATTTTAAATGCATAATTTTTTATCTTTATGTGGTAGATAAAGCTCAATTTATCTATAAAGGTGACTTGAAGGAAATGGAACTGTAAACGGGGTGACGGAGAGCCGAAATGGGGTGACGCAAGCAAAAAAGGTTGAGAACCACTGGTCTAAATGCATGAAATGGGTTTAGAAAACGCATCTCAACTCTCCTGATTCTTGAGAACCCAACCTTAGGTGATTGAGTACATTTCTAAAATACTGATATTCATTCGAAGCGGATGTCAACTTTCCAGACACATTTTCCGCGATTTTCGAAATAATGGCAACCCGTGAGCCTAAAAACAATATCATTTTTATATGCACGATATAGCCGCAGAATAAAATCCGACTATTAAGTCACAAAATAAGTATTTTCGAATGGAGTCGACCTCATACGTTGCAAAGGGAAAAGGAGCGAGGTCACCCAATTGAGGAAGGACAAAGGGGTCGGAAAGAAGTGAGAGGATGGAGAGAGAGGGAGGGAGAGAGAAGGAAAGGGAGAGAGAAGGAGAAGAGAGAGAGGAAGGGGAGGAGAGGGAGGGAGAGATGTAGAGAGACAGGAAGAGAGGGAGAGGAAAACCGCTGGGGCGAGGGTCCTCCGATCTCTCCAGGTGATGATGCCTCCTCTAGCGGACGTCTGCGAAAGCAAAAGAAGTTGGGATCGAAAATCTCCTTCTCCCTCCAAAACTCACTCTAGCCGGAAGACCCTCTACTCCACCTGAGCCATTCCGAAAAGGGTGCGGATTTGGGTAATGGCCCGCATAACCCGATACATGCCATATCCCTCGGTAGCGCATTAGCGAATGTCCGCCGTGTTTTTATTAGCGTGAAGAGGAAAAGGAGGAAAATGAAAGAGGGAAGGAAATGGGGGAGTGAAGGGAGAAGGGCAGGTAGAGTGGGAGGGAGATTGGAGGGAGGGAGGGGGATTGGGAGGGAGAGTGAGCGGGTGGGAGGGAAGGAGAGAGGGTGGGAGGGAGGGTGGGAGAGAGGGAGGGAGGGAGAGAGGGAGGAAGAGAGGGAGGGAGAGAGGGAAAGAGGGAGGGAGTGGATGGGGCCCGCTGTAGAGAGAAAAACGCCAGCTGCCCCCTTTCCACGCCCTCTCCGCTCTTCCCCTCGTGTTCCCTTCCCACTCCCTTAACAAATCCACACGCGCCGTTCCGCGGTTCCATTTCAGGGGAAAATAGCTTCATATCCCTTTTTTCGATGTGAGATCCGTACAATTAAAATGACCCTGACCCTCGGCTGCATTCCCCTCGCCCCCCTCTTCTCCCCTTCCCATCTCCGCCTCTTTCCTCTCTCACTCGGCTAATTCCATTACCACCGCGATTTTTCAATATCCTTCCAGTCTGGTCGTTTTATTTTGCACGAGAAACAAACGAAAAAGCACCGATTAGAGCCTCTTTCCGACTTCCATCTCTGCTCTCCTGACCTGTGCGAGCGTTATCCGTTTCTGTTAGGTGTGCATTTCGCACGCATGCGCATTGCCGTGGCATTTCGTCCCGAATCCTATTTATGGAGATGGGAGAAGTTCCGAGTACACATTTCATATTGAATTTTTAAAAGAGAAAATCCGCGTTTTAAAGACTAAATTTTAGCGTGGTGGATGGAGCAACTCGCGGCCACGCAGAGACACGAGTAACGTTGATAGGAATAGCTAAATGAATGTTTCAAAGAGTGCAGCGAGTAAGGGAGTAAAACAGCGAGGAAACGCATATTTACGGTTCAGTTCGCGAAATCACTTCGACATTCGATTATCTGGGAGCCTTGAAAAATTGGCTGCGAAAAATAGAATAATTCCATCAAAGCCATCCTCGTGATGTCGCCCGTGGCAAGCAATACTCGCTCCCATTATTGCGTGAAACCACACCAGTGCGCCAAAACCCAACATATACTCTGAGGAACGGCAAAGTTGGAAATGGAATGAATGCAGTTTGTCGCGTGCTATGTGAGGAATGTAAGGACTATTCGATTTGAGAGATTAGTTAAATTGATGAGATCGAGACGGTGAAAGTTGAACGTCTGTAATTTGGAAGAGGAGCTTTTGGAGTTTTGGCGACCGAATTAGAGGTGCTCGGCGGTTAAGGAATGCGTGACGCGAGTACATACGGAACAACTGCTTGGATGGCGCGAGGCAGGCGTATGTATGCGGACACAGTAAAGGAAGACAGACAAACAAACGGCTTCATAGAGAAAGATACGAGTGCGCACGAAGTCTATTACCTGCGTTGCAAGCAAAGATTTAGAAATTTTTTGCACGTTGTACCTGAAAACATTGAGTATATTGATGTAGACATTGAAATGGAATACATGAATAATGCCTTCATTAGAATCACCGATAACAGTTTTTAAAAAATGCAATATTTCAGCTGTGTGAAATGGCGCGAAATCTGAACGCCGTTAATCGGTTGGAAAGATTATTTCCTATGATAACAAATAGAAAAAACGTACGGTATGAAGAGTGGCATAATTTAGGCGCATATTTCTCGGAAAATTTGAGAGTAGAAATTTTGCGTTTTGCTTCCTGAGCCCGAGCAGGAGCCACAATACTGCAATGGACATCACCGAAGAGAGCCGCAGTAAATGTGAGGAGCTGATAAAATATGTGATGATTGCAGTGCGGCTTGCATAGGCCAAACAGCAAGAAATTTTTTAAAACTCCCGGAAGAACATCGGAAGTGCTACCTCAAAAGGGACCCATCCTCTCCTTTCGCAAAACATTTGTTAGATAAAAATCACACCAGTTCATTCTCCACAACTATCTTACAAATGTCGATGCCTTGGAAGCCATATAAATAGTCTGCCATAAGAAATGTTAACCAACAAATATGTTTTTGAAAATCAATCTCCTATCCTGGAATTAACTCAATCGTTGGAATAACCCCCCTCCCCCCTTCTCACCATCCGGTCCGCTTATCCCTCCCCCTCTCCCTTCCTACCGCTGAGTATACCAGTCACTAACTTCCACCTCCCTCTCACTTCCCTCTCCCCTCCATTGGTTGCCCCTCCTCATTTCTACCACCCCTACCACTCCTTCTCTATATAATTTCGTGATACTCGCATTTATTAGACGTGAAAATCTTTGGTTGTTAACGACTGCCGCATTGTTGCTGAATTAGCAAAATTACGAATATTAAACAGGATTATATGGAAAACGAGACATTTATTAAGTGGGGATATTCACCGTATTAAGCTTAGGTCTACCTGAAGGAACCAGTGTTTACACATGGGCAACTTTATTTAGCTGCCTCTAGAGTCAATAACACAGCAAATATCAGGTTTACTTTACCTGATTATCCAATAACATTAACCAAAAATGTTGCTTATAATGATGCATTGATTTAAAAAATATTTTCAATAAATTAAAATTGAAATTTACTAACCAAGGTGAACAACCAACTATATTTTTAAAAACGTAAACAGCCAACAATTTTTTTTTGAAAAACGTACACAAGTGTAGCTGTGTCACGGGCTACTACCACTAAAAGGAAACGTATCCTTTCTATACTAAATTTCCTTTTTGTTTTGTTTACATATCAACAAATGTTTATTTTTTTAGTTTTTAAGATGATAATATTCGTTGCATTCACTTCACCAAAGCCTACTTACTCTCCGGTCAACTAGACATGTGACTTAAATCAACTTTTAATACAATACACTTATAATTATGAAGATATATAACAATAATAATAACAAAAAAAAACAAACTTTTATTAAAAGGAACTAATTTTAATCTTTTAGTTCAGCATTTCTCTTACGCATTATAGTCGGAAAATGGCAGCCCAAGTTTCAAACTCCTGACTTATCACTTTAACTTTTCTAAACACCAAATTTCATTAAGCTGCATACAAGATTTAGGAGGTGAAAGTTTAAATTCAATGCCCTGTAATATAGCAGCCCTCGTTGAGAGGACTTGGTCGTTTTCACATCCTATTATGATAAAAAGCGAATGTAAGGCAACCAATTGAGCGTTTTGACGCAATCACGTCATTGTCTGTTATTTCAATGAATATCTCTGTTATTATAGCTTCTATACCTTCTAGTTATTCTTTTAACAAACGTGGTTAAAACTTAAATATTGGAGACGTGCGTTCGAAATCAATGCACAACAAAACAACCCGAAAGTCACAATAAACGGAAATTTATGGCATCGTTATGCCCTCGAATAAATGACCTGACAGATTTATTGGAACCAGAGGACGGGGAAGAAGGGAGTTGGACCAGCCCCTGCATCGCTTGCTTGATATGTCTCATTTGAAAAAATTCATCAACGAGGATTGGGAACAATTATGCATATATTCCAATATAATGTTTAGAAAAGTAATCAAAATATTGACGATACCGAAAAAAATTTTCGCGTTAAATGATAAAATTAACGTTATGTGACGCGTGAACTCAAAGTGAAATCCAATTTTTAGCCTACTTTCCAGAATGTAAATAGGCAGTTTCTTTGTTGTGTCTGTCTGTCTCCAAGTATTAACTTTTGAACCAATAGACCGATTTTCATGACATTTAGTGGAAATCTCTTGCTACTGAGGCCGAGCTACCGAGAGTAGTTTTTGTAGCAAAGATTGAAAGTCCCGGGTTCGATTCTAGCAACTATCCTTCCCATTTGATTTACATGGGAAATCCATCGTGCAGGATAATTTTCTCTCGCGCATTAGAATATCTAATAATTATTATATCGGAGCGGGATTTGTACTATTCTCTGAGGAAAGGAATGAAGATTATAATATTTATCGTAGAATTTTGCTTATAGATCTTATTTCTTCGAATTTCGCGTAAATACCAGATTGTTTTCAGTTTTAATCACTCATGACGAGAGTGTTGCCATTGCAACGACTATTATTGGACTCGGATTCGGTAGTCTAGTAATACAGACGCTAATCAATTCTGTGCTAATCAGCTATAAAAATATTATAATCTGTAAATGATTGGAGCACAGAAACATCTGAACATCTGATTCTAAAAAGTGATACATTTACACTCATGTAATTTAAAACAATGATGTGGAAAGTAAGCATCATAAGTTAACGTTTGGATCATCTTGTTTTGTTTTACAATCATAATTGGCGTGCAATTGCTCTGTGAGCCCGCTTAACTTCGTTCTTTGAATTAGATTTTCAAATAGCCATGCTGATTCTACCAAATCATTTTCGGAAGGCGACTTCTCTGTCTTAATTCGCATTCACGATAATTCATGCCGCGAAATAATTTCACCGTGGCTTATAAGAACATAATCGGAGTTTAGAACCAGAATTCGAATCAATTTTCTTCTCCTCATCTCCCGTAAGAACCACTCGATGTTCTCAACCCTTCCAAACAAACACTTTTGACTTTCCGTTGCTCTTAGTTGTCCCGTCTGTAAAGGTAATCCGCAGGGCATTGCGATTATCGCAAAAGCTCGTAAAAAAGGAAATCACTGCAGCAGATGGCACGCGGATCGACCGCTCGGGAGCAGGAGGAAGGGTGCGGCATCGGTCCCAACGAGAAGACAAACCTTTGAATGCTTAAATACCCTTTTGGCAAAGTGTTAGGGCGAAGGGCAGGGGCGTTGGGGACGGGCTCAATTAGAGGACGTCTGGAGCGACTTATCCACGGCAGATGAACGCTATCTGGCGGTCGGCTGGGTCCCTTGCGACCTGCGGACGGGAAGGGGGGAGAAGGGACCCAATTTTCCGGGTCGCCGACCTTAAATGGTGCGGTGCAGCGACGATTTGGAGCGGCCGGAATATGATGGGATTGGAATTGTATTCGTCGTGGGGTGGGAGGTCGTGGGCGGCAGTGCGTGGAGTATCGTGGCAGATAGGGTGTGTCGTCAGAGAGTGGGGATCGTGCGGGGGCGAGGTGCGGCGATGGCGGGATGAATTCTTCGCAGGCTAAACATCGGCGAGCGATATGCACCGCTGGTCCATGCATCCATCACCAGATGGCTCCTCATTCTGCCGGCAACGCACTGCGCGAGGGAATTCCTCTTTCCCTTTTCCATTCTCGCCGTCTGCTTAATTGAGAATTATGTTCGCACCCGTGGAGGGGAAAAGAGAGGCTGGGGACGCAAGAGAGCGATCGCTAGGGACGCTCACTTCCCGAGGTTTCGATGACCGAGCAAGGATTCCAATTTCCCTTCTAGATATCTTACAAGAATAAAATGTAGCTTCATCTCCCGCCCTGTTACCTCGCGACGACGCTCGCTTGTTTTTATCTCGTCAGGTGTTGATAAATAGTGAACACTGACGCAGCGTAGTAGAAAAAAACAGTACCTGCACGTAATTGCTTTTAAGTTCCTCCGTTCCCTTCAAGTTGTAACATTCCGTAGTTACATGTCTGTATCATACAAAAAATATTTATGCAACATTCAAGAGTTAGCAATGGAACCGGAGAAAAATGTCGGAAACCAAGGTTATACTCGTACAGTTCAAAAAGTTTCATCAGGAGAATCATCAAATGTCGAAAAAAATATTTCGTGGCTGCGGCTTTCCACAGTGAGCATAATATTTACACCAGCAATTGTTAAGTCGGAGAAATGATAGTTTCATCTTCATTATTGGGAATTCGTGGTAATCTTTGTTTGGGTTCAAAACATTATTTCGTCTTATATATCAGTGGTTCTTGACCTGTGGAGCGCTCCCCACTAGGGGGGCGTATTAAGATTCCAGGGGGGGAGGGGGGGGGGGGGGGACAAAGCATTTTGGACCAAAATCAGTTTTGCCTTAAAATTCCATCTTTCATATTTTTCAAATGCTGTCCAATTAACCTGCTTTAATATTTTTTCATTTCTTTTATAATTATTTACATGAAATAAGTCTTTTGCTGATGTGATCAAACTCTCTGCCAGCTTATCACCTCCATAACAAATGCAGCGCAGACAAATGGATCTATTATAGAGATATTTACTGTAGAAAAAATTCCTAAAAAACACACGGATATTATAGGCAATGACAACTTATTGCCGGCTGTCCAAACATGTTAGGAAAGTGCACAGTGTGTCACAAATAGACGCGTTTTTTGAGATGGAGTATTTGAAGCATAACGATATACTTTGAACGAAGGTACACCATAAAACAGCCAGCACCACAAGTCTCTCTCTCTTCTAAAAATTTCTTGCCTCCTCGAAGTTGGTGCATTAATAAGCGTATTTACGTAATTTTAGTATAAATAAATAGTAGTACAAAAGATATATCAGAAATTATGTCAGGAAAATATTATATTTTCTTTTACCGATTTATTTTCTAATCAGTTGTAATTCATCAAAAAATTTAAAATTATTTAAAACATATCTCACTTGAGTTAAGTAGTTGTAATATTTACGTTTACGTTATTTTCTTCGTCTTAGACTGTCCAATTCCTTCTGCTTGCAAAATGCTGCATGCACACACAATGGTAATAACCGTATATTCTGATTGTAGCAGTTCTTATTTACTTCACTTATTGCGAATATTGTTTACGTTAACAACAACTACGTATCCATGCATGAATTTCTCCAAGTTCTGAGCGAATTACGACATTCTTGTTTGATTTTCTTGATAACGGCTACTCTTACGATAAAAATGTATAGAAAAAGAAACAATCTATCAGTTCAACAAGTTTTGTTTGAAAACTATTTTGATAAGACCAATACTTGACGAGATATGACGGAAAGTTAATTTTTTTCACCAGTAAAGTGGTACCCCTGATTGGCTAACTTGATTCATTTATTTGGTTTTCTTATTGTCTTTGATTTCTTAATATCAAATTTCATGAAAATCCGCCGGGTAGAAGCCGAAAACGGATATGCGGACAGATGGACAGACCGAAACTCATGTTGGAAGCTAAACGCGCCTAAAAATGGTGCTAGCTTGTCAGCTGTGAGTTGTGCGTTGAAACCAAAATGAAACAGGATTCATTGAATAAACTCGCACACAAATTTCTTTTGTGTTTTTAAGGGTTTTATCATCAACTTATTAGTAATAGCAACCAATTTTTATGACAGGTTTTTAAGTGAGCAGAGTTCTACTGTGAAAGTTTATACAGTGAATTCTAATCTGTTTACTTTTTGTATCGACGCACGATTCACAGCTGAGAAGCAAGCGACATTTTTGTGAGCAACCGGCAATAAGTTATCATCGCCTAAAAGAATCCGTGTAGTTCTTCACATATTATTTCTAAGTATAACAAATCCATTCTTCTGCACTTCATCTGTTATGGAGGTAATAAGTTGACGGAGCATTTGGATACATCAGTACAAAACCTATATAGTATAAAGAGTTATCAATTAGATGAGAAAATATCAAAGCAGGTAAATTGGACAGCATTAGAAAAATATGAGATATGGAAGTGTGAGGAAAAACTGATTTTGGTCCGAAACGCTTCGCGCCCCCTCCTCCCCGTAGAATTCTCATACGCCTCCCTAATGGGACGGACCCCACATGTTAAGAGAACCACTGTCGTTGACAATGGGTATCGAAAACAATGTGTTGGGGTGGCGGTGGCGGAGTGGTTAGAGCGTTGGCCTTCCAATCCGGCGGAGGTCGGATTTTCCAACCTGGGATCGACCCGTCCCCTACTTGTGTGATTTGAGGGGTCGGCGCAAGTCAGCCCTCCGTTCTTCGAAAGGGACGTTAAGAAGTTGGCCCCCTTGGTGGCCTTTTTAAAGAGTAGGCTAATGCCAGCACCAGGTTTCCCTCCCCCCTTGTGAGTGTGTGTAGCGTGTAAGGAGTAGGGACTATAATAATCCAAGAAGTTGTTTAGCCAGAAACACATACAAACAAACAAAACGATATATTGAATTACAACAAGTCTGCGCTTCCTAGAACACTGAGACAGATTTAAAGTTGCCCTTAGTGGAATTAACAATCGTCGAAGACGTCCAATGTAAATACCTCGAGGATTTTTCGGCGTCCGTGGCGAAAAGATGGTTTCGATCGGGAGTGAATGCGAGCAGAGCGCCACCTCCGGCGCTCGGCGGAACTTCAACCTCGGCGTCGCGACCGCTTTCTCCCGGCGCACATAACCGCTCACCCTCCGACTAATGTTTGGCATTTCGCGGCGACGAAATCACTCGCACCCGAAAAAGCTGATCCGCCGAAAAACAATGATTGGATGGAATCGCTTTCGTCCTACGATCCAGGTTACTTCCAGGGAGAATCTGATTCCGGAAAGATCGAAAAATGTTCTTCATCTCTTCTCTTCCTGCGGACGGAAGATGGACTGCTCTCTCGTGTGCTTAATGACTGTGGGACGTCATATAAAGAAAAACAAAAGCTCTCAATTATTTGGAAATTTTGTGATGAGTAACTTATGAGAATTGTTGCTCTGCAGGTAAGCCAAGGCTTCGAAAAACACACAGATGAGTGTAAGTGCGAGTCACAAACAGGCGAGCATATTGGAATATTCGGCAAAGGATTTGGCAATCATAGATATCTTAGAGAATACTGAAGAAATAAAAGCATAAGCTCTCTCTCTCTCTCTCTCCCTACCTCTCTTTCTCTCTCTAAATGCTCGTTATATGATGGTTAAATATTTTATTGGTTTTCTTAGAACCTTCATAAATTAATTAATTAATTTAAGAAATGTGCTCAAACAGTACCAGTATTATAGAGTAAGTTATATTTGCATTCTATAAGTAACATTAACAACAAAAACATAAGGAAAACATTTTATTAGTGGAAAATTATTTAGCTAATAAATGTATTTCTTCTTGTAAATAACGCAACGAATGTTGTTTTCATTGGTTATTATGAAAATCACTTCCCTCTCCTTACTTCTCTCTCTCCATCTCTCTCTCTCTCTCTCTCCCTCTCTCTCCCTCTCTCTCTCCCTCACTCTTTCCCTCACTCTCCCTCTCTCTCCCTCTCTCTCTCTCTCTCTCTATCTCTCCCTCTCTCTCTCCCTCTCTCTCTCCCTCTCTCTCTCCCCCTCTCTCTCCCTCTCTCTCTCCCTCTCTCTCTCTCTCTCTCTCTCTCTCCATCTCTCTCTCCCTCTATCTCCCTCTCGTATTAAAAGCATCACGCTTACACCCATGAGGATTGAAATAATAATAGGATTTCGAGGTTTTACACTGTAATTGATAGACAGGTCAGTATCCCTTTAAAATGCCAGGATTTGTCCAAAATATATCATTTAAACGATTAAAATGAGCAATTTCGAATTGCATGAGAAAAATAATAGAATAAGAAATTTCAAATTTTTTCTATATAATGGTCAAGATCCAACAATTTTTCAAATTTTTATTTCCAAAAGAATAAATGCCTGCACGATGAAAAGTCGATTTTTACGTTTTACATTATGGGAGATGGAAATTTCTTCCCTGGAGTCGAAACCGGTTCTTTCTTCAAGATTTCTTTTCTTTATCGTCCTAAAATGAGTGAATCAAGCATTCCTGGAAAATTTCCAACCATTATCTCTTACCGTTTTCAGATATAATCGATTAAATAACATTGCATACAGAAAGACAAAAAGGCAGACAACGGGAACTATATCAGGGGAGTTTATGAGGCCTTTGATCTCAACTATGTAATCTTATAATGACGTCATAATCCTATAACAAAGCGCCTCATGCAATTTGCCCTGCAATTCTTCCCTCAATCTATTAAATTGTCTGTGTTATTGCTCTACATTCCTCTCCTTATTTCTGTCCATTATGAGAAATATAGAATCTTAATTATATTCGAAAATACAAAGGTAGAGAAACTAATAATGTTCGGCTCAACTTTATGATATTTTTCCATTTCGGTTGAGTAAAAAATATAATAAAATACTTATTAGCAATTTCACTTTAAAAGTGAAACTTGCTAAGTATTTTGTTTTCTTCTTTCTTCTACAGTAGTATTGACCATATGATTAAAACTCTGCGAAACATTTATATGCAAAACATGGAAAATCGTGTTGCTCGCGCTCCAACAAATATTTACACTCGCAATTTGAGGTATTCGCTAGATTACAGTTTCGCCACATCCTCCAAAAAGATAAACAATTACACCCGGTCTAATTTCTCGATGGTAAAAGTATTCCTGTCGAGGCTGGCAGCGGATTCGAAAGTAGTCAACCAATCTTGGGGGAAAAACATTGCTTCCATTCGGGTCGACATTTTTAGAGGTCAGGCAGAGAGAAGAATGGAGCGAAATAGGAGCGAATGGTGGATAAAAGATCAAGAGAGAGAGAGAGAGGAGGTGAGAAGGGAGGGGCCGTGAATCCAGTGATTTACGATTGAGCACTGTCGCTGACTGAGCGTGTGTGCGCGCCTATACGGCCAATGGCGGAATGTTATCGCTCCATTGATCCTATCGTCACCGTCCAGGTGCATCATGGGAAAATAAGGAACACCGCTTCCCAAGACGACTTCTCCCTTGAGAGGCGGGGAAGTTATGGGAGGGAGGGAAGGCGAGGGAGGGAAGTAAAGAGGGGGCGAGGGAGGATCGGGAGGAGGGGAGGGAGGGTGGGAAGGAGGGAAAGAAGGGGAGGGAAGGAGGGGGGGAGGAGAAGGAAGGGGATGGAAGGGGAAAATCTTTAGATTTGAGGAGGGGAATCGAAAAATGGAGAGGGAAGGGTCTGGAGGATGAAACTATGAAGGGATAAAGGGCAGAGCGAATCTCTTTTTCAGCGTAGACCGTCTCTGGCTATATATATAAACAATGCTAGAACATTCTTCTCACTGCCTTACAGTAGGAAAATGAATGTTTAATTCTACGTTCACAATGTTCTGCAAATTAACCTCGTTGAACAATTAGAAAAGGAACACAGCCGTCTATATTGTCGCTCTTTTGTTGCTAGATTATGGCTTTCACTCCCTTACATTATATTCGCACGAAAACGCTTACGATTTATATTTAGAGTAAGCAGAGGCAAAAAACAGTTCTTACCTATTCTTACTTCTAAAAAAAATATAGGAATTCAGTAATTGGTACAAGCGAGATGGCTTTTTACAAGATTCGTAAGACATGTATTTGAAATGTTATGTTGATCATTTTCATTCGAATATGCATTGCATGTCAATTTCAAGGAATCAAAAATATGATTAACTGTTTAGCTTCCTTTCTTACACTTGATGATTGTCATTCGCCATAAATTCAGCCGGAGCAGTGATTAATACCTTAAACGACATCTTAATGGGTAACTTGGTCAGCAAGCATGAAGATGTGAATGGTCACTAATTCGGTCCAAGATGACATCTTGATCCTATTTCTTCCCGAACTGCCTCTGTGTCCAAGTCCTCCTCAGACAGCTACTCTTCATGGGAATAGATAAATCCGACGACTTCAGTCTTTCGTAAAACAGTGAATCCTTCCCCTCCAACATTCCGACAAAGCCAGATAATCTCGCTCGCTTCTGAGAACGGGTTCGCGAATCCTCTGAAGCCATGGACGAAATATTTCATGAGATCTTCCAAACTACATATGTGGTGCTGAGCTCTTCACTCTCCCCACACATACTTAATGTTCTTAATGGCGTCAGAAATCACTAATCGATGACTTTTCCAGTTCGTCGGTAACATCAAGCAACTGGAAGTTAATGTCTCGGATAGTACATCTATGGATGGAGGAAACATAACTTACATATGATGGTGTAGTTCAAGGGCATTGTGAAAGACAAGTAAAGCTTTGAAAACACTGTTTGAGTCTCAGCAGTTTCCCTCCACTTCGAGGCAGTAACAGTTAACAACCAGTCTTCGAATAGATTCGCAACCTTTTTATTATAAACGTTTATTATAACTTTACCACAGGCGTGCGCTGCGCTGCTTTGAATTCTGAAGTAGCCTTCTTTCCTTTAAAAAGTTTAGACTATACGTATTACAGAGCGTACGTTTCCCAATAAGGCAGTCTCGTCTGCGTTATATGCTTACTGTCGGTTGAATCCTTCAGCCGTAACAGTAGCCTTAAATTCGTCTGGAGAGTTAAAAGCGGCAGAGTTACAAGCGCTGGCAGTTTCACCCATAAGCTTGATATTATAGCAAGCTCTCTAAAATTATCCATCCAATCGCCCTTTATTTGCTACGAAAGGCTCGGTGGTTGAAGCAAGTGACCATGCAGCTTAGCGCCTTCTTACGGACGATATTATAGGTAATGGCCATCCTATTTTGATGCTGGTCTTCCATCCAAATGGCCAACATCTTTTCCATCATCTCCAACAATTGTTTTATAACTCTTACCATTTACTTTGCAGCTATTAAACAAGAATGTGGTACATAACTCATTCTACGTTCTACGTTCTTCTTGCGGTTATGTTTGGCTCTATCGCATTATATAAATTCTCAGGCGACACAGCAGTGTCTTCCTTACCAAATCGTTTAATAATATGAAGAATACAAGCCATCATTGAGAAGACCATGAGAGAAACTGGTGTTAACTCTGTTCCGTTCCATATCAGCGATATTGTGGCCGAGAGGAAAGAAATATAAACAAAATGCATGAATAGGCTCACCCTAAACAAGTAGCTCATATCCAAACGGGATAGAGCTTTAACTTGATCTGGGCCCTCAAATCTGAGAGAGTAGTGAGACGTTCTATTTCGTTGTTTAATTTCCAAGAATAGAATGTTTTTGTTGGTGTTCTAAGCTGTCAACCGCAGTGCTCGAGCCCTCTTCATCGCAAAACAATCTGGAACCTCACATCTCAAGTTCAACCAAACCGCGTTGTGTGAAAAATAACCAAAGTTGCATAGAGTTTTGGTAGAAGAAACGAAACTCTGCTCCAGCAAGTTCGTGTCATAAGAACCCGCGTTATAACTGGACTGGCGTATGCGTCTACCTTTAGCTCTCTGTTGACTTAGTCACCATAAGTGAATCAATGATTTCGTCAAAGCTTAGTCAAACGAATTTCGTCAACCGCTCTATAGGAAAAGGAATTGATGATGGTGGCAAAAGGGTGTAGAAGGAAAACCAATGGACACTTAAGAGTTTGGAGGGCAGCTGGGGGTATCGAAGTAGCACAGAAAATCACGCACTTTTTATCCTATAACGTAAAGGTGGATCGTCAACGATTGAGGATATTTGATATCAGAAAGACAAATTCAGTTTAATCTCTTTTTAATTTGATCGTGAATTGCATTAAAAATAAGGTGAATTCAATAATATATTGTTTGGTTATTTAGTCCAAGTGAAAACAGCAGAAATGAATAATTCCTTGTAAATATGAGATTAATTTTAAACGCATGACATGCGGAATTATATTACTTTACTTAGAACCTCCAGGTAATTTTCATTTGGATTCTCAGAGGATAATTAAAATACTGACTATTCAAGATGGCTACATATTTAGAAAGTTAGATCAAGGATGAGTTGAGAGTAGTCATAATATTTTTGAATGCAGGAGTTAAACCTAGCAAAATATTTTGCAAGGAGGTTAACGTGTGTTGTGAAAGATGCGTATCACAAAAGATAATGTATGGATGGATCGAAAAGTATAAGAATTAGGTCTATGATCTTGATGATGAAACTCGACCTGACAAAACCAACCGCGTAGTCACGCCTGTCTAGGGTTACCAGATACCGGAGGTTAATAAGGACAGCGAAAGCAAAAAAGCCGGACATGGGAAGAACAAGCTGGATAAATATCTTATTTACTGGAATAATCCTTTCCATAGCATAATTGTCGCTGTAATTTTTAGATGTGAAAAGCAGAAAAATATAATCCTGTGGTAACCCTCCCACCTGATGTTTTCTCTATAAATAGGAAAGTAAAGATATGTTTTTGATTAATCCAATGTAACTTGTTCGATGTTTATGAGATACTTTAATACGTTCTCCGTTATCTGTACGGTGATGAAATATATTGAACATATCTTAATAATTCAAAAACAGGACAAAAATAACTTTTACAATACCACAGATTTAATTTAGAAGGCTAATGACCCGGGTTTCGGTGCTTAGCATGAGCATCAGGTTCTAATGATGATGATACGCATCAAAACCCGGGTTGTGAGTTTTGTAAATTAAATTTGTGGCATTGTAAAAGTTATTGTTGTCGTGTTTTTTAAGATGGAATAACCCCAAGTGAAGGCCTATGCAGTCAAGTTTATCTTAATAATTCAGTTTGACCTTCAAACTTTACACTTCTCATGCTAATATTTGCAGTACAGTTCTCTGTATAACATGAAGGTTTCTCATAAACAATCTGTCTCGTGAGCAAAGTTCTTTCTCACATAAAAACTTTTCGAGAAAAGTCCCTTCTACTTGGCCTTTCGATCAACCCTTTCCAACCAACTGTCCGCCGATCGATCCCTTAAGCCAGAGGTACCCAAACTACTGCCCAAGGGCCGCATCCGGTGCGCCAAGTGTCTTCACCCGGTCCGCCATGAAAGTCAAAATGTAACATAAAGTAAAAATAGGAAATTATAGAAAAATATACTTTCATATTTTAATATTACATATATATATATATATATATATATATATATATATATATATATATATATATATTCTTCTTTAACCCTATTGTCGACTGGGTGTGAATCCTGAAGTGGGCGGAAGTGGGTTATGTGATCCACGATGAGTGCAGCAATGGGTAATGTGGCCTTAGAGCCGAAAGGTTCGGAAACCACTGACATAAGCAATGAAAATTAAATCCATTTGCACATCAAGCTGTTTTAGTCTCGATGATGTACGATATCTTGGATTTTCAAACCATTAGGAAAGGCTACATCGTAATTTGCAGAGAAGCACTTTGTAGATATTTCTCGGAAGGTATGCATAAAAAAAATTTCCCTGATATATCGTACCGGACAAAACGTGGGAGAGGTATTGAGGCTGCCAGCGGGAGCGGGACCATCGTGAGCGAGAGTTCCGACTCACACTACTGAGGGATAGGCTTTTAATAAGTAGTATCCCTTACCTAGAAATTTTACTGGTGAAAGGAAGAGGTTGCCGAGAATATAGAAATCGAACCACTCCCTCCTCGCGTTTACCTCAACTTCTCTCAATGGGTTCGCGGTAGTCATTAACGTGAGAAGTTGTCATTCAACTGACATTCATAATTTAAAAGCCGGAAAATATCATTATACTTTAAAATACTGACCGGATGAAGAGCATGAGTACAAAATGCCGGACAAATGTTGTCAGGCGTCCGGATAACATTTCTACTTTTGAAAGGGTCATTTTAGAAAACTAAAAGAAATCGTCAAAGACCGGATCTGTTCATCGTATTGTCTATGACCTCGTAGCACTAAGTAAATTGGGTGCAAGATTGATCCTTCGCCGCCATCAAGATGAACTGAAACAACGAGTAGATGGAGGTTCTGTTTGACATTCTCGACATGAAGATAAAGAGGATGATTTCTAAGGCCCAATAGCGCCTGAAACTATTAAAGAATGGCGTCGTTTCAGCTTACCAAACCCTATGAAATTCACAACAAAACCCTCTGTATGGAAAGTGATACTAACCATATTTTGGTATGACAATGAAGATTTACATGAATAAGGGGAAAACTATCAACTGTGCTTCGTACTGAAATATGCTTAAGATCCAATTGAAGCTTGCTATTCGGGTTAAATCTCTAGGTTTGACATTGAAACGGGTTTGTTTACAGCACGACAACGCCCAGTCTCTCAGTAGACGGGCAACTGCTGACACTATTAAAGATCCGCATTTGGATTTCTACCCCCTTATTCTTCTGACTTTGCTCTAAATGACAATCGTATTTTTTGGAACACAGAAAGGGGCATTAAATGGAAAGTTATTCCTCTTTAACAGTGATGTTTGAAGAGCTGCGCATAAATCAACTAAAGAAATCCAGGCATAAATTTCGCGATATAGGGAATGTGCTAAAAGAGCGGGTGATTATGATAAAAAGTAACTTTAACTTTTGCTTGGATAAATAATTTTTATTTTGCTCTTTTTGTTTTAATTTGAAACACTGGTATTTTAGAATGGGTATCTTTATATAGTTTGTTGTATTCAGTGAGTTCAGTAATAAGTTTTTGAGACTTTTCCTCCATTAAGGGAAAAAACGAAAATCTAATTCTCATTTCACGTTTTTATGTATGTACAGTTCCATCGCATGTATTTTTATTACCGTCGACTGACTTCAGTTCACTTGGCTATTTATGGCAATCGTCAACATAAGTCAAACTTGGCACAATCTCCGTTACAAGTCAAGACAATTGGCGCGCAACTTACGGCCCGCGGGCCACATCGGGCCCTGAGAGAGCATTTTATGCGGGCCGCGAAGCTTTGATGAAGATGTGGTCTGTGATATTTAATACAGATAAGTTTGCATATTTCAATTACTACAGTTGTCATGAGACATTGTCTTGTGAATTTTTAACGCTAAAAATACCTAAGACAAAATTTTCATTTTTAAAATCACATATGATCTTATGAGTTGGTCCCAATGTAAACTCTCATCCTGTCCATTGAGGCACTTGCGACTTATAATTCACCAAAACACTCGCGTTTAAGAATGCAGCACGCCAAGTAAATAGGTTGCACACTACTATTCTATAACAAGAACTACAAGCTGAAATGAGCGTAAAAAAAAAATTCTAAAAGTGATAAGCAGTTTCATCGCAACCCATCTCTTCACAGCCATCATCTTCATTTGAATCCCTTATTATTTCCAATATGTTAAACCCGCTTATCGGCAACTCCTTCGTCCGATAATCCCGCAAAGGTAGCATATGAGACGTCGTTATTATCTCCATGACCTCGAAAAGTATCCAATTAACCCATATACCAGTTTATTAATATGCTAAAGCAGAGGTTATCCACTTAATGCATTTTCGACCCACTTTAGAGCAGCAGCGACCTTATAGCAACCTCCATCTATCGACCAATAAATATCAAAGACAACGTTAATTTCAAAATATTATAAATATACTAGCCTAATTGCCAGTCAAATATGACGGGTATGCGTGGATTTAGTACAATATTAAATTGAAGGCACTTCCCATTCTTCCTCCTTTTCTCAATTCCTCTCTCTCATCCTCCTCCTTCCCATTCTCCCTCCCTCTCCCCCTCTCTCCGTCTCTGAAAAATAGACTTCCTAGTCTTAATCTCGCCCTAATAAAGAACAATATCTATCTATCTCTCCCCCTCTCACTCCTTTTCTGTCTCCTTCCCTATCTCTCTCTCTCTCTCTCTTCCTCACTGTCTCTCTCTTCCTCTCCCCCTCTCTTCTTATCTGGAAAAATAGATTTCCTATTCTCAATCTCGCCCTAATAAAAACCATTATCTATCTCTCTCTCTCTCTCCCTCTCCCTCCTCTGTCTCCTTCCCTCTCTTTCTCTTCTCTCTCACTCCCACTATCTCCTTGTCTCCTCCTGTCTCTCTCCTTTTTCCTTCCTCTCTCTCCTTCTCTCTCTCCTGTTAAATCATTCAAAGCACACTTTTCTTGTGTACCTACATAGTTGAGACGACAATAAAATCTCGAGGTTTAACAATGGCACGGTCGGCAAGGCAACATATAGTTAAAAATCTTAATTTTTTTAATAAATACGATTTAAACGTATTACTTTGAGCGATTTTGAACCTTAGGCAAAATTTTACAATAAGAATAAGAAACTTTATTTGTTTTTCTTTAAAACGGTCCAGATTCGAAAGTTTTAGGTCAATTCTTTCTAATTTTAATTTGCAAAATATTAAAAGCCTGTAAGTCGAAAAATCGATTTTTGCGTGTTATCTTATGAGTTATAAAAACGAATAACCTTTTTGGGGCTATTGGAGTTACCTGAGACAAGTGCTTTTTAAGTGACTGTCGAATTTTTCAGCGATAAGACGAGTTGGATAATTCCCTGTTAAACTGCGAATATTATTGAACTAGACAATTACCCTAGCTTTGCCTCGGGCTTAGAGTTTCGAATGCGTCATGCTTATTTCACTCGCTAATATTTTCGTTCAAAGTCAAGGTACATACTCTCAAGATAGTAAGTGACTAATATTCCCCTTTAGTTGGTATGGTGACTCGTTGTCGACCTCCTATTCTAAAAATCTGATGTTACAATCACATGACTTTCTCCATATCTGTAATATTTCTAAAAATTCCAAATAAGTTACATAATAATAAATATTTTAAGGAACTGCGAGAAAATTTTAGACTTCACAAAGAACAGAAATAAACTCAAACCATAGCCTTCTGATATTGGATATAGCCACAAAGCTCAATCAATTAAGAAAAGAAATTGGAGTGTTACTAAGATGTAACTAAGCGTCAATTGCTAACAATAGTCGTCGGTAGGTGGCGTGGTGGTGACAGCTAAAATATAAGATATCTCTTAAACAATGCACTACATGAAAAAACGTTTCAAACAAAGGTTGTAGAAAATTACATTTTCTACAAATTTTATTCCAGTACATGTTTACACTTATCAAATATTAAAGCAAATATTGCAAAATAACGGATAAGTGACAAGCGTAAACACCCACTTCCGCTTGAGCGATTTTTACCAAATCCTAATCAGTCCTTGTGACTTTTATAAAAATGTTAATTATAAAATTTCGCATTGGTCTGATTAATGGTTTTTGAGTTAGAGCACCCACAAAAAAGCTGTCACATACACACACAGACATAATCGAGAAAATGGTCAAAACGTGTTCGACCTAAAAACGTGTATTTTCTTTGAAATCTCGAAATCGATTTTTTCATGAAAACACTATTTTCTCTTATACTACGAATGGAGAAAGTAATAATATCGCTGTCTAAATTCAAGCACAAAATCGAATGAGCTAAGCGATGATTGACAATATGTATATCATAAATGATATATTCAGATCTACGACAATACATATGTAATGCATCTTACAAGTAGCTTCCAGTATAAGTTCAATCATGAACATTTTAAATATAGATTCAAATGTGATATATTCCTAAGAATATTTAATATAAATTGTTTAATTTTACAAAAAAAATAATATGGGCCTTTAGTCGGGATATGATTTGTATGGCACCCCCATTTCTCTCTCCCCCCTCCCCCTCCCCAAGAAATCAAAATTTTGTCACAGAGGGGCACATCCTCAAGGTCTCTTTAGTATGTTTAATACGTTTTAAGCCTCTAAAGTTTCTTGGTTTTCGAGATATGCTGTCCACACACAGAGTCAGAATGACACACGCCGCCTTTTATTATTATAGATAACGTAATAGATCTTGAAAACATAGCAATGCTAGTGAAAGTGAAAGCAATTAATTTAATGAAGAAATGAGATTTTTCTGGAACCAAATTTGGGCCACTTTTTCGAGATTTGTTTATCGTACCTAGTAGTAAATAATCTATGCATGTCATTCAATCCTATTTGCAAATGTAAAAAGAAATTGTGGCAGACCAACACTTGCGAAATGTAATATTAATGTACGAAAAGCTTGGTTTGTTTGTTTGCTAGCGCTGTTTTGACCTTAACGCTTGAAGAAAATGTGTGGTTATATGAAAGTAATTAAGATCACCAACGAAAGCGGCTGCTTTGAGATGAACCAATACTTCGATATTTATCGGCGTGACCATTCAAAGATTTTTAGGTTAAATGCCATCAATGATAACGGCATGAGTTCTACTCCATAAATCCTTCGCCACTCTGTTTTTAGGGGCGAGATATTTAAAATTTTCTTTTTGAAACTGTTCAACTGTCAACTGTCTCAATACAAACCTGTTACTTGAACGTAATTCGAACTAAAAGAATAATTTATTCGAATCGATAAAATAACATTAAAAAAGGTCCGAGAAATTTTTCTGAAAGTAGTTTTAACCCAAATCAAATCCAAATGTTATTTCATAGTAACGATAACATTTCATTTTATATGATAACTTGCACAGCCCCTTTATTTGTCCAAAACTGGGAAAGTTCTTAATAGCGTTATTTAATTACTTTGTGCTATTTTATTTTTGGTTGACTCTTCAACGTTTAAGTTACAAATTTAAAAGAAAATGAAGATGAATAAAGGGTCTTTTGCCATGTTTTATGTTTTTGTGCCGCGTGAAGTTGTCCAGAGCAAACAATCTATTTATCTTAAGGAAAATAGAGCTATTAAGGTAATGCGAAATACATTTTAAAATTAAGGTTTTTCAAAAACAAAAAATATAACATTGCACAATGTAACATGCATTACGAGTATCCGGCCACCCGTGTTCACCGCATGGCTCGGCTCCTCTTGCGGACCCAACGTTGCCCGGCAAGTGGAAGACCCGGGTTCGATTCCCGGTCATAGCAGAATTTTTTCTGTTTCAAAGTTAATCCCAAAATTACAGCTTATGCCATTCTGCATGGTTCCTATTATTCCATCATTTTCTGATTAATAATGTCTAAAATTATGATGGGGCAATTTTTAAATTCTTTTTAATCCTTCATATATGATGTGGATTCAGGCTGGTAGGAATATATACCCAAATGCCATGAAACGCGTCTAAGATTATATGCAATACAGCTCGCGTACGTGAATTAATTTTCACTGCAAATATTGTGAATAAGGAGAAAATTAATTTTAAATAGCTCCCAAGTATTCCCGTAATCTAAGGTAAAATATTACGTAGTCAGTTTTTTTATGGAAATTTGGCTTTTTTAATCAAAGAATATGGCTCTTTTTGAGAATTTTACGGATATAAAAATTTACGCCAAAAATAACAGGATAGAGAGAATAATTAATTGTCATTTCGGTAAGAGACAATATGTGTGTGTGTGTGCCAGTCCGCCGTAATAAAAAGAGAAAACGGATGCACTCAATCACGGGCCGCGGCTTTCTCAGTCTTATCGGATTTCCCGCACTCCGAGAGGAAGAGGCGAAAATGTGGCGGGTGTGCGCAGGGGCGGGCCAGGGAGGGGCGAGGTGGGGCGGCGTCGGCAGTGGGACTGCAATGGCAGTAAGATAAAGAGGCGTGTGTGTGTGTGCGCGCGGGCGTGTGTTTGTGTGCGAGTGCGGAGGTTATGGGAGGGCGGAAAAGAAAGAGTTTAGAGGTTCACCTCTTTAGCGTGCCCATAAAGCCCTTCGCACAAAGTAATCCAGCGGATGGGGTCAGAGTGGCGGGATTGTGCGGGGAGGAGAGAATAAATATTGGCCTCGAAAGAGGGAAAAGGAGGAGGAGACCCTTTAACCTGAAAGCAGGAAGGGAGAAGCTCTCTATTCGGCACTCTCTTCTTCTCGAGGTTGGTGGGAAGGCGCGGCAAAATGGGTGGTGCGGCGAGGGGGAATGAGAGGAAGGTCTCTAAATGCGAGGGTGCCGTGGAGAGGCAGGTGCCGTACCCTTTCGATGGATGCGAGGGATGGAAGGAGCCGCGTGGTGCAGGGTGAGGACAACTCCTCGTCCTGGACCTCCTTCTGCTCCGCTTCGGTTGTTGTGAGTTGGGATTCGCGAGTCGAGCGCTTTGGCCGATAGGTGTCATCGCCGCTGTCTAAATATTCACTCGTCTCGCCTTCGAACGTCCTCGTCTTAATGTTAAGATAATTGGATAAATTGGTTGCGTTGGCCTGTCGTTGATTACATGCATTGATAAAAGTACAAAAATATGGAATACATTTTGCATATGAAAAAGCATTGCCATTACGAAAATATTCCCGTCTGAGAATTTTTTCTTTGTATTAAAATTGCTTGTTTATTTAAACATAAAAAGTGATCAACCCTTTAAATTGCTTTTAATTTACTAAATATACCGAGACAAAAAGTAATAACAGCTTTAAAAACCAAAGCAGAAATAAATAAGAACAAATGTTCTTAAAAAGTATCTAGTATAGAACAATGATGCCCATCCGTTGCAATTCCCAGATGACACACTCGCTCCCCATTCACACCTGCCGCACTCAGTGTCTAGGAAAAAATGAGGCAGTGGTGCTCAACCCTTTACCTGTCGTGCGCCATTTTCCCTGTGGGAGAGTCTCAACGCACCACTTAATTTTGGGACTACAATAAACGTATGTGTAACAATAATATAACAATAATAAATCTTACCTTTTACTCGAAAAACCCAATATAGCGACGTAAGCCGTAAGGAAATTTTATGATCATAGTTTTCAATCCCAGATATATTTTAATTGTGAAAAATGTAATCTTTAAATAATTCGTCTGAGTTGGGTATGGATTTTTCGGGTTTAAAAAAATTTCATTCGGAGGGTAAATATCGGGTTTCATTATTTTCCTTTTCATTCGGGTTAACATCGGGTATACATAACTTACAGATTTTTCGAAGTTTTAAAAAAAAGTTTAATCTCGGATAATTTTCGGGTTTTATTATTTTGTAATTCAGATAAAATAATTTTTTTTTAAATCTTGTTTAAATTTTAAAAAGCTTTATCACAATCAAAACTTTTGACAATAATAATAAGTAGGTTGAGAGTGTGATATCTTGTGTTAAACGCCTCCCGGTGGAGAGGAGCACCTCGCAGACTGCACAAATGTCTTGATTCCCGTTCAACTTCTATTGAAAACACACCAGATATTAGTGAAATAATTTTTCTTTCGTAGTATTTTCAACTAACAGACACTTGGGCTCTTATTTATTTTCCTTATTCTATCAAAGATCTAACAGCGACTAGCTAAGGCGCGTCCTTGACTATTCGTGGCGCGAGCAACGCAAGGAGATTAAGATTGTGTTACAAAGCAAGCATACGAATAAATAATAATAAAATAAGAGAATGAACAAACTGATCACGAACATCTCGGGCAGCACTCAAGTGCTGAGGTGCCTGCAAGAGCCAGAATAGAAATTCTGTGACCATATCTAAAAAATATAGAAAACTAATAATTTCCTTTTTTTCAGGTTTTACCCGAAATTTTAAAAAGGCAATCGGAGGGTAAAAATCGGGTAAAACCCGAAAAATCCACACGCTACCTATGGGACGCGGATCCGACATTGCTGATTAAATCGCTCCTGACCATAGACAAACCCACTACAGAATTCCTGCTTTACGGATATAATTTTTTAAATACTTTAAGTGAATTAGATATGATAGTCCCCTTCATAAATATATAAGCAAAGCCACTATTGTAAATCAACTTTTCTACAATGGGTAACCGTAAATTACGATATCTGCCTCGCGCAGTATTTCCTCATTTGTACAGCGTAATTGGAATTCTTTTTAATACCTTTTGAAGAATTAACAAAATTACCTGAGAAATAAATTGCTTTTTCCAGTCAGTAATACATATTTTTGTGCTTATTACGAAGTGCCATCGAAGTAACAAATACGTGGCTGCAATTTCAATTGAACATAATAACATATTCTATGTGATATTTAACCTTTTAATATCTGAATGAATTTGTGATCTTGTTAATTTTTTTATACGGTTTGTACCAAGGAAAATCGGCGTTTTTTAATTACTAGCTGAAGCATACCTGGCGTTGCCCGGGCAAATTCAATATACTTCATGACTGACAACTCTTACAGGATCTGTGAACCACAAAGTAGAAAGTTTAACCGGAGACGGTACAACATTTGCCATAAATAGTCAGCGACAGCGCCTAATTGCAGCCTATGGTTTACGAGATGGGAATTTAAGAAAGTGCCACACATACCATTATTATTTTCTACATCGGTTGACACGGATATTTTTTGGCGTTGAAAAAAACATGTCCTCTCCATGGGTCTTATGTGATCTGTGATTTCTCAATTAAATAATTTATTCAGAGATGAAAATTCGACAATTTCCAAAAATTGCATCACGCTCAAATTCCGTGAAAGAAGGAAAAATCGCACCTGGACTTAATCCCTAATACTTCGGAGATAAAGTATTGCCTCGTTGCCCTTCAGTTCGAAAGGAATAACAAAACAGTGCCAAATTTCGGTGCATTTGGAATCCACCATTAGCGCCAAAGACTATAAGGGAACTAAGAGAACGTAAACTCGCCAACAGATGATAAATGGATTGAGAAGGAAAATTCAAATGTCTTTTTTGGTGGAAACCTGGTAGGAACTTAACCCCTTGATGTCACGTATTGAGAGCGTAGGAGTCACCATGAGAAGTTTGGTGGAGATTGGTCAAAGGGTGTGGGAGGAATTAGCGGACAAACAAACATAAAGTTTCACTTTTATGTAGACTAGTAGATTTTCGGCCTTATGGGCCATCAACTTCTAGCTCCTGCGGAGAGCTTGGAGGCCTTCGGCCCCAAATTGGTTATTGGTAACAATGCTAATGTTTTCGTTCACTGTTATTCGTTGATTTGCACTTCCAAGGCAACATAAATGTTTATATTTATTTGAGATAATCGAAAGAAAATAATTATATAGCGATTGATTCTTAATATAGTTGCAGTTACACGACAATATTCGCCGTAAGTATTCATGCTCTTTTATATTGTGTTTCGTTAAATGTTAGTTTTTAGTGAGATGGCCTGCGGAAATTCACCGTAGCGGTGAATCGTTCCCTCCAATCGTACGTTTTATCTTCGATGTTGCATCGTAAGGATATGTTCTGAGATAGTCATCTACCTTAGAAATGCATACAAAATTAGTTTACTTCAGAAAAAATAACCCAAATTTTTATTTCAAAACTACGATGATGAAGTCGTTCAAATACTTGCCACCAGAAGCTTCTCGGCAGCCAATCAAATTCCGGACAGACAAACTCACACTTGCTCTATGATGATGATGTATAGATTTTGAAGTTATAACTGTCTTATTATAAGTATTCGTGCAACTATAATTTTGATTACATCACAGAGATAAATTATTATTTTTTCCTATTAACCAATAAATTATTCCGTAACATAGTATGATACCAAAATCTGATAGATAATAGAATAAGTACAAATGTCTCTATTTATCTTTAAGTTTCGAATAACGTTATAAAATATGAAGGAAGAATTGATTAGACAAAACAGTTTTACTATTACAAGATAATTCCTTGTATACATTTCAACTACATATCACCATGAAGCACTATACACATAATTTAGACGTGGCAATGATAATATGGTAATGCGGCCTCCAAGGATCTATAATGCGGCCCGCATCGAATAAAAGCAATCTGTTAAATATAATACAGACATTTTCATACCTCTATATCAGAGGTGGGCAAACTACGGCCCGCGGGCCACATGTGGCCCTCGAGGGCATTATAAAAGCAAACCATAACATAAAATACAGATAATTTCATATTTGTAGCTTAAAATTATTGCCGGAAAGCCTTTTCCAGCGATGTTTTGGGGATAAAATATTATTCATAATTGAATTTTACTAACAGGATACCTCGCATTATCTCAGATAACTTCCGATGTGTATCCTAACGTGGCCCGCTGAAGCATTTTCATCTGCTTATTCCTAAGAAGCTGCGACTGTTAATGTGGCCCGCCACGTAAAAAGTTTGTCCACCCCTGCCCTATATTGTAAAGTCGTATCCTTTGGGAGAAGACCCCGTCTTGAGAATTCCCAGCGTAGACGGCGTGAGAGGGGAATCGTCCCGAAGAATGTCGAATCACTCAAGAACGGCTGAATCTATTTTAAACGTTCTTTCGATTTTAAATAGACCGACGCCTAAAGAGGCTTATGGGTAACAACCGAGTAAAATAGTGACAATCCGATTTCGATTCCAGGAACACTACATTCCTCCGTTTGAAGAACATGGGGATCGGTGTATCATACATTTGATTTAAACTTTAAAGTTGCCGGAAATGATCGTAAAACCTCGAGTCTAAAACAAAGAACGCACAAAAAATAAAAATTTATTTTTCAACCGTAGATTTTCAAACACACGTTGGTTTGATGCACGGACTTATTTTTATCGCGAAAATGTTCCGTTTTTTTGATAAGAAAATCTTTCGCCGTCATGGGGGACCCTATTGTTGCTGATATGAAACGAGAAACGGGTGTTTCGTGAATTTAGATCCGTGACCTCCGACAGTAAGGATTAACTGAACTGAGTATGAATGTATATAAATATGGAATTAAGATGCTACATTTAAAATGTGATTGCAAGTATTACTTATATTAAATTCACCTAGTTGAGGTCCATGCTACTCTTTCTGGAGTTAGATCGCGGAACTAGAGAGCAGCAAAGTGATGTTGGATAATATCTGTAACCCAAGTGCTTTGGCAGAATTATAAAGACTTTCAATTTAAATATTATAAATGATGTAATCCAGCGGTATTCAACCTGGGGTACGCGTGCACCTATAGGGTCTTTCCAGAGGGTGCCCAAATATATTGAAGCAGAAGGTTTAACCACAGAGCTTTCTCACTCAACAACCGCGTCATCATCTCCCTCCTCCTCCTCGTCTGCCTTGTATTAATATTTCTTTTCATCAGCTTCATTTGGTTAAATAAACCAACGCGAAAAAAATTAATAGAAATTCTACTTTTTTGGTGATAATGAGAGCGTATGGTATTTCAGTACAGAACGCGGAAACGGCGGAGGGGATTTAGAGAAACAGACAATAGATGGGCGACTCCGGACAGAATATGACAATGTGGGAGGAGGGGGGAAAGAATTAAGAGGGGAATTCTGCTGTAATTAACTCAATTATGACGGATTGGGTACAGTTTGAATAATGAGAAGCGGCGAACTATTGAGAAAGAGTAACTTATCATGTACCATGGGGTACAAATTTCTTCAAAAAGGTTTTAAGGGGTACGCCGACAAAAAAGGTTGAATATCACTGATGTAACCTACCTTAAAATGATGGTAATGCATATGAAGGTATTATCTAAATAAATTTTCTTTATAAAAATCCGTTTTTGTATCATTCCTTGTTTTAATATATAATTACAGTTCATCGGTTTTGTTTGGCTGCTTCATATTAAATTATTATTCCTAGAATGACTAACGCTTCTAATGATGTAACTAAGAAAATGTTTTCCTCTTAATTTTTATTTTAACGTAAATTGATTATATAAAGAATTTCGCTCTTATAAAACGGAATAAATAATCGTTTCGCATATTAAATGTCGATTGCATCTGCATGCTACCCTGCAATTCACCTAATTGATGGGTGGCAGGGGGTCCAATGCATCAAAACCTACCTAAAGATTGTCTATCGCAGGTTGAAATTTTCTATTGTGATCTCGCATTGTCCTCGGAAAGAACGAGACTAGATAACGCTCCGTCCTACAATCGATCTCACGTATCTTATCGTCACGGTCGTTCCTACCTATATACGTTGGTGTTTCAATTATTCCTACAAACTCGTCTTTTAGACATTCCGATCTATATTTCTCCAGATATCAAAAACTGTCGTAGGATACACAGTAGTAGTTGTTAACTTGTTACTATTTTCACAAAATAAAAATTGATCGTCATCATCAGGTAACAAGTATTCACATGACAACGGTTGTCTGCAAAACACCATTCCAGCAATGATCACAGCACCAAACGCACCAATCTCACGGCTCATCCGAATGTCTAACTTTCATTTTTATGGAAAAACATTTTTGACAATAAATTCTGTTTGCAACTACTAAACCGGCACTTTTGATCGATGTCTTCAACTACACTAATCTGTACTGCTTAGCGCTTTTTTAAAATCGCTTATGTATTCGATTTGTCTGCCCGTCCGTCTGTTCGGGTAATACCTCTGTAATCCTGCAATTTGAAGCGATTAAAATTTCGGCATAAGGTGGTCAACATGACAACCACATTTTGTACAGATTTGATGGACCTAGGATTAGCCCCTTTGCTTCAGTTCTACCTTCCCTAAGAAAAGCATGATATCGTTGCAGGGCACTATAAAATTTCACCTTTAAATTAATAAAAATTAAGATAGAAGCTGATGACATAAACAGTTCTGTAGCTGATAGAAAAAGGTTTTTATTTAAAAAAAAAAGAGAATTGAATTGAATTAGAGCGAACAATTGTTTTTAAACAAAAAAAGAGAGAAAAATTGCCGTTTTTTGCCCCCTTTCCAGTATAGTTAGTATAGATTCTTCGTTGCGTCTGCCCTCTCCCCCTCCCCCCCTTATTAACTTTTGCATCAATTGACTGATGTGTTCTGTAATGAAAACGTTGACAAGCCTCTGTAAATTTGAAAGAGCCGCATTCTAAGTTAAAAGAGCCGCATGCGGCACGGGAGCCGCAGTTTGGCCACCCCTGATCTAGTACATACACGCGTTATTTTTGCCACACAAGTATGCGTGATCAATTTAGTCTTCCATTTGAATGTATTTGTAATGTTTTATAACGCTAAATTATGAAATTTGGGAACACATAGAGCAACTCATCCGCGGCGATTATAAAGTTGTTAAAGCAAACATAAGTAATTGCCACACCACATTTAATTTAAAACAATTATGTGGGCTGTAGGCGTCATAAGTTCCGTTTGGAACACTTCGGCCTAATCTTCCCCTCTCCCTCTCTCCTCCCCCCCTCTGCCCCCCTCTCCCTTTCTCTATTTATTTTTAGATTCCCCGCCTCTTCTTAAATCTCCGTTCCTTCCCCTTTTTCCCTCCTCTCCCCCACCTTTAGAAATTCTTATAACTCTCTCGTGCGCTTGAAGGAACGCGCGGGCATTCCTCATGGGAACACAAAGCCAGAGAATGAGACGTGTAATACAAACCGCAATCAAATTAATGCGTTTGAATCTTTGGATTAAATAAGTGGCTACTTACACTCTTGGCGCAGCCATTACTTAATCTCGCTTGACATATTCGAAAGGAAGCTCGCGCCTTCCACATTCGTGAAAAAAGTGTTT
Organism: Tanypteryx hageni; assembly: GCA_028673005.1. Lineage (NCBI taxonomy): Eukaryota > Metazoa > Arthropoda > Insecta > Odonata > Petaluridae > Tanypteryx > Tanypteryx hageni. The sequence continues at coordinate 77,859,171 of CM054118.1, read as the reverse complement.
CCAGGGGCTTATTCTTTAACTGTTGCTGAAAAATTGGCTTCAATCAAATTATTTTACGAAGGCGGTGAAGCATCGTTTATATACGAGGGGGGACCCAAAAAAAAACCGGAGACAAGTTATAAAAATTCGTGTATTTATTTTTACAAGTTTATATTTTAATCACCGTCAAAGTACTCTCCGTTTGCCTCAATACACTGGTCAATACGTTTTTTCCACTTCTGGAAGCAGTTCATAAACTCCGTCAAAGAAATGTTTTTTAAAGATTGTGTCGTTTTTTGTTGCACCTCATCTACGTCCACAAAACGTTTTCCTTTAAGGTATCTTTTCATCCTCGGGAACAAAAAAAAGTCGCACGGAGCGAGATCGGGTGAATACGGCGGGTGGGGAAGTGGGGTCGTGCCGTTTTTGGTCAAAAACTGCTTCACGGACAAGGCGGTGTGAGCGGGTGCGTTGCCATGGTGGAACCACCTCTCCCCACTTTGCCACATTGCGGACCGTTTTCTTCGAATACCATCTCGCAAACGCTTCAAAACTGTTACGTAGAACGCCTGGTTAACAGTCTGACCCGGTGGAACGAACTCTGAGTGGACTACGTCTCTACAATCAAAAAAACAAATCAGCATCGTCTTGATGTTTGATTTCACTTGCCGTGTTTTTTTGGGGCGAGGTGAATCAACAGACTTCCACTGACTAGATTGCTGTTTCGTTTCGGGGTCATACCCATAGCACCAGCTTTCGTCACCTGTAATGACTTTGGAAAACAAGTCTGGGTCAATTTCCAACTGTTCTTTTAGTTCAAGACATGCATTGAGTCGGGCCTGTTTTTGATCAGCTGTGAGAAGGCGAGGCACAAATTTCGCTGCAACTCTTCTCATTTGCAACTTCTCACTCAAAATGCGCTGGCACGAACTCCAGGACACCCCAGACAAATCCACGAGTTTGTCGATGGTTCTCCGTTGGTCTTCCATCACCAATCCGCGAATTTTCAGAATGTTTTCGTCCGTTTTCGAGGTTGAGGGACGTCCTGAGCGAGGTTGGTCTCTAATCGACATTTCACCCTTTTCAAACGGGAAAACCACTCAAAAACTTGCGTTCTCTTCATAGCACCATCTTTGTAAGCTTCCTGTATCATTTCAACCGTTTCAGTGCCCGATTTTCCCAACAGAAAACAAAATTTAATGGGTGTCCGAGAAATAACTCCGGAGTTTCATTCGTTCTGTTCGACAGGTCAGCTGCCGATCATAAATTCCGAAGAGTACGGAGCATAATGTTTTGCACAAAATATTGAAATTGCAGGCGTACAAATTGCAACATCTGCAACGCATTCAGCCTCACAATAAGCTCCAAAGGGTAGACTTTGTGACGTTAATGTTAGCACAGGTCGATGCAGACGACAACTACCTCCGTAAAGTTTTTTCACCGACGAGGCCACTTTCCACATAAGCGGCGGCTTAACTTCGGAATTTGGGGCTGTGAGAACCCACATGCCATAATCGAGAATGTTTGCGACAGCTCAAAGGTAAGCGTGTGGTGCGGCATCATGTCGGATCACATTATCGGACCCTTCCTCTTCACTGAGAGCACAATCACTAGCATAGTTTACCTGGGTATGCTAGAGAACTGTTTGTTCCCGCAGAAAGCTTTTTTCCAACAGTTCCAACAGTTTTGGTGCCACTGTACGCACTGCTCACGATGCCCTGATCGATGGATCGGCAGGACAGGGCCGATCTAATGGCCTCCGCGGAGTCCTGTCTAAACACCCATGGACATTTTCTTCTAGGGATACGTTAAAGACATCGTCTACAGAGAAAAGGTGAAGTGTGTTGCCGATTTGCGCCGAAGGATTACAGCGGCGGGTGTGGACTGAAGTGGATTATCGTTTCGACGTCTGCAGGGCAGTTAATGGTGCTCACATAGAATTATACGGTACTTTCGCAATATCTGGGCGAAGGTCACGACTGCGACGGCAGTGCTGATAGCGACGAGAAATGGAACTACTAATTCATTGTAACAGGACTGAATCAGGGAAATTTGAATATGAGGGATGATGGCACATACTACTCGCCCCCCCAGGTTGGATAAGTTCGGTTAAGTGATATTGGTTCGCTCCCACGTTCACTGTGTTCCCCCCATCGAGTTGGGTTGGGATGAGTTGCGTTCATCTTCATCTATATCAGTGTTTCTCAAACTGTGGATTGCGGCCCCCCAGGGAGCCGCAAAATTATTTTGGATGCAAGATGAAATGGCGAAAATAAAGTTTTCACGAATAATAAAATTTTATCAGGGAATTTTTGGAAAAACGACGAGATAAAAATTATTAATAGTCATATAAATTGAAGAAATTTTCAATATCGTTTCTTATTTGTACTATTTCAATTCAAAGAGGGCCGCATGATATTCAAGGCGGTCGCGACAATTGAAAGTTTGAGAACCATTGATCTCTATCGCTCGTCCTTCGTTTCCCGGTCCAACCCTGTTCTAATGAAGTAGTAGTTCCATTTCTGTCGCTATCAGCGCTGCCGTTGCTGTCGTGAACTTCACCCAGATATTGCGAAAGTACTAATTACACTAAATGACACTAAAACTTGGTGAGATTCCCTATTGGGTTTCGTGAACAACAAGAGTGTGTTAAAGCAGTGAATAAATAATTTCAAATGAAACTCCGGAGTTCTTTCTCGGACACCCTATAAAGATACACTATTGAGTGTGAAAGTTCGAGTTAGTTATTCTATCTTTTGGCAGGTTGTTGGCTCACCAAATTAAATGTGTCTTATTCAGGGCCATCTCGTTCATCTTATAATAACCTTTCCCTTCCTTTAATGCATATATTATTACATTCTTCTTCCTAACTCTTTGCCTCTTTCCTTTCCGTTGCCTTTGAAAAATTGACCAATCCATTTATTCTGTATTTCCCTTTTTACTTTAATTAAACTTCTCTCTTCCACTTATCAATTAAAATCTTCCTCGTTCGTTTTCCTCATTTCTATACTAATTTTATCTATCCTACGCTATCCCCACATCTCAAGTGTCTCTCATCTGCTCACATCTTCTTTTCTCATCGTCCATGTCTCTCACCCATATGATGCTACACTCCATATCAGGGTTTTCACTAACCACTTCTTAATATCTTCATTCAAACTGTAAGCAAACAACTCTCGTCATCTTTTCAACGCATTTTTGTTCTTGCTATCCTTGTTCTAATTTCTTTCGTCATTTTTCCGTCCTGTGACATAATAATAACTAAATAGGCAAAATCGAGTGTGCATGACGGACACGAAATTAAAACGGATTCCAAAAATATAATTTATTAACTATTGAATTGCCACATTAAGTTCATTTAATCGTAATTATGCAATAAATAATCAAAGTTCGAAAATTTTAAGGTAATTGAAATTTGGGACCGTGAAGAGCATTTTTGGTCCTGACTTTATCGAAGGAAGGTATTAAAAAAAACGATGCGTATCCTAAGCATTTTCTGAAAAGGACAGCTAAAATAAAATGTGATATGTTCTAAAAATGACTTTTTCCATACAGAGAACCTAATGAGTATGGCTTCTCTCAACATCAGCATCCTAAAGAATAGTTATCGGCAATTACACTTTCAATAATCTTCACAGTGAAAAATAGTTTGAATAACAATGAGAAAACGATAAGTTAACAAAATTGTTGTTGCTAAAAACAACAAAGTATCGATTAAAATTGCCGTTTGCGGCGCTTGAATCGCTGACAATATTTACAAAAAAATTCCTTTAATTTAATATGCGGCTCTTACAAATTCCCATTCTGAAGCGTGTCAACATTTTTCACTGCAGGACACAATGACGTAGTGTAACTTGAGGCGTTGTGGAATGCCTAAGGGACATGCGTTACGTCTGAACTGTTTTTTATATAGGTTCAGCTTTACTATACGTAAGTTTACGAGTGTAAAAATATATTTTTAAATATAAAAATGGATTATTGGATTTATAAAAATAGCGTTACATAGAAAAATATCAAATGCTATTATACCGTGTGCCAATGTATTATTGTAAAACATTCCTCTGCCGCAGTGGTGCGACTCATCTTATAAATGTCATGCAAGAAGAGGCCTATATATCTACAAAAAAATCCGATCTAACATGCGAATGCAAGTCGGCAGAAACAACACACTTTTGTAAAACAGAAAAAATACACTTACTTACTCTTACGAAACTAATGGCGGCCGAAGATCATGTCTAACTTTCCTTTTGATATCACTATGAGCCACCCTAACCCACAGGTCATGTGAGTGCAGAGCATGCTGAGAGTTCCTTTAATGATAAGTGACAAACCGAAAAAGAATGCGTATTCCTCAAGAAAACAGGCGCGCTCGTATGTCATATATTCCTCCTCACCCTCTGCTGATACCTCATACGTTAGCAGAAGAAACATATTTATGGAGAAATAATGTCCTTTTGGATGGGCTTGCTATCAGAAAAACGTCTTTAAGAAGGCAATGAAAACAGCGAATTTCAAATCAGTAGAGGCTGGTTTGATAAATTTAAGAGGACATTTCAATTGCCTAATGTGAATCTGTTTGACGAGGCTGCATCTGCAGATCACGTAGTAGCCGATAAATATCCAGAACATTAGAAGGCTTCAAGTTTCCGGGTGGTCACCGCATAGGTCAACTTGTTTAATTGACGACAGTTTCACCTCCACCTCCTTGTCGGCGTCTTCAGGACGAAGTAGCGAAGACGCCCACAGGATGGTCGGTGAAACTGCAGTCAATTAAACAAGTTGACCTACGCGGTGACCACTCGAAAACATGAAGCCTTCATCCCGCAACACCGCGAAAGCCTTCGCACTAAATCCAGAAGACTTATCGGAAAAAAATTGCTGGCCTGAGCAAGTCTTCAATGCCGATGACATAAGTATTTATTGAAAAGAGCGCAAAATAGAGCCTGGATTGCGAAAGAATAACAGCCTGTTCTTGGTTTTAAAGTAGTCGTAGACAGAATCGCCCTTCTTCTTTGCGGAAATTCAACAAGAGAGTTTTAACTGCAAGCCAATGTTGGTCGGTAGAGCAGAAAATTCCAGAGAATTGAAAGTCAAGAAGAAAAAATCTGCTGCCTGTATTTTGGAGGTGTAATAGCAATGCTTGAGTTAAAGCTAAACTTTTTGAGAACTGGTTTTAAAATAAGTAAAATGATGATGTTTAATGATGTTTCTAGTACTGAATAATGCACCAGGTCATCCAAATTCACTACTTGATCCTTGCATCGAAGTAGGTATTTTACCACCAATCACCACCTCTGCAGTCCATGAACCAAGGTGTTATTGCAACATAAAATTTCTACTACATCCACAAATGTTTTGGTAACATTCTTTCGATGATGAAGAAAAGCAGCGTTGAAGAATTATTAGAGTCTCATGTAGAAGAATTGGCACCTGGTGGCCCAAACTTTGAGTAAAGAAGATAGAGAAGAAGTCAGCTTAGCTCCCTATGCAGAGCTTCATAGAAAGTTTAGAAAAAGGCCCATCATTCAGTTCTTCGGGTTTACCTCACCCTTCAATCCCAGCACATCAACATTACAGGACCGAGACATGACCAAGACCAGTAATCCACCTTGGTGAATATTAAATTACATTCAGATTTCACCTTGCTTCTCTGTTCAACTGAGTGCAAACTGTAATTTTCTGAAGAATTTCTTGCACATTTCTTGAAATTGTCGCGAATCCCATTTCGCAATGGCATAGTAATTGACAAAGTAAGACTATTAAAGCGATTCTGAAAATAAATCGAACATGATATTTTTTTGTTTTGTATTCTCAGGCACAACCACAATAATTTCATATGATAAAAGGATTAATTGAGAGATTTTTATTGTTTTTGACGATATTTTATATTTTTTATCCGTCATATTTCTCGATAAATTCATAATAAACAATATGAATTTAATGCTATGACCTCTACGCCGAGTATAAGAATTGAACCTTAAATTCCATGTGAATGACGTTAAAGTTGACCAAGACGACGGATCCTTCAGTGTATGTGATCACCACTTCGAATTAACTGTTTCAATGCTTACATTTTATTTAATAGAACTATTTATTTCGTAAGATTTAGAATAATCGATTTAAATAATAAATATGGCTGTTATATTGTAAATCTCAATAAATACCAACGAATGTTAATAATGTGAGGTCACGCATGTCATGTAAGCATTGAGAATTTTCCTTAGATCTCCCGATAATCAAATTAGCTACACATACCGATTTTCATTTTCGTGTTTTCTTCGAAACTTTGAACTAAGGGAACTCGATGTCTGAAGATTTCATAAAAATGTCTGTGAAGTGGAAGAATTTTGATAGCTTAAAACGGCGGGTATTGTCTTATTATATTATGTTGTTTAAAAATCATGGCGCTGCACAGCGTCTATTTAAGTGCTATAGCGTAAGGCACTCAGTTCTAAGCAATAGCTACAAAAAATTACCAATTGATCCTATTCGCCCTGATGAGGTTGGGTAGAGTCACCAAATAGGTTGAATTGGGTCAATACGGAAAATTGTAATCTTTCTTACATATCTGAATCACACACTTGAATTAAAATTTCTTACGTTACACATTTCATATCCTGCTTCATTTTTTATGGCATATTTACCACAAATTCATTTTTTTTTGCTCTGTGCAGTGCACAACCCTCGTGGTACCATTCCTGGGCATTATCTCGACACAGTACCCAATCACCAAACTTTGCTGAAATAGGTTCGCTGTATTTGACATGGCAGAACCCCGCAGAAGGTAACAGATTTAACACTGCCATGTTCAGAGGACTCTTCTACCCCTGATGATGATGACGAGAATGGATTTCTTTCTTGATCAATCGCCCGCAGTGTGGATCTTGCTCTGCGTTTCGATTCAGTATTCCTCTTCTGTGGCAACTCACTCTCCACATTTGCTATATTAATTTGACCAGATGTTCCCCATTTGGAAGTACAGTCCTTCTTTTCAAATGTTGTCATCCCTAAACCTTTTGTCTTTCTCTGTATTCCTTTTGGAATAATTTTCTGTTTTGTCCTTCCTTTAACCTAGATAATCACTCTCATATAATTTTAGTAGGCTGTCCGTCTCTGCGCATACTAGTTATATTGTACTACTTACCGCAGCATAGGCCAGCGAATTCCGCCCGTGAATCGGCATCTTTCAACCTAGACGCGGTTCTCAGTAGGTACGCTAAACTTTACGACACGCTGCACGCTAAAATAATTTTTTCAGCTCTCTGATCTGGTTTTGTAAGTAATAAAAAACGCTTTGTCTTCTACTTTATATTCGCGAGTAACTATCGCAATCATTAATTTTCAATTATTCTACAAATTTCAACCTTTTGAATAGCATTCTATCTCCATAAATATATATGCCTTTAATATATTTTGGCTCAGAAATAATAGTTTTTAATTATAAGTTTTATTTAGAATAAAAATATTTTGTCCAGATTTGGTAGAAGGGTGGTTATAGTATCCGCTGACAGTTAATAAGGTCACGGGATCGAACCCCGCCGAGGGCATGGATTTTATAGTTCGTCGTATTAGTTTACATGTAAGAATCGATCCGATTGTCTAATATCGCCCTTAAAATAAAATTTCGAATTATTATAATTATTTTGCAACATTGACGCCGTTTTTATCAATCTTAAATGCATTTTACTTGGTTTTAATTTGTCAATATTGGGATTGAATTTTATTTTAACTCTCTATAACACTTGTGATTACTTAATGGTAATGTTGAAAGTTTGTTTAATTCACTTTTGAATTGCAGTAATTGATATATCTGTGGTATGATTTATCATAATGTGTATCTGGATAAATGTCTCATGTTACTGTGAAAGAAGCAGAGGCGGCCCGAGGAATCTTGCCGTCCCGAGCGAGGTGTCACTCCAGCGCCCCCCTCAGTTAATGTTTGTTGAGATATTTACATAGGACATGTTAATTTATTCATCACCCTGTAAAAATTATTAATAATGAAAAATTAAATGGAATGTCATCAAGATTCTAATCTGTTCCTCGATATAAATTGGTATCCAATGTTTATTCACTTGCAAGTAATATATAGATAAATGATTGGGATAGCGACCCCAAAACTTTGGCGCCCCGGGCAGTCACCCGGCTCTGTATAGAAGTATTCGTTTTTTTCTTGCAAGTATACAGTATATTTTTAAATTTACAATGTCGACTGCCGTAAGAATATTGCGGTGCATTGACTTCTTTACAACTGTTATTTTATTAAAATAAATGTGAAATTAGCCATGTAAATAAGTTTTTTTTTCGTCATCAAATTGTCCTACCTTTATATCTTCGAAACTATAGGTAAGTCGTAATTATGTAGTCCTCTATACGAATTATTTTTTAAATATATACCTTACAGATCATATAAGAGCTAGGAAGAGAAAAAGATGGTATTTAGTTGTTGCTTGACGGAAACCATTTAACGAGATACCAGTACTATACGTTTATTTAAATGCTTATATAAAGTGTAAGTTCTAATTGACGGGTGCAGTTCAAAATCACAATTGAGCGATAAATTTTAATAACGATCACTCATACTTAATTTAATTAAAATCCGTCCAGTGGTTTAGGAGATGTAAGTTACGACAGACGGACGGACGAGACGTGCACATAAGGCGTTCCGCTACTACCACTTCGCTGGTAAATAAAGTCTAAAAATATTCACCTAAAATAATGTTGGCAACAAAATAATAATTCTGTTAAAAACTCCTTGCAAATAGATTATATAGGGTAAGTAAGGATAAATCGTGTTAGATGTAGAAATAGCCTTCCATACTGCGCTCAAGACAATATCGAGCTGGTATTACCACCCAGTGTCAATCGTTGGAATAGTAGTAGTGGGGACTATTCAACTGCGCCCGCGGACAGTGTGAAGGGGAGAGGAGAACGAAAGGGTCACTTGTCAACTGCGCTCCGGTCATCAAGCAGCTTGGGTTTACACCACTCCGGAGGACAGAGTACACGGGGACTACTCCCCTGCGCCCGCGATCAGTGTGAAGGGGAAAAGATAGCGAAAGGATAACTTGTCAACTGAGCCCCGGTCATTAAGCAGTTCTAATTCCGAAAAGATAGTCTTAATGGGCGAGTTTCGGTTCGTCACGTTGACCATTTTTACTTGAGGAAAACGTAACTCGATTTGTCGCGTCCAAATTTGAACATGAAGGAACATTCTACTCGGCCCCACCGGGTTGTGTAAGTTAGGTGAAGTGTTTTTGGTTCCTTCTAACGTTCACTGTGTTCCCCTTTTCGGGATGTGTTGGGTAGCGTTCATCTTAATATATCAAATTATTTCTCCGTATTTCCTCGCAGAATATTTTACAAAAATGCATCCTATACCTCAGCTGGATCGAGAACTGGAAGGCCAAACGCCTATCATGGCCAACTTCCATATTCAAATTGCGGGTTTTTGTAGCACACTGCGAGTCCAGGGACGCAATTGAGTGTTTCGATGGGGATCTAAAATACCGCGGGAGGCCGCAGAACCTAAGTGGCCAGAAAGTGACGAACGGGCAATAGAACGTTTTGCTAGGGGTCCAAACTGACCGCGGGGCGCAGTTGAGTATTACCCGTAGCAGTAATTAATTTTTTAAGTGTGTCGACTGCTTTGGTCATTTTGCACTGCCATCAACTGGACATACACAGAAGGGAGGAGGGAAACCCGGTCAATCGTTGGAACTTACAGTACTAGTTATTGTGGAGATCAGGTCAGTTAATGTTGTATCGAAGCTGTATATAACAAAAAAGCTGCGTTTAAGATAAGTTGACAAAAAAGACTGTCGTTAAAATAATATTAGTTATTTCCGGTATGTTTCAATGCATTGCACGAGTTGATTTTAGACGAGTCTTTTTTCATGATTAGCACATATTACCTGACCCCAAACAAAAATACGTACATTTTGGCCAAATATGTTCATAATGGGTGAAAAGATTCAATAAAATGCATTTGTGTTATTAGGCGTTCTTTGCCGGCGAAGCGGTAGTACCTAGTTGAACGCTTTATGGGCAAGTCTCGCCCTTCCTTCCGTCGTAACTTTGATCTCCTAAACCGCCGGTCGGATTTTAATTAAATTAAGTACGAGTGATCCTCATTCAAATTTATCGCCCAATTGTGATTTTGAACTGCATCCGTCAATTATAACTTCCGCTTTAGATAATTACTTTAATAAACTTATACTCGTTTCTCAAATGGTATCCGTCAAGCAACTATGAAATATCACACTTTTCTCTCCCTAGCTCTTATATGATATGTAAGGTATAAATTATAAAATTTATTCAGATAGAGAACAACATTTACTACAAGAAAGTCCGCGAGAATACCTAATTACGAGTTATACGAGCAAAACATCGCATATTTTTTTGCACCGATCTTTAAGACTGTTCTCTCGGCAAACTAGAATTAAAATGTTTTTCTATCCCACGCTCTTATATGATCTGTAAGATATAGACTAAAATATATTCGGATAGAGAACAACATTTACCACTAGTAAATCCGCGAGGCAACAACATAATTACGAGTTATAGTTTCGGAGATAAAACTTCGAGAATCGCCCAATCTTTCGATACAGTTTCATACGAATTTCCCATAAGAACGGCTTTGAAATCTCTGTGCATTCAGTTTACGAAGTTTACTTTTTCATCTTGTTTAATCTGCGGACTAAACTCCATTTTCCCCACAGATTCAATGATTCCCGCAATACGGTGTCCTTCGAGAGTCTAAACCCCGAGCTGGGAAAGTTTTGCTGAAAATATTAAAGAGCATTATATACTTCGAGACTCCCATTTTTTGGATCAAATTGATGGTTCCATATCTCGAAATGCTTATCATCGTTCACATGATTTTTCCATAGGAACTTTCTCCATTCCTGTTCGTACATGCCATTTGCTGCTTCGATGTGATACATTCAGAAAGAGGATCGCTCCTGCGAGAATTTATATTCTACAACTCAAAGATCATTAACGTAGACTTTCTGTGCGAAAGAAATCCTACGTTCCCAATAGCTGTCCTGGAAATGTGACGGACAAGAGTATGAGGATCGAACGCTCTGTCTCCGTTATAAAAGCTTCTCGCGTGCGACAAGCGTACGTCTTCACATCAGCGATAAATACCGCAACCGCCGCCAGATTTGATGCGGCGCTAGGAGTCACAACGAGGCGGGAGATCCTCTCTCGCTCCACCGAGTTCGAATGTGTTGTCGACGGACAAATGTTAGCGATGCGAGGGAGGATGGGACGCCCATGACGACGCCCTCTTTTCCAAAGGGTTCAGATCCGCGGTCGATTAACTCTGGCACGCTTCTGGACCCGCGGGACCGCTATAGGCAACTTGACGCTGTCTGCGAAAGACGACGGCTGACCCCTCCTTTGTCGGCTCTCCTCGCTCGGTTTCGCATCCTATGATGGAGAGGCGGCAGAAAATGAGGGGAATGCAACGAGATTAGGCAGAATTACGAGAGGAATGGGAGAGGGACTTAGAAATGGGAGGGGAGATGAGGGAGGTAGAAGGAGAGAGGAAGGAGGTAGAAATAGAGAGGTAGAAGGAGAGAGGATGGAGGTAGAAAGAGAGGGAGGTAGAAGGAAAGAGGAGAGAGATAGGAGAGAGGGAGGTAGAAGTAGGGAGGTAGAAGTAGGGAGGTAGAAGGAGGAAGGTAGAAGGAGAGTGAGAAGGAGAGTGAGAAGAAGAGAGAGGGGAGAGGTAGAAGGAGAGAGAGGAGAGGGAGAGAGAGAAGGAGAGAGAGAGGAGAGAGAGAGGAGAGTGGTAGGAGAGGTGAGAGGGGTAGGACTGAGAGGAGAGAGGATGTAGGTAGAAGGATGTAGGTGGGAGAGAAAGGTAGAAGGAGAGAAAGGTAGAAGGAGAGGAAGGTAGAAGAAGAGGAAGATAGATGGAGAGAAGGAGGTAGATGGAGAGGGGAGGGAGGTAGAAGGATAGGGGAGGGAGGTAGACGGAGAGAAGAGGGAGGTAGAAGGAGGGAGGCAGAAGGAGAGGGTGGGGAGGCAGAAGGAGAGAAAGAGGATTCCGGAGCTATGATGTATCTGATTGGTGGAAGTCTGAGCCACGCGCAGCCATCTTGCGGCAGACTCGGGTCGTTTTTTTCGATCTGTTATAGGGCCTTCCGATACTCTCTCGCCTCCCTCTCTCGAAGCCAGCCTCTCCCCTCCCCATCTCTCCTTCCATTTCTCGCATCCGCCGCCCCGAGATTCTTTCCCGAAGCAACAAAAAAACTCTCCCCCAACACTCGCTTCCATCTTCCCTTTCACTCCCACGTCCGGATCTGCCTCCATCGAGCCGACTGCATGCGTCCTCCCACGCACACCCGCATACCACAGCTACCCAAAGTCGATATATTTACTTGCTTGAGCCCCGTCTCGCCTCCTCGGTGAGGTTTCAGAGTGAATGCGTTCAGGGTGTTACGTCGGTAAGAGGGAGGAAGAAAGTCGGTGAGAGGTGAAGGAAAGAAAGAGTAGCAAGATATCTAAGGCGAGAGGGACAGAATAGATCAAAGGGAAAGGTGAGATAGGGGAAAAGAGGAGGAAGTGGAAGGGGGAGGAACGGGAAGGAGGAAAGGGGAATGAAGAAGAAGGAAAAGAAGGAAAGGGGAAGGAGGAAAAGTGAAAGAAGAAAGCGAAGGAGGAAGAAAGGGGAAAGAGGAGGAAATAGGAGCAAGGAGTTGGAAGGAGGAGAAAGGAGGAGGAGAAGAGGAGGAAGGAGAAGGAAAGAGGAGAAACAATGAGGAGGAAATGAGTAAGAGGAGAAAGGAGGAGGAAAGGAGAAGAGAATGGAGGAGAAAGGGGAAGGAGCAGGAAGGAGGATGAAGGTGGAGAAAAGGAGGAGAAAGGAGGAGAAAGGAGAAGAAATTAGGATAAAGGAGAAGAAATTAGGAGAAAGGAGGAGAATGGAGTAGATGGAGGAGAATGGAGGAGAATGAAAGAGAATGGAGAATGGAGTAGAATGGAGGAGAAAGGAGGATAAAGGAGAAGAAATTAGGAGAAATGAGAAAGGAGGAGGAGGATAAAGGGGGAATGAGGAGAAAGGAGAAGGAAAGACAAGAAGGGAGAAGGAAAGAGGAGAGAGGAGTAAGAGGAAAGGAGAAGCGGAGGAAGAAGAAAGGAGGAGAAAGTGGAAGGAAAAGGAAGGAGGATGTAGGAAGATGGAGGATGAATGAGCAGGATGAATGAGAAGAAAGGGGGAGGAGAATGAAGGAGGAGAAATGAGGAGAGAAGAAGAGCGGAAAGGAGTAGAAAAGAGAAGGAAAAGGAAGGAGGATGCCGGAAGAGAAAGGAGGAGAAGGAAGGAGAAGGAAGAGGAGGAAAGGAGGAGCGGAGGAAGGAGGAGAAAGGATGATGAGGATGAATGAGAAGAAAGGAGGAGAATGAAGGGGGATAAAGGGGAAGGAAAGATGAGAAAGGAGGAGGAAAGGAAAAGCGGAGGATAGAGGAGAAAGGAGGAGAAGGAAGGAGGATGAAGGAAGATGAAGAAGTATGGAGGAGAAAGGAGGAGGAAGGAGAAGGAAGGAGGAAAAAGGAGAAAGGTGGTGGAAATGAGAAGCGGAGGAAGAAGAAGATGAAAGGAGGAAAGAGGAGAAAGGAGGAAAGAGGATAAATGAGCAGGAGGAGGGGGAAATAGAAAGGAGGAGAAAGGGGAAGGAGGAAAAAGGTGAAGGACGAGAAATTATCATTCGTCGGTGCGTGGGTGAGGTAAGACTGAAATGCCGTCGCCATAACATCGGAGTCGCAGAGAGACGAAAATTTATTCCTCTTCTCACAATTTATGAGAAGTCGCGGCCACACGCCGTTATGTACCACGTCTTCGCTACTCTTTCCATGGGTTCGCCTCTCAGGACTCATGCGTCATGAGATCGGGAAGGTCGCAGTGTCGTCGGAATCACGGAGGCAGTCTTAAAGACGTCTTCGATCGAAGAATAAAAATCCGTTTGTATCGAAACCGAGATCCCCCTCCGTCACATCTATCGAAATTTCGGTTTGCCATAAACGAGGAAAGCTGAATATTACGGAGTCCGCCGTGCATTTTTAATATAACTCGTTCGCTGAAATAATCTCGCAAACCGCCTTCGTCCGTTGATATCTATAGATTGTTAGCGCAAAAAATGGTATTTTTAAAGCGAAGGTAACAGCCACCTTAACGTGTGATTCATCAAATTAAACGTCTCGATCTGCAAGAAAATTATAAAATTGATATCGGTATAACCGTTTGCGGGACATTGAGGTTTTTTGTGACCGGCTAAGCTCTGCTCGAAGTATTTGTAGTGGTTGATGTTAAGGTGGCGTTGCTGGAGGACATTAGTCGATGCAGTAAATAACATGATGTTAAGGTGGCGCTCCTAGCGGGCATTAGTAGATGGAAATAAACCTTGCAGTCGCTGGGCATCATGGTAACGTGACATAAGGCTAACTACCAAGATAATATTTAATCTAACCAACCAGTCGATTTATCGACGGGCAACTATTAGTACCTATCAAATTAAAGCGCTTAAACGCCACGTAACTGCGCTTAACGCGTTAACGAGAAGTATTTAAGAGGTAACCACTTTTAACACCTTTAAGACTTTCTATGCAGAAACATCGTTCAAACTGCTTCTCCCCCCTCGCTTCCTCCATCCCCCCTCCTCTCTGCTTCTCTCCCCCCCCTCTCGCTTCCTCTCCTCTCATCCTTCTCATCCCCCCTACCCTTCCCTCTTCTCACACTCTCTCCATTTCTTCTCACTGTGTCTTCTCTCCTCCTCCGCTATCCAAAGGCTTTTTTTATGCTCCTCTTATCAGATTGAAAGGCATTAAAAACGCAAGAAGGAACGGCCTCTCTTTTGCGACTGAAAAGACTATTAGACAATAAAAGACGCAACGGCTCAGAAGGGGATCAAGTAATAGTAAATGGGGAAGAGGGCGATGGGGAGGTATTAACGAACGTGTATACATTCAGAAATTGATCACCGCGTAGAAAAAACTTACAGAATTTAATAGCGTCCTTTTCAATTTCTTTTGCGAACGTTTTTCTCAGAGGAAGACGTAACTTGTAGTGAAGATTAAAAGCCCAACCACACAACAGATCTTGTTTTCCATCCATTCGAAAGGTGCCAGTGCTAGTGACTCCTTCTTTCTCCCTTTCACCCTTCTTTCTCCCAACCCTCTCTCTCCCATCCTCTCTCTTTCCTTCCCACCCCTATCTCTCTCCTTCCCGCCCCTCTCTCTCTCCCTCCCGCCCCTTCTCTCTCTTTCTACCACCCCTCGCTCTCTCTCCCACCCCTCTCTCTCTCCTTCCCACCCCTCACTCTAGGGTTAAATGTAAGAATGGACCTTCTGGTCTAAATTTCGCCCGAATAAAGACGATTATCTATCTATCTATCTATCTATCTCACTCTCTCTCTCACCCCTATCTCTCTCCCTCCCACCCCTCTCTCTCTCCCTCCCACCCCTCCCTCTCCCCCTCCCACACCTCTCTCTCTCCCACCCCTCTCTCTCTCCCTCCCACACCTCTCTCTTTCTCCCTCCCACTCCTCGCTCTCCCCCTCCCACACCTCTCCCTCTCCCTTCCACTCCACTCTCTCACCTTTCCACCCTCACTCCTTCACTCTCTCTCTCTCTCTCTCTCTCCCCATGGGACTGAATGCCACCGAACGGAAAACAGCGAGGCGAATTTCGTTAGACGCGGCGTTCCGAGAGTTCAAGAATCGATGCCCGTGATGAAGGCAGCGTTGCGCGCCGGCATCTCTGCTTGCGGCTCCTTCCTTTTCTCACTTCTCCTTCCGTCACACTTCCTCTCTCTCTCTCACCTCTTTTTTATCATGCAATTACAAATTGTTTAATTTAGTTTCCTTCGACATTCTTTTCCTCATTGTATCTTGCGCGCTTTCAACGATGCAAGTTTTATCACTACAAATATTTTCTTCAGTATGTGCGATGCCTACCAGGAATTTTAATTTTTCATTGACTTTTTCCTGATATTCTTTTTCTTTTCTTCTATAAGTACTTTCAAGTTGCATTTCAGAATTTGCTTTCCGTTCTCTGATTTGTTAAATTTAAATTACTATCTCGCGGACAAATATTTAGGAAAGGTGCCCGCATTCGCCCATTGAAACACTACGAAAATTCCTATTTCTACATTTTTATCTAGTCGTAATTTCATTGAGCGGGTACCGTCTTCAGAAGATAGAACGTGGCGATATCTGTTATCGTACTTTCTCTTGAGAAACCTTGCCACATATCCTCTCTATCCACAATTGATGATTTATTGACCCATTCTCACTCCGCTCTATTTATTGATCTCCAAATGACACTCACCTCCTAATCGCCAAGATTTCACTTACTGCATCCACCGACGGACGACTCTGTGAATTCGACTTATGATTTTCGCTTTTTTTCATATCACACCAAATGTTAATTTTAAGCCTCTTGGATGAATAGTAAAGGTAGGTGTATATCTTACGAAATCTTCGAGATTTTAAACTCAGTTTATGCTCCGTTACATTTGTGCTTAAATAACAAAACGGATTACAGTCGATCCTTATAAAACGCGCATTTAGATAGCGCGTTTTTGACATAACGCGACCTTCATTTAGTGACCCAAAATTTAAATTGCGCTCGCGATTATTATACAGCGTGCTCCCATGTCCACTCTCGCCTCGTTCATCCTCAGCCCACAAAAGAAAATAAAATAAAACGAGAAAGTCGTAATTCACTTTGGATAGAATATTTTCTCCGTGTTTTTCAATTGTTGTCAACGAAAACAATATTCGTGGCAACTGAAGTAAACAATATCTGTTGTATATAACCAATTAATTTAATTTTCTTTAGTGCGCACGCAAAATTTGGTAAATGAAAGGAAATGGATAATCTACGACGAAGAAATTATTGTAAATACGTCTATTTTTTACGAATACACAGCGAGTGTAAGTGAAAAGAAATAGGTAATTTAAAACGAAGAAATGAACGTGAACATAATAACTATATTACTACTATTCGAGTGAGGTTAATATTAAATAAATGTCGATTGTCTTATTAATTACAACCGATTATTAAATAAATCAGTGAATACAAAATTCGATATTTCCTTGGCATCACTACTGGCATTTCTGTTCTTAGACATTTTACCAAGCCATTAATATTTATCTTTTTGACATGGTTGCATAAATCGTAAAGAACGCCTCTGCCTCGCATGCATGCACGCATTGTGTATGCATCTTTCCGCACTTGTTATTCGCCATGTCACCTTAGAGGTATAACAGTACTAAAGGAAGTAAGATGAAGAAAATGAGAAGCTAGAAGAAGTTATGTCCAATGCCCATATGCTATGTCCAATGGTAATGCACGTCTAACTATAAAGAGGATGACTAGGCGGGATGATCTAATATATAAAAGGCAAAAATCGAAAACCCCCTTCTAACGAAAATATCTCCGAAAAAAACCAACTGATTTTAATCAATCTTTTTTTAGGCGACAGGGCAGGCCCCAAAGTAGGTTTGGATACCAATCTTAACCCCCTCCTCTCTCGCGCAGCACAGCCCTGGTCAGAAATCCGTTTCTGTCCGTCTTTAACTATTTTCCCTTATAACTCGAGAATGGTTGAACCGATTTGCACCAATCTTTCACTAATTTGATCAGCATTACAACGAACAGGTACACGTAAACAAATACAGAATATACAGCGTGTTTAAGGCAAATAACGCTTTTACCTATAGTGTAAATACGTTTCACGTACAAAAAACATATGAATATACAGTCTGATCGAAAGTTATGACATTTTTTCAAGAGCCCTTTTATGGAACAAAATACTTCCCTGGAGGTAATTTTTAGAAGCAACGCTTTGTATGTTGAGCGCGCGGGCGGTGCGAGGGTATATAAGTTTGTGCAATCCCGAATCGCACCCGGGCAACGCCGGGTCACACTAACTAATAAAACTGAATCTCTCCCGAATACCTGGGTAGAAGATCGGAAATTGGATACTCTGTGGCACAGCGCATTCGCGACAGACTACTTCGTATTTGAAATGAATTTAGTGATTCAACCCAAACCCCATATACGGTCTGAATGAAAAATTTTGAAGAGGCAAACCTTCTCAATTGTGCTCAAACGATAGCATCAAAATCTCAATGTGGAAGGGAATACAAGCTGCGGAATGGGGCAGTTCGGCGCGACCGATTCGGCGACGGAACAATTCGGCGACGGGACAATTCGGCGCCGGGATGATTTGGCGCCTGGACAATTCGGCGCCGGGACAATTCAGAGCCGGGACAATTCGGAGCCGGGACAACTCGGCGCCGGAACGATTCGGCGCCTGGAAGGAAAAGCAACAACTTTTAGTTGGGTTGAGTGGTTGGGGATTGGATTCGTTCAATCTATTTCCTGCTCTTGGGTTCGGTTGAATGGTTGGGGGTTGGATTCGTTTTATTTCTTCCCCCGGGTTGGGTTGAGAGGTTGGTGGTTGGAATCATTCTATTCCCTCCCCTTAGGTTGGGTTGAGTGGTTGGAGATTGGATTCTTTCAATTTCCTCCCCCCGGATTGGGTTGAGAGGTTGGTGGTTGGATTAGTCTTGCTGGCGCCGAAATGTCCCTGCACTGAACCGTCACGTCGCCGAATCGATCGCGCCGAACTGTCCTATACCCACAAGCTGGCCCAAATGGTTCGATGCAAAATATTCATACAATACCTATAGGTTAAGTAAGAAAATATCCAACGGCAGCATCAATAACGGTGAATAATTATTTTCGAAACTTCGCGTCCCACTGGTTAAGAAACGCTGACATAATGCGTCCTCTTCGTCAACTAATTTTTATTTTTTAGGTAATAATTGGCATTTTCCCAAATATTGTAAAAATTTGCAGTCCGTGAACGTATTCCTATTTTTCTCGTAAATTCATCAGTTCATATAACGGGTATTTATTTCACATGCGGTTCCCTGGAACGTAACCAACGCGTTATATAAGGGCTGACTGTAGGTACTCTAATTCATTGCCTATAATGACTATTTTCTCTCTAAGTATGGAAGGCATTTTTTCACTTGAGGCTACTATCACGCGATCGGTAAACTTATCACTTTAGAGACCAATGCTGACGTCTAGATATCGCCTGGTATGAAATGCATGTCTGAAATACACCGATTGAACGCTTCGACAGTGGAGCCATTATTGTGATGTTTTGTTTCCATTATTTGCAACCAGCGGAAATCAATTTATTTCTTGAAGATTGCCAGAGCTCCTTAAAAACGATCCAGTTTAGATGTCGACGGTGTTCCACTCGTTTGGAGACAGATCGTCTTTAATATTTCATTCATGGAAAAGGCAACGGCGCTTTAGCACCGTTACAAGAATGTTCGCTCACATTTTGCGTCCGCCGACCTCTTGCACAGTTATTCATTTCATCCAACCGGCGTGGAACGTTTATTAAAATTAAGGTAAGAATTTTGGAAGTGCCCTCGGTAAGAACATAAGAGGAAAGCATGATCCGAATCCACTCCCCCATCCAACACTGCATTCCCTAAATCGCTCGATCTCTCTCTCTCTCTCCTTTGCTAAGCTCCTCCCGCACTCCTTCCCCCTCACAACTCCCCCCTTCTCCCCTCCCGCACGCCTCCCCTCGCGCAACTTCTCCCTCCCGCAACTCCCCCCTCTCGCAACTCCCTCCTCTCGCAACTCCCCCCTCTCGCAACTCCCCCCTCTCGCAACTCCCCCCACTCGCAACTCCCCCCTCTCGCAACTCTCCCCTCTCGCAACTCTCCCCTCTCGCAACTTCCCCCCCCCCCCCCTGACAGACGAATACCCTCTTAATCCCATCTCTCGCTTCCCCTCGATAGAAACGTCCTCTCACATGCTACCCCTTTACGCCATTCCCTCCACCGCTGCATCCTGTTAACTTCCCCTACTCCTGCTAATCCCCACGCATTCTCCTCCTCTCTAATCTCCCTCCCACGCACCTTTCCCGTTTACTCTGCACACGCATGGACCCCTTCGTCTTCTTTTGACGAACAGTCGATTCTGGAATGAGTCGCTCTCTGTCTAGGTTGGTGTCTTTACCTTGGCAATCATTTGCAAAGGACGCCCATTGCGCCCTGGAAGGGATTTTCCTCTCCAAAGAATCTCCCTTTAACTTTCACTAAACGGTTCGATTTGCCACGATATTCAACATACAATGCAAGCTTCGTTATCCGGCGCGGACGGGGAGTTGGAGGTGCCGGATTATCAAATTTTCCCGTTATCTGAGTTAGCATATCTACCTAGGATTCACCAACTGATAACAATAGTAAAACTGAAATTTTGGATATGTACTAATGTAAACCATATTGAAACCAACACTAGTGAGTATGTATAGGACAACCGAAACAAGTCAAATTTAATCATATTTTATTACAAACATACTGTAATGAACATCACTTCAAAACCTTTTATTTATGTAGGTACTGTATGTAACTGAACATTTACTGCTTTTCTTCCTCAATATCACTTTTGGATGGAATAGATGAAGAACCAATATTAAATTCATCCATCAACACTTTCCGATATTCTCCTTTTCCCAAACGCCTAATAATGTCTATTTTTGGTTAAGCGTCAACACAACTCTCTTGTTCGGAATGCTATATTCAAAGCCATTTTCCTTGGATGGGTAAAATTTAAACAAATAAAAAGCAGCTAAGTGTAAAACTCTCACAAGCCAAATGGAATAACCAAATCACAATGGCGAACTGTTTACATTTCAAACGCCGCCAAGCGGCAAACTCCGAAAACTTACGGTTTGGAAATATGCCAGTTATTCGGATTTTTCTGATATTTAAGTGTCGGATAACAAAGCTGTTCTATTATCTTTTCGGCCAGTCTGTCGGTTTAAACAACATCTGTATAAATGATGAGAGGAATTAAATTTTTCTTGTCATAAATGCGTCTCCAAGAGTGTAGGTAACATATCATTGTACAACGAAATGGCAATGTACAATTTTTCTTACATTTCCAAGTATTATCACAAACTGTGTGCTTCTTTGACACATAAAGCCGTCGTAACATTTTTCCGGGGACATTCTGATGAACGATGCATAACGACTTTAAAGTCCAGTCGAAGTCTTTCGTCGAGACACTTCGTATCTTCGATGAAATAGAAGAATTCAAATGTTTATGCGTACGCAATACGGCGTACTTTTCCGTGAATGGATCTCATTGGTCGTTGGAACTGCCGATAAAGGAAAAGAGCTCATTGCTTGACGCCTAAATACGCCGCATCCTACTAAATCAGTCAGCTCAGTGAGATCGTTTTCATAGGCAGAGATTCAGGGTAAATTTTTTGAAAGTACGTAGAATTCAATTGCACTGTAATACGTATTGTGGTTCGAACTCCTGGATATCAAAGCGGATGAGGAGCAATGGTCGTTGTGGAATAGGAAACGTTACCAACTCGATGAATTGCGACAAACGAAGTGCGAAATGCCGTAGAGATATGTACTTGCCCACGGAAGCGTCTCTTTACTTCGAAAAGCGTAAGGAACATCCAGTTTTCCCTTCTCGATAGAGTCGCCTCCCTCCCTTCCTCCCAACACCTTCTCCCCATCCGGCTGCGCTCCCGTGCGTCATTCGGCCCCTTAAGCCCCGGCGCGTCTTCCGCCGCCACCCTCGCAGAGCATCATGGGAGCATCTGAGGTTGCACGTTACGGTAATCCCTCGATAAACGAATTCGAGGAGTTTGTACGGAGGGCGGGGAAAATAGAGAGAGACACAGATGGGAGTTAACATGCATGCTCCTCCCAAGTAGCACGCGCCCAAGGGGGGAGAGGGGGGGTCACGTGCCACCCACCCCTCCCTCCCCTTCCTACCTCCCTCTCTTCCCCTCCCTCTCCCCCCACCTCCGAGATTCCCCCCTCTAATCTCACAGACAACAGAAGCAGCGATCTGCGCCGAGTTAATTGCTGAAATATTATCCACATGCAGTTTTGGTTTTAGATAGGAGATTACTGGAAAGTAATTTGAACTATACTATACTATATACTATACTATATACTATACTATATACTATACTATATACTATACTATATATACTATACTGAGAAAAAGCGACATATATATATATATATATATATATATATATATATATATATATATATATACACACACACACAGTAGAAGCCCTCTTATCCGTCGTGGTTGGGACCGGCAGTTAGTCGGTAATCGAAAAGGTCGGTTAAAACGGAGAACCAATAGAAAAGTGCATATACACAGTCTGTATTTTAAATATATAATACACAATTTAATATTGATTAAATATCGTAACTAAAATAACAGTGAACTTTACTAGTACTAGACTGGATTTAACAGCATTTCGCAGCTTAGCAAGTTGCGGCTCCAAATATGCCCTCCCCCCGTAAGGTTTCGTGTGAAAATGTAGAGATATTGGATATGAAACAAGATAATTGATAAAATAGATATAAAAGATAATCATCACAAAGAAATACACAAGATATGAAATACATCTAATAATCATGTCAAACGCATGATGCGTATAAATTTTCACAGATTGCTGCGAGTAATTAACAGATAATGTCAACGGAGCCATGAAGGGGACCATTATAAGAGATTCCTCAAATTTAATTCGTCTGCCACTACCTCATGCGTGGTTGCCGCGACAACGCTTAGAAAACATGACTAGGATATTGAACAAATAGACCAATGGCGCCCAACATTTTTACATGGCGGGTCGCGTCAGTGGTTGCAAATCCATTGGAAGTTGCTAATTCTTCGGCGGCTCGGATTAGAGATTAAATTGTAAGTTACCCATATCTTCTGAGGGGTCATATAAGTGAAAATCAATTCTAAATAAGGTTTTTATGATTAATATTTCAATATTACAAACTTTATTATTAAAATTTTCATAGAAATATATGAATGTGTGTTAAATCTTTTGGATTGCTTTTTCATGATAACATCGGGGGCCGCATCCGGCCCACAGGCCGTAGGTTGAGCACCACTGATATAGACAACTAACTGCGCTGACCGAGCTTTTTAAATCTACACCACTCTAAAAACAATAATGAGGTAAATTTGATAATGTTCAAAACTCGCCCTTTCCAGAAATTCTCTGACATTGATTGCTCAGAGGTTATCTGTTCGATGCAACCACGACCTTTACAAGGAACTAGGATGTAATGTCTTCATGCCCTTGACGAAATGAGTGAAGGGGCTACATTTGGTTACCTACCTCTGCATATCATTAAAACGTAATGGTGATCATCATCATGTGTAACCCTGTCTATACCATAGGAACGTATTGATGCTGCTGCATGATATTTTGAGACGCTACACCTCATAACTTTCAATTACCTTTTAAAGTTACTTAGAATCATTGTACGACTATGGATTTTGAACCAATCAACGACTAAAAGAATGGAAATTCAGTTTCCTACGGTCGATTTTTAAATACGCGTCGAATCGGTCCACAGATTCGTTTTGAACTCAAAATTTCCGCGTATTTTTCGGGTTAATCTTTCGTTGTCAAGGGAAATCGCATTGTTGATGATTTAGGCATATAGTGCACCTCTTAAAGTTTCTCTTCTTCTCAACTTCTCGGCGCTGTCTGTCTCTCTATCGTCAAATCTCCGAGCTATTATTAATTCGTAACTAGAATGTCCATTAGTCATATATGTGCTAAAATTTCTTATTACTTATTAATTTTATGTTGTTGAAAAGAATAATGAACTCTATTATTATTTCACTTTTCATATGGCCCTGTATGAACTGAGGGGAGAGAGAGAGCAGGAAGAGAGAGGAAAGAGAGGTGCGGAAATAGACCTTTAGGTAGAGCAGACGTTCCCAGTATCGATAAGGTTTGGAAGCCCACCTCGAGAAAGGGACCCGACCGAGGTGGCACTGCGAGTCCGTCAGCAATGTTCAAAATATCAAAAGCTCCCAATGTAATTGTTGCATTAACCTGCATTAAGAAAGCCCCAAAGAAGGGCGGAGATAGACCTTTCGATTGAGCAGCGATTCCCAACTTGAGGTCCTCCGATTAAAAGGGATCCGCGGGGGTGAGAAAAGGTCGGGAACCACTGACATTGAGCTAGAGGAGAGCTTTCACTTTTCATGTGGCAGCCGACACTCAATCAACACTCGTTACGAATATCATTATATAGATTAAATCGACGTTCTTATAGTTGTATGAAGAAATTTTTAAAGAGAGCTTTGCGCTAAGAAGTCGATAGAAAAAATTTCAATCTCAGGGCGGAGAGATGCTGTGATAACTGTTGTGATTGAAAGATAAAGCTAGGAGATCCTAGGGAAAACAATTTCATTTTCACCCGCCATCCCAAAATGCGGCCGTTTAAAATATTTAAAAATTTATATTTCGGAAACGTACGTTAGAGAAAAATACTTAATGAACATAAAATATGCGTCTTGATAAGAGCTATCCCGAAAAGTGGTACCCGGACGTTATGCATGTTCGGCATAACGTCCGGCCACTCCGAAAAATTATTTTCAGCTTAGCGAGGCGCGTAGCGCAGAAGTCCCAGGGACGAGCGGAGAGTGGGGTTGACGCGACTAGCGCGTAGGTGCTGCGCCCCTATTATACAATAAGTACATTATCAGGCTGTATAAAGAACTTGAGGTTTTTCTATATTTAATACGATTTTGTGTTCTTAAATAATAGCTGTACGTAATTTATGCCTATCTACCTGAATACATTTTAATCGATACATTACAGATCATATAAGGGCTAGGGAAAGCAAAATACGATTTTCCGGATGGTTAGTGACGTCTTCACGCCGTTGAGAGTCTTAACGTAGGCAAGATAGCGTCGCCGCCCAGCTGCGTGCTTCTTACTGCACATACTATGACTATACATACAAATACAACACAATCACATGACGGTTGTTCTTTTGGGAACTTTTCCTTGGTATGTTTGTACTCAATGTGGCTGGTGTGTGTTTTCACAAAACTGTCTTTTACGAAGTGATTCAATGCATCCTTGGAAAACACAAGAGCTCATCGGAGTAACCATTAATGAAATTTCATAGTATTCTAAAATAAACAAAGTGATTTAAAATGCTTGCAGAACGCAAGCACCTTTTACTAGCGTATATATAGGAGCGGAACTGTCCCTGCGGCCTAAGACCACCAACCTCCCTCCACCACTCCTCGCTTCGCTCGGGCCTCAAAGCCCTTAGAGTTTCGATGGATGTTTTTTATTTTATGACTTCGAAATTTCCCAATAAAATTACCCTAAATTCCCATGTATAATGCATTCTCATAGATAACGTGCAGCGAAGACTGAGTGCACGTTCAATGACTCCCAGAATTATCATATGTAATGCGAACCCATAACCGCAGCACTGCAAACGAAGAACAAACGGAAAGGAAGAGTAAAAAGTCGAGAGTATGAAAAAATGAAGAGTATCGACAAAATCAAATGATAACTCAATGGTAAGGAGAACGTTTAGTCTATAATACTTATCTCACAAACGATAGTACTTCAAACAATATTTTAAGTACACTGACGAAGCCTCAGCAGAAATGTAGGAAGGATCGCATTCGATTCGGAGTCCTTGAACCGGTCGGTAAATATAAAAGGGTCGCGAAATTTATGTTGAAAAGAGGCTTTACTATATCGTCGATCGAGTGCAGCGGGCTTTCTCAAGGAAGTCTCCAGTGTCCCTCCGTTCCACCCCCATCTCCCTTGCACCCTCTCCTTTACCCCATCTCCTTTCATCCTCCCCTCCTTCCAAACTCTCCCTTCTACCCTCTTCCCTTCCCTTCCACCCCCTCTCCCCAAACCCTCTCTTGCACCCCCTCATTCCTATCCCTACCTTTCACCCCTTCCTTCTACCTTATCACTTCCTCCCTCTCCCCCCACCCCCTCCCTTCTACCTTCTCCCTACCGCCTCCTCCCTTCCCCTCCTCCCTTCCTTGACACTCTTCCTCACCCTTCGTCCTCCACTTTCTTCTCGACCGACGCTAGCGCCACCTCGGCAATCTCATTTGTTCGCATTTACATCTAAATGCGTCCAATTATCTGCGCGGATAACTCCGCAATAGGAGTAGTTGGGAGAAGTTTGTGGAGGAGATTAGGAAAGGAGTGGATGTAGAGAGACAAGAGCAAAAAGAACAGCTGCAAGAAGAAGAGAATGAGGAAAGATTGAGAAGTAGAAGAGGAAGGCGATGAAGGATATCCACGGCAGGCGTTTCGTCACTCTTGGGTTGTTATTGGAGCGGCGGTTTTGATAGGAAGCGACCACTCTCCATCGGATGGAAATCATCAATTTTCGTTCGAAAGCTACGCCTCTCCAATGCAGACGTGAACTTTCGAGCCCGATTGTTGCGTGGCAACATCTCGGTGATCAGACAGAAATAAGACGCGTTTATCTTTGCATCGAGTTTATTATGATTGACGCGCGTCTGTATAATAATCCGTGCTTCTAACTTGGCCGCTCTAAGTCTGCGATTCTAGTTAGATACATATCTAGATCATATTTCTTATATCAATCTAATATTAATCGTACTGGAATTAGTACAGAATTTCAGAAATTGCGAGCTTCATAAACCAGTGCTATATATGAATAGAGAACTTTCTGCTTGTCTTTATTCTCAAGAAAATCGCTTTCACTAAACCAAAGCGATCGCTCCCCAGTTCCTCCTCATTCTTACTCCTCCCTCCCCTCTCCTTTCCTCCACCCTCCCTCACTCTCCTCCCTATCCCTCCCTGTCTCCCCTCACTCCCCTTTCTCATCTCTCCCCCTCCTCCCTATCTACCTCACTCCCCTCATACTCCGAATCTCTCCCTCACTCCTCTCTCTCCCTCTCATGGCGAAACCATTGAAGCATAAATTTGACCTATAGTAACGTTAACAAATTTCGATTATTCACTCCACTTTGCCTTTCTCCCGTTAAATTCAGAACACTGCAGATAAGCCAGTCAGTGCTGGCAATTGCCTGTTCGGAAGCAGTCAAATGCCAGCTCTGTGGGGAGAGAGCTTTAGCCAATGAGACAACGTAAAGAGCGAGCCATTACCATGGCAACGGTGCGCTGTTGTCATTTTCTCATAAGCCTCCTATTTCGCTAGTCCCACAAGCGTAATGAACGGTGACTCAGCAGGTTGGGATGAAGCGATGGACGTAACACCATTTGGCATCATCGCCTTCCCATCGGTGGGCAGGCAACCAGCTCTTTAGGTGCCAACTCTGGCCGGCTCGACTATAGTCGTCATGGAGATATTCGCGCGCTTACGCAAAACCCTCTTTTGTTCACCATTTTACTCATCTCCGGAAAATGATACATTTCTATAATATCGCCTTTATTAAAACTACTAGAAACGTTGTTTCTGCGTGTTCACCGCCTCTACGTGCGATCGTCTGGCAATCCGGGTCGTGGTAATGGTTCCGAGATCCTGGATCAGTTTTAAATCGCGGGATCTAAAATTAAAACAAAAACTAATTCGCGACTCCTTATCATTCATAGGACACGTTCTGGGCCCTAGAGAGGGTTGTACACCGGGTGCAAATAACCGGGGCCCGTGCCCTAGGAGGGGCGTGTAGCTCGAGCAGTGATATAGTATAAACATGTGCCATCTACATATAATGATTGACTATGGAGAGTTTGAAAAAGTTGATCGGTGAATCTGACAGCGGGAAATTATAAATATGATTATGGTGTGGGAAAGGGATTGTAAGGAAGGGGCCCGGAAGCAGGGGAAGCGCCATTTCTCTCGCGGGCCCTGGACAATTTGTGTCATT
Organism: Tanypteryx hageni; assembly: GCA_028673005.1. NCBI lineage: Eukaryota > Metazoa > Arthropoda > Insecta > Odonata > Petaluridae > Tanypteryx > Tanypteryx hageni. The sequence goes on along the minus strand of CM054118.1, from coordinate 77,831,442 downwards.
CGATATTCCTTAATATTCGTTAGAAACAATAAATGCTTTATGCGTTCTGCAAACTACTTCCTCCACTGCTCATTTGTCCTAAATTCATTATGGGTAGATGAAATGATGATTTTCCTAGGGCAGAGGAGGGTCCAGAAACTTCCCATGCGGAGAGATTGTCCCAAATATCCCTCTACCTCTTGGAGCTGCCACTGCTGTCTATTATTCACTCTGAATCTATTTCTCACTTGGCCTACGAACCTAATCTGCAGCGCAGAATCGAGGCGTTTTGCACGTAAAATGTTTAAGTATGCATCCAGTAGAGGGCAACTGAGACATCCAAGAGACACTGAAGTCACTTGGCCGCGACCCCTTAGCACCCGAGATAATACGGTGCTGATCAGCAGGCCTATGCGTTAGGGTGGATCGTTTTTCAATTTTTTTCGAAGTTGAAAATGCCTGACTGGCATGGGGTGCCTTTCGTGGAATTAAATAGGGGAGTTCGAGGGGTAAGTGGGGGTTGCTAGTGATAGGGAGCTCCAACGTCCGGCCTGCGGTACTATTTACTGTCAAGGGCAAGCCGGGAGGGAGTTCATGAGCGGGTGTTCTCCAGGTGTATACCAGGATGTTTGGTGCCCCAGATGACGAAAGAGTTCAGGGCGTCGGTATTTACGGACTTGGCCACTGAGGTTGTTCGTGTCCAAGAGGAGTCGGATGCTGATGTGCGGCTTACTATCTGTAGCATTGTTCCTCGGACGGACTGCGGTGCTATGGTTTAGAGCCGAGGGATCGGGCTGAACCGTAGGCTGTGGGACTTCTGTAGGGACAATGGAGTGGACTTCGTTGACCTGAGGCCAGTCCTGGACTCATGTAGGGCATCCCTAAACGGTTCTGGTGTGCACTACACTGCCGAGGCTGCGGAGGCGGTAGCGCGTAGGGTGTTCGAGCTTTTTAGGTTAGATTTAAGGAAGGGTAATTACTCACCAAGCGTTGAGATGCACATCAATAGTAGTAATACGCCCGACCGTCACTCCACTATAAACGCGATGTTAATTAACAGTAGAATACATTCTAAGCGTAGAAATAGTTGACGTAATAGAAAGGAAAATGAGGTAGTAAATAATAATAATTATTCAGTAGCGCGCGAGGCATCGTTACGTAGTAATAGCGATAAACTAAAAATCACCACGGTTAACTGTCGCAGCATTTGCAGGAAGGAGGCCGAACTTGAACATGTTATTCGTAGTCTGCGTTCTGATGTAGTGATATGTACAGAAAGTTGACTAACGACGGACTTAGCCATTCAGGAGGTCTTTCCTCGTGACTATAGCGTTTTTAGAAAAGATCGATGTATCCGGTAGGGAGGTGAAGTCTTTATAGCAGTTAGCAATAAATACGAAAGTTACCCAATACAGATTAATGACGGCGAAGTCGAAATTGTTTGATGTAGTGTGAAAGGAAGCGGCTGTAAAATTGTAAATATATGCGCCTTTTATAGAACACCAAATGCGAGCGTGGAAACTATTTATTATCTAGAGTAACAACTGGCGAAGCTAAGTTCGATTAATAAAGATAAAGCCATTATAATCGGGGGCGATTTTAATCTTCCGTTAATTGATTGGTGGTATAATTGCTTTCATCCCGGTGGTAGAGAGCGTGAATCGTGCGAGGCCTTACCTGAAACTTTCGGCAAAAACTCATTGTAACAGTTAGTGAGATTTACCACGAGACTTAATAATATATTAGATTTATTGGATACTAATCTTCCTGGGCGTATGAATAGGGTATCCGTTGTTGAGGGAATAAGCAATTACAAGGAAGTGTACGTGGAGTTTCAGCTAAACATTGAGAAACAGGTTAAGGCTAAAAGAAAGCTTTATGTATTCGCCAAAGCCGATTTCACATGATTTAAGTCTTTTCTGCGAAATAAATATGCTAATATTTGCGAGGTAACAGATATTGCAGACGCGGAAGAATCCTGGTGGATGTTTAGAAATATGATGCGAGAGTGCACAGATACATTTATTCCAAGTTAACTGAAGCGTGAAAATGCAGAACCTAGATGGTACAACCAGAAAGTTAGGAGCGCTCTCCGTAAATAACACATCCTCAACAGCTACGGTAGAACAGATTGCAACGTTAAGGCAGCAATACATAGAGGCGCGCTCCATAGACAGAGTGTCAATGCGTAATGCGTTTAACAATTACAAAAAGAAGGTTTTACAAGATAATTTGAAAGAGAACCCGAAAGCATTTTGGTCTTATGTCAGAGAAGTCCAAGGTAGAGTCCCCTCTATTGCGTCACTGAGATTGGAAACGGAAAATGTAGCTCACGATAGTGCGGAGAAAGCAAACCTATTAAATCAACACTTTCAAAAAGCTTTTACTTCTAATGACGATGAATGTGAAACCCCTATTCCTATGCATCAGGGCGACTCGATGAAAGATTTTATATTTTCCGAAAATGGTATCGCGCTCCAACTTCATTCAGTTAAACCAAATAAATCCCCTGAGCCGGAAAAAATACCCTCGCGAGTATTGAAAGAGTTAGCTTATGAAACCGTGCCATATTTGAAAATTATATTCGAGAAATCCATTACGGAAGGTGTCGTTCCCAAAGATTGGAAGGTGGCACACCTTACACCCATTCATAAGGGCGGCGACAAAGAGAACCCCGAAAATCATACGCCAATTTCCTCAACTTCATTATCGGGCAAGATACTTCAGCACGTAATCTTTAGTTCTGTAATACGCTATTTAGATAGCCACTCATTGCATAGCGGATGCCAGCACGGATTCCGGAGAGGTAGATCATGCGAAACGCAGCTCGGCCCGTTCGTGGATGATTTGTTGCGATGCGGAGAGACAAATACTCAGGTCGATGTCATATTCATTAACTTCAGAAAGGTGTTTGATAAAGTATCTCATAATAAATTAATTGCGAAGTTAGGACAATATGGTATCAATCCAAAAATTGCCAGTTGGGTGAGAGACTTCCTCTTGAATAGAGAACAGATAGTAGTCATCGATGGGAAATACTCGTCCCCCGTTAAAGTTGCATTGGGTGTTCCTCAGGGAAGTGTATTTGGCCCTCTACTATTCTTAATTTAGGTGAATGATATCTGCTCGGTAGTTTGTAGTAAAATTAGACCTTTTGCCGATGATGTCGTTCTATATAAAGAAATAAAAAACCAGGAGGACCATCAGTCGCTGCGTGAAAACTTAAGAGCCACTTCAGTGTGGTGCAAAGAACGGCAAATTGAAATTAATTGCACTAAATGTGCCGCAGTTACGTTCTGGAAAACCAGGAACATAGAAGTAAGCTTCGAGTATTAAATAGATGGAATGAATATTCAAGCAGCCGAGTATGTAAAATATTTAGGAGTAACCATTTGTCGAGATCTTTCGTGGGACATGCACATTCGTCGAGTTATAGGCGGGGCCAAGAAGAAACTGGATTTCATAGGTAGAATAGTACTGAACACTACCGAAAAAGTGCGTAAAATATGTTACTTATCGCTGGTTAGGCCACAATATGAATATGTCTCATGCATATGGGATCCGTACGAGAAGGGACATATAATTCAATTAGAAAGAGTTCAGCGCAGAGCAGTCAGATTCGTAAAACAAAAGTACGAATATAAGGAAAGCGTCACCTCATTATTGAGGGATTTGAACTGGGTACCACTGGAAGATCGTAGATTGCACTCAAGGTTGCGGCTTCTGAAGAAATATAGATCGGAATGTCTAAAAGACGAAGTTGTAGGAATAATTGAAGCACCAACGTATATAGGTAGGAACGACCGTGACGATAAGATACGTGAGATCGATTGTAGGACGGAGCGTTATCTGGGTTCGTTCTTTCCGAGAACAATACGAGATCACAACAGAAAATTTCAACCTGTGGTAGTCAATCTTTTGGTAGATATTGGTGCATTGCATCCCCTGCCACCCTCCAATTAGGCGAATTGCAAGGTAATATGTAGATGTAGAAATATGAGACAAAAAATGTTTTCGGTAGAATAATTTTTATAGGTTCCCACCGCGGCCGAAGATTACAAATAGCATATCGAGCATTTTTAAGCTGCTTTCGACCAAGTTGTACAGGTCTTCACTTGCTTGGATTTTTTCTGTACCAAACTACTAGAGTTTTGGAACCGGGAATTTAGATTGTTTTTGAACCTCTTTCATACATATTCTACCCTCTGTTTTAGCTTTGAGAGAATTGCAATATAAATTACATTAGTAGTTGGTCTCTTATTATCTCCATATAGTCAATATCGAGGAAAGATCGGTTGCGCAAGTCAAAGAATATTGAATCTGCTAACAATTTGTCGCAAATAATGTATCACATGTCATTGGTATTTATTAAACACTTATGTATATTATTTGTATCAATAACAAATATCATTGTTATGTGGTAGCTCAAAAACTTTTGGCTCAGTCGATGTTTTAGTAGCGTGAACTCCTTTGGCCAAAAAACGATGAAAAATGGTGAGTTAAATATTCAAAATGCGAAATCATTCTTATTTCCTGGTTCCCAGGATTCCCGGGATATTTGAAAATCTAATTCCCGTTTCCCGGAAAAAATATATCGCCGGGAACCCAAAACTCTACAAACCTCCCAGAATTCACCACGGGGAGATGGCTACACTTCGAGTTCCACCCGTGCCCACCCTACCATATGCACACTGGCCATACACTGCTTTTGAAGCTTCCGTAACCACCTTTACTGTTTTCTCCACAGCTTGCTTGTGGCAGGGCATCTTGAACAGAAGCAAAGTAGGCCGATCTTCCTTGCTTGAAATGACATCATGGTCAGCATTTGTAATGGAGTTAAGTATAAGAGGGTCGGTAACTGTTACCAGAGACCACATTAGGAGTTTGGTGTAGTCCTGGGCCTTGTAATTCCGAGGAGGAATCCTAAAAGTCCAAACTTTCTTACTCTTTTCTTATCTTGCGTTCAGAATGTGACCGTTTTTCTTATAGATCATTGTGAGAAGTAGGTTTTCAGGGTGTCCAAAGAAAGCGTTTCTTTGAATCACTGGATAAATTATCTTTCGAACATATTCGCTGAGAAACCGATACTCGTGAATCAGCTTCCATAGATGTCGTGAACCATCCTTGCATGACGGGCTGCACTTGATTACGAACCAGACAGGTGAATAAACTCGCATGATGTATTGGATGAGAAACTGCAAGTTTTCTGATGGCTTTTCTGTGCTGACCTACAATCGCAAAATGCAATTGTCTGTCGTCAGCCACCTTGAATAAGAGAGTGCTCCTGGTGACCTCATCGACAGATCTGGAGATCTGTAATCACTGGAAATAGCATTACACGTGTCTAGTAGGTATTGCTGGTCCGTTTTCAGATCATTTATGTCAATATGCGGTGATTCAAAATTGATTGTCTATTATTGTGCAACTAGTAGCTGTTCACAAGTCTCGAGGGCCTGTCCTACGGGCCATGTCAGCTTCTTTAGCCCTTGAGTGCCTCTGTCAAGATGGAGGAACAGATGACGTAGTGGGAGTTCGTTGTCATGGAGTAAACAAATCAGCCACTGAAGGGGCCTTCCAAGATCTGCGTCCATGCGAGCAATAAGTCCTGAATCCGGTCCTGTATTAACAGCACTTCCGTCACTTCCGATCACACACAATTCAATGGTGTCAATTTGATTCTCCTCTAAGTGTCCTTTAAGGCTCGAATGAATTTGCACTACTGGCGGACGACGGTGTCACATGACCGAGATAGGAAGAGCCCGTTTCGTACACAAGCAATGTGTTCCTCTTATTGCGTCTTCTGGTACATTTTGTCATCAATACTGACCTGTACTAGGGTGTTATCTTTGTTTACCATCAAAAAACCTTGCTGTGGTTTTCTATCTGCAGCATCTTTTCCCTGCAAATCAAGGCGCAGTTTTTCTCATGCTCTTCTTACTCTGTTTTGGTCCACGATATCACCACTTCCTGCTGCCTGCAGAGCTTCTGTCACAAGTCATTTGCTATTTCTGCCTGTCGGCTTCTAGGGCGACGGCTTTTAGATCAGCTTTACTCGTATTTGGCGTAAGTCTATTATCAGGTTTGAAATCACAATCAGTGGTGTCAGTCCCATTCTCAGACTGATTGTGAAATCAGGTCCTGTCTGTGGTTCGCACTGAACGCTCTCTCACACAATTCACTCTCAAAATTCGCCAATGCGATTGATCGTGGGCGCGCTTGTAGCGTAAACATCTCTGTCAAAATGAGGTATTCCCCATCTGACAGAGCGAGCACCGCTGGCCACCGCCGGTGGTGCTATCCAGTTTCTAAAGTACCTGCAGTGTGTGCCTTGCATACCGCTACCACACCGTGGTGAGTTCTGGGTAGTTTGGAACTGAAAAACGCTCCAAACAAGTAAAGAGCTGCACAACATGGCCGAAAACAGCCGAAAATGGACGATACGCTAGCTGCAATCTTTGGTCGCGGTGGGGCACCTCTAATAATTGTCCGACCGAAAAATATTTTTGTCCCATATTTAGTGCCACGAAAGGCACTCCATGCCGGGTCAGGCATTTTCAATTTCGAAAAAAATTGAAATACGATCCACCCTATTATGCGTTGCCTAGGTGCACAGTATTTTTATTTCTACTAATGTTTAATATTCTCTAGTTATTTATGATATGAAAATAAAAATTACGAAAAATACTTGTTTTCTTGTGACAAATGAATGCCTCATAAAACACAAAAGTAATACCTATATTGATCTAGAGGTAGAGAGACCATCAGCATTCCTTTCACAGGGGCTCACGCAGTCTTTGCTACGATGATGGTACTGTTAGCAGTCGTCATATTGTTGACCTTTGTGTAAAAATTTAGAATCCAAAAATGCGTAAAGAAGGCCATATACTTTTGTTTTTAAATGATATATCCCAGTCAATCCAGAATTTCGCAACAAAAATAATCACTGTAGTAGCCGCACTTTATGGATCATGTGTAGGCTTGGTAGTTTTCGAAGTTTATTTTTCTTAAAATTTGACTACTACAATCGAGGCTTGATTTTCCTACAAATCGCCGACGAAAGTCGACATTTATTTTAATAAATTTTATCGATTTTATTTAGATTTTTTAAAATCGGAAAGTATATATTATTCACGAAATCGTGACTATTCAATAAAAAAATTAATTTTTTGTGAATACTATAACGCACAGCCAAAAGTAAGATACAGTCATACCACAATTTGGCGCCATCCTTTGTCTAACGCTGACATTGGTGCTAATGTGGGGTGGTAGTAAATTGACGTATATGCTAGCTCAATGTATTTATAAAACGTAAGTTCTGTTCACAACGATTCATGGGCGGTGTGCAAAGATGGCACTATGTGTGTGGGGGGGCGCTAAATCGGAGTCTGACTGAATATGAACATTTTATCCTGTTGAATAACGGCAATGAATTTATAAAAAACATGCGAATGCGGATCGATGCTCCTTCTACAGAATGCAAGAGAGACTAAGCACGATAAACCCTTGTTAGAGGATGGATTGCCGGCATGACTCTTAAAAATTCATATAAATTTTATGATAGTGTGTTTGTGAAAATACTACAGGTACATCTGATGATCAGTACTCATTTTTCAATTTGGGAAAAACCCTTCTTTTCACATCTTGGTGCTCGGCAGAATTTTTTGCACAAATGACACAACAGACGTCCACCGACTTTTCAATAAATGAAGTATGATGATTGTTTGTATCGTGACCCAAATATGTAGGGACTAGTGTATTTCCCGTCATATGACGGATAAATAATATTATTCCCTCCCTCCCTCTAGTCTTCCCTCTCGCCCTCCCTCTGTCTCCCTCCCTCTGTCTTTCTCCCTTCCTCTCTCTCTCCCTCCCCTTCTCTGCCTCTCTTTTCTCCCACCTCTCTCATTCCCTCCTCTCCCAATCCATAGCTCTCCATCTTTTTCTCCGTCTCCTTCTTTATCTCTTTCCTCCCGTCCCTTTCTAATTCTATACCTCCCTTACTCTCTATGTACATACCTTCCATTCTATATCATTCCCTCCATATCTCCCTCCCCACATCCCCCCTCTCTTACTATACATCTATATAGTCGTTTAGATAAGCAAAAGAATCCAAACTAAATCCCAGTCCCATTATGATTACGTATTTTCGCGAAAAATCCTACGATAATTTAAAGAAATCCATGTACTCGCATATATTTCACGTATGCGGGTTGGGACAAAAATTTATTCTCGAAGTTTAACAATGACGTTGCCGGCAAGACAACATCCCGTTTAAAAGCTGTTATTTTCCAAATATATGTTATTTAAATGTTTAATATTAGGTAGGCAAAAAAATATTAATAGAATGAGAATCTTCATCAATTTTCCTAAAACTTAGTTTAAATTCGAAGATAGTAAGTCAATTCTTTCTAATTTTAATTGTCAACAGAATAAAAGCCTGCACTTTAAAAAGTCGCTTTTTACGCGTTATCTTATCGGAAATGAAAATCGCCTCCCTGGAGTCGAACCTGGGTCTTTTTTCGTATTTTTGTTCGTCATTTAATTTTATATCTGAATCATACATTCCTGCGACATTTCAACCTTCCACTTAAACGGCAAGTTTGTTTAAAAGACGTTAAAAAGTGCCATTGATGACGTCAGCGTTAGGCACAGAGTTAGGATTTTCTTGGTACTTAGAGATTATCGGATTTAGCCGAGGGTAAAGAAATTGCAATAAACTGATCATATTGTTTAGTCCCTTTAACTTTCGATCCCGCGGCACCTCATTATGAGTCTTTTAAGACAATAGCATAGAGCAGGGGTCGGCAACATACGGCCCGCGGGCCGGAAGCGGCCCCCAAAGCCATAATGAAAAAGTGATCGGTACAATTTAACTGAATATTTCGCGTTTTTTCAATAGAGCTTTGGTCTCGGAACCTTTTCTGATTAATATACAACGCCAGTCAAGTATTTATATACGATTTTTACTAACATGAGAACGCAGGATCTCTGGATAACTTCGGAAATAAACACTCATCCGGCCCGCCGAATCTCACGTGACTTTCAATGCGGCCCTCCGAAGCATTCACCTTATGAATGTGGCCCGCCATGCAGAAAATTTTGCCGACCCCTGGCATAAAGGAAAGGAAATAAAATGGATTATCTACGACAAAAATATAAGTTCACGTTTTTTCCTTATGCATGCGCACACAGTGAAAAAAATTAATTTAAACGTAAAGATTACATTACAATTATTTGACTGAAGTGAAGAATCTATTATATATTTTCAAGGGTTTGTTGGTTTGTGCAAAATTAAGTCATACTTCCCGAATAGCTGCAGATACCAAATTTTGAATAAACAATCCAACCACTGAAATTAGCTGCATACGCTAATTTTTACACCGAAATATTTTATGTAAAAGGTTTAAATAATTATTTTCGTTTATTACGGGATTCATTTATTATTGAGCGTCTTTAAGATATGCATGACAACGAGCGTTCATATTTGTTTGCTTATTTACTCTTTACGTTCATATTTGTTTTTTATTTACTTTTTAAGATATATATTCGCATATTACATATTAAAATGTTAATACGATAAATAATTAGCATTGATTGCTTGACATATTTGTCTATAACGTTTTGTAATAGTAACGTATTTCGAGTTTTATTATTTATTTTCATAATTATTTTGGACAATATTGTTTTAGCTACCCACAAAGAATAGTACTTGTCATCATTTGTTGTGGGATTCCTTTTTAGGTTAGATTCTGTACTTACTAAGTAAAAGTATTGGATTATACTTTTTCTGTCGTTGTGTTACTCAACAATAAAACTGAATATAAAAAATATTCGTATCTGAATAATTAACCCTTTAATTCTATAACAATTTCATTTTAATTTTTATTATTTGCACCAAATCAATGGTTCATATAAGAAACCGTGCCTAAAAAAAGTAGAAGGTTATTCTCAGATTCAAATAAGATCAATTGCAAAGGAATGGTTCCTACCAGAGCAGCAGAAAATGTCGATCAAAGAAATAAAAGACTTGAAGAGCAAAGAGTGAGGAAGGCGAACGTCAGAGCAACAAAAACTACTGACCAAAGGAATTTAAGGCATGAAGAAGAAGGATAGAGACAGGCGAGAGCAAGAGCAAAATAAACTAATGATCAAAGGGATTTACGACTTCGAGAATAGAACGAGACAGACTCATATACGAGCAAGTAATTGGTCACCGTTAAGAAACGATGCATTTTTTATAATGCACAAAATTTTTATGAACAAATTCAGATCGGAAGTATGTCTCACATTTGTATTCACCGTAATAGATGTCAAACCTACAGTAAATTCAAATAAATTCTGCAGGATTGTAGACGTTATTGTTCGCCCAACTGCATTGGAAAAAAATAAAATATCTAGCATTACGATGCTAAAAAATTAAATTATCCATTTATTTCTTGTTTTTTTTTAATTTCTGAGCAACGTAGGGTACTTTCAGCTAGTATTTTAAATAGTATTCGATTGCTTGATTAATTACAGCTGATTAGAAAATAAATTGGAAAATGAAAATATTTGTCTGGTATCAATTCTGATATATCGCCTTGCAGTATATAGTTATTATACTAGAATTTCTAAAAGATGTTCATTATTAGTCGTTCGAAACTCCAGGAATCGTCCCGAAACCGAGCTCAGGCACCTGTCCTCTCGCAGCAGGGGATCTCTAGCCGACCAAATCATTTGCAATAAAATTTTAACTTTTTTATATTGTTAAATTAGCGAGAAAGTAACTCAATCGTCGAATCCGGGTAAATGCGCAGTTTTAGGTCTTTAAAACGTAATTCTGCGATAAATAATAAGATATTCACGCTCATGTAATATTGACGCCCAGGAATACCAAAGTTTCTGGGGCAGAATTGTATTGGAAACAGTTATAAAGACTAGTCGTAGTAACAATTCTGGCCCATTCTTTTAAAATATTTGGCCACCAAGTTTGTGCTGCAACCAACCCAACCCAGTTCAACCAACCAACCCAACCCAGTTCAACCAACCAACCGAACCCAGTTCAACCAACCCAACTTCCATATAACACACATATTTTTCATGATTTCAATACAATCCCGTCCCAGAAATTCTTTAAAGGTTTGTGTTCCTGGGCATCAAGATTACATGTGAGCGTAAATATCTTATTATTTACCGTAGAATTACGTTTAAAAGACGCTCTTTATCGGCGAATTTACCCGGATTTGACGCTTGAGTTACTTTTTCACCAATTTAAAAACATATAAAAGTTAAAATTTTATTGCAAATGATTTGGTCGGCTAGAGATCCCCTGCTGCGAGGGGGCAGGTACCTGAGCTCGGTTTCGGGACGAATCCTGAAGTTTCGAACGGCTAATCCGAGTTAATGAAGATCATGAGGTCTGACGGTCAGTTTTCAATGAGTGGTACCGGCGTTTTAACACGAACCGAAATTTTTCCTAGAGAGACAATCGGTTCCTGGCGTTTCGCTGTTTTTTAGGTGTGCGTTCGTTCAAAGTATATCGTTTATAATATAATCCACTATGGAAGCATTAATGATGTAGAATTCCTTACATCAGAACAAATAAAGTACAAAATATCCAAAAATTCCTCTATATTACCCAAAAACACTATCAGGTTTCAACTTATCAACGTCACTATCAGGTGAATAACCCGCATGTTTCACAGGTTTATAAAGAGAGGAACGGTAAAAAGTAATCAATGGTATCAAAGAGAAAGGACTTTTATACAAATAAATCAATAAACACAAACAGAAATCAGTAAAAACAATGAGTTGCATACAATGTAATCAATCACAATTACCAATCAGAGGCGATCGGAGAGAATATTCGTCAGAGAGGGGACGGGTAAATCGCCACTGGTTGAAAACATCGGGGAGTAGTGGGGGAAGAGATGATTATTGATTTGCGAGTGAGAATTTTGTATGCGTTGAATTATTTTGACTTGGGTCCTTTCATGTGGAAATGTAAAACTGAGAGATTAAAGTCCGATGAATGGCTGTTTCCTATAAGATGTTTTGCAATGTGCAAAGCCAGAGACCTATTCTGAAAACATTTAGTAGGTTCCTTTATTATGATATTTAATTTTTCTTCCAGTTTCTCCGACAAATTCCGCATTACAGTCATTGTATACCAATTTATAAACGTCTAATCTTAAATTCTTATGAAATTTGTCTTTGTTGTTTAAAATAAGGTTGTATAAATTGTAAGGAACTGGTCTGAATTTGTTGGAAGGGAGCAAATTTGCAATTCTGTAAATAGTGGATCCTAAGAAAGGCAATTAAAACGGGAGCAGGGGATGACAAATTTTTCTTTGCTGTTTCCTGAAAAGAAGGTCATCAATTAATTTACTTGAAACATCATGTTCCGTGGCATTTTAGTTAATGATATTTGATTCTAATTCAAAGTTCGCCTGTGATGAAGGAATGTTGAGGAGTCAACGAATCATACTATGATAGGCTGCGTGTTTATGGGAGACAGGGCGTTTTGAAGAATTATGGATTGTGTGGTCTGTAAATAGTGGTTTTTGGAAAAGTAGATAAATCAATAGAATCATTATTTTTGCATGAGATCTAAAAAGTTTTTATTATTTTGTTCAAATTCTACTGTAAAATTAATAGAATGGTGTAAAGATTTCAGGCCTGGAAAAAAAATATCTAACTGCCATTGAGATCCATCCCAAATACAAAACACATCATCTACGTATCTCACCCAGGTACAGACAGACAAACGACTTTATTTAGTAACATTATCAAAGAGAAACCAATTGCAATTAAAAAGTCCACGTTCCAAAGAGTCCATGAAAATATTGGGCAAGAGAGGGGAATGGGGGAACCCATTGGCAGACCATCTGGTGGGTTATAAAGTTTACCGTCGGACAAAAAATAATTTTTTAAAATACAAGGTTCCGTGGGTAAATTAAGTTCATTAATGACTTTTTCATCGATGTTGTTATCCCGTAATAAATCCTTAAAGATACAAAGAACTTCTCTTTTCGGTACGCTACTAAATAAATTTGACGTATCAAAGGAAATAAATGTTTTCTATTATCTTGGCAAATTCAAGAGAATTGCCGACACCAATTTTCGGGGAAAGGTTCGTCAAATTATGTATTAAAATGTTCACGGTAAACGCCACTTTATAAGACGGGGAAGAAACACTGCTGATCACCGGGCGAATTGGGGCACTTGTCTTGTGGATCTTGGAGAGCCATAAAGTCGGAGAGGTAAAGGATTTTGGTTTAAAACCGTTTAGTTTCAAATATTCCCTCGAACGAAACGCGCCCATTTGTGATACTCTTGAACACGTTCCTGACTTGTTTTTTTATCAGCGATTGCGATTCATTGGCCTCGAATTGTTTTCACGTGATGGATGCAGCATAGGAGAATTTGGATATACATTTACACTAATTTTATTGCCATTGATGAAATAGCTTCCGCCGATGGATCTCGTTACAATTTAAACATATTTGTTACTTTTCGATTGCTGAGCCAGAGGCAGACAACAAGTACAACTGCAGTTTGAAGAATATGACCTCTATGAGAGCACGCGATTGGTACAAACTTCGCCAAGTTTTAACGTGAAGTGAGAACTAGTTATTATTTTGAGCAGTTTTAAGTAAGTTACACCAAATCTTACAACTGAAATGATATCGTGTAGAGAAGAAAGGAATTTATGTAAAAGAAAATGTATCACAAGGTATAAGACGAAGTTTTGATAGAAATTATAAGCTAAAGGTGGTGTATTATGCTGAAGAAACTAACAATTGTGATGCTGAGATGAAATATAATGTGACGGAGGCAAATGTGCAAAAGTGGCGGCAAATAGAAACTTTAAGGTGTTAACCCAACACGGAAATCATTTAGTAGACCCAAACGAGGTCGGTTTCGTGAATTAGAAGAAGAAACTGTAAAATAAGTGCATTGATTGACAAATCCCACTCCGATATCATAATTCTAAAATATTTTAATATGCAAAACTCTCTGTGCGACGGATTTTAGATTAACCATGTAAATCAAATGGGGAAGGAACTCACCTGGATTCGAAATCGGGACCTGTAAATTCATAATATAAATGATGGCCCGGAGGCAGTCTCCGAGAGCACCAACTTTCATGGAAATCGGTCCATTCATGAAGGAGATATTAGTGGGATACACACACACACAGAGACAGCAAGGCGAACTCATAAGGCTACTTTCCATTTTTGGAAAGTAGGCTAAAGATAGAAGGTGTCATTCTAATGTGTAACTTTTCATTTATTGATGATTTTATATAAATTGGATTAAATTCTGTTAGAATTGCTTAAAAAAAGATGTTCTAAGTACTGTTTGTTTTTCATTATATTTGAATTTTTTATGAATAAAGACAAATAACTGTTTCATTTTAAATGTAGTATATTGAATACCTATGTATTCTGACTAATAGTGCCTGATTTGTTTTGGCCTTTATTATACATTGATGGTAAATTGATACTACAAAGTTTTTCCCTGAATAGGCCATGATTTTTATTGTGGTCGTCTTAAATTCGAAGTCGATTTCCTTTCTGGTTAACACGGTAACACTGAGCAAGTTACAACAGCAGATCATTCCCCACCGGGCTCACATTTTCTAAATTTAAAAATAGGGATTATATATTAAATGATTTTCGTAAATTAAATAAATCATTTTTTCCTTAGATGGCCAAATGTTTTTCAGGACCAACGCCGCGCATATAATTTGTATTCGATTTATGAATACAATTATCAGTCAACGACGCCAATGTTATGAACATACGATAAAAATTGAAGTTCCAAAATCTTTGCATTTGTAGGATGAACCTATATTCATTTCTGAGACTACATCGGCGAAAGTAAACAATTAATGCCTCCTGTTTAGTTCAGCCACAGAATCATTATGGACCATCAAAGCTCTCGATCCTCTATCTCGTCGTTTAGTAGAGATGCGGATATTACGGAACGGTGGCAATTGGCTCTGCAGTGGTGCGGAGGGATGTGGGCGGGTGGCGCGTGGACCGCAAAAGTATGGTAGACAAATGGATGCGTAGAGAGTAAGCGTAGAAAAGTAGGGAGACGGAAGCGAGGATGGTGGCCGGGAAGGGAGGAGATTCGGGGCGAAGAGGGATAAGCTCATACTTCCTAGAGCAATTCATTACTTGAGAGGACGTGACCAACTGTTAGGAGGCAGAGGACTGTCGAGGGCGAAGGGCGAGAGTAGGAGGAGGGAAGAAGGTTTGTTTCGAGACTAAAGACATCCTCTTCCATCACCAAACCACGCATCTATCTTTCTCGAACTACTACCACCACGCTTCCCTTCCCCTTTCCATCCCGCTTACATCTCCTTCTCACTCTCTTATTCCCTACCTTCACCCTGATTCAAAAAATCTGATGTGGCCACATGACTTTCTCCATACCTGTAATATTTCTATAAATTCCAAATACGTTAAATGATAATGAATATTTTAAGGAATTATGAGAAAATTTTTAGACTTTAAAAGGAACTGAAATTGACTCATACCATACCCTTTTGATATTGGATATAGCCAGGAATCTCCAACAATTAAAAAAATGAAAAGGGGCTTTACTAACATAAGACGTAACTGTCAATTGTTAACGATAGTCGCCGGTAGGTGGTAGCAGCTAAAAAAATTAGATTTTAAAATAGGTATCTCTTAAACAATGCATCATATGAGGAAATATTTCAAATATAGGTTGTAGAAAATTAAATTTCCTACAACATTTATTCCAATATTTTTTACATTAATCAAATAATAAAGAAAATATTTCAAAAAAACGGATAAGTGACAAGAGTAAACACCCACTCCCGGTCGACCGATCTTTCCCAAAGACAAAACAATTCTTGTGACTGTCATAAAAATGTTAAATATAAAATTTCGCAATGATCTAATGAATAATTTTTGATTTAGAGCACCCACAAAAACTGCCACATACACACCCACACACACATCTCGAGAAAATGGTCAAAACGTGTTCAGAGGACCTCAAAACGTGTATTTCTGTTGAAATCTCGAAATCAATTTTTTTCATGAAAACAATACTTTCCCCTATATATACGTATGGAGAAATTAACAAGATGGAAAGGTGTGCTAGATGTCAGTGTACACAGTCTCCAAAGGCGTTCTTCGCAATTTATGTTATCATGTTAAAAATAAGGTAAATACTAACGGCTTAGTCAATTGTCTTAGCAATGGTAAACGAGATATGAGGAGCGTTGCCAAGGAAATATTGAATCTGTGATTCGCCGATTTATTTTATAATCAGTAGTAATTAATTAAAACAATGCAAAGTTATTTAATAGATGAAATGAGCAGTTGTAAACAATACGTTACGTTCATTCCTACGTCGTAAATTATCAATTTCTTTTCACTTACGAAAGCTGTGTGTATACGTAAGAAATGCTGGAAGTCCAAACCAGGACTAATGCAGGCTGGTTTCCCAAAGTTGAGGTCCCGAATTGATTATTACTTATATTGACAGGATATGTTTCAGTATGTGTTAGTCATTCTAAGGAATTCTCATACCATAAATACCACTTGCAATTCATAGTTTATCAATGATAGAGAAAAATTTGAAAACAAACTAATAGAGCATCAGGTTTAAAATGCTAAAGCAATGTCAAAATCTCATTCTGGCAGTATATTTTGCATGTATTTTTTTGAATAAACAAATTTAATAAATGTTACTGTTTATACGCAAATATGTATGGATCAACTGTCCATTGCTGAAGAGTAGTGGAGTGGAGAGGAAAATAACCCATTTGTTCACTCGTCTATGCTCAATCCAAGTTCGGTAATAATCGTCTCCATGGCAATAATTCGATAAAATGCTATTTAAAACGCAAAAACGCGTATTCGATGACAATTCATTTTCGTCGGATTTAAAAGATTTTTAAATTCAATCGTTATCAATATTTAGCGATTTAAATCGAATCCGACCAAGCCTAGTTATAAGGCATTTCATAATCAGAGTAAAAATCAATTAACACAGCAATCCATATAGTCAACAATAAATCGAACCGTAGATAAATATTGAAATCAACGAATAAATTAGATAATCTTTTGTTATAATAGGGGCACTGCCGCTACGCACTACGCGCGCAAGCCCTGCTACCCGCTCATTCCAGAGACTTCGGCGCAACGCGCCTCGCCTAGCTTAAATAATTTTTCAGGATAGCTGTTATCAAGACGCACATTTTTTGTTCATTAAGTTTTTTTTCTCCGACGTACCGTTTCCAAAATATAATTTTTTATATTTTAAACGGCTGCCATTTTGTTTCAGTATGATGGGTGAAAATGAAATTGTTTTCCTAGGGTCTCCTAGCTATACCTTTTAATCGCAACAGTTATCAAAGCATCTATCCGCCCTGAGGTCGAAATTTTATCGATCAACTTCTTAGCGCAATGCTTCCTTTAGTATTTTCTTTATGTCAACTATGACAACTTCGATTTGATTAATTAATAGTAATAGTTCGAAAATTTGACAGACGGGGAGACTGACAGCGCCGGGGAATGGAGAAGGGAACCTTTAAGAGATGCACTGTATGTCGAAATCATCAACAATGCGATTTCCTTTCACGACGAAAGATTAACCCGAAAAATACGCGGGAATTTTATGTTCAAAACGAATCTGTGGACAGATTCGACGCGTATTTAAAAATCGACCGTAAGAAACTGAATTTTCATTCTTTTAGTCGTTGATTGGTTCAAAATCCATAGTCGTACAATGATTCTAAGTAACATTAAAAGGTAATTGAAAGTTATGAGGTGTAGTGTCTCAAAATATCACTCAGCAGCATCATTATGTTTTTATGGTATAGACAGGGTTACACATGATGACGACCACCAATACGTGTTTATGATATGTAGAGATACCTTGTTTATTCAATTTTCTTTTTATAATTTTTATTGTAATAAGAAGTTAACATTATTTATTTACATAGGAACAAAGTTTATTTACTAAATTAGTCGATGAATTAAACAGTAATAAGTCTTAGTTTAGCGGAACAAAGGTGTTATGCATTCAGGTTTTCTCGAAATCGGAATAACACGATATTCAGAAGCGACTGAGGTCAGCTTACCTTTTATCTAGGAAAAATATTGTCCTTATTTAAATCCTTAAATTTCCTTATTTAATTATATAATCATCGTGTTGATGTAGTTAAATCTGGTGCCGCTAGTGTCAGGTCTGACGGTTCTCGCTGGCCAGTCAGATTCTTGATGTCGAGATGAATTAAGCGTATTATTATAATAGAGGTTAAATTTCAACCTACGACGTAAACACATGACTGCGTAATAATCCCAACACACGAAATATTCTATTTATTTCAAAAACCGCATTATTCCTAATTATTGGTATAAAACAGGAATTTATATTTCAAGTATAAGTTAATTTCATAAAAAATAAGTAAATCAGCAAGTGCCGTCATACTGGGTTAGGCCCCATAAGGGTCCATGGGCAGTGCCCCTAATAGTCATAATAATATACGCGTGTGTAGATCTGGTGCCGGTGGTGTAGTGGTTAGGATTTTAATTCTAAATTCATTTTAATTGCTGTCCTTAATTAATGCGATATTTTGAAAAAGTTCAACTATGAAAATCCATTTAAATCCAATTAATGAAGGTAAGATTAATGTATATCGTTGCTATCCATTTAAATTCCATTCTTTGAAATAATCCAGTTGCCTAATTGCTATTCTATTAATAATTAATATGATCTTTTCAAAATATTTCAATGATGAAAGTGCATTTGAAAATAATTTATGGCGATTAGATTTGTTTACATCGTCGCCATGAATTTTCATTATAAGCGGCGTGTTGTTTCATCCATCTAAAATTCTTCTGGTCTAAATATCATATTCCATTTGCTCCTATTAAAAACCTTACCCTATAGAAGAGGATTTTTATATAAACGAATTCCAAGATATAAATGTCGACTAAAATGTGTAAAATAAAAATATATAATAATTACTTTTTAATCTATCAAATATATGCACTAAAAAGCAAAAAACAAGAAAATAATTACACTTTTGGTGTAGAAGTTGGGTGGATTTTCAGCTAAATATAAATGCAAAGTGAGATATTATGCAGGTACTTGATATCTCTCTATATTATAACTGCACCAGTGAGCGTTACGCAAACTATTTCATACTTCCGTGTGGCCTAGAATTCTGAAAATTTTCAGACTGATTATTCATGACTTAGAGACAGAGGAAAATTTGCGAAACGGGAATTTCTTGAGTTCAAGAGAACCCAAAAAAAACGTTTTTATTCGAGAAATTCCCATAAGATTAACATTGGAGGATTTTTGCCATCATGTCCGCTTTGAAAGCATAACACGTAAATGAGTGTAAGAAATGTTTTGTTTGCTTTTTAAAATTACATATAATAGTAGAAAATAGAAACTTCGACCATAGTACGTGCAAAAGAACGCAAATTTATCTTCCTACAGTAGATTTTCAAATGCGATTCGAATTGACTCAGAAAATTGTTATGAAGACGAAAATTAAATTTTTCGTGAATAAAATATTTCGTTGCCAAGAACAACCAGCATTGTTGCCGTACTAATAAAATTATATAGGACACTATTGGGAAAACGGAGGAAGAGGGGAGTGCGGGAAATGAAAGAGTGAAAGAGAGAAGGAAGGAGATGGAGAGAAGAGAAAGAGAGGGGGAATGAGGGGAAGCGGAAGTTTGGGAAAGCGGGAGGTAGAGAGAGGGTGGAATAGGGAGAAAGGGAGGAGAATGGGAGGAAGGGAGAGAAAAGCCCGAAAATAGGGATAAATATAATTTTCTACTTTAAATATATGCCGAAATGAGGAGGTTCAGGGTTGCACACGGGCAGCAGACGAATTCACCTCGCGGAGCGAGGCAAGAGGTTGACGCGCGTAGCGCATAGGGACGGAGCCCCTAGTAATATATAAGGAGAAAACAAAATATTTACAACATGAGCCGCACAACTTTTAAACGAAATTTTTATTTATTTTCTTGTTTTTTGCTTTTTAGTGCACATACATAGTTATATAGAAGTTAAAAAGTAATTTTTATATGGTTTTATTTCAATTTCATGAATTGCTATAACTGTAAAAAAATAATTTTTGCGCAAATAAAATAGATATTTATAAAATACTGATATTAATATTAAATTTTATATTTATTGGTTTAAGAATGGAGTTTAAGGGGTAGCGATAAGGTCGGCTGCGTTAAGACGGGGTCGAAGATGTATAAAGTCTGGAAACAGCGAGTCTAGTGAATAGAATGAGAATTTAGAGCTTGGCATTCGAACAAAATAAGGAGCTAAGATATGTATATAGTAAACGTGAATGAGAATCTATCTTGCCGCGCGAGGAACAAAGTTATTTTGGGATTCCTCTTTCTCTCTCGCTCCCTACTTTCTCTCCTCCTATCTCTAATTTCGGCTTTCTCCCTCATTCCACCCCCTCTCCTCTCCATCTCCCCCCTCCTTCTCCATCTCCCACTTCCCCTTCCACTGGCAATCTCTTTTTCAATCTTTTACGCGCCAAGTTACCTCGAGCGCCGCCTATTTTCGGCCTCTTACTCAAAGAGAGCTACAACGCCTGTATTCCTTTAAATTCTCAAGAAGATGCTTTGAATATTACATTTCGTTATCGCAAATATTGGAGTGGATCTTTTGCACTCCTCCCAATGCAGTTTCCAGAGCGACGGCCCATTTCGCTAGGCAACGCCAATGTTTTAGTCGTTTCAAATTAATCTTTTCCTCTGTTAATGCGGATTTGTTGTAAGCAAATAGAAAATGCTCAAAATTCATCTTAGAAATTATCTCCTTAAAATAGGTTTTCCACTTGTATTATAAAATTAAATTCAATGGTTTTTCCAACTTTTTAAGAATTTGGTGGTTCCTATACTTGCACAAAAGGTCAGAATTACACCAGATATTTGTAAAATTCATTTGCCGGTAGGCTTTTTTTTACTGCTTCGCTGATCTCAGCGATGATGCTCGATAAGGGCGGTTGGGACCGGCGCGCCGGTGCGAAATGCACCACTGTTTAAATTCTTAGGCACCGCAACATCTAAATGATCCCCCTGAGATGGCAGGGACTGGGTGGGTGTAAATGCGCCACGGACGTAGTATAGTCAAACTTGACCGAATAGTTGAAGTACAGTTTAAAATTCCTTTCATTTCCCACTGATGGAAATCCGTATGCGTTCCGGCATTTAATCGCTCGAATCGGAATCGTTTTAACGACTCTTGTGGCAAAAAAGTACCATTGATTTTATCCGACACGAAATGATGCCAACGGAGGCTTTTTCACTTCAAGAAATGGGCATAAGCGTCAGGGAGCAAGATTCAGCGAATAACGTGAGAAGTTCATCTCCACTTCTACAACATCGAGAAACTACAAGAAATTATTGAATGCAGTAGAAAAATTCTGGCTTAACTGTAAATCGAACCCGGATCTTTCATTTCCCAGACAGATATACTACCACTAAACTACCGAGACAGACTAAACTTCCCGTTCCTGAATGAGTTATTTCTCATACTTGAGATTAGTCTAGCCACGATAGTATAAAATTCCCCCAACAGTGGTAGAATATCCGCTCGGTTAGAGAAAGAATCGTGTTCGATTTCCAGTCAATGCAGAATTATTCTCATGCTTTACTGAACTCCTTCCAGTCCAGCATATGCTTCCACCAGGGGTGGATCCAGAAAATTCCCAAGGGAGGGGTGCGATCGCCCCAATTGCCCCTCCCCCCCTTCTTGATTCCGCCTCAGCCGACGACCATACATTTTGAAAATCCCTCCCCATCAGAATCTGTCTTCCTTTTGTCATACAGCCTTAATCTTCGGTGTAGAAACAAGCAATGTTGTGCGGAATGAATTTAAGAATACGTCCAGTGGAGGGCAATGGGGTTGTCCAAGGGGAGGGATCCGCCACTGGCATCCACGCATAGAATTTAACATCAACACTTTCCTTTGTGTTCAGAACCTGCTATATGATTTGTGATCGGTGCGTCGGCACGCTATCCTGGTATAGCATTCATCCTCTCCCTGTCTACTCGAACCTTTAAGCTGCGATTTTCCCCATCAATTTGATTTTTAGAACTGTTGCATAATAGGTCCCATTGACAGTTTTTCCCATATGCCCTCCCATTCTGACCTTCTTCAAAGAGATTCCTCTTCAACTCTCTCAGAACCACTTGAAAACGTTTTGCGCCAATCAAAAATATTTGTAGGAGATAGGTCACTCTCCATATAAGTTCTTTTTTTCATAACAAGCGTCTCCGTGGACGATTCCCCAAACCGCATCCTAAATTTGACTGCGATTCTCTTCTCCACCTTGGCATCCTTGTCGAGTATTGTGAGAAAGACTACTCTCAACCGCTGCTGAGTGGAAACAAATGTGTTCAAACATGCGAAGAAGACGTGTCTACCAAGGAACGGAATCCCGACGTTGCACGCGCAGCGTCTGCTGTGTGGCAGGCGCAGTCCGAACATCCCTCATAATTACTGGAACGGAGCAGGAGAAGATGAGGGTGAAGGAGGGGTCGAGGAGGCTGAGGAAGTAAGGAAGGGCGAGGGACTAAGGAAGGGTGGGGGAAGGCCGATTTGAAGGGCTCAGAAGGGTCGGAAGAGGGTGATGGAGGGCGTTTGGCGAAATGAGAGGTAGCAGAGGAAGACAAATTATTTCCAACCCTCGTAGAGGTCACTCGGCAAGATTTCCAAGAAGCACTGCTACAAAATAGTATGAGGCCGGAAAAAAGGGCGGAACTAAGCAATCCGAGGCCTCTCAGAACTACAAAGACGTTTATTGAAAGGTAAATCATGTCCAACAAAGCAAATACAACTCCGTTTGCCTAACTCTCTCCTCCCTAACTCGACTGAGGGAGTTCCGCAATAAGGAGGAGATTTTTCGAGAAAATATTTCTCCGCTGTATCTATCGCGTTCAAGATTCGGGAATAAAACATCTCGCTATGTAAAATAGCCTTCTCCCTGCCTCGCCTTTCACAGTTTCATCACGCCTACCATAGCAAGGCCTTGCACAGCTCCTCTCATCTCTACAACCTTCTCTTATTTTTTCTTTACGCTAACGATTTCTAAGATCTATTTCTACCGTAATTCCGCAGTACAATTTCACGCGATCTTTTATTTGAAATTCCACTTTGAAATTGCATATAAATGAGCCTATCGTTTTTTGTTAATTTTAAAGCGCCCAAATAGTCTCCCCAGAGCGACAAAGGTGTCACTAAAGCCCTGTGTATAAACTATATTATGCTGCAAAACCATTCATTACTAACTCAAATATATCCATTCCATTCGCTTTTAAAAGCAAATTTTTGAAAAATTATGATATTCCGGGTGGGTTAACAATTATTCTACAAATAACTTGGAACTTAGATGAAATACTAGCGTTACCAAGGTGGGATAATCCAAGATTAATCCGGGGGAGGGATAGGTCTCCCAGGCGACCGTTTGTCAGCGCCTTGTTTCCTCTTCCTGCCGACAGGGCGTCCCACTGACAATTAGTCTCTGGTGTCAAAGGTTCGGACGCCCCCCGCCCACAATCGACTTTCCGCCCCGCATTCGCACCCTTGTTCTCTCCCCCCTCTCCCCGCCTACTGTTGACCCTCGGAATTACACTCCAGCCCAGCTGACCGAGATGACCGATTTCCCGCCCGCGCTAAACTGCAAAGGCGGCTTGTACAGAAAACCTTCGTTCTTGCTGTTTACAACAGGTCCTCGTTCGAAAATCGTTCCTCTAAAAGCCCCTGGCAACAGTGAAGCCCTCAAATGACAGGCGGTTTACACAGGTAGGTTCCAGACCTCGGCCAGAAAAATCGAATATTTCGGAAAGTTTTATTAATGTCCGAGAAAATGCGGATAACTTCTCCCATGAGAAAACCATGGAAATCCGCGCAGGACTTTATATAATTGCAATTTGAAATTAAGATACAAAACTCGGGGCGAAAACTGCTCTATAGCAGATAAAAATAAGGTTCGTTATTTTTGTAGAGTAAATTCTAATCAGTGTCGAATTGACGTAGGAATTTTTTTTTTATCGGAAACAAGTTAGGAAAGAGTACAGTTTATCACAAATAGACGCGTTTCGTGGGATGGAGTATTTGAAACTATACGATATAATTTGATCGAAAGCACCACATAAAATAACAAAACACCACGACCCGATTGTATCTCTGTCTATTAAAAATTTCTTCTCCCCCCTTTAGTCGGTACATCGATAAAGATATAACGTAATTTTAATGATCAAATACTGCAAAACGATATATCAGAAATTATTCCAGGGAAATATTGAATTTATATTTAGCAGTTTATTTTCTAATTAGTATTAATCAACCAAATAATCGAAAATTATTTTAAACATACCTAACTTGAGTTCAGTAATTGAAATATTTATGTTTATATTCTTTTCTTCGCCGTAGATAATCCATTTCCTTCAGCTTATAAATCTGTCATGCACCCGTAAGGAATTAAATATATTTTGTAATTATGGCAGATCTTATTTACTTCAGCAACCAATAAGATTATTTACGTTGACAACAATTAGGTAGCCATGTATGATTTTTTCTGTTCAAAGCGAATTACGACTTTCTTGTTCGATTTTCTTGATAACGGCTACTCCTACGATAAAACGTTTAGGAAAAGAAATACTCTACGTTACTAGTTCTACAGGTTTGTTCAACAATTATTTTAATTTGACCAAATATTTACGAGATATAATGGAAAGTTCATTTTTTGTCACCAGTGAAGTGGTACCCCTGATTGGCTTATGTGATTTATTTTTGTTATTTTCTTATTATCTTTGATTGTAAGTTCTTAATATCAAATTTAAAAAAAATCCGTCGTTAGAAGCCGAGAACGAACATGCGGACGGACGAACGGACGGACAAACTGGCACTAATAGGCGCTTATGCTGGAAGCAAAACGCGCCTAAAAAGGAGATTTTCAACAATGAAAATTTTCAACCACCATGGCAACGGGTACAACGCTTTTAAATGGGAATTAGCAATCTGCATTGTAATAGTATCGACTTAATGCATTTTAATAGGGAATTGATTTCAAACAACGACGTACACATATACCGTCATAATTTTGAAACACGATATACCTACCGTATTAAATAAAAAAACATTACTCCTTTTAATTAAGAGAATTAGTTTAGTAATTGGTGTAAGATGATTTTATTACCTAAGCGCATGTAGTATGCAATAACCGACAACTTGTGTCTGTGTACACACACACACACACACACACACACATACATATATATATATATATATATATATATATATATATATATATATATATATATATATATATATATATATCTCACTTTTCTGAAAAACTTTAAATGTGAAATAGTTAGGAAAAATGTTTTTCAATCAAAGTCTTTCTATAAGAAATACAGTAGTCTCTCGCCAAAAATGTACATGGTTTTGCCAACCGTGGTAGCCATTCTCGAGTAGCTGTATTTCTCCACGCAGCTGTGTCTAGTTAATGTTATTATCATTAAAATTCACGTTATTGAAGAAAACGCATAATAGCTAGTTTTTACCAGAAGGAAAGAGAATTTTTAGCTTCCGAGGTAGTCAGGAGGTGGAGGCTCGATGAATGGTTTAATCAGCGTTCTTAGAATCGCCAAACCAGGCGGGCGTCTTCAGCAGGCACTGTTCTGCCATTACATCTTTAATGCAGACTACTTATTTGTACTTTGTGCTAAGTTTCAGATGTAATTTGTCATAATAAACATGTATTTTTAAATATAGCATTTATAACACTGAAGTATGCATTACGGGGCATGTCGCTCGGGAATAACTCCGCCTAACTCACAATTTCCCACAGACTCTGGTCCTCGCCAACCACGGGTTAAGCCAGGAAATTAAATCCCGCGGTTGGAACGGGATTAGGTACTTTACCTTTCGTCACCATTTGTATCCATAATATAGCTTTTTTATCTAAATTAGTTATAATAAAGTTGCAAACTTGAGACTTGAGCAGTTGTACTGCCGAAAGCACTAAACGTATTTTTCTCGAAAAGAGAATCGCTTACGCGCGATTAAATAAGATATAGGCCCGTATAGGCTCCATAGAGAACCTCGGCCTCATCGCGCGCTCTCTTAACTTCCCGCCACCGTTAGCGAGCGCAGGGAAAAATATTAGTTGGGGGATGAAACCCTGCGGAAGCGATCATCCTCTTTGAAAGAGTGTCGCATTTCCCTTCTCCCCAACCCCCTCTGCCCAACCCCTCTCTACTCCATCCTCCTCTACCATACCTCCTTCCACCCCACCCCTTTCTAGCCCACCCCCTCGACCCAAACCCCCTCGACCCAATCCCCCTTTACACCACCATCCTCTACCCCACCCTCCTCTACCCCACCCACCTCTCATAATCTTCCTCCCTCTTCCCACGACACCGCAGCACCTGTTATTCTGCTCCACTCTCACAGCGTTTCGGTCACGTCCCAACCTACGTAGAGCGTCACTGGCATGAACCCGCGGCCATGTGGGGGAGCGTCTTGCGTACATGAATACTAGCTCATCACGCCACCCCCTCCGCCACCCCTACCGCCACCACCTCCGCCACCCCCCACCGCCACCCCCACCGCCACCCCCTCCGCCACCCCCTCCGCCACCCCCTCAGCCACCCCTACGCCACGCCCCTCGCGCCACTCCACTCTCCTAGCGGTTGCGCCTTTCTCCGATCGAACAGATTTTTTCCCCATTCCCACGTGTGCCTTTTCCCAAGAGAGACGAGTAACACCCGAATACATTCATTCGCCACCCTCCTGCATTCCCCATTCTGCATTTCCCTTTCCGCGCTTCGCAAATCGTCACCCGATGATCGAAGATCTAGTCCGTTGATGGCCAAATAGAACCCGAGGAGCCAAAATTAACCAATATACTAGCCAAAACCCGCAAAACATATGCGGCAAAAAACCAAATTTGGCCTTTAAAAATTTTTTCACATATCACTTGACGCCTTATTTGTTAGTTATTTCAATTACCGCTCCTTTCTTCCCTTTTAAAAAATTTGAACAGAAATTATAATTTCCAAAAGAAAGAAAGGAAGAACGAATGCACTAGTCATCCCATTTCATTTTTTCACTTAATAAAATGAGAGTATTTATCTAATTACTTTCTCACCTAAATAATACGAAAACCACAAATAAGGTCGTTAAATCGTCTAATTTATTGAAATCACAAAACCGGCATCTTTCAAATATACGCGTAGAATTTTCCATACTAAAGGAGTCCTACGTAATAGACTGGCAACGCAATAAGAAGAAAAAAATATGTAGAAAAATGAATTTGAAGATCATTATTTCCGGAATTTTCTCAAAAACGATTAGTTCTATCAAAAATGTGTACTTAACAAAATTCGTAGATTTCATCGAGATGCTTTGGTAAACTATCAACAATGGAAAAGATAGAAATAAATAATGTGTAAACTTATTGTCAGGGATGGCCTGTAAAGATTTTCGAAAAAATCCTCTCAGCTACAGAGATCCACTTATACGTACAAGTACAGTATATATTATGCAACTACAGAAAGGACAAATCAGTACAGATATTGGAAAAATTTTGATCTCTATTAATAGATTTTATTCATTTCAAATTACACTTATGTATTCATAATTCAGATCTATGTGTGTTAGTAAAGTATATAGGCCCAAAACTTTCAAGAGCTTAGGATATGGACGATATTAGAAAATAGTACAACGTTCACAGTAATGGTACAATATTTGTTGATTTTTGCTTTCTCCATACGCAACTTAGAGAAAGTAGTTTTCGTGTAAAAATCGAATTCGATATTTCATCAGAAATGCACGTTTTAAGGCTCCATGAATACGTTTACACTATTTTCTCGACGATGTTTGCGCGTCTATGCGTGTGATCGGAATTTTGTGCGCGCTCTAACTCAAAAACTATTAATCAGACCAACTCAAAATGTTCTGTCCAAGATTTGTATTCAAAGTTCAAAGATTGATGACGAGATTTCTGGCTAAATTAGTTCATTACCGAATGTACAGAGATGAATTTTACACACAGACACTCACACAATTGAGTAAAAGGGGGTTTACACGCTGTTTTACCTAAGGTATAACTGTACAATCCTGGGTTGTACAGTCAAAACTGGCCGTGCGTGAACTAGAAATCAGTTTATGTTTTCAAGTTCTCACACTCAGTTTTAAGTGCGCAGTCTAGAATTGTACAGCTAAAACTGAGGTAAAAACAGAGCGTGTAAATTCCCCTTAAGCGCCGGACAATGGATGCATTATGGTCGGTTCGGTCAATTAGTCATTCTATGCGAATTTGGGTCCCATAAGGATAAACATTCTTCGCGATGACGTATTTCCTTAGCATATATCCGTTTAGAATATGTGATATCGATTTTACGTTCCGAAGAGTGTTTTTTTCCCGACGGAACTGACGAATGAGTAACGGAAGATAAAAGGGAGCAAGAAAGACAGTCGACTTGAAACATATCCAACATTGAAAAATAATACTTAAAGAAAAGCACAAATGCAAGAATAGGGAAAGGAAAACTAATCAGCCGACGTGGGAAAAACTGTTCTACTCCAGGTTGCGTTGGGTGGAGAATA
Organism: Tanypteryx hageni; assembly: GCA_028673005.1. NCBI lineage: Eukaryota > Metazoa > Arthropoda > Insecta > Odonata > Petaluridae > Tanypteryx > Tanypteryx hageni. The sequence continues at coordinate 77,802,831 of CM054118.1, read as the reverse complement.
ATGGGAGGAAGGGGGCGGAGACGGGTTTGATGAATGGAAGGGGATGGAGAGAGAGAGGGGGAGAGGGAGGGTTTGGGACTCTAGGAAGAAGTTTCGAATGATGAACAGCGTCCCGTCAATGAACCGTAACTGAGTTTATGAGCGGTAGTTTCGCAAGAAGTGAACCTTCTGGAGGCACAGGAATGGGAGGGAAGAGTGTGGTGAAGAGGGTGGTGAACTTATGGGGGAAGGGTAAAGAGGGAAGGGGAGGGAGCAGAGGGGTAAAGGAGGAAGGAGGGGAGGAAGGGAGTGAGAGGGAAGGGAGTGAGGAGGGTGCGAGGAGGAAGGGAGTGAGGGGGAAGGGCGAGAGGGGTATTGTATACTATATTCAAGTTGGTTACTAATTGATAAATATCCCCACTTTTAATATATTTTAATTTTCAAAATCGCAGAATCTATGAGGTTTCAAAAATCGAAATTATTACTTTAATTATGAATTAAAATAACCTTAACGATAAATTCTGTGAGTTTGCACTTTTAAGAGCCACTTTTATCGACTTCTATAATCAACAGAAAAAGTTGTATATTCGGTAAATATTATGATTATGATGAAATTCTCGGTTCCAGAATTTCGAATGAATCAAATAATTTCCTTCGTAATATGTATAAATATTAATTGGGAATTTAAGGATCGAGTGCATTTGACGGGGACAATAAAAATCAAAATGGAGGAATTCCGCGATTTAATCAATCAAAACCGCCTCTATCATAATAATAATAATTACATTCTTTCTTCGGCCAAAAAGTTTTGAATAACTAGGAAATGTATACTCATGAATATTCCTTCGCCAATTAACTACAATCGACATGGAACTCGTCTAACAACACAATACTTCACAAAGATTAAACGTTTGAAAATGTCTTCATATTCATGCGTTTCCGCATTTACAAATCCTCGAGTTACCGTGTTTCAAGTAAGCACCCTCTCAGCAGAGGGAACTCCCAAAAGCAAGTTGCGAACGCGCTTTCATCCCCGCCGAGAAGTGTTACACATAGAAATAGCGACTCTCTCTCTATCTAAAGTAGCATTCCTCTTCTCTAAAGTTAGCATTCCACTAGAAGCAACGGGCATCGTGTGTTTGTACGCGTCGAGGGGCGAGCGAGTGTGAGTCAAGGAGGATAAGAGCGAGAGAGAAGATTTTGGGAAAAGAACAATCTCCTTCCAATCCGCCCCGCCCCCCCATCCACCCAATTCCTCAACCCCACCACCACCCCCCTTCCTTCCCATTCCTCAACCCCACCCCGCCCCCTTTTCTACACGCTCCGACCCCTTCCTTTTGAGAGGCGCTCCGGCGTAACGCCCACAGCTGCCCCGTGGCATTCACCCCTCCCCCCACACTACCTCTCCCCTCTTTTCCCACCTCCTCTCCCCTTTTCCGCTCTAACACTCTCTCTCTCTCTTTAAAGGGAAAAATTTTCGCCCCATTAACGAGCAATGAGCGCTCAACCTAATTTATGTCTTAATATTTCATTGCCTCCCTCTCAACCGAAACAAAAACTACTCCCTTTCTCCATCCATATCACCCCAGCTCTCCTTTCTTCGATCACATTCCCTTATCACTCCCGTTCAAGCATCCATTATAAGCGTAGGTTATACTCATGCAAGGAGATTAAACATGCGCAAGTGTGTGTATGGGTAGCAACTAAGTATTGAAGGAAGCTCAGCGGACAAGGAGAGCCGCTGAAGAGTCGGACAGAGGAACATGGAGAAACGTAGATCGGGAGCTTACGGATGGTGCCCTTCGTCAGCCACAAAGAAACAACAACAACAAGGTTACCGCCAGAAAACTCCCGGTCCGCTGTTGTTAATCCTTTATAACAACTATGTCAGTTCGATAGTTCGAAGTAAACCTGTTCGCAGGTGACAGTTATATTCAGGGAGATGTGCGATCCTGACGACCATCAGTACTTGAAGATCGATCTCGAACCTATTTCCGCGTGGTGCAAGGAATAGCAGATGGTAATTAACCAGAGAAAAAGTTACGTCGCCATCTTTTAAAAAGTAAAATAGTTTGATAGGTGTTAATTAAGAACTTAACGTCAAATACCTGGGAGTTACAATTCGTCGCGACCTCCCGTGGGGCACTCACGCTTGTCTGGTGATAAGCTCTGCTAGCAAAACGTTGTAGGTAGCACAGAAACAGTGAGAGAAACATGTTATTTATATTTTCTAAGGCCGCAGGTTGAATTTTGCGACATGCATATTGTAATAAAGGAGATAATAAAGTCCAGCAAAGGGCAAAAGGAAATTATCAGTGTTACGTCGCTAACAGAGGATTTGAAATGGGTATCGTCAGAAGAACTCAGATTACAGGTTAGACAAAAGCTGATATAAAAGTATATGTCGAGGAAACTAGCGAACGAGGTAACAGAACCTATAAGAAATTCAACATATCATATCCACAGTATCAGTTTTTATACTGTGGGTAATGTTTGCGAGGAATTATTTAGAAATTTTTATTCCCTTTAGCAGCAATTATTTTTAGAGCATATTTTTTCGACCTTATTACCAAAACCCACATTTCCCATAGGTTTAATGATTTCCCCAAAGCGGCACGATGTCCTAAAATGTAACTCCAGCGTTGGAGAAAGTTATGCTGTATGCCCCTGAGGGCAACATTCCAAACGAAACCGAACCGCACCAATTTGAAAAACCAAGAACTGAACCGAAACCAAACATTTTGTGTTGAACCGTGAAACTAGCCATAGGTTTATGCAGAAATGGTTAGTTTTGGGAATTTAAAAAATATTCAAATTTGGTGTAAATATTCCACAAGAAAAATTGTTATTTTGCGCACAATACATGCAACTCAAGTAATTGTGAAGAAGTTGAACACCACCAATATTCCGAGTTCTGCCAAAAGAGAACATCTAAGTAACCCATAACGGACTGTGAAACCAAGTGTAGTTCTAATTCTGTGATGCTAACACGCTCGCTAGAGATAAAATCATTGTGTGTAGATTTTGCAGTATCTATTAATCGGACAGTAATTGAATTAAAATTTAAAATAATGCGAAGATATCAGAAACCGTAAACGTGGCTTGCTATGTATTGCAGTCTGAAAAGGCCTTTTCATCCCATCGACGGTTGAAGGTCTCCCCCAGACACCTCCAATTTTCCCTATCAACTGCCTCCCTCCAAGTTGTCCCTAGGAACTTCAGAAGCTCTGTCCCTCCTGTCTTTCAGTCTACTTTTTGGTCTCATGATGTTTATTGGAATCCAGTCGATGACGTCCAACGCCGATCATTTCTTCTAGCAATATGATCCACCCACTGCCACTTAAATGTCCTTACACTTTTAATTACTTCACAGACTCCCGTCTTTTCTAACCAATTTTGCAGTCACTTCGGGTGATCCATATCATACATCTCTCTAATAGATAGTCTCTATGCTCCACTGTGTTGTTTGCAGGCGCTGGACTATTCTGGCGTTCATGGTCCATGTTTCGCATAGGACAAAACATGCGGAACACATTGGTCATACAATCTTCTTTTTAGAGAGACTGGGATATTTGATTTGAAGATGTTTGTATTCCGTAAGAGCACACTCCATGCCATCTTCACTCTCCGGTTGATCTCTCCAAAAAGTGAACCGTCGGTAGAGATGAGTAGACACAAGTAAATAATACCTGGTTATTTCTTGACGTTAAAAATGAAATTGGAGACTACGGTGTACAGATTGGAATTAAGATTTAAAACTCCTGAACCGTAAATTAACCCAGAGAGCACTCACACGTCAATAAGAAATAAAGAAAAATTAAAATTATACTTACAAGTTTGCAGGGCGATGATGGCCTACAGGGACCTGTTGTCAAAGACTAGCCTAAAAAGAAGAAGAAAAGGAACACACACATGCACAATCACTCTGGAAATCTCTGGAAAACTCGCTATATACGTATTTCGAGAGCTATGCTCTCATCTTCAGTAGCTGAAGTCGTATGGATTGTTTATGTTTGGTATTGTGTATTTATATGTTCCATGTAAAAGTGAAAGGAGGGCAGAGGGGTGGTTATTTCTTCTTCTGCTCCGTCTATATGTCATCTCAGGATATGTGAAGGAGATACATATGACCTTTTTTAATTAAGACTAATTTTAAGTCCGGCTTCATTGCCTGCTTGTTAGAGCTCCTCAGAACTTCTACGGAGCTCTTCTGAACTTTCTGAGATCAGTATGATGTCATCAGCGAATCTCAAATGACTGATATTTTCCATTTATTTCCAGCCTAGCGTTTTGAATACTTCCTCTAGAGCTGCTGTGAATAATGTAGGAGACATGGTATCTCATTGCCTCACTCCCTCTTCCGTCTTAACGACACTTGTTTCTTCGTGCAGCTGGAGAGAGGATGTCACGTTTTTATAGATATTCTTCATTAAAGTAATGTACCTTTCTTCTACACATTTTTTCATTGCATTTAACATCAACGAAGCTAGAATAGGGTCGAATGCTTTCTCTTAATCGATGAAGCACATATAGAGTGGCAACTCGTAATCATGAGTCCGATCGTTTACCTCTCTGACGACTTGAATGCTATCCATCGTACTATATCCACTGCGAAATCCAGCTTGATCTCAAGGTTGGGCGAAATCAGGATGGTTTTAAAGCCCATAGTGAGTATTATCGTGAATATTTTGTAGACTTTCGGAAGACTGATAGCCCGGTAGTTATTGAGCTCTTCTTTGTACCTTTCTTGTGATGATGCTTGCGTGATTCCATAAATCTCCTCTTCCTAAAGCAAGACGTGAAAATCCTGGAGAGGATTTTGTCCATAGTTTCTTGTTGACTTGAATATTACTGCTGTGATTCCATCAATTCCAGAGGTCTTTCCGTTCTTCACACTTTTCATGATCTCACCTCTTCTGGAAGAAAACCCGGAACCTCTTCGGTCGGCGTATTTTCTTCTTCATTGACTTCCTTTCCTTTGATGGACTTCCTAACTTCCTTGTAGTTTTCTTCAGTTCTGTGATGTGGATCATTTCTTTGAGGCCGTTCACCATCTTCATTTTCCTTCTCTTTCCACCATAAGTGCTGTTATTCATTTAACCTTTAATCTGGTTTGACTTTAACTATTCCACCTATTTATTGAGAGGTTTTTAGGCGCTTTTCGCTTCCAGAATGAGCGCCTATTAGCTTCAGCCTGTCCGTCCGTCTGTCTGTTCGTTCTCGGCTTCTATCAAACCGATTTTCATGAAATTTGATATTAAGAACCTACAGTCTAGGACAATAAGAAAATCATATAAATAAATCACGTAAACCAATCAGTGGTACCACTTTACTGGTAACAATAAAATTAAAATAAATAAAATAAAAAATAAAATGAACTTTCCGTCATATCTCGTAAAGTATTGGTAATATCAAAATAGTTTTCAAATAAAACTTGCAGCAGTAGTAAAATATTTCTTTTCCTATGCATGTTTATCGTAGGAGTAGCCGTTATCCAGAAAATCAAACAAAAATGTCGTAATTCGCTTAGAACTTGAAGAAATTCATGCATGGATACGTAATTGTTACCAACGTAAACAATATTCGCAGTGAGTAAAATAAATAAGATTTGCTATGATCACGAAAATACGGTTAGGTATTACCATTAAGTGTGCGCGCAGAATTTTGCAAGCTGATGTAAATGGATTATCTACGACGAAGAAAATAACGTTAACGTAAATATTACAACTACACAAGTCGAGTGAGGAATGTTTTAAGTAAGTTTAGATTTTTTGGTTAATTACAACTTATTAGAAAATAAATCTTTAAGTGAAAATTTTATATTTCCCTGGCATCGTTTCTGATATATCGTTTTGCTGTACTATTTATTCAAACTCAGGGGAGGCAAGAAAGTTTTATAAGAGAGAGAGAGAGAGAGACATAAAGGGGTCGTGGTGATTGTTGTTTTACGTTGTCCGTTCGTTATGCTTCAAATACTCCATCCACGAAACGCACCAATTTGTGATACACTGTACAATTTCCTAACTTGTTTTAATTATGTTAATTTTGATTTGGTTTCTTGGTCCAATAAACCGAATCGATTTGACGTTCAAGCTGAAATATTGATTTCCGTTCTTTTAACACTTGGTTGTTGATGTTAGGTTTATAGTTCCTCGCCATCTTCCGTATTTCTAACTTAGAGTTGAATTTTATCCTCCATCGTCGCAAAGTGTAAAAGTCGGTCTCCTCGTTCGTTTCTCTCTATTTAGCCCCATTTTCCAACTGAGTTGTCATGTTTATTTTGTTCGCCTCTCTTCGCGCTGAAGTAAGCCATAACCACTTATAGATGGCAGCCCCGTTTGTTATTGCTATGACCGAGGCATCCAGTGCGAGAAACCTCTCCAGCATCCCATTCCGTAAATGTTTAAGCTAAGTTTGAAAAAACCTGTTAATTTATTCATTGCTCCATAAAACAAGTGTTGCTTAAAAAATAAATAAAATTTCGTCAAAATTCTGACTTGTTCTGCGATTTACATTGGTGTCCAACATTTACTCGCGTGCAAGTAATGTATAGATTAGTGATCGCAATTGCGCCCCGGGAAGACGCCCTGCTCGCCGGTATCATGAGTCGGCTCTGCTTTAAACTCTTAATACAAGTCTTCCATTTCCTCATCGAATTGTTTTGAACTTCAACTCTTTTCAGTCGGAATCTCTTATTTATTTGAAGCACTAGTCTAGCTGTTTTATTTGCTTAACTTTCTTTCTCCAAGATGTTACTTTTCAATATTTTGTCGAAAATAAATCCACTTCCAGTTCGTCCTATGTCTGTTTCCCTGTAATAAAAAGTATGTCCGCTCCTCATTTCCAGTAGTCCTCCTTTTTTCTAACCTCTAAGCCCTAAGATATCTCAATTGACCTCCAGCTCTTCTTGAAGGTCTCAAAATTTATCTCCGCTGCACATTTCGCCAATTAAAGGTAATTAGTAGTTGTGTAAGGATGGGAAATATTAGCCGTGAGTGTTTGACCTTCGCCGATTCATAGCACCCTCTGTCTTCATGCACAACAATCTTTGACCATTGTTGGCTGCCTTGTAATTTTTAAGCCTATTTATCTCGTTTCATGTCCTTTTTTTAATTTGCTAATTAATACATTTCCATCAATTCCGGAAGGATCACATTTATTAAACCACTTAAGCTCCAACTTGTTCTCTCTGCCCCCTTCAAAGTCAAAGAATATTCTGATTGAATATTTTATATTGACGGATTGTTTTCAACGGATAATGAATACTCCATTACTTTTTATTTGCGGTACCTTTTGGAAATATACCTTAAATATCTACTCCAGGGTTAAAATTAATGCGGTAAAAATTGAGCGGATAAGGAGAATTTATGGGCGAAGAATGAGAGACATGGGAACGAAAGAAATTTTTCGTAGAGCGGATTCTATGCATACATATGGAATTATTAAAGAAGGGTTGAAGAGGATATTTCCTTTAGGGAAAGTGAGACCTAATGAACACCGAAGCAAATAACTCGAAATCTATTAAATGGAGGAGAAAGAGAAAAGTGTGCGAACATAACAAGTGGCTCTACAGTAAAAGACGATATGAAAGACGTGGTCGCCCAAAGCACGCCCACGCGCAGATCACGTGAGGGACATTCCACTCCGTTAGCGTGTGTGGGGAAATTCATTAAAAATTATTACATATAATTAATTTTAGACGAACAATGCTCTTAGTTCTTAAACTACTCTTAACTGGCAACAAGCATTTACTTTACCCGAGCATAGAATAATAATGCAGAGTCCACGCGTTGTTACAATAGATAAACAAGATGGAAAAGTTTGCTCCATAAATGGAATACACAGAGATTTCAAAGGCGTTCGTAAAGGGAAATACGTATGTAACGGTATCGAAAGATTAGGTGATTCTAGAATTTTTATCCCTGAATCTATAGTCTCGGGAACTATCTTGTAGTAAATGTTGATCTCTATGCAAATAAATTTTTAAATCTATACCTCACAGATAAGATAAGAGAATGGGAGAGAAATATATGGATTTTTAATTGTTGTTTGCTAAGAGAACCGTCTTCGCGATAGATGTAAACAAAATATGCGATGTTTTGCTCGGGATTTTCTCTAACTTTTATCTTCAAAACTATAAGTCGTAATTATGTAGCCCCGCGGACTTTCTTGTAGCAAATGTTGTTCTCTATTCGAATAAGTTTTTAAATCTCTATCTTACAGATCATATATGAGCTAGGGAGATAAAAGTTTGATATTTCATTGTTACTTGACGGATGCCATTTAACGAGATACGAGTATAAGTTTATTGAAGTAACTATATAAAGTGGAAGTTCTAATTGACAGATTCAGTTGAAAATCATAATAGGGCGATCATTTTTAATAAAGATCACTCAAACGTAATTAAATTAAAATCCGTCCAGCGGTTTAGGAGATGAAAGTTACGACGGACAGACCAGACGTGCACAGAAGGCGTTCCGCTATTACCGCTTCGCTGGTAAAGAACGCCTAAAAACGCTGATGGAAATGAATTTCAGCCTTTAATTCTACATACCAATGCATGTTAAATTGTTTGCTACGGGGTTCCAGAAATACGCATGTCCATTCGTCTAGTTAAAGAAGAGCAGCGGCGAGTACATTTTTATCATAACCCACCACGAAATGAATTATGGGCGAGAGAATTTTGCCAATTTGCTATTTGATTTTAGTTTTATATTTTGAGCCCTATTTTTTTTAATAAATATTACGTGGCGTAGCATTCGAGCACCCACAAGCGCCCATGTTATGCTTCCAGTACCTATATTTTACCAACGAAGCACTTTTAAGACGCATCACTCAAGAAAACGAATGACGATATAATGAAATACATCAAGCTACACACGAGGATTTGGCAAACGCCGAGAAACGTTCACGCTCTTTTCTTTTAAGCAGCCGTGTGCTTGATGGTGAATGATCTCGGTGAAGAGCACGAAACAGTAAAGTTTAATTCCCAGTATAGCAAACGCCGATCCTTATCAATTAGGCGAAAAGGACATATGGCAACGTATCTCTATATAAAATTTTTCGCTCATTCTTAGTGTCTCGTTTAAAATGTGGCTAATAGAAGACCCCTCTCGTTCTATCTCCACCCATCTTCCACCCCTTCCCTTCTCCTCCGCCTCTTACGCTCTCTGTCACTTCTCCACGGTCGCAGTGTGGGCAGAGGCCGGGGACTTCAGGGACAGCGTAGCCGCAGTAGCCGCCCACGGCATGTCTCCCATGGAGCACCATCACCACGCGCACCACCACGCCACGCACTCGGCCACGCCCACGCACCCGCAGCTGAGCTTCCCGGCGAGGAACAGGAACAGGGACCGCAAGGGTAAGGAGGGATTCAAAAAGCCTCGTCTCCCTTTATTTCGGCGACTATCGCTTGGCGCCATTCTTTTTAAAAAGAATTTACGACCCTTTCTCGGAGCAAATAAAATCCTGTCATTAAGTCAATTTAAAGCACTAGCGAAATCCGCATAAAATGTAAGCTCGTTGAAAGTGTGGTTGAAATCATTCATAAAGCTATGCAAATTCAGTAATTATTGTGGCAGTATCGAAATTAGATTTCGAATACCGAATATGCGGTGTCGCTAAACTGCAGCGTAAGTCCTTCGAAAATGACAAGAAGGAGAATGCAGACTTCTCTGAATTGACGAGAAACTGCGGAAAATAATTACAAAATACGAAAATGGTATTATAAGAAAGAAAAAAACCTCCTGGAATATATTCGCGGCGATAAGAATATTAGAGAATGACTGTGAAGATTAAGATGGAAAGACAAAATTAATATTGTTTTCCCTGAATATGAACCCTTCCTTGACATCAAAATAATAAACTCTCCATTCGAACTTGAGAAGCTTCCTTATGAACAAGTTCGTGCATTTATTAGGTGGAATAAATCGACCGATTGAGGTATTGCGAGTAGACAACGAATCAAGGTGAAACAAAAGAATCTGCATATGAAGGGAGAACGAGTGAAACAGAGAAAAAGGAGAAGATGAGGATAAGAAAGGAAAGGATGAGAAAGAAATCAATGTGCAAGCAAAAGTCAGAGAACGACGTGATTAAAGAGAAAATGAAAGAAGGGAAGATAAGATGATTGAAATAACGTCATAAGAAAATGATTGGAGGAGAAGGTGGGAAAAGGGTCAAATGAGTACGAAAAAGTGAGAAAGTAAGATGGAGGAAAATAAAATGGAGGAAAGGACGAAACAGATAGGAAGAAGGTGGCAAACGAGAGAAAGGTATAAGACGGTTGCTAGGAGAAAGCCGAACGGAGAGAGAGAGAGGGGGAGGGTGGATTAATAGAGAAAGGCTGAAGGAAAGCTTGCAAGGGGAAGAATGGAGGAAAGAGAGCGAGGATTACTAGGGAAAGGCTGAAGGGAGACAGAAGGGAGAGCTCCCTCTCCATTCAGCTCTCCCCTAGCAACATCCCTCTCTCTTTCCCATCAGCCCTTCTCTGTCAATCCCCCCTCGCTTTCCCTGCAGTACTCCCATAGCAACCTCCTTTCTCTCTCTCATCCCTTTCAGTACTCCCATAGCAACCTCTCTCTCTCATCCCTTTCAGTACTCCCATTGCAACATCCTCTCTCTCTCTCTCTCTCTCTCTTTTTCCCTTCAGCACTACCCTAGCAATCTTCTGTCTTTCCCTTCAGTACTCCTCTAGCAATCTTCTCTCTTTCTCTTCAACACTCTCATAGCAACACCCCCCCCCTCTCTCTCTCTCATCCCCTTCAGCATTCCCCTAGCAATCCACCCTCTTTCTTTTCCTTCAGCCCTCCCCTAGTAATCCCCTCCCCCATTTCTCAATGAACGATACGAACCGAACATTTTACTTTCGTATTCTGCTTTCACATTGACTCTTATTTCAAAGAAATCCGTTCCATGGTAAAAAGCTTTATGGTTACAGACACGCAAACCGAATACAATACGGGTTCATTTTCTTGTCAGCGTTTCTCAAACTAGGGGCCGCTGCCTACCGGGAGGGCGCAAAATTATTTTGGATGTGAAATGCCAAAAAATAAAATTTTCACGAAAAATAAAGTTTTATCGGGGAATTTTAGGAAGCACGATGTAATAAAAATGAAAAATAGCTATATAAATGAAGAAAATTGTGTTAAAATCAATTTTTACTATTTTCAATCCAAAGGGGGTCGCATGATATCCAAGGCGGCAGCGAAAATTGAAAGTTTAAACACTAATACTCTACGTAACACTCCTACTGAACCAATGATGCTCAATTTGCTTAATTCGTAGAATATACATTCGAGAAAAAAATTGTGTCAAAGATTGTAGAGCAGGTGTCAAACCTGCGGCTCGCGAAGGGCTTTAATGCGGCCCGTAAAGCTAAGATGAAAAAGGAATTCAAAACATTTAGCACAAAAATTTATACAATTTTATGAAAATTTTGATAATAAAACTTTTAATATTAGAATGCCAACCATGAAAACCTTATTTAGACTTCGTTTTTGTTTATACGGCACTTCTGAATATATAGGTAACTCTAATCTGTCCCGCCGAACGCACTCAGGACTTGAAGTTACATTATGATTATCGGTAAAAAATGACAAATGTGTGTCACATCACTCAACCAAGGCTACCATAATCCTGGAAAAAATTCTTTTACTTAAGGTTTAAAATCTTCCTTTCTATGATATTACTTTATTTAAATTGATATTATGAAAACTTTCAAAATATTGTGAGACAAGATATCAACCTTTTAACCCAGCCACCTCACTGAATACAAAAATCGGAGCAAATTCCAGAATCTATTGAAGAAAACGCACATTACCAATATTTATTCTTTCGAGAAATGAGCGTCTCTTTAACAATTTTCGAATTTAATAACCATATTGCCATCTCACTTGGTGTGGCTATTGTCGCTCTTGCTATATAACACCTGCGTGTTTACGTATAGGAATAATTTAACATATAACGCTCAGAAGGCGACGGATAGATTAGCGACGTCGGTAGCCTCATGCGTATCTCACGACGCCTAGTTTTTATAGATCTGCGAAAAGGAGAATTTCGTAGACACTATTCAAACACGCAAAACTCGGTTTTAATCGCACGGAGTTATAAATTAGGCACACAGAATGTACCCGTCGCTCTGCGTGAACGTTCATAATCACGGCGCGCGCGCACCTTGACGCGGTCGTCACTGAAGTTCATATTAAAGCTAAAGATCTCCTCTCGGTCACTAATTTCAGAAGCGTTAGCTTGCGTTGCGCATTTATTTCTTACATTCCGTGATATATAACAGCAGCGGAAAATGCTTATCTCTTACAGAGATGTTCATTTTCATGGGAATTACGTGCTAAGAAGAGACTCGAAACCGCGCAAATATTTAAATTACGGAAACGCTTTGTCGTGAAAATTTCTAGACATAGAAAACTCCATTATTAAGGAGTAAAGACGAAAAGAGCGCTAAAACTTTAATGAGCTTTTTAACAACCTCGCTATATCTACAGAAAGTCGTAAAAAGTGTAAAAGAAGCCGACGTCTCCTCGACTTCCTTTTTATCTCCGAGAAAACGGCTGTCTCCTCCGTCCCTTGGAACCCTACCCCCCCCCCCCCCCCGCCTCTCTCTCTCCTATCGCTCTCTCCTCCTATTTCTCTCTCTCTCACTCTTTTCTATCTATCTCGTTCTCATCTCCTATCGCTCTTCCTCTCTCTCTCTCTCCATCTTCCTCCGTCGCACTTCCTCTCTCGCAGGATACTTTTTTGTTGCCGAGAGATTGTCTTCATTGCGAGTTCTGAATTAGCACGTTGGCAGCCATGATTTTCCGAACGGTGCATCCGAGGAAGAGGAGCAGGAGACGCAGAAGAGGTCGCGAGACTAACAATAAGTTAAATCGGGAGAGAGTCTCTATATCAGACACAGCGGCGGGCCACCCACAGCACACCCCCACCCCAGCCTCTTCTTCGCCCTCTCTCCCATCCCAGCCTCTTCCTCGCCCTTCACGCTGAGCGTCGCAACCCCTCCCTTTCCTCTCATTCCGATCATTTGTCGCGTTCTCTCTCTTTCTATGCTCTCCAAAATTCCTTCCCCTTTTGATTCTCAACTCGCCCTTCGCATTGCTCTTTCTCGTCTCACTCTTTATCGCTCTTCTCCTTTCGTTAGTATTCTTTCGCCACCGCAGATGTTGTAGCTTTCTTTGGATGGAGTTTTAATAAACTTCCTCGTGGTTTGGGATAACGTCGCCATATCTACATAATTCGTCGAATGTCATATACTCGTTTCTATGTATATACAACAGTGATCACGGGAGAGGAAAACTCACATTGGTACTATGGATTAAAATTTTATTTTTACTAAAATACTCCATTTTGCCATTCTATTTCAAAACACAAGTGTCCAATTGTAAACTAAATCCATAATTACTCTCAAATCTCGATATAACTGATATTGAAATCTTTAAGAACAAGTAATTTATTCTGATACTCTGTAAAAGTATCCCTCAAACAAAGAAAGCTAAAAATAAACATTTAAAAATTACAAGTGAAATAATTACGACATGGCGACGATGACCAAGGGATTAGACGAACAAACATGTCAAACGATATTGGTCGACTCGAAAAGAAAATTAGAAGAAGATAAAAAATATTACTAGGGAGTGGTGCTCAGAGACCCGGGTGCAAAAGGTGCCTCTCAAGACCTTTCCAATTCGTCTACGACCCATGACGCAGCGCCTTCTTTAGGACGATCTCTTAACGAAAAATAAATTGCAGAATTATCGATGGCGAAATATATTTTATGAAAAACTCTTGTAAGTTCAAAAGTAACGATTCCATTTATAATACCAATTATTTAGTTATTGCTATAACAGCATATTGCTTTTTCAGATTAAGATTGGGTGGTTAGTCTCAACCTCGTAAGTGTAATAAAAGTAATAATGAGATCATTTTAGTTCACATTCGTAATGCCGCACAGTTCAACAGTCACACACGATGCCCAAGAAAGACTTCGCTTCGGTTTGACTTGCTTGCGTCATAATGCGCCAATGTAAAAGAACTTTCACAACAATTTGTAGAAAAACGAACTAAAGAGTAAATTAATTTTAACAAAGTTAAATTAGTTTAATTTTCCCGGTGATTTTTAAAATGACGGTCGCATTATAGTATATGTTTTAGAGTTCCCAATCTTAGTTCTACTGAAGAAGATACCGAAGAACCATGAATCATCATGAGTTTTAAGAATATGTTTTAGAGTTCCCAATCTTAGTTCTACTGAAGAAGATACCGAAGATCCATGAAACATCATGAGTTTTAAGAATATGTTTTAGAGTTATTCACAGGGATTTGTCACATTTCCTAACGAGCAACTCATTGTTTCACAAGAATGAAGCTGAAAAATGTCGAATGTTTCCTATCTAGAATGATTGCCGATAGAATTCAACAGAAGATTTGTTGACTTACTAGGAGATGAAGCCATGTTTGAGCAGCTTACTGATCCCTTTTTCGTCAATACAGTATTCAACATGAATAAATAGATTTGCAGAGCTATACAACATTAAAAAATAAACATAGAGAATCCTTTCCAATTGGGCTCTATAAACTACTATATACTTAAATCAAAATTCATTTTACTCAGAAAATAAGCTTTGAATATTGGGTCATTCATTATTCGGGAGTATGCATGAGTGTGAATTGAGATCCTATTATGAAGTTAAAGAAAGCTTCCTAACTATCGACTCCAACAAATCAGAATTTAAGGGAAATTCTCAAAACAGCGACTGTCAATATTATGCCAGATAACGGTGGAATGGTAAGAGAAAAGCGGTGCAACATCGCCCATTGACTTTTAATTTTGTCCCATAACACAAAAAAGTAAAATTATCTCAATATTAATTAGTTCCAAACATAAAGTATCTCAAAATAAAAGCAGTATATTGAGACACAAAACCAAAAACTAAGGAAAACAAGTGAGGGAAGAATTGTGGAGTAAGTTACATAAGTCCCTTTATTCTTGTTTTGGGATTATGACGTCACCATAAGACTACATCTTTGGATTAAATACAATCGTTCGCTCTCATTCGACAAGAAATTGAATTATATTTTTTATATAAACCTCATTCTTTCAGCTACAGAACTGTTTGCATCCCGAGATCCTATCTTAATTTTACCTAATTTGAAAATGCAAATTTTATAATGTCCTACACCAGGGGTCGGCAACCTTTTCTGCATGGGGGGCCACATTTGCAGTTGTGAATGCTTAAGAGGGCCGCATTGGGAGTCAAAAAAGCCTCGGCGGGCCGGATGAGCGAATAAATCAGAAGTTTTCTAGAGATTCTGTGATTTCAAATGAACTAAATCAAGTCTACATAATTTACTAGCGTTAAAACTTCACCCGAAAAAGCTTTGAGACCATAATTTTACTCAAAAAATATAAAATTGCCCATGAGAAATTTTCCTGATCACTTTTTCATTACAGCTTTGCGGGCCAAATAACGTCTCCTTGAGGGCCGCACGTGGCCCGCGGGCCGTAGGTTGCCGACCCCTGCCCTACACCAATATCATAATTTCCTTATGGGAGATAGAAATGAAGCTAAGGGATTGGAAAAGACATCGATCACTCCTCAGCAACACACCCTAGGTCCACCAAATTTGTATTAGGTAGACTGTACACCGAACTATCGTGATAATTTGCAGTGCGTTTTGTGCGCAAATTTGGATCAACCTACGTTAATGAACAGACGTTTTCGACAATGGACTTTGTTAAAACAAATACAGATCTGTTTTAACAGACACTCATGTGGGCAGGTCTAATATTGAGGAACTGTTAATTGAAAAGCAAATTCAAAAATCACATTGAGATATTTATGTCAACATTTTACTTTTTAATTAATTTTTCAAATGTCATTTAAATAAATGTTTAAATGTGTTATTCTTTTAATCATTCCTGTTTATTTTTGGCATAATTTATATTAGCTTAAACTATCATCAATTTAAACCGGATGGTAAGGATAATAGGATAGTGGCCGGCCAAAAAATCGTGCCGTTTTATCGGCACGTCTTAAAAAAAGGTTGGCCACCCCTGCTCTGGATCAACCTGCGTTACATTGCAAGGCTTCGCCTACATCCCTATCTATGTATACTATACGCAATTCAAAGTGTTTGTCTGTCTGTTTGTTCAGCTATACAAATGCACACGCTTCGTCCTAGAGCCACCAAACTTGGCATGCTATCTAATATGATAAAAAGAAAGAGCGTAGTTGAGTTTTGGGGACGAAATTTCAACCTGTCTGTACGTATGTAATGCTCTTTGAACGGCTATAACTCCGCCATTTTAGCTTCATATCCAACCAAATATTTTATTTAGACTTACAATGATACACTAAATGAATGAACTGTGGAACATTGAAACAATATTGGTATTTCCTGTGGCCAGCGCATGACTTTACGATAGCTAAAATTGAGAGTGAACGGGAGAACCCACCGAGGTACAATGACGGCTCATTTGAAAGCCTGAGTCGCCCTGGTGTCGGGAAAAATATACTTAAGTTTTGTATTTTCATGTGACCAGCACATGGCTTTTCAATGCCTAAAAGCGAGAGCGAACGAAAGAACCTACGGAGGTGTGTAACCACTTATTTGAAATCTCACGGTCACTTGTCTCGAGAGTACCTTGCATTTGAATGAAAATATTAAAGAGCGATATATGAGCATGAAAAATGCGAAACTGTGAACACAAAGGGGCAAAGCGCGGGTAATTAGCTAGTATCAAAAATGACGGTGACAGCAAGTCGCCTTAGTGGACATTTGGAATATCTCTCGAGCTGAGAATGTTTGCTGCCATCGAAGGTAATCAGCGATCCGCGCTTCGGAAGACGCGTCATCCCTTTTAACGAAATCGTTAGCGCCTTTCGCACTCGTTCTCCTCCGTTGCGCTTCGGATTTAAAGATGCCGTTCTCACAGTGCGGAAAAGTGGCGCGCACTTCCCTTCTGCTCTTTCCAATTTCCGCTCGCACCTCAGATCAGCTTCTTTCAGGGTCACATCGAATTCCTAATGTCTCACTCGGGTCATCTCGACACACGCCTTCGCCCGCTTTCAGTCTAGACCAGGGGCTCCCAAACCAAGGGTCGCGAAGGCCTTACGATGGGTCGCGGATGACCCTCAATCCCGAAGTGAAGAACTGTAAATTTTCGATAATAGCAAGAATAAAGAGAGAAAAAATTTATGAAAAAAAGGTTTCATAGCGAAGTCACTAAAGACAAGGTGCCGAGTGAACAGTGAAGTTTGTATTAATTATATATATTATAATTATAGGTCTACCGCGATCAAAAGAACATTATGGGTATACAGTAGGTGTGGCCTAATCCCTCACTCCACTTGGAACCCTCCCCTCTCGCCCTTCCTTACCTCTCGAGCTATCGCTGTCTCGGTCCTTTTCTAACTACACTGTTGCCAAATAGTTGCAAAACTTCGTCTAGGCAGCAACTGTAAATTGTGAAAACTGACAACTTAAGGAGAAGAAGGATGGGCAAGTAGTGGGGTGGGGGAAGTCAAGATGACCGAGGGAACTTCCCCTCCGTGCGCGGCCAAAATCCGCGCATGTTCTTATGTTTGCGGCATACCTTGCTTGCAGCTTTCTTTGTTCTAAAAAAATTAAAAACTTTACTGAAATTTCAGTGAAGGGATGCTTTGAGCCAATGGTCTTTTTTCATGCACCCATTTAAAAAATTGAACATCATTCAGAAAAAAAATTGGAAGAAATTGCGCGATTGTGTTTACAAGTTTTTCCTGAATGTTTTATTTAATATTATGCTGATAAATTGAGGGCGATATGCTGGGTACTGAGTAGGTACCGGTACCATTTGGGTCGCAAGGCGAATGTGATTTCAAATTTTGGGTGGTAGACAAAAAGGTTTGGGAATCACTGATCTAGGCCTCCTTCAGCATCCCCTCTCAGCCTCCCCTCTCCTCAGCCTCCCCTCTCAGCTTCCCCTCTCAGCCTCCCCATCTCAGCATCCCTTCCTCAGCCTCCTCTCTCCTCAGCCTCCAACTCCTATTCCTTTGGCCCAGAAGCCTTCGTGACGCAGGATTACTTGACCGCAAACTCTGGGATCAAAAGTAATCCTAAAGACCGAAGGATGTGTTCTCGTCGCTAATACCGGATGGAAAGCAAAGGACTTTGCCGGATGAAGGGTGTTTAGATCGTTAAGGCGTTGATTTATTTGCACGTTATTTTCCCTCGTGGTTCGTGTGAGGTGGCGCGGCGCGCGAACCCGAAAGGCGGCATCCGAAGACGCCCGCGCCGAGCGATCCGATCTCGATCACCGCTGCGGAGTGCGGAGCGATCGCGTTTCGTTCTTGGCAAGTATAAATTCACTCCCAATACATATCGAGTCGTGAAATGCAGTTTCTTGACGAACTAGAGAATGCGCTAAATCGTGCGACTGATCGTCATTTGATTTAACTGAATTCGATCGAGGGAACTATTAGTTTTTGACAAAACTACCTCTTTGGTGGAATATTTTCTCCTTCCGAAATAAAATCTTTGGGTTAGGAACCGCGACAGCTTTGAACTTTAGAAAGGCATACTTCTTTCTTGTTGCAAAGATTTGCGGGATAAGAAATTTTTCCGATTCAGACGTGTCTCACAAAGTCTTCGCTCTACTAGCGTCGACATGATTTTCCGTCGGGCGACGCGACAGCCAACGAGCCGATCCTCGAGCCATTCGAAGCGGAAAGAAGGAACGATGGACGCGGAAGAATTGTAATCAATGCTCGATTCGGGAGAGAAACGTCGCGAACGGGTTATATCGTACCCTTAAAGAGAAGGGAGCGGAAAAGTCTGCGCGGAATAACTGAAAACAGATGCCATTCAAAGTGAGAGGTAAATGGAGAGAGATGAGACAGAAGAAGAGCGATAGTGCGCGGCGCATGGAGAGAAAGAGAGTGGCGGAATAAGAAGAGGGTGCGGTCGAAGTTGGAGCGAGTAGAGAGCAGCGAAATCGGCCAATGAGAAGTTGGTAGGGGAGAAGGCTTCTCAAAATGGAGACGAAGCGAGGGAAGTTGAGGAGGAAAGGGGGGGTGGGAAGTGTAAGAGAGGGAGGGTGGAAGGAGAAGGGCGGAGAAGGGGAAGGAGAAGGGGAGAGAAGATTGAAGGGGATGAGAAGGGGGCGAAGATGGAATGAGAAGGGGGGCGTAGATGGAAGGGGAGGGGGTGAAAAACATCAAGAGCGACCCGGAGAGATTCAAGGCTCCGGCAGACGGAGGATTTGGGACGTGCTGGTGGAGAAAGATAGAGGAAAACGGTCAGAAAAATGGGAAGCGTAAGGGGGGAGGGAGAGAGAGAGACTAGTAGGAAGGTATAGCACTCAATCCGAACAGCAGCGTATTCCGCAGCAACGAAATGACAGTATGTTGCGGAGGGTAGGGGGAGCTTTCCTCCCACATTCAAAGAGGAAAGCAGCTGCGCCTCGACCCGCCCTCGTACTCTCTCTCTCACTCCCTTCGCCCTCTCTCAAGCCATCTCTTTCGCGGTCTTTTGCCGTCTCTCCTTCGCCCAACACGCCTCCGCTCCGTCTCATCGAGGAGGCGTTCTACAGAGGCACACAATTCTCCTTCTCCGCCCTCCCGCCATCTTCCGCCTCCGCTCTTCAATCCGATTAAGTACTCGCACCCACCTTCCTCTCTCACTCTCTCCTTTCAATCGTCTTCCTCTCTCTCTCTCTCTGCCCCTCTCTCCCATCCGTGCTCGAATGGCTTCTCGCCTATTGTCAGTTCCTTTCCCCGAAGTCAGTTTCGAGGACTCGTTCTACGCGCTTCGCCATGGAGACGAAGCGTTACCGAACGAATCGGATCTCACGCCGACTCGCAGTCTCGCGTGCCACGCGAGATTCGCCGCAGAGGCCTCCGACGCGGCGATGATAGCTGCAATGATCCAAAGGTACCTCTTTCGTACGCAAATTGACTGTTTAAAGCGACGCTTATGACTGCTGTAAGTTAGATATTTTCTTAGACGAAATCGGATTCGTCTACATTCCACGATCGATTCGTATATTGCAAGTTATAATTTCTTTACGTAAGTTGATCCGTTAAAATGTTGTACATCGCCATATGATTTTGTTATTGGCACCGAATTGGGACATTAAATTGAATCTTAAAACAAAAACAAAAATATATATAATGTATTTGTAGTAACGAGATGGCAAGCATAAATCATAAATTCATAACTGTGAAGGCAAATGCCAAACTGCTAAAAACGATGGATGGCAGGTCAATTTTGGCTCGATCGTGAATCTAATTCTAACCCTTCTGTTATTCTACCAATGAACATCGCGGCAGACCTAATCTCCATGCAGTCATTTCAACGTTATGGATTCCATAACGTTTTAGTATGACAGTCCAGCATATATTAAACATTTGATACTTCTGGCAGATAAGTGGATTTACCTTCTAATCTCTTTTATTTAGGCGTGGTTATATACACTTCTAAATGTAAAACAAAATCGACTCCGAATGCGATCGTTAAAATGAAATTGAAGAACCTTTTATAGTGTGTTACACCTTAGGTAAGCAGACATTTTAATTGAATAATTTTCACCTTTTTAGGGGTTCCTTACTGAAAGTAAAAAAGTGTACAACGCCTTATGGTCAGATCTATTCCGTCCGCATGTTTCATCTCTGAAACTGCTGCGCGGATTTCCATTAAATTTGCTATTTATTACTTAGTCGTAAAGAAAATAAGAAAATCGTATAAATGGTTCACATAGCTTAATCGGGAGTGCTATTTTCTTGGCAACAAGAAATGAACTTTACTTCTTGTCTCGTAAAATATTAGTCATAACAAAAAAGTCTTCATACAACGTTTGTAGAACTAGTTAAGTAAAATATTTCTTGTTTTTGCATTTTATTGTAGAGCTATCCGTTAACAAGGAAATCTGACAAGAATTTCCCAATTCGCCCAATTCACTTTGAACTTAGAAAATTCTTTGTATGGATCTTAGGCGTTCTTTACGAGCAATGCGGTAGTAGCGGAACGCTTTATGGGCTCATATCGTCCGTCCGTCCGTCTGTCCCAACTTTCATCTCCTTAACCGCTGGACGAATTTTAATGACATTAAGTGGGAGTGGCTCTTATTAAAATTTATCGCCCAATTGCGATTTTGAGCTGCATCCTTCAATTATAACTCCCACTTATATGATTAAGAACTTAAATAAACTTATACTCGTATCTCGTTAAATGGTTTCCGTCAAGCAACAATTAAAACAGTTATTCGGATAGAGGACCGCATTTAAAACAAAAAAGTCAGCAGGATCATATAATTGCGACTTATAGTTTCGAAGATAAAAATCCTAGAAAATCCCAAGCATTACATTACGTGTTTTGCTTATACCGATCGCTGAGATTGTTCTGTCAGCAAACAATAGTTAAGAATCCATATTTTTCTCTCCCATAATCTAATATGATCCGTGCATTGACTAAAACAACAATTGGAATAGAGGACAACATTTACTACAAAAAAGGCCGCGAGACCATATAATTACGACTTATAGTTGCGGAAATATACATCCAAGAACCGCCCAATCTTTCGATAAAGTTTTATACCTATTTTCTATCAAGTACGCCTTCGAAATCTATGTGTATTCCATTTATGGAGTATACTTTTCCATCTTGTTTAACTGTTATCCTTGCATTTTTTCTTAATTGTTGTCAACGAAAACAATATTCGTAGTATTTGGAGTAAGCAAAATCTGCTATAATGACCAAAATACGATTATTCCCCTGAATACAGCCATTGAGAAAAGTCGGCGAGATGCTTTTGCGGCAAAGGTTGGGAACAGACTGCCTCAGCTTGAAACGGAACGCTTTACATGCAATGCCATTCGCCTCCCTTATGACTACAGTCAAATCCCGATTTAGCGCCATCACTGACATTGGCGCTAAATCAGAGTTGGCCATAAATCGAGGTATATTTTTGCTCTATGTAATCATAAGGTGGAATTTCTGTTCACTGCGATTATTGGGCGGTACGCGGGGGTGGTGCTATATAGGGGCACGTTTGACTCTATAAATAAGTCATCGATATTTCTATATCGTTTTGAAGTCTTATTGTTAGACATTATAGCAAGCCATTAATATTTATATTTTCTTTACCTGTCTGCATACATCGTAAATAAGGCCTCTACCTCGCATGTATTCGCGCATCTTCCTTTTATTGTTCATTTATAATTACAAAGTACAAATTCCCATCGCTCAAGACAGTAAATTGCTTTCTTATAAAATTCTATTTTTTTTAAATCAATGGTCAGGTCATAAAAACATCTCTAATGGTGATACAAACTCGGAAATATGAACAGAATTGATATAGAGCTTTTTATTTAAGAGAGAGACTATTTGTAGAATGTCTGAAACCAAAAGAGCGGTGCCATGTACTTACAGAGAAACAAATGAATTTTTGATTAGAACGCGAAAAATATACGTCAGAAAGGAAGTTAGCGTAAATAAGTGAGAAATGCGCAAATCAAAGGAATTTCAAAGATCGTGGACAATATGAAGAAGAAACGGCAAGAAAACAAATATCGTTTGTTGAACGGAAAAATCTTAAGCCCTATTAATTTTCGCAGATACTTCTATATCATTGCTGAAGTATTAAGTACTAAACCAGTCGTCAATAACTAGATATTCAAAGGAAATTAATAAAGTTTAACATTTTTTCATTAACGTGTATTTCCAAAACGTTGAACCTTATTTAGTTAATAACTGCGGAATAACTTCGAAGAAATGAAATATTTATTAAGAGAATGGATTTCAAAGGATTGCGTTAAAAAATATCCCGTCAAAAGTGGACATATAAAGGAAAAATTAAGCAAATCACTTCGATGGCTAAATAGATATAGGATGTTACATTCAATCGTGGCATTAAAGTAGCCGAAATATCATTATGCTGTGCGTAAGAGACGTGGCGAATGAAGGGAGTGACGTGTGACCATAGAAACCCCGTATTCCTTCTCAGGTGAAATTTCATGTCATCAAGAATATTATCAATAAAATTATCATAAATAAGGAAGTCTCTTCTTCCTTCATCTACATACTACTCACCAAAGTGGCGGGTGGCAGGGAGGAACACAGAGCATTGGAAAGTTGTCCAAGGAACGCTTAAATTAACGCTGCTGTTTCGAAAATAATGCAATGGTAGCAGAAATGCGCATATCATTTTTCCAACCGCTTGTAGCTACTAAAGTTGTCTATATACTTACTGATGAACTGCATAAGATGAGCTCCATATTAAAGTATCGAATTAAATATGGGGGTGAAGAATTATTATTAAATTAGCAAATTTATTTTTAATACCAGAGGCCTTGCATTGAGAGTTAGACATGCTAACTACCCCTCTGCCAAGGCCAATTTAATGGTTTATGAAACACCTCCCTTATTAGGCGACCGTCCCCCTGAACGACCTGTTCTCTTCAGTACTCTCGTTGGATCCTTAATAGAAGTTTCACAGCTACAGCATACAGACAAGAAAATCGTTTACAGATGCTGTTATTTGTATTTTCAAGTAGGTGTATGCGAAGATTTATCGAGCGAACAGTCGCTCAATACAATTATAATACAATGTAATGATAAAATTAAATGAACACAAGATTTTGATGCTTATACATTCGAAAACAACTGTAATAACAGTTAGTCTACACTGTCGACCTCTAATTTGAAATTAAGTGAAGGTGTAAATATGTATATGCATTTTGTTGCATTGTTATTGATGATCCTTCTGCTGGATTAAACTTAAGAGAATGCTCCTCGGCGTCCCTTGGAAATCGTCCTTTACTCCTCTGCCCCATTACATCAACCACCAAATTAAACCAAGAGCGATAACGAAGCGTGGGACCCAATTCGCCGTTACCTAAAACCCGACTGTCTGCGATCCAGAGGTAGGGAATAGCATCGTCGGGCGAAGGCATCCCCGAGGAAAAAAGACTCGATATACGAGAATCGAAGATCGAAAATAATCAACATAATTAATAAGTCGAGACTACCAAATCCCCGTGCCTGACAGTCATATGGCCAGTGTGGAAATGATACTTGTTTATTGAGATATCACACACATTCATTTGCTACATCCTGCTCAGATTTATTTCTGCTGAGTTCGCAAATTTTAGTAGCAAAGTGGTAGGAGCAGCATAGACTCGAAGGAAGGAGGCAGAAAAGGTGGAGGAAGTAAGAGAAGTGGATGAGGGAGGAAAGGTAGAGGAGTGAGAGAGGAGGAGGAGTTAGGAGAGAGGAGGTAGGAGAGAGGAGGGGGCAGGAGAGAGGAGGAGGCAGGAGAGAGGAGGAGGCAGGAAACAGAAGGAGGAGGTAGGCGAGGAGGAGGCAGGAGAGAGAAGGAGGAGGCAGTAGGGAGAAGGAGGAGGCAGGAAACAAAAGGAGGAGGCAGTAAACAGAAGGAGGAGGCAGGAAACAGAAGGAGGAGGCAGGAAACAGAAGGAGGAGGCAGGAAACAGAAGGAGGAGGCAGGAGACAGGGCGAGGAGGTAGGAGAGGAGGTAGGAGAGGAGGATGCAGGAGAGAGGAGAAGTCAGGAGAGAGAAGGAGGAGGCAGGAGAGAGGAGGAGGCAGGAGAGAGGATGAGGAGGCAGGAGAGATAAGGAGGCAGGACAGAGGATGAGGAGGCAGGAGAGAGGGTGAGGAGGCAGAAGAGAGGAGGGTGCAGAAAAGAGGAGGCAGGCAGGGCCGTGCAATGATATCTTGGGGCCCGGATGCAAGGCTTCTTTTTGGGGCTCCCCTCCTGCCCCAATTTTTTGTATATCTATAGTTTTTTTACTTGATGTGTTTTTTTTAAATTATTAGTAAATTAAAAATGAAATTATCTGTAATTCTAAATTCCTATTTTGAAAATACAAAGATCACAATAAAAAATTGCAATTTTTATTACTGTTTGTAAGGTACAGTTTGAATATAATATAATTATATAACTTATTTCTAATCATCGGTACACACAATATTCTTATTTGTTTATTTGCGGTAGATTCTACCCAGCCCACACCATACGATTATAGAAATGATAAACGGCTATGTTTGAATCTGCTTTAGTAAACTATTAGCTACTGAGACAGTTGTATTATCCTTTGCTGAATTTATTAGTTATTCTAAAGTCTGGTAAGTTTCTTTTAACTGAAATCTACTGCCTTTAACTGATTGAGTTCTAGCTTCCCATCTTGTGTCACTCAGCGCTTTTAATGTTATTTTTAAATGTTTTCATAAAATATCCCACCTAATGGCCAATGCGGAAAATATTGCATGTACACGTTCAATAGTGCAAAAAAGTTTAGATGCCATATTGCGTCACAAATTAAAAGGTTGACAGAATTAGCTATGCATGGTATGTATAATGCATTAGAGTTAATGTTTAATATTCGGGCTTGGACTCCTTTGTATCCTTTCATATTTAAGCCGTTATCATAACATTGTCCTGTGCAATTGTTAATGTCTATATTATATTTGTCTTAAGTATTTAACAACAAATTCGCAAGACCTTCACCAGTATGATCTAAAGCTTCAAAAAAAACCTTATGAAGTTTCATTAATTTTTACTTCATTGGAATTTTTATCAATCTGTCCGTATCTTAATACAATTGATGTATGTTCTTTATGAGAAACATCTGGTGTGCAATCCATTTGTAAACTAATATTTTGTCTATTTAACATTATTTAAATTTTTGTCTATTTAACATTAATTATTTATTTTTTAACTACTTCTTTACTAAGATCTTGTAAAAATCTATTCTGTGATCTATTAGAAAGATGATGGCGAATGCGTGTTTTACTTTCTCGAATATTAACAATGTTAGGAGAGTTTTTAAACAACATGCAGCAGAAGCAGTAAACACCGTCTGAGCTCACTGAATAAATTAACCATGTTCGCGATATTGTCTTCTTGTCTTCTTGTTTTTTAATGTATGTTTATAATAACTAGGTGAGAACATCCTGTTGTCAATAGCGTCATTTTTGGGAAAATTTATATCTGTAATTTGTTGTGGTCCTAGGTTTACCAACTTTATTCTAATTTCATCATATATGATTTTAGGCCATATGGCCTGATCATTACTACCTAATTGTTATTATATCACTTGTATTGGCATTATCGGATATGAGTTCATCACAATTTTGCAGCACGGAATCACCTGCTGTCGGCATAGACGTATCGTCTTTATTTTCTCCCACTGTAACAACCATTGCAGAATCCTCAAATAAATTGTTGTCCACTTCCTCCTGTGAACAATTCTGTCCACCTTCTTGTGTTTTAAACCGGCTTGAAATATCACTTTGTCCTTTTTTCGCTCTTTCTTCTGCTTTTTTTAAGTTTTCTTTCAACTGCTCCCGATTGATAAAAGTACGTAACCTTCAAATCTGCAACTACATAACATAACATGTGACACACCTCGACCATAGACAAGGATAACTACAGTACAGATAGGGGTTCCGTTGTTGGACGACCAACTGCAAGAGCTGATACTGGTACTCAATTGAAAGCTACAGAGACATCTAAACTACAAATTTGGCATTATAGATTGCATGGAATGATAATAATAAAAAAACAAAACGCCTGGAAATCTTTTTTTTGCAAGATCACTACGGGGCCCCCGAAGTGGGGTGGCCCTGGTGCAACGTACCCGACGCACCCCACCTTTGCACGGCCCTGGAAATAGGAGAGAGGGGGAGGCAGGAGAGAGGAGGAGGCAGGAGAGAGGAGAAGGCAGGAGAGAGGAGGAGGCAGGAGAGAGGAGGCAGGAGATAGGAGGCAGGAGAGAGGAAGCAGGAGAGAGGAGGCAGGAGAGAGGAGGCAGGAGAGAGGAGGCAGGAGAGAGAAGAAGGCAGGAGAGAGGAGGAGACAGGAGAGAGAAGAAGGCAGGAGAGAGGAGAAGGCAGGAGAGAGGAGGAGGCAGGAGAGAGGAGGCAGGAGATAGGAGGCAGGAGAGAGGAAGAGGCAGGAGAGAGGAAGCAGGAGAGAGGAGGCAGGAGAGAGGAGGCAGGAGAGAGGAGGCAGGAGAGAGAAGAAGGCAGGAGAGAGGAGGAGGCAGGAGAGAGAAGAAGGCAGGAGAGAGGAGGAGGCAGGAGAGAGAAAGCAGGAGAGAGGAGGCAGGAGAGAGGGTGAGGAGGCAGAAGAGAGGGGGATGCAGAATAGAGGAGGAGGCAGGAGAGAGGCGGAGTGAGGAGAGACGAGGCAGGAGAGAGAGTGAGGAGGCAGGAGAGAGAGTGAGGAGGCAGAAGACAGAGGAGAGGATGCAGGAGAGATGGTGAGGAGTCAGGAGAGAGAAGCAAGAGGCAGGAGAGTGGGCATGAAGACAAGAGAAGCAGCGGGAGGAAGTAGAAGTCATACAGAGAGGCATTTGGAAGCGTGGATGGACGGCGTGTTTAGCACGGAGGCTCGCAGTGGGAGGCTCGGGTGTGTTGACCCATAAAGGTACGATAAGCCGTTTAATCGAATGATTTCGACAAACAATGGGGTCGAAATAAGTATTCTGGCTCGACGTAGGAATCGAATATAATTCCTATTTCTAATTCCCTCCGAATATGTCGTCGGATAGGTTAGTGGACTCTCGGCACTGGTGCCGCCTTCACGCAAGAGCTCGCTGTCGCCCGCGTTTTCCTCTCGCAGCACTTATGCCACTCTGCCGATGAATGCAGCTGTCCTGGAGTTTTTCTTTCCCTCGAAAATGACACCCGACTGTTGGTTAACATCTATTTGGACCTTCGCTAGCCGAAAACCCCAACCCCTAATACCGTTGTTAGCTATCCGAAGAAAAAGGACGATCTTCTTCTACTTTCCCTATGTATGACACGGTTTTCTTTGTTTTCCTTCTTCGTTTGCTCTGTCTCTTTTCGCCTCTATCTATCTTTCTCAGCAGTAGCCGCGGTGCAACAATTCACAGATGACAGATGCCGATATCATATATAGTAATGGGCGTGTCGAACGCTATCGATCAGCCAGCGAAGAGTTGGGTTTTAGAGGCGTTTGTGTGTGTGTACAAGTGTGCCGAGGATAGAGAGAGAGGGAGAGAGAGAGAGGGGGAGAGAGGGTAAGGGTGTGGGGCGGGAAGATGTGAGGAGGCGGAGGGGCAGAGGAAGGTAGAGAGAGGGTCGATAAGGAAGGCGAAGTCGGTTATCTTCATAGGAAGACCGCTAGAGGGCAGGAGATGTTGTTTGGAATTTGGAGCAGGAGGGGCGGATGGGACGGGGGCCGGTGGCGGGGATGAAGAGGAGCGAGCGTAGGGCGGAAGAGAAGGAGTTGGAGGTGTGGAGAAAGAGAAAGGGAGAGACCAGAGGTTGGATGGAAGAAGTGAACCTGATCATAGTTTGTAAATGTTGTTGATCAAGGAATAAAAAACGGGAAGTATGGCAATAGTAGTCGAGGTAAAACGAAAAATGGGAATTTGACGAAGGAAGGAGAGAAAGCGATGGGGAAGAGTAATAAAGAGTGATAAACCATGCATTGGCCGCAATGCTTGGCGAAACGTAAATGATAGCGGTGTATCTGACAGGTGATGTAATTTTCTGTTTTGATTTGTAAATTTACCTAAAATTATTCAAATAAGACCATTTCGGTATCGAAAATTGAACAAATTAGTGCTTATCTGAGGTTTCTCCAATAACCATAGGTAACAATATTTAGAAAAACCAGATTTCGGCTACACTGCAGACGTTTTCAGTGGTGATTCACCGAAAGCAGTCTTTTTTAGTATTATTTTTAACCTACTTTCCATAATGGAAATAGGTTTTTGTCTGTTTGTCTGTCCTCTATTAACTTTTGAACCAATAGACCGATTTTCATGACACTTGGGAAATATAAAATACATCGTGCAGGGAAATTTTCTCTTGCAGATTAAAATATCTTAAAATTGTAATATCGGAGCGGGATTTGTACAATTCTCTGAGAAAAGGAATAGATATTATAATTTTTATCGTAGAATTTTGGTTATCGATCATATTTCTTTGAATTTCGCGTAAATACTGGCGTTTTTTCAGTTTTTATCAGTCATTACGAGTGTAGCTATTGTAACGACTATACAGTGGTACAGCACAGCGGTTCTTAAATTGGGTCCGCGAACCTACGGGGGTCCCCAGCAGTAGTTCAGGAGTTCCCCACAGCAAAGAAATTTGTATGTAAGGGGTCCTCGGATTACTAAAGTTTAAGAAACGCTGGTCTAGTACACACACGCGTTATTTTTACCACACAATTACACGTGATCAATTTAGTTTTCCGTTGGAATGTATTCATAATAATTTATAACTCTACATTATAAAATTTGGGAACATGAAGAGCAACTCATCCGCGGTGATTTAAAAACTATTAAAGCCATTATAAGTATTTGCTGCACCGCATTTAATCTATATTAATAAAAGGTGGTGCGTGTTTGTGTGTGTCTGTGGGTAACATATCTTGAAAACCTGGAAACTTAGAGACTTAAAACTTGGTTCAGTTACTAGAAAGACCTCGAGGATGTGCATTTCGGGGCCAGAATTTTGGTTTTGTGGGGGGAGGGAATTGGATGGGGGTGTAATACAAATCATATCCTACAGCATTTCTCAAAAACCAATAAACTTAGAGACTTAAACATTGTACGCCTTCAAAAGAGACCTTGAGTATATGCCTCTGTGCCAAAATTTTTATTTTTGGGGGACGGAGAGTGGGAGGGGGGAGGCATGCAAATCATACCATGAATAGAGGCCCGTGTTAATATTCTGTAAAATTACACAACATATTTTTAATATTCTTAGCAAAATATCAAATTTTAATCTATATTTAATTTGTTCATACTAATTACGGGGAAATTTTAGTCACTTATCTCGAGAGTACCTTGAGTTTGAATGAAAATATTAAAGAAGGATATGAGAATGAAAAATTGAGTGAGCTCGACAACTCTCTAGACTGTAGAGAATACAAAATTATATAAACAATAATGGAAATGAGGACACAAACGAAATGTATATATTAAGTCAACTTGTCCAATAAAGAGCCATTTATATAAATGCAGCGCATAAAATGTTTGCTTAATAATGTATATATTTTTAGTGATGATTTCATCTGAATATCTTGTTCAATTTTAAAGCAATGAATTTTTCTTAAAAAATCAATGCTAGGCTTACGCCAATCCACTAGAATTATTACCGACGTCTATCAATCACAGCTACGTACAGATCTATTGAAAGCT
Source organism: Tanypteryx hageni (assembly GCA_028673005.1). Lineage (NCBI taxonomy): Eukaryota > Metazoa > Arthropoda > Insecta > Odonata > Petaluridae > Tanypteryx > Tanypteryx hageni. The sequence continues at coordinate 77,772,659 of CM054118.1, read as the reverse complement.
TATTGCACCTAAATGCGCGAAGAGTCACTCGATGTAGGGGAGGTGGCTGTGGAGGGAGAAAGCTTAAGGGGAAAGTGGCTGTGGAGAATGACTGATTACCCCATGCGTATGTACCCTCACCCCCGCGTAGCTCGGTTTCGAGAATGGACTCTTCCACGCTGAATTCGTGTTTGTGCGCAGGTGCCATAAGCTTTCAATAGATCTGTAAGATTCTTCAACTGTCCTACAGTCACTAAAGAAGGTTTATCTGGAAACAAGTAGGGATAAGGGGGAGTTTTGACCCAAATTTAACGTTTTTGGAAGTTTTTGTCCGTGTCTGAAGTGCGGACAGAGTGATTTCCGTCTTAACCACATATTTTTCTCCGATAGTCCAGGTTCTGCAAAACTGTTTTATGACAGTGTGTATATGAAAATACCAGCGAGATCCGATGGATCCTGCAGATCCTAGAAAAGGATCGAGGAGGAATGGAGGTTGTTCCACGCATAAGACGAAAATATTCCTTCGAGGCCATTAATTTAGAGTGAAATGCAATAAACAATGCCAAATATCAACCCAATTATCAGTCGCTGGTCTTGAGTAGATGTTTTCGGACAACTTCCCCACATATCTGATCACAGAATCTCATATTGAGAAATCTTCCCAGAAGGGACGATAAAGTAAGTGTCCAATGCAGGTGCCTACTCAATGCATTCGATGAGAAAATGACTGATGGAGCTGTTTTTCCCCTTTGTGCCTGATTTTTCCTCAAATAAAGCATCTACGGATAAGAAAAGTGTCTTACAGAAGACGGGTAGTCGTTTGGTTTGATCAAGTTGAGTGTCTGTGCGATACCTGTCATTGAAAAAGCTATGCCATTCCTACATATATCTCGCTCCTATATGCCATTCCTATATGCTCGTGCGAATCCCTCTAACCCTCTTTACATGGCGGCCCGAATCGGTGGTTGCGAATCCTTCTGCGAGCCGCATTGGAAGTTGCCAATTCTTCGGCGGGTCGGTTGATATTTTAAATTGGAAGTTACCTATATATTCTGAGTGAAAATCAAGTCTAAACAAGGTTTATATGGTTAACATTTCAATATTAAAAGTTTTACTATCAAAATTTTCATTATAATGTATGAATCTGTGTATTAAATTTTTCGGATTGTTTTAACATCATAGCTTCGTGGGCTGCAAAAACACGCTTCACGGGCCGGATGGAGTCCGCGGGCCATAGTTTGGGTATCACTGCTCTAACTCGTTAAGATCAACAATGAAAGCTTTCTGAAATTGTTTGTTTATCGCGTTAAGCCTTTTGCCTTGAATTCTTTTTACGTAGTCACAGAAAGATTTATGATCCTCCTGCAAACAACCGTTAAGAACATTGACTCTGGAATCTCTAAGCGCCTTACGCATGGATTGTCTTGCTTTGGGTCGCGCCTCCTCCTATGTTGCTTTATCGGCTCTCTCTGCTCAATCAACACGTTCGGTAATACATTAATTCTCTAGCGTCTAAGACGATCCTTTACCTTCTGATCGAACCGCCTGGGCTCCTTAGCATAGCGCTTAAATTTCTTGGTGTAAAGTTATCAGTTCCCTCGCGAATAATTGCATTAAAGACCCGCCATAATGCTTAGATGCTTCTATTAATCGGTGATGTGTTTGTCTGATACCAAACTTGAATTTGTCAGGCCAGTTTTTTCGGTCAGTATTTCATGTACAATAAGCTCAAAAGCATATTGCACAGCTATTTATATCTTATACAGAATTAGTATCTCTAAAATGTGTTACTGTGTTTATTTTGTGACTAGTTCGAGTTTCCTTTCAGCGAAGCTTACCCGCACTAACTTTCAAATTTGGCATTTCGAACTCATTCGGATACTAATCGAACACCTCACTTTCCCCTTACATCCCGTGTCTCTTTCTTTTAATTTTCTTCCCGCTCGTGGCCGAGGCAACGTCCGCACCCGAGGAACTGGCCACCTATTACGAACATATCATTTTGTCGAGAGGACGCAATCCTCAAAATTCGGTATACAGCTATTTTCGTGAACTATAATAACGGTGAAAATCCTTCAGTGGTTTCGCGCGTTACGCAAAGCCAAGCGTTTGGGGGGGGGGAGAAGGGGGACGCGGTGAGGTGGCGCGTGAGGCGTCGTCAGTGGCGGCGTCCGTCTATCGCTTCCCTCTCTCTTTTATTACACAGCACCACGCGTACTCTCATCCGCAGAGACGCCAGGGGGAGGCGGAGGATTAATCGTCAAATCGGAGTCTTCCCCCGGAGGTGGCGGCGGCGGTGGTTGCGGGGGCAGCGGGGGCGGAGACTCGGCGGACGGCGGGGCGGACGACGGAGGAGGGAAGGGCGGCCAAGGGGCCGATGTGGGCGGCAAAGGGAAAAAGCGGCAGAGGAGACAAAGGACTCACTTCACATCGCAACAACTGCAGGAGCTGGAAGCCACGTTCGCGAGGAACCGCTATCCGGACATGAGCACGCGGGAGGAGATCGCTATGTGGACCAATCTCACGGAGGCGAGAGTCAGGGTGAGTGTACCTCTCGTTGCCTCCTCGCACCGCAGCAATACACCGCGCACCGTCGAAATTGTCGCGTCGAATTTAACGGTAATTTTTCGGCTCTTGCGACGTTTCCGTCTAATCCCTCGCCATATTTCGCCAAAATAGCACGCGATGCGCCGAGAATATATATATATATATATATATATATATATATATATATATATATATATATATATATATATATATATATATATATATATATATATATTAATAGCGTAAAAAATGAGATTTATAAAGCGAAGGTAACATCCACCATAACATGCGATGCATCAAATTTAACGTCTCGACCTGCAGATTTGCGGGAAAACGATAAAATTGAAATCGGTCATACTGTTGGTGAGATATTGAGGTTTTTCGTGACCGGCTAAGCTCTTCTCGACGTAGTTGTTGATATCAAGGTGGCGCTGCTAGCGGACATCAGACGCAGTAGGAAATAACATGGCGCTCCTAGCGGACATAAGTAGAAGGAAATAAACCTTGCAGTAGCTGAGCTTCATGGTAATGTGATAGAAGGATAACTACCAAGACAATATTTAATCTAACCAACCAGTCGATTTATTGACGGTGCAACTACTAGTAGATTATTAATTCCACACGGAACCTTTCGAGCGAACGCGCATCCGAGCAACGCAGCTGCAGAAATATCCATGGCTGATAACGTAAGGATTAAGAAGTAATTGGATAAAAGAGATATTATCGTTATTTTAAGGAAGAACCAGAAGCGACAACGAACAGCAGCATTGCCTAAATATTTTTGTTCGGCAATCAATTAGGAGAATATGGTCTTCGCTAAAAGAAGACATGATTCAAATTTAGAACCTCTCATGAAATTTGCAGCTGTTTCATGTTTGTTTTTATTATGTTCCCTCCTATTGTCATTTTCCAAAAAATGTCTGCAACTAAGTTCCATTCCATGTTTACAGCGTCCAACTCTGTGCCTGATCCGCTGCACGTGCTCACCTCCAGAAATCCCTCCATCTTTTTCAATAATATGCAAAGACGCTCGACTACTATGAACTATTTATGACTGTCTGTAATCCTATTTTTAACAAATTTTCCGATTAGGTAGAAGATTGAAATTTGGTAAAAATGTTTGACTCTTATAGTAAAAGCCATTTACGAAACAAAATCTCCAAGAAAGATCCGGGTTTGACTCACGTAGATAATTTCTCTTTTCCACAAGATAACACGTAATAATAAAAAATTTCAACTTACAAGATTTTACTCATTTGCAAATTAAAATTAGAAAACATTGGCCTACGATCTTTGGATCTAAACAGCTTCACATAAAATTAAATAACGTTTCATATTGTTATCGTCACATTTCGCCTACAATTCGAAATCGCTCAAGTAATACGTTTAAATCATATTTATTGGAAAATTTTTAGCTTTTAAACGATGCTGCCTTGTCGACCGTGTCATTGTTAAACCTCGAGATTTTATTGTCGTCTCAATCTTTATCATTATATATCGACGACTCTTGCAGAGGAAGAGGATATAACATAATATATAGCATATAGGAGGATACTAATGTCCAGCCCAAACTATAAAAGCTAGAGAGCTGAAAGTTTCAGTTTTTGTAGATATGATGAAGAAACCTTCAGATAAAATAAGACTTCTTACCTAAGTGACATGAGTTTGACTCCAGAAATTCCGAAAGTTGCGTTTTTTTCCCATAAGAAAAGCATTGCGCCATTTTTGTAAATTAATTATGGGCACTTGCCGGTAAGCTAGAAAGATGAAATTTTCAGTGTTGCTAGATGGCCGCAATATCTATTAGAAATTATTGCCACTTTTGCTTACAGTGTTTTGGGTTCGACTCCAGAGACCCCGGAATATCTCCCATAAGTTAGCATGGGAAAACGCAATCCAGTGTGTAGACCAATCTAATATGTTTAGGAAGCTGAAATTTTTCAAGATTATAGAATTTTCTCATAACCAACTATAAAAATCGAAAATTTTAAAATTGTAAATTTTAGGGGTTGTTTTAACCCCATTTGAACATTAAAGTTTAATATTTTTTTAGGTACTACGGGATGAGCTAGGAAGCTGCAATTTTCAAATTATTTACAGAACAGTGCATTTGCACAAATAAACATTTCAATCTCCCCATATATATATATTTCGGTAACCGTTAAAAATGTTTAAATTTTTAACAATTAGAAAAATATTATTTTACTTCTAGAAGTGCTACAACTTTAAAATTTGGCTTAAATGTGTAGCATTAGTACCCCATAATGGAGAAAGTGTAAAATGTTTAAAATTGCAACATTTGGGGATTGTTTTAAACTATTATTTTTACATGTGGGAAAAACGAAAATCGCTGCGGAGGTGAAATCTTTAGAATTAATAGAATATTTCTAATGATGAAATGTCTGTCTGAAAAATTAATGTTTTTTCAAGGTGAGATGAAATGCTTGCAGTATGCAAGCACCAACTACTAGTACTATATACGTCAGGAAAGCGTGCTTTGAATGCTTTAATACAAGAGAGAGAGGAAGAAAATATAAGGAGAGAGAGAGGGGGAAACAGAGAAGGACGGAGAGGGAGAGATATATAGATAATGTTCTTTATTAGGGCGAGAATGAGACTAGAGAATATATTTTTCCAGAGTAGGATAGAGGGGGAAAGGGATGAATAGATACTGAGGAAGAGAGAGATAAAGAGAGAGATAGTGGGAGGTATGATCTTTATTAGGGCGAGATTGAGATTAGAAAGTCTATTTTTAAAGAGAAGGGGAGAGGGAGGGAGAATGGGAGGGAATAGGATGGGAGAGAGAAAGTGAGAAAAGGAGGAATGGGAGGTGCTTTTAATTTGATACTTAATGCACGCATACCCGTCTTATTTGATGGGCAATTACGCTAGTTCTGGATATATTTAAGGTAGAAAATTACTTACATCAATCTCCATTAATGGGCTTTCTCTTAGTAGTCGAAATATTCCATCCATTTCTTTGCCAATTAAGGGAGTGGTTCTGGGATCTTTAATATGAAATATCCTAATGCAAATGTTCCAAACAATGGGTCGCAACCTCCTGGGGGGTCGCGAAGGGAGAATATTGTATGTATTACCTAAGAGTTTCAATATTTTAAATGTTTTAGGTTTTTAAGTTACTAGTAGTAGTTGTAGTAATTTATTATTCAAGTGCGTCGACTGCTATCATCATTTTGCACTGCCATCAACTAGACGCACACAGAATGGAGGAGTGAAGGTGCCCGCTGCACCTTCGAGCAGCAGAGTAGAAGGCAGCGTCCTAACCACTCTTTTTAAGTTGCGTTGGATTATTTTATTACTTTATTTAAAAACGTAAATAAAATAAGTAGTTTGTAATCAGGACCAGGATAAGTCATTTGGGTGCCATAGGCAAGGTTTTATATTGCCCCTTCCCCCACAATGAAATTATGAAGAACACAATTTTACCGCTCAAAACAGTCCCAGTAAAAGATTTATGTGCTCACGGGAAATACTGTTGGGGCGCAGGATATCCGAATAAAATTCAAGAATGTACTGATGTACACCAAAATATGTATGTTCATTAATCCTGGATGTATGAGGAAGGTAGTTAAAAGCTGTAATTCTTATAATTTAATATATTTAGGTTCTCCATAAGTAATGTCGAGAAAAGGTAACACTATGACGCATGTTTCAAAAAATGGTCATATACTCACGTAATTTCTGACAAGTTACAACAAGAGCTTCAAAAATGTAACGTATCTTTCTAATATAATATATATAATATACCTCTGCTACGGAAGATTTTACTAACTGGTTTTTACGTGCTGTGTCCACCAGGCGCGGATCGTTTTCGCTTCTGAGTGACACTAAGTAGATCCGTCTCCACACTGCCGTATAATGTCACGTGTCGTTACATTATATACACATTTATTATCAATTGGCTGGCTTAGCGAAATACTATAGATCTTGTGTACGTGAAAAAATGCCTCAAACCGGGAGAGTTGGCAACCCTGTTGCGCTCCTACGCGTGCTATGCTCTAGGCGGGTGCCTCGCTAGTCTACCCCTCGTCCCAGTCCAGCTTGTAATATTTTGAAATTAATGTTATATCTGTGCTCGTAATGAGCCGGAACGCCGTTACGGTTTGTCACTTGCGTCGATAATATCGCCCCGTCTCGTCAGATATTTAGTAATAACGTCCAGGAAAGTTAGCTGGATCGCAAATATACTGCACCAGCGCAAAGTGCGCGCGGAATATCGCCATTTACAAACACTCCCCTGAAACCATTCGCACCACACGCACAGATCCTCTGTTATGATTTTCAGTTATTTCGTTATGCGAATTTCGTGCCCACTGCCTTCGGTTCCACACCCAGAACGACCGTTCCCTTTCGTAGTATTTCCCATTTCCAGCGCCATGTCACATTTTATACTTAGGCTGCATGGCTTTCGGGCTTCCAGAAACATTTTATACTTATTGTAAAAGATGAGTAGAATGTGAGAACCACTGTCATAAGGCATATCATAAAGGTTGAAGTTTTTAATAGATGAATGAGAAAAGAAGACAATGGACATGAATAGATAGCTACGTAGTTTATAAAAAATTGTAATCGCGAAAAAATTCGACTTCGATATTTTTTACGGAAATACACGTTTTAGATGTCACTGAGTTCAAATGAGTGGTTTTAGCCTTACCGTCTTTCTGTCTGTCTATCTGTGCGAGTCCTTAGAGCAGGAGTTTCCAACCTCGTGCTCGTGAATACCATCGTGCTCTTCGGCAGCCAGACCGTGCTCTTCTACTGGGCGTAAAAACGCTTTTACTAGCTCCAGTGATCTAATTCGTTCGCTTGTTTTCTTTCAAAACGTTTCAAAGAACATAACTCTTAACATTTAAGTCGGCTTGATTTCAGTTTTGATCATTCCCACTTTTGTAAACGTGTAGCTGTGCTCACTTGATGTTATAAGAAATAAGTAACTTGGTGCTCGCCATCCCGGAAAGGTTGGGTACCCCTGTCTTAGATCATAAATGATTCAACGAAATCAATTGCAATTTCGTATTTAGGAATATCTTTTTGTAAAATATAAACTATGAAGATATGAATAACATAGAGCAACAATTAAGTGTAGATTATTCTTGTTGGTTATCACATTGTCGATTTATTAAAAAATGGCAACAACGATTTTGAATCAAATTCACTCAGTTATAGAGCTTTTAGTCATAAACAATACTCTTTAAGCCATATTTCTAAAATAAAATCTATGTAGCGTTCAGCGGCATTAAAATATATAGATATTTTTGCCCAGCTACCACCCAGCTCTCTCCAGTTCTCTCAACATTCTTCGTCAGCGACTATGTGCCTTCGTCAATCTGCAAATGCCGTATATTTATGTATGGTATGACTATCTATCAAGTTTTATTTTCACATAATTCACATAATTAGTACAATAATGAAATTTACGTGCATAAAACATTTTCCGTGGTTTTGCTGTTTTTGCGGCATCAGTATGAGTTACTTCCAATCAGAAAAGAGTGTGGGAAGGCCAGGTGCATATGAGAAAGTTTGTGCAATGCATATTGTACCAATTTTTTAATTGTTGCCAACGAAAACAATCTTCGTAGAATCTGGAAACGATTTATTTCAATTGAGAACAATTACTCTGTAATAGTTAGCAATAACATGTGCGAAAATATCTGTAGACTTGTTTTTTTCACATAGTCTCCATTACAATCCACACATTGACGCCAACGTGGAAGCAGCGCCATTATACCATTGAGAAAGAACGCTTCAGCGAGTTGATGCAGCCAGAGACGGACCGCCGTTATAGCATCTGAAAATGGTGCTCCCGCAGAGCATCCTTCCCAAGCATTTGTGAGACATCTGCGGATCATTAGCGACACTCCACCCTCCGTTGCTAAAAATTAAATCACAGCTCTCTGCTTAAAACGTTACTCTGGCATATTGGCCATTTTCAACTGTGTGCACTTGTATCCTCATGGGAGTAGAACAACGAAACTTCACCAGAATTTACCGGAGACAAAGGAGTCATTACAATGGCTATAAAGCATCACTCAGAAAAATATATTTTTGGGGTGACTCTTGTACAACTGATTGGAAAATAAGTCGAAAATTTAATGCTTCATTGGCATTATTTCTTATATACTGTTTTGCAGTTTTTTGTCATTACACTTAAATTACGTAGACAGTAAACAAAACTAATTCTTCTCAATAGTATAATGCAATTATTAATAAGTCCAGTTATAATTCCGTACTCGACCCATAGCATAAATCTGACTGCAAAATCAGCACAACGCTATTACTATACATAGGAATTCATTACTTTTGCGAAATGCTACAGAACATGATTTTTTCGTGCGATACTGGAAAAATTCCTAAACAACTGGAATTATCAGCCAAATGTCTCCCAGCAAAAAAAGTGAAAATCGTGGATTTTTGGCACAAATTTTGAAATGACCATCAATCTCAAGAAGAAAATCCTCTGCAATATGAAAGCTGTGAGCTCAGATAATAATAATATAATCACGCAGAAGGGTGGATAGGAGAGAGGGAAGGAGGAGGGAGACGGGGAGTAAGGGAGAGAAGGAAGGAGTGAGGGAGAGTAGGAGAGAGGAATGGAGGGGGAAAGGTGGATGGAGGCAAGAAGAGGGGAGGGAGGGAGGGAATGGGGAGGAAGAGAGTAAGGGAGAAAAAGAAGGAAGAGGGAGGGAGGGTAGTGGGAAGGGAATAGGGCATGGTATGAGGGAGAGAAGGAAGGAGAGAGGAATGGAAGGGAGAACGGATGGAGGGAGAGGAGGGAATGGAAGGAAGTGATGGGAGAGAGGGGGGGAGAGGCTGATGTATGCGTACAGGAGAAGAGAGAAGTAGTCAGTGGTTGCGGTCTAACAACTTATTTAAGGTAAAAAACTTAGATATTTAATTTTGAAGTGGGTATGTATCTATGTTGATAGCTAATGTGTCCATGATGCTGTCAGAAGGTATGAAATTGCATGAAGTGCATTTCTGGCTAATCAACTTCTTGGATTATTATAGCCTAACTCCTTCCACACCGAACACAACCACAAGGGAAGAGGGAAATCCGGTGCCGGCATTAGCCTACTCTTAACGAAGAGCACCAAGGGGGCCAACGGCTTAACGTCCCTTCCGAAGGACGGAACGCTGAATTTGCGCGGTCTCCTCAAATCATATAAACAGGGGGCAGGGTGACCTTGGAAAAAATCCTACTTCCACAGGATTCGTGCCCGCTGCCTTTTCGAGCAGCGGGCGAGTAGCAGCCAGCGTCCTAAACACTACACCACCGGCACCGGTACCCGATCGTAAATGCGAGGTATTTTTGTTTGCCTAGATTTGCAGTAGCAATTATTTTTCGATTACTCCCCTGCAGCTAATTGTAGGCACATCAAACCTTTACCATGTTTAGATCTTATATGTCCCAATTAATTCTGAAAATGCGGTTCCTCAAGTAGTAAGATACTGTAGATATTGTCCGTGCAGACGGACGAAAGGACGGGAGGACAGACAGACAAACGGTCTACATGAGCGATTTCTTCAGAAACAAGAGAGGAAAGATGCACACGTCATGAGTGCATGCATGCGATGCAGAGGCGTTCTTTACGGTTTATGCAATCATGTCAAAAAAGATGTATATATTAATGGCTTAGTATAATGTCTGAGAACCGAAAAATGATATGCCGGTAGTGAAGCGAAGGGAATATCTATTTTTTTTTATTCTCCGATCTATTTCCTAATCGGTTGTAAGTAATAAAGCAATCGACAATTATTTAAAACACACCTCGCTCGAATCCTTATATAACAATTCTCAAGTGTCCGTCTGACTGTCCGTTCGTGTCTGTCTGTCTGTCACGGTACTTTAGAACATTTCACAATGTAATTAAGAACTGAAACTTACACAGTCGTTAAACACCCATGAGGTGCTCTCTAGAAAGATCGAACGCCTCGGAAAAAAGTCACTGATTCGACTCCAGGAGACGACTTTATTTTCCCATATGTTTACACGGGATTTTCGATTTTTCAAGGTGCAAGATTGTTTTCTTTCATTCATCAAAATACGTAAATATGGACTAATTTTCTCCGTTTTTGTTTTATTCGAAGGCTAAAACTATAACATATTATTCTTGCAATGTTTTACGTTAAACGGAAGAATTTATCATAAATAGGCATTTCTTTTCGACATTTTATTACTTTTTTGTTCTCTATCCGGGTGTTGCTAAGGTGATCCGCATTTTTGCCTCCGATTCAATTAGCGTCTATTAAACCTTCAAATAGACGAAAGAAATGCGTTTTTTCGCTTTTTATGAAGCATCGAAATTATTGTTGTACCAACGTCAAACGTAATAGATTGCAACATAAATAATTCAGATAATTATGATTCAGTAAACTGCGTGTGGATTGAGGGCGTTTTAAACGATTGACTAAAAAGAATCTTCCTTAATTTTCGCAAGTAAAATCATTATATTCTACATATTTATTCGTAATTAACGCAAATAGAACTACACATCAGTTTGATATTTTATGATAAGGAGAATATGGGCTATTATTATTAAATGGAAAATGAGACATTGTGAAGTACAAAAAATTTGTGTTGGAAACAATTCTCGAGTAAAAAATGACATAAATGGTTGAATTAATTGAATATGAAAAAATTCATATACTATTTCAATAAAAAGAAACAATTTTAAAGCATTAATAACATAAAACTTAGAAAATAATTGCTGTATATCATTATTTCCCTCTCTAAGATTACATTTAAACATTCAGATTTTTTACTGACTTAGCAACATGTTTATAACTGAAATACAACAATGCAGATATTTTATGTACAACAATAACAGATGTTCGATGATGCTAATCATACTTATGGAGAGCTGATGAAATACGACATTGCAGATATTTTATTCCCAACAATAACAGATATTCGTAATTAGTATTCGTAGTAGGCCCTGTAAGAAGTCAATAGATGTCGTTGTCCGATACTTCAGGAAACGTGATCGTTTGTGAGTTCATATTTAATGAAGTGTGCAGTGATAATCACTGGAAATAAGGTAAGGTAGAATTTTAAATATCTTCCTTTTGAAGATACCGTGATATAAAGACTAACCTTAAGTAACTGTAATTTTTTAACGCGCAGGTTTCTGACTGACTTTAGAAAATTTTGCGCGGGTAACTCGTTCTTTTATAAACGATTTACTTTCCAGAATAGAAAAAGGCATGTGGCTTCTTCATTTTTTCTTCTTCATTTTTACTCAGAGTATGTCTATCTGCTTTCCTCTGTTAACTTTTGAACCACTAGACCGATTTTCATGAAACTTGGCGGAAATCTCGTGATACTGGGGGCCGAGCTCCTGTGGGTACTTTTTGTTATGAAGATTTAAAGTCCCGGGTTCGTTTCCACGAACTATCCTTCCCATTTTATTTACAGAAGTAATCTGAAATCCATCGTGCAGGGTGATTTTCTCTTGCGCATTAAAATATCTTAGAATTGTAACATCGGGGCGGGATTTGTACTATTTTCTGCGGAAATAAATGCAAACTCTAATTTTTATCGTAGGATTTTGAATATGAGTTGTATTTCTTCGAATTTTGCGTAAATACTGGCGATTTCGCAGTTTTAATCACTCATTACGAGAATGGTGCTATTGATGGATTCGGTATAGTATAGTTCTATTACATACACGAGTTATTTTCGCCACACAAATACGCGTGATAAATTTAGATTTCCGCTCGAATGTATTTTTAATGTTTTACAATATTAAATTATGAAATTTGAGAACATAAACAGCAACTCATCCGTGTTGCCTTTAAAGCTATAAAAACCAATACAAGTAATTGCTGCACCGCATTTGATTTAATTAGGAAAGTAGGCATCGTAAGTTCCGTTTGGATCATCTTGTTTCAACTAATTCGACACAGATTTGGATTCTCCCTCTGCCACGGTCTTAAGTTTGTATCTTAATACTAACTAATCTAAAAAAGCAGCGATATGGATATAAATTTTTTAATCACAGAAAATAATTAATGTGTACAAGGGTTCTTTAACGCCTTCATTGTCCGTTGCTTCGCAGAAAGTATGGTCATCATTAAACAGAAAAGACCTAAAACTTTAATAACCAGTTATGTGGTAGCTCAAAAACTTTTGGCTCAATTGATGTTTTGGTAGCGTCAACTACTTTAGCCAAAAAACCAAAAGGATTACAAAACCCAATGCATTTTGACTAGAAGTCAAGTCGACTTCTAGTCACTGTCGTTCACAGGTCGCCCCTGAAGATGCCCACGTTGTGGGCGAAATGCATTGGGTTTTGTAATCCTCTCATTTTTTTTATCAAGGCGTTCACGCTGCTAAAACATTTAATAATCAGATTTGGCAAAATATTAGTTTCCTTCTTGCCTCGACCGATTTCTCAAATGTATACGTAAACTCCACATTACGATCTCTCAACTTTGGACACCTTATTCATTACCTCTGGATAGTTTGTAACTAAGAAATCTATGTAATATCGATCTAGTGGGCCATCTCACTAACTGACACAAGGCTTGTTTACCGAAAGTTTCAATTGAAGCTTCCCACGATTAACGCTCCGTACCATCGGAACAAAAGCAATTATGGTTCGTCAATTTAAGGTAGAGCGAAATCACAATAATAATGGCTAAATATTTAATTATCGAAGTTAGCGTCATCACTTGTTTCTCAATACAGAAAACAGTTTCTATATTTGCATTAGGAGGCTTATAACATGCGAATATGTTTACGATTTAAGAGCCGAATCCATTCACAGCACACCAGACTTTCAACTTCGTCGTCTCTAATCTGTGTTGGTAACTTTCGTACATATTTATTGCTAACTGGTATATAAGCTCCACCTCCCGACCGAATACACCGATCTTTTCTAGAAAATTTGCCGTCACCAGAAAATATCTCCTGACTAGCTTTGTCCTCCGTTAGCCAACCCTTCGAATGTCAGCTTGCAGAGCACTATGTTCAAATTCGGCCTTCTTTTTGCGGACGACGTAATTAACTATGAGGCTTTTCAATCAATTCAAAGAATGGTAGCCACATAATATTATAGTCCATTTCTCTTATTTCTTCACGATAGATGGAATCATATCCTATGGATGCATTTTATTTGAAAATAAGATAAAAGAAGAAGACGTGGAAATGGAATTACTAAGCTTCTGAAATGTAAGTCTAAAATGGATTTGAACACGTTCCAGGAGCAAATCTCAAACGCGACCTCACACTCTCCTGATACGCGGAAGTAAAGCTATGGGGAGAGGATGGGGAAGGAGAGAGGAGAAGGAAAGAGGAGGCGGGGGAGGAGAGGGAATGAGGAGGCGGAGGAAGGAGGCGGAGGGAGGAGGCGGAGAGAGGAGGCGGAGGGAGGAGGCGGATGGAGGAGGCGGAGAGAGGAGACGGAGGGAGGAGCGGGGGAGGAAAGGTAGGAGGCGAATTCACCAAATTGATGGGCTGTATATGGTGCAATGCATCAAAGCCTACCTAACAATTTTCTCTCTCAAGTTTTACTCCCCTGTTATGATTTCTTGTTGTCCTAGAAAATAACAAGTCTCGACAACGCTCTGCCTTAGTCTTTTTCACGGTTTTTATCGTCAGGACCCTGTCTACCTACGTACGTTCGTTCTTCAATTATTCCTAAAAGTTTCTCTGCCAGCTTTCCGACCTGCATTTCTCCAGAAGCCTTTATCTATCCCATATACCTACCTACTTGAGGCGTATTCGACGAATTATCGTCATCTTCAGGGGTGGAATTTTCTCGCCGCAAGAGTTATAAGCAGGAGAATGCGATATAAACATTTTCCTCGATTTCTTCGACCATTACCGTCTCCAACCACAGAACTAAATTTCCATCTGTCGTAAACCCACGTATACGGACCGCGCCATATTCAAATCCTCTAATCACCACGCACATACACAGCTTTCCACTTACTAATGCACAAATTAATAACTATCTTTCTATTCCATTGAGATTTCGCGAAAGAGTTGACGATTGTGAAATTCATTCTTAGAGGCTATGCGTTTCCCTAGAGTCAGCAAATGAGGTGAGGTAGTATTTTCCCCAGACAAATGGTAACAAACGAAGTGGTGGTAACAAAGACGATGAGGTATAAAAGCGAAAGCGAAAGTAATAATACATGTACACGGGTTTTTCCGTGGTACGTCAAATTTGGCGTAGTATAATCGTATAATAGTTAATGGATTTGCTTTGAAATAAGAAAGTTATTTTTCCTCATATTGTGGTAGCCCTGCTTTTTAGATTCGTTCTAAACATGTTCATTTCGTTTTCTCATTCTATACTATCCCTACACACGAAATATCTTTTTGAAATCCGCTCAGCCAATACCTTCGAAATTCATAGTAACAGAAAAATTCTAACCTTGATATCGCGGTAACCCTGTTTAATCGACCCGGTTGATATATTATATTTTGGTTTTTAATTTATATGAAGATTACATAACATATTTTATTAAAATCCATGTGGCCTGTTCTCTAAAAATACGTGTAAAAGAAATATTATTTTACTTTTTATTGTGTTAGTCCAACTTTTTATCTCCGCTTTAAACATCTTGATTTCATTATGGTATGTTGTACAAATTTTATATACAACATTTAGTTGAAATCCGTTTTGCCAATTCCTTCCAAATTCATAATTACGGAATGAGTTTCATTTGTAATTGTGGCACCTCTGTTTGCTTGATCCGGTCCAAATATGCTATTATGGTTTTGTTTACATATGTGCATTATAAATATTTAATTTGGTTGATGTGGGCAGTTGAACACAAATAGTATTTGTACAAATACATATACAAATGCAAATAAAAAGAATTTTTGTTTTTTATTGCGGCAGACCTGCTTTCTATATCTATACTAAAAATATTGATTTTGTATTTTTATGTTGCACGCCTCCATCACTCAAAAAATTTCTTTGAAATCGGTTATGTCCACTCCTTTCAAATTCATAAGTGGCGAAGTAGTAGTATTTTTCAATTGTAGAACACCTGCTGAGTCACCCTGTCGAAATACATGTCATTTCGGTCATGAATTTATGTGAAGATTCTATGTACCAAATTTGGTTGAAATCGGTAAGACACTTCTTTTCTGTTATATGCGTATGGACGGACGGACGGACTGTCGTCACGAAGATAATAGTGCTTTTTAGTAATGGCGAAAAGCACTAATAAAAATTAATTTTTATAAATAACTTTATATAGATAATGCATTTATGTGCATTAACTTAGTTTAGTTTACATTAACTTAGGTTACATTATTTATTGCACTGAATTTGTTTGAAGCCTTTATATATTCATTCTCCACTTATATACTATTCATACTTGGCTCAGTAAAACCTAACTATCGCCGCTCACGGGCGTATAGTCACAAAATATTTCTCGTTTTCCATATAATTTAATGAAATGCATGCAACTATGCTAAATCAGCAACAATGGCGTTCCCCGTGAAGACGAATGATTATCTCATAAAAAAAGTAAAATTTTCTGGTTCGAAAGAAAACTGTGCATGAAGTCGACGTGTGAAAATCGCTGGCAAGGAAATGAATTTTAATTCTTTAAGACGTTCTTTCATTCGAGTTTCAAAGTTGCTCTTTTTTAAAAGTGAGAATAAAAAAAAAATCGCTGCACCAATTCCCAAGTTTTCTTTGTTGCCGTGGTAACGCCACCGCTAAGAAACCTTGAAATAGTTGAAAACAGCATCAAATTTCGGCACCGGAGACTTCCCCGAAGCAGATAAAGAGATATGACGCACCGAGTATCGATCTTTCAACTGATATTGCTGAGAAAATACAATTTTCCGACAAGCTTTGACCAGTTGCACAAAATGGCGGCGGATTACCAAGCCATAATATATGGTAAAACACATCTAATATCACTCGGAACACTCCAGAAACGGTAACGCTAAAAAAAAGTGTTGCGAAAAGACATTGCACTTACAGAACGGGCGATGAGTTCCAAAGTCTCCAAACCAGATGTATTTTACGCTCCATCACGGGTTGAATTTGACGAAAGTACCCAGGTAGTTACTACGGAGGTTAAGGCTGCATTACCCGTCTGCATAGTAACAGCAAAAAAATACGTTCACACATTCTCCTTTCTTCCGAACGATGTGTAATACCTCATATATCCACTTGTCTGAAGATCAGAAAGAAAGGAGAGAGAGAGAGGCAGCCAACCAGGAGCCAAGAAGCAGCCCTCCATAGCAACCCCGTTAACCCTAAACGGCGGACCAAACATAATAACGCAAGCCTGAAATAATAAAAAAGAAAGGTAGTTGATATAACTTCAATATTACAAGAAGCAAAGCCAGAATCTAATATATTATAACCGCTGTGTCTCTGTGTGCGTCCCTGCGTGCGTCCCTGCCTGCGTCCCTGCCTGCGTCACTGCCTGCGTCCCTGCCTGCCTGCGTCTGAAGCCTCGAGTGATATCACCTACCGGCATGAACGCAAATAAACCGGGAACAGTCGGCTCGATTACGACAATTCTTTCGCCTAAATACACGGCGCGAACTCCTGCAGGTTTTAAGTGGCCAGTCGTCCCCCGGAAAGGCATGGGTTCGATACCAGGATAGTTTTAGTATTTGCGTTTGATTAACACGTAATCGGCTAGAATACGATGTGTAGGCGTTTATTCTTTAACATTTTAAAATATCTCACGATCGAGACTTTGACTCCAGATTTAAACCGTTTTACGCAGAAAGAAATTTATATTCTTATTCTTACCGCCAATTCTGTTGTTTAATTCGTGTTTGCTCATATTTCAAGTTTATATTCGATTTTCTCCTGTTTTTCCACATTCCAAAAAGGAGGTTGCTAGGGTATCCGGCATTGTTCATCTCGGATTTTTGCATTGTTAGACTCGGGCTTCAAGTGCATTTGAACTAAGCTTGCAACAAAACGCGTGAAGGACAAAAACAAATTGTCTCGAGTGACGTCCACTCCCAGTATAAACGCAAAAAAATCAAAAACGGTCGTCTCGATTTCGACAAATCTTTCGCCTGAATACTCGGCGCGAACTATTGCAGGTTTTAAGTGGGCAGTCGTCTCCCGAAAAGGCATGGGTACGAAATCAGGCAAGTTTTCGTTTTTACATTTGGTTAACACATAATCTGCTGGAATACGATGTGTAGACCTTCAGTCTTTAAAATTCTGAAATATCTTACGAACGAGACTTTGAGTCGTGATTTGCTTTATTTCACGTAAAAATAATTGAAGATTCTTATTCTTAATTTCAACTCTGTGTTTCATTCGTGTTTGCTCATATTTTAAGTTTATATTACATTTGCTCCGATTTTTCAACATTTCAAAAAGAAGTTTCCTAATGTTGCTGGCATTGTTGATCTCAGATTTTTGCATTGTTGAACTCGTGCTTTCAAGTGAATTTGCACTAATCTTACAATAAAACAAAAGCATCTAGGACAAAAACCGATTGAAAATTTACGTTAAAATTTTATTGTAAATATAAAACATATGAAACACGTAGGAAAGAAACTTGAAGTCAGAAACGACACCAATGCATTGCAACAATGGACAGCTAAACATTTAAAATAGAAAGATATTTCAAGCTTACATTGAAAATATCATTTTGTTTGCAAATCTTATTGGGCAAATAAGGAAGTGATGTGTATGGTTCATATAGCCTAATCGGGAGAGCTACTTCACTCGTGGCAAAAAAAATTAAATTTGTCGTATCTCGTAAAATATAACATATCAAAAAAGTCTTCATACATAATTTGTAGAAGTAGTAAAAAAATATGTTTTGTCCTATATATTTTTTTTATCCAATGAATAGCCGTTTTCAAGAAAATCAAACGAGCTAGTCGTAATTCGCTTAGAACTTTTTATAATTATTTCTGACGAAAGCAATCTCCGTAGCAACTTAAGTAAACAAGATCTATTACAAATACGTTTAATTCCCTTTCGTGCACCTACAGCATATAGTAAATTAAGGGAAATGGAATATCCACGACGAAGAAATGGACTTAAATACGTTTATCTTCCTTGCGTATACACACATCTCTTGTAAACGGAAAGAAATGGATAATGTCCTACGAACGATTGAATGTGAGCGTAGGGATTATTTAAAGTGAGGTATGTTGTAGAAATTTTTATTGGTTTAGTTGATTGCTACTGAGTAGAAAATGAATCGGTAACTAACACATTCAATATTTCCTATACATCGCTTTCGAGATATACTTTTCGGTGCTTTAGACGTTAGACTGTAAGCCATTAATATCTATCTTTTTTTACATGATAATATCAACTGTGCAAAACGCCTTTGGAAACTATATGTCTTGACAAAGACATGGAGTACACCATTCCAGTCTTGTTATGAATTTGCGGTTAGATATATAAAGAGGAAAACTGACCAAAAGGACTTCACTACATCAATTTTTATGCGTTCTTTGCATGAAGAAAACGCATATAGGGGAGGTCGTGTCCGTCCGTCCGTCCACATGTTTAAACTCGGGAACCGCTGGATATACTTTGATCAAATTTGGTATTTTGTTCAAATCTGTCGACCGATTCCAATTTTGGTTCAAATCGGAGAATAATTAAGACCACTTTACATGCAGACCGACATGTATTTATTTTACAACGTACTTCGCAATAATCTCGTTAACTACTCATCTGAGAGAGAAATATTGAGAACAAAAGTTAAATAAAATAATTAAATACGCATTTTTTGTCAAATAATTTCCCCCGTAAAACGTAAGGTTTACGATACATTTATAGGAAAGGAAATTAACGTATTTACTTAATTATACGATTTTCGAAGTTCTTTTTTTCATCCCAAAGAAATATTAATTAAAATTTTACAACTCGGGAACCGCTGTACATATTTTAATAAAATTTGGTATTGGGAAGTTATATTAAAATCTGTCGACCGGTTCCAATTTTGGTTAAAATCGGACTACAATAACGACCACTTTGCAAGAAGACCTTCATGTAGCTTACAATGTACTTCTGTTTCAACTCGGGAACGGCTGGACGTATTTTGATAAAATTTGGTATTGTGAAGTTTTACTGAAATTTGTCGATCTCAAAGAACGTATTTGGAAACTGTGTACTCCAACATGGAGTACACCTTTTCATACTTGTTATTCCGTTTAAGAAATATTATAAATCGAACGGTTACCAGGGTAATAGAACAATCAGCTTCATTTCTCACGCAGCTTTTGTTATTCTCAGAATTTTGAACGTATACTTACCGCGATCTCAACGTCTGATGTAACACTACACCCGCTCGCTATCAAAATACAAATAACTCGATACGGGATCAAGATACATGTTCGAAATTTGGCAGGAATGATATATTTACATGTCTTAAGGTAATGAAGAAAACAAATCACGAAAGAGTTCCTGGGTTCGACTTCAAGAAAGACATTTCCATATCCCTTAAAATAGCACGTAAAAATCGACTTTTCGAGGTGCAGGCTTTTATTCTTTTTGAGAATAAAATGAGAAAAAATTAACCTACGACCTTTGGATCTAAACTGTTTTGAAGAAAAAGTATTATGTTTTTTATTCTTTCAAGCCTTTTCCGCCTATATTTCGAAATCACTCATTTTAAATGTTTAATTCACATATTTTTGGGAAATCTTGCCATTTTAACAGGATGACTGTCGGCTTACCTACCAATTGCATTGTTAGACCTCAAAATCGTATTTTATTCCCTGTGCGTGTAAATGTGCTTTTAATACGAGAGAGAGAAGGAAGGAGAAAGAAATTATTTTCATAGCAACCAAAGTAAACAACGTTCGTAAATTATTATTCATTTTCTTTCCTGGAAGAATATATGACAGGCAGCTGAAAATGCATTTTTGTAGCGGTATTTTTTTAAGTTTAATTTATTGAACTGCTTTTAAAAATTTATTTAGGACTAGCGTAATTGCCCTTCAAATATGACTGGTATGCGTGACTCAAGTATTAAGTTCAAATTGAAATAAAAATTAATGAAACCAACTTTTATAGGCACTGAAAAGTAAACAATAAATATAAAATTCACATAATTGTGTGTTTCACAGAGTAAAAATAGTTTTGAGCGAATATAAATTGTATGAAAAATAAATGCATTACGCTATACAATTTTTATACGCCCAAAATTATTTTTAATTTATGGAACATTTAATTTTGCCTCTCTCCCTCTCTGACTCTCCCCTTTCTTTCTTCATCTCTCTCCTCTCTCTCGTATTAAAGCATTCAAAGCACGCTTTCCTTATGCATATAGTATAAGTATTAAAGTGACAATACAATCTCGAGGTTTAACAATGACACGTTGGCAGGGCAATAGATCGTTAAAAAGCTTATATTTCCCCAATTAAATGTATTTAAACGTAGAGCTTGGGCGAGTTTGTATCTTAGGCAAAATGTGACGATAAGAATAAAAAACTTTATTTATTTTTATTTTAAATGGGCCAGGTCCGAAGATCGTAGGTAGATTAGTTCTAATTTTAATTTGAAAAAAGTAAAAACCTGTAAGTCGAACTATCGATTTTTACGTGTTATCTTATGGGAAATAGCACCCCCTCCAATCAAAATTCTGACCCCGAGGTGCACATCCTCATGGTCCCATTAGTATTATGTGTACCAAGGTTTAAATATTTAAGCTTATTGGTTTTTGAGATATGCCGTCCACACACATTGCTAGACTATAGATAATGGATAACAATCAAGAAACATTTGAAGGGAAATATTTTGAAATTTCCATTTTTAGGATAGTTTCCAAAGGAAATTGCCTTATGAAATGGTCCTGTCTGTGTGTGTATGTGTGTGTGTCTCCTACTAACAACTTTCATGAAACTTGGTATGAGGCTCATGCTGCCAAGGCCCACCTTCGGGCTATATTTTATTTGGCGAAGGTTGAAGTCCCGGGTTCGATTCCAGAAACGTTTTTCTCCATTTGTTTTACATAGGAAATCTCAAATCCATCATGCAGAGATGTTTTCTTTAATACTTTAAAATATCTTAAAATTATGATATCGGAGCGAGGTTTGTACTCTTCTAAGAAGAAAAGAATATTTATTCTAATTCTTGTCACCGAATTTTATAATTAATCGTATTTTCTTGAATTTATATTAAAACAGCTTTTTTGCGTTTTAAATCGTATTTCATCGATTGTTGTCATGGAGAGGATTATTACCGAACTTGGCTTGAGCATAGACGAGTGAACAAATGGGTTATTTTCTTTTCCACTCGGCTACCCTTCAGCAA
Source organism: Tanypteryx hageni (assembly GCA_028673005.1). Taxonomy (NCBI): domain Eukaryota; kingdom Metazoa; phylum Arthropoda; class Insecta; order Odonata; family Petaluridae; genus Tanypteryx; species Tanypteryx hageni. The sequence goes on along the minus strand of CM054118.1, from coordinate 77,750,880 downwards.
TGGACAGTTGATTTGTTGCAAAATTATTGATAAGAAAGAGATATTACTTAATGTTGCTAATATTAATTGTTCAAGTGAAATATTGGTTACAGTTTATAATAAATTTTCGAAAATTTCACCGTCAACATTAATACACATTTCATCTCGTGTGAGAACATGGCGTGTTGCTCGTCTGAGTTCAACTTGACGTTCCTTTACCAAGATCTCCAGACCTAACCCCGTTAGATTTTTGTTTATGGGGTTGGATGAAGAGTGAAGTGTACACAAGAAAAGAGGATACACGAGGCGAACTGCTCGATCGCATAATATTTCCCGCGTAAAGGAACCTCAAGATGAACTCAGGCGAGCAACACGCCATGTTCTCACACGAGTTGAAAAGTGCATTAATGTTGACGGTGAAATTTTCGAAAATTTATTATAAACTGTAACCAATATTTCACTTGAACAATTAATATTAGCAACATTACGTAATATCTCCTTCTTATCAATAATGTTGCAACTGTACATTCAAATAGCTCTATCTCGGAAACTGTTTGGAATAGGACACTTGTCCATACGAACTTTTTTTCTTAGAATGACCGATACTATCACCTCCCAGAATATTGACCTTTCCTCCTGGGACACCCTGTATATATATCCTCGGGTTTTTTATGCTTGCATACGGCGAGCGCTAAAAAATCAACATATACCAAGATCTAAACTAGTAAATAAACCAACGCGATCTCCTGGGCAACAGCACTTCAGCCACGTGGAGTCTATATTAATTAGATAATAAATTCCATGAGTAATAGCTGTATATTTATAATTTTCCCGAAAGTTAAGGCAACTATCCGTAATTTACAAATTCTCTAACAACTCGTGTCCTAGTTTTCGAATTTCAAGTTTCGTGACTCAGATGGCCTTGCATGAGCAATATGAATAATCATCATCAAGACAATACCCTATAGGTACATTGAATTTATGGAAAGTTAGGATATTTTCTGTTAAGATTATTGCATCATCATCCATGCCTTTAGCACGTATTTGGATAAAAAATATCGCGTAATAGGTATGACAATTGGAATGAGTTAAAATTTCTGGAAAACCTACGAAACAACATTAAAATACTTTTCAAGTTTTACCGTCACTATTATCAGGGTTTCTTCTCCTATTGTGATTCGTTATAATCCTGGAGAAAACAAACCTATTTGCTCCTTCCTATAGTCGATATCCCAGATTTAAACGTTGTGTCTGTGCTTTCAGTAATACGTGAGAATTACGATTATCTATGATATCCTCAATCACAGTGCGCGTTGCAATTAGTGTTTTGGATACAGTAAAATCTTACATATTATAGGAAGAAAATAGTGATGATGATATTTTCCTAATATGCATGATATTGAAAATTAGAATAAGTTAACTTATATGCTTATGGGAATAAACTTGATGTAATATCGATTGAAGAAAAATTTAATAATATATGTCCGTAACTCGAATTTTATATAACTCGAATAATGTTTGCTTTCCATTGAGATTCGAGTTATAGAAGTTCCACCGTATATATACAAATATTTAAAAATATATTTCCATAACTTGAGTTTTCTAATACTCGGATAATTTTTACTTTCCCTTGAGATTCGAGTTATGGAAGTTCGGTATGACGGCATTAATTTCCATTAAAAGCATTAAATCATTGCAATCGTAACGTATAATATCAGACCCTTTTAAAAGCATTGAGGTCTTTGCCATAGTATTAAAAAATTTCCATTGTTGAAAAGAGGAAAAATTCCCACTTTTTTCCGATTAAAAGAAAATATTTATGCTAATTCGGTACGTATTTGAATACCGCCTTAAAAAATTCAAACCTCCGTTCTTTCCGATAGACAGCTGTTATTTTTCCAAATTCGTATCCCAATTTTAAGTAATTTAAAAATGCATTTTTAGAAAGCCTTGCACTGAATCCCATGCTTTTCTTATGGGGTATTGAAATGGAACATTGGGGTTTAAAATACCCCTTCAATGTTAACATTTTCGTGATTTTCGATTTTTATCGTCGGTTGTGCCACTCCACCCAAGAAGAAAAAATAGCGCCTTTAAAAAAATCAGGCATATACGAAATACAACGCCAGGACTGCGTGCGATAAGGCTTACAATGGGCAAACAAAACAAACCCTACAACAGCGGTTCTCAACCGTTTTTCCTTCGCGACACACATGACGCTTGCTGCTCACGTGCGCGGCAAACTTAACATTACAATCCATCCAACTAAAAAAGGAGTAGTAATGTGTGTAACAATAAAGAGTTTAAGGCTAAGTATTGTTTTTATTAATGAACAATAAGAATTTGAGCTAACACTGGCTGGTAAGAATGTAATTGAGGAATGATCTCCGATGTCAGTCAATAATGGTAAAACTGAATACCCCGGATAAAAAATAAGAAAGGCCGGATAAAAATGGCGATACGTATTTCGGTTACCAAGTTACCATCATCGTGGCCAAAGACTTGAGAGGGAGCGACCAGTGAGGGAAATCACGGTAGCACGCTCTCCCTCACTGGTCGCTCTCTCTCTCTCAAGTCTTTGGCCACGATGATGGTTACTTGGTAACCGAAATACGTATCGCCATTTTTATCCGGTTTTCTATTCGGCCTTTCTTATTTTTATACGGGGTATTCAGTTTTAAATTGTTTTTATTGTTGCAAAACATTATGCGTGAGAAAGACGGAAACTCTCCTTTTAAAATTTACCTTATGTTTTACTAGCGTAATAGCCCGGGCTTTGCCCTGGGTTTAGAGTTTAGAATTTTTCATGCACATAATATCACTCGGTAATATTTTCATCCAAAATTAAGGTAAGTACCCCTTTAATTGGTATCAACAAATTAAATATAGACTCAAATTTGATACCTCCCCCCCCCCCCCTCCCCAAGAAATCAAAGTTCTGACACCGAGGTGCATATCCTCAACGTCACTTTAGTGTGTATACCAAGTTTTAAGTCTCTACATCTCTTGGTTCAGCATTGATTATGTTGGAGGATTCATCAAAATCGGTCAATCGGTAGCTGAGATAACTTCCAACAGAGCGCTTTTGGACAAATTCGCCGTAGTATAAACGACTTTTAATGTATTTGCTCTGAAATCAGAAAATTATTTTTCCTTATGCATATTGTGGTAGCTCTGCTTATTTATTTCGTTTTGTCATTCTATACCCGCCCTAAAAACGAAATTTCTTCTTGAAATCGGTTCAGACAATACCTTCGAAATTGGTCGTTACAAAAAAATTCTAACCTTGATATTGTGATAGCCCTGTTTAGTCGACCCGATTGAAATATATGTACTACTTGGGTTTTTTATTTACATGACGATTATATATACCATAATGGGTTAAAATCCATGCGGAGAGCTCTAGAAATACGTGTAAAAGAAATATTATTTTACCTTTAATTGTGGTACCCTGCTCATAATCTCCGCTTTAAAAAAACAGATTTCATTATGGTATATGGTAAAGATCATATATATAAAATTTAGTTGACATCCGTTTAGCCTTCCAAATCCATAGTTACTGAAATAGTTTAATGTGTAATTGTGGCACGCCTGTGTAGCTGATCCGGTCCAAATATGCTATTATGGCTTTATGTATATTATGTGTACATAATATATATTATAATTTGGTTAAAATTGATGCGGACATTTCAACACAAACACTTGTAAAAAGAAATTTGTTACTACCTACTTTTATTGTGGCAGCCCTGCTTTCTATATCAATCCTAAAAATCTTGATTTTGTTTTTTTATGTTGCATAATTCCTTCATACAAAATTTCGTTGAAATCGGTTGGGCCAATTCGTTCCAAATTCATAATTACCGAAAAGTTTAACTTTGGAATTGTGGCACTCCTACTTAGTTAATCGGGCTGAAATACGTCATTTTGTTCATGATTTTATGCGAAAATTTTATGTATGAAATTTATTTGAATTCGGTTCAGCCAATTCCTTCCAAAACCATAATTACCGAAAAGTTTTGTTTTGCAATTGTGGCCCCCTGCTTGGTCGATCCGGTCCAAATATGTCATTTTGGTCATCTATTTAGGTGAAGATACTATGTACATACCAAATTTGGTTGAAATCGGTTCAGCCAGTTCTTCCCAGATATATGCGCACGGACGGACGGACATCACCGAAATTTGTATCGACCTTGCCATGGGAACCCCTCGGAACTCGTGAAATTTGTATTAACTACATTACGATCCCTTCGGTTCGAAAATGTGTCTCATAAAAACATTGATATTGGTGAAGGATTCATCAAATTTTGTCAATTGGTTGCTGAGATATCTTTAAAAAACCGACATTTGGACCAACAATAGAGACCCTCGGGCCCATGTGGGCCTATTTGAATTATTTTTGGCATTGCAACTCTCATGATCAACTTGAAGCTGCTGCAAAATTTTGAAGCTCCTACATTTATTTTCTGAAAAGTTACGACTGCCACAGACAGACACACAGACAGCTTCTTTTATTATTATAGATATAGTCGTCATTAATATTGTTTGCGACACACCTCCCACATCATTGTGGCGCAACACACCGGTTGAGAACCACTGCCCTATAATAAGACTTAAAGAACACTTGACACACGCAAAATACGATAGACCAGAAAAACCAGCCGTCGCAAAATCTATAAACATCGAAACGCGAAGATGAATCTCAATCTCGAAAGTATAGATATTGCTCAAATTAGTTCCTGTTTTACACCCATCCAATCCACGTGGCTATCGTCCAATTCACCCTGACCGCACCCCTCTGAACGACCGGGTATAAAGGACCTAGGTAGTGACTCCGCATCACCACTCAATTTGAGTCAAATACTTGGCCCTGAAGATAGTCGCTTAACGACCGAAATACGTATAGGCGTTAAAACTGAGGTAGGTCGTCGACATCATCGGTCCACCTCATAGCTTTTTCATCGACATTGTTGGTCTCTTTCATCATCGTTGTTGGACTTTTGCCTCATTTTCGTTTCTGGCCATTTTCTCGACGGGGAAATACATACTATCTCAGCTGGCTTAAGGAAAAAACATGGCCTCTAACATTGTTTTCAGTCAGCAAAAGTTCAACCATTTACTTTCATAAAACTCATTGCTTCAAAAACAGGTTATTCTCAAGAACTGACTGACAATTACAAAACATACTTACACAAAATCTTTTCCCCGCCATGCATAGTAACCGTTGGAACCATCCTGTTGTGTAAACGAAGTTTCATCGATCAAGTTCCTTATAAAATTGCCTTCCGAAAAATGATTTAAGTCGCTTTTTTTACAACAGCCTCTTCTTTTAGAAACTTTTCTGCAGGGGAAAGGAAAAATAGACAAATTTTCTAAACTGGAAGTAACGATTGCAATGCGGTATACGACGGACAAACCAGAAGAAATTCCATCACTAATGGCTAAGGAACTCAAAAGATGTTTTGAAAACACTTTCTCCATTTCTGATTTCCCAAAAAATTCTAAATAATTGACACAACTATAACTTTATCCCCAAAATCCTCGACATATTAAGTAAAAAACATAGGGTTAATATTTTAGAGCAATTTAAATTTTACACCACCTACAAACCCAAAGATGGACTCTTGTAAACGACAATCTCTCTCCCTCTCACTGCCCCAGGTTCCTATTGGTCCTTCCTTCTTTTACTTAGCGCCACCACCCGCTTGCTCAAGTTAATTCTCCCCACTCACCTTCATTTACCTCTCCCCCCACCCTCACTCCTACCTCACATTAACTTTTGCTGGTATGCCGATGACTCTCTATCATTCCTCTCGAAGTCTCTTGCTTATAAACCTTGCCACTAGAGCAGTGCAGTGCAAACTTAAAACATTCGCATCGGTACCTCTTTCGGTACTTCGTCCTTATCTGCGTACCCCTTCTTCCAGTGCCTTAACCATATCTAGTTTTTTAGAAATTTTAAAATTCAACACATATCTACACATAATGTTCAAAAAATAAATGAAGAAATGTACAGAAGCTTATGAACTTTATTAATGCTGTCAGTTAAATGTAAAGTAATAATCAGTAAATTTAAATTTGCATATTTATCTAGAAATGAGAAAGTTATTCAATGCGAGGAGTGGAACTGCTTGTGACCAGGCAGTAGGATTGTCTATAATAATCCAAGAGGTTGATTAGCCAAAAACACACACACACATTACAGCAGGTATATCAGGCTCGATGTTGGTGAGCGTAAGACTAAGATGTGGCTACACGTCAATAAGAAGGTTTCGTTCTTTTGTTTTGATACCAACCAGCGCTGAGAAAGCCAACCCACACATGTACGAGGTGGGGAAGGACAGAAGATACTTGTAACTGCTTTGTCCGATAGGGCTGAAATACTCGAAACTAACACTCAACCAAAATCATGTCAGCAGGGCCGGCCCAAGCCGGGCAACCCGGGCGGGTGCCCGAGGCGCCAAAGTCTTGGGGGCGCTAATCCGATCAACTATCTATGCATTACTTGTAAGTGAAAACATATTTTATATCAATTTATAACGCCGAACCGGCTGAAATGCTGATGGCATTCCTTTTCTTTTTTCTTTATCAGTAATTTTTACAGTGATGAATAAATTAACACTTTGTAAATATTTCAACAAACATTTACAGAGGAGGACACTGGAGTACCATCTCGCCCGAGGCGCTAAAATTCCTCGGGCCGCCACTGCATGTCAGTGTCTTTTGCTCAAATGCTGTTGCAGGAAGCCATCTGAAGCTAGCTCCAAGTGCTGTTCTTTTTCTGAATTTGTGAGGTAATTTGGCAATGTTTGGATTCTGATGAGGAAAGGGTTCCTTATTCACACAAAGCTGCCTTCTAGTCAGGGACGTACATACGAAGATCTTTCTTCAAGCTTTTCAAATGCTCCTTCATAGTTTGCAATATCAGCATCGATTTTTCTTTAGCTGAGTTATTCACAAAGTCATGAAGGGATGGAAAGGAATCCAATTCGCCACGACTAAGGCGTTTGCCCCACAGCTCCGATTTTACTATCATCGCGCTGACTTTATCTTGAACATGGAATGTGAGTTTGCCTTGCAAGGATATATTAAGGATGTTCAAATGAGCAAAGATATCTGCAAGGTATGCTAATTTACATAGCCATTTCCATTAACGCATACGGTCTCGCAGGTTGAAGGTTTCATCAAGAAAAACTTGAAGTTCTTCTCGCAGCTCAAATAGGCGAGCGAGGATTTTTCCGCAAGAAAGCCAACGTATTTCGGTGTGAAAATTGGAACTGTGTATATTCACTGCCCATCTCTTCTCAAAGCTGAGAAAAAAACCTTGCATTCAGTGGCCGGCCTTTCGATCATTTTATCAGCTTCATTATGTACTTGCTTTCAATCTGCATGCATGTCCTGGGTGGCGAATGCTTCCCTGTGTATACAAGAGTGAGTCGATTTTGCTTCCGGTGCAACGGCTTGAATACGTGCAACGACTCCTTTCTTTGAACCGGTCACGGATCTGGCGCCATCCGTGCTTATTTCAACACATCGACTCAAATCTGACTACATTTGATGAAATCATCAATAACTCTAAAAATAGTTTCACCAGTTGTACGTTTTGGTACAGGTTGGTAGAACAACATATCATCATGGACTTTCCCATTCAGCTCGCACCTGACATACATCAAGAGCATAGCTAAATTCACAATATCGATAGATTCATTTGCTTGCAGTGCATAGTAGCGTCTCTGCCGTACTCGTAACAGTAATTGCTTTTTTACGTTTCTGGCCATATCTGTGATTCTACCATGAACAGTGTTATTTGACAGGGAAACACGATCAATCGCTTTGCTTGCTTTGTCTCCAACCATCACTTTCGCCATAACAATGGCCGCAGGTTTAAATAGTGTCTCGCCAATCACCCCTGCAACCCCTGACTTTGCTATTAAGTACGACACACTATATGAGGCTTCCAATGATTTCACATTTCCACCTTCCGTCACACTGAGCATTGTTTTTTGGTGCTTTTGGAGAGCCTTTTGTCTATTCTCGAAGAATTCTACTGGTTTTCCATGGTATCCTTTATGTTTCCTATCGAAATGGTGCTTTAAGGTGAAAGGTTTCATAATATCAATTGTGAGAATCTCATAACAAACCACACATACTAGGTCCCGCCTCATCGCCAGTCCACGAAAGTTCCAATTTAAGATAATCTTCATCGTATATTTATTTTTCGTTGAGTTATCACTAACACTTTCATTTCCAATTTTCTACACTGCGTTTCAAAGAAGCTGTTTTTATCCACTGATCCATCGTAAAGAGGTTTAACAGAAAAGAGAAAAGGAGAGAAATTTTGTATATTGATGCACTGCACTCAGAAACGTGTTGCTTGCTACGATCTTTTGACTATTACTAGAAGTAGTAATTCACATCACTTATTACAAGTATGGCGCATGCGCATCTACCAGAAAGACAACTGCGCCGCAGGCCTCGGGTTATCGTGCGTCAGAGGCTTTGGCCGGCAGCAGCTGCTGTATATTTGTTTATACAAGTGCTGCCATATGTCGCCTAACGCATCATATTTGTTGCTAATTATGTAAACTTGTATTTATATGTAGTGACTCTAGCATTACGTGCAACTCAGGATCTGTCGTACGCGTGTAAACCCCGCCTATCCTTCGTCGTCACCATACATGACCTGTTGCTATGCCCTTCCTTCGGTATTGGCTTCGCGGCTTCAGCACGCTATAAGGAATTATATCAGCAATGAAAGTGCGAGCTGACTTAGCAATAAAACCGTTACTGCTAAGGTTTCTGTAAACTTCGCTCTCGCCATGAGTATATGCCTCCTAAAGATTCAGCAGTTGACATAAAGAAAAACAAATTTATTTACGATATGTACAAATTCTAATGTTATAGCAATTTTAACGGCATTCTAATCAAAAGCGTTTATTAACCGCGTTGCGGAAGCGTCGTTCACTACAGTTGCTGTCGCGAGTAGGAACGGATGGGTCCACTCACTGCCTTCACTCTCACTCGTTTCCGAAATAATTTCCATGAACACTTTCATCTCTCTTTCCATTGGTTTTCTGTCCATTATAAACGGATTTCAAAGGTGAATTTTATGAAAGATAACTCGCAAGTTCAACTCTCAAAACAAAGGTCTAATAAAGAGCGAGGATGATGCTTGTAATTCAAATTTTATTCTTCTGTCTTTAGTCAAAGATTAAAAACTTACCTTTCACAGAAAATGTTTTTAAAATATTTTAAAAATTAACAATTTTAATTTCTATCCGTATCACTAACACAATATCAATGAATAATTGAATACATATTTGTTTATATTTGTTAGTCGTATTATTCACCATACCTAACGTGTTATTTAAATTTAAAAATAGCGTAGAAATTTCGTGAATATTTGGACAGATGCGACGCGAACATATAATTCCGATCAATCAAATGCAATTACATGAGACCGAAAACAATGCAAACAACCTAGAAGACGAAAATTTCTCACGTAAAAATGCGTCAGATTTTCTCGTTAAAGACTCAACTGTGGACCGATACAACGCGTATTTAAAAACACGGCAGGAAAATAAGACGTCGTTATTTTAGATGTTTGTTGATTCTAAATAACTTTAATACGCAAATAATTAATACGCTGCACACATTCTTACGTTCATCAAATGGAGAAAATAAATATGTACTCCTGAAATTTTGATCAAAAAACATAACGGAAAATATTTTAATTATAAACATTTTTCTTATTCTCCCATTTAGCTTCGTATGGCGTGACGGAATCATATAGCTTATTAGGCGTTCTATAAGATCGAAACGATAATAGCGGAACGCCTTATGGGCTCGTCTCCTCCGTCCGTCCGTCCGGATGTTTCATCTCCGACACTACTAGACAGGTATTCATGAAATTTGGTATTTAGAACATTATGACAAATAAAATTATATACCTACATGGCTCACATAGCATAATCAGGAGTGACATTTTATTGGTGACAAAAAATGAGCTTTCAGTCAAATCTCGTAAACTGTTGCTTATATAAAAAAAGTCTTCAAACAACATTTGTAGAAGTAATCAAATAGAAAATGTTTTGTCCAATACATTTATATCGAAGGAGTAGCCATTTACATAAACACCAAACAAGAAAGCCGTAATTCACTATCAACAAAAAATTTCCATCGTGTTATTTAATTGTTGTCAAGTAAAAACTTAAGTAAATAAGACCAACTATAAATACTTTTAATTTCTTTTATTGCGCCTACAGCATATAGTAAATGAACTGCAAGACTGACCTCTGATTCCCCGCTATTGGTAAATCTCATGACTATAATTATTTCCCTATAAATTCTTATTCTGAATGAATTTGTCTTTTCATTTAAGGAGTTAACTGGCACCTGCATGCCCATTTCAGAGTAATTCATTGTCACCTGCAAATCTAACTGATTTATCTGAGCTGCCTCCTACTTTTACCCCCGTTACATCTTTCCACGCTTCTCTTAACATATCTTCGGTCTGCTGCTCGAAAGGGCAGCGGGCACGAATCCTGCGAAAGTAGGATTTATTTCCAAAGTCGCCCGACCCACTGTTTGTGTAGTTTGAGGAGACCGCGCAAAGTCAGCGTTCCGTCCTTCGGAAGGGACTTTAAGCCGTTGTCTCCCTTGGTGCTCTTCGTTAAGAGTAGGCTAAGTCCGGCACCGGGTTTCCCTTCACCCTTGTCTGTGTTCCGTTTGGAAGGAGCTATGGCTATAATAATCCAAGAGGTTAGCCAAAAATACACACACCCACATTTCTTCGGCATAAATACTGAACAGTGCTGGAAGGGGTGTGCAATCCTGTCCCGCTCCTCTTCCTAGCCTTGCCCAATCTGATTCTCCCTCTGCTACCCTTACCTGCACAACCTGGTTCATATACAGATTTCTGATTATAAGTCAATCTCTCTCATCTATTACTCTTTTCCTCAACGCCTTCATTGGCCTAGGTCAGTGGCGGATTTACGCCTCCTGGGGCCCCTGGCGCTAAACATTTTGCGAAAACGCAATCCATCCATTTTCCATTTTATTTAATGGGGAAATTGTCCCCGCTTAAAGCGATTTTGCTTATCGTGCAAGTTTTCACAAACGTAACTACCGCGTTACTATATAGTGAAATCGCTTCTAACGGCATCTTCCGTTGTGACATCTCTTAACAATCTTTTTTTCTATGGAAACATAGAGAGGTTCCAGTGATTTTTAAATTGAAACATTTAATATTTCTGAGATTATATACACGAACATTTTTTCGGGGCTCTTGGCGCGCGCCATTTGCGACTCCCCCTAAATCCGCCACTGTCCTAGAACCTAAAATTCTGTCAAAGGCCTTTTCGAAATCAACAAAGCTCACGAATACATACTGATTGTATTCAATGTTTCATTCTACCAAAGTCTTCATCACCCCTATGGCATCTCTAGTTTAACGATCTTTATGAAATTACAACTGATCTACACCTGTATATAGTTATTCACTTTTCCTTCTATCCTCCCATTCAAAATCCTAAAAATAACTTTTGCTGCATTAAAAAATTAAACTTATTGTTCTATAATCCCCATTCATTCTTTTGATTTATACTTTTTCTTCGAGAGAACCAAAATTAATCTAGTAATAAAGTCATTAGCCACTCTCCCTCTTCATATATCTTACGGGATAATTTACAAAAGCCCTTTTTCCCCTATTTTCGTAATTCCTTCAATATTTCTATAGATCATCAACTCCTACTGCCTTCTTTGACTTAATATCCCTAATAGCCCTTTCAATCTCCTCAATAGATTCTGGCTTATTATCGATTCCATATAATTCTTCAACATACTCTTTCCTCACATCCTCTGGCTCAAATAACAGTTTATTGTTTTTAGCGCTGTTTTTAAATGCTTTACTTTTTCACTTTGTCAGTTCGTGCACAAAATTCTGAAGCAACGAGAGTAGTTGGGAGCTAAAATTATCTGAATAGTTTTATCTAATATGTTCCCTATTAATTTTGGGGTCAAGCCCTTTGCCTGTTTATCTTTTAACAAGGTTTTTAAAAAAACTTATGAATTCTCTATACCGGTCCGTTACTATGGTAAAGTTTCGTGTTGTTTGCGTCGCTACAATAATAAAAGCAATACGTAAATACGTCCAATTTACTTTCGACAAAAGTGTATAGTTGTCCACAATAAAACTCTGGGAAAAGAGAAAGAGAATAGGTCGGAGATTCCGAAATTTACGTGAACATTTTTTCTAATAGCATTTTAGAATCTGCTTATGCAGTTGTTTTTTTAATTTGTCTTTAATTGTAACCAAAGTATTTCTTGTTTTCCGTTTACTCCACTTTTTCATTCGATAAGTCTATTCCGCCTCGTCTCTACATTTCCTCCATGTCTTCATATTATCCTTCCCGCCACAACTCTCTTGCCTTTGCAAATTTCCCTCGTAATCTTGTTGTTTAATTCTTGAAACATTATCCTTCCGTTTTCAGTATTAACCACCCTCCGACTCCTCTCTGTCTCTGTCCTTTTAAGCACCCCATTGTAGCCCAGGGCTTCCTTGTCCCTATCGTTTTATTCGTGCTTTCTATGATAAATTCCTTCATAACATACTAGTTGTTATCAACCTGTCAGCATTTTTTAAGGAGCAGTACCAACATAAAAATCGAATTATTGCTTCAAACATTTGCTGAAGCAGACATTAAATGGCAGTTTCTTCATCAAAACATTCAGACCAACAGACGGGCAAACTGATACAACTTGCACATAGATATAGAGCACTGACTCAATTGGCGAAAAAAGCGTCTAGGAGGAGCTGCTTCAAACAGACGGAAAAACTGAACGCATAAGATGATTTTTTTTATCGCTAAAAATATCGACCAAAACTATAAGTGAAACAAATTCAGCTCCGCGCGTTTATATTCATTTTTAATAGATGCCATATATTAATTACGCATCCTTTCCATGAAGCTAGCCCTAATTCAAATTCAGAATAAACCGGGATCAAACTTATCCCTTAAGAAATCTACAACGATCGACATTTATAAGTGAGACGAGTGCTTTCATTCGATGCACAAACAGCAGATTCTCTCAATGCGACTGCCTTTCTAACGTAAAGTCGCATAAGCGATTGCAAACGACTATCTTCACCGCTAAGCATTCTTCTGCTACCGCGATTCTCGCACTTTCAATGGCACCGGTTTCATAACACACACCTGAATTACGCGACTACACATACAAGCAAAAAGTCTTACACAGCTGGTCGCTAAGGGCGCTCCGGAAGGAACAATCTCCGCTAGCCGTGGTGGGAGACCACAACCTACCCATTCATAATCCTTAACCAATCGTTATGCTCCACGTAAGAGAATGAACCCTAATTGAAGAATCACTCAAGCGCGAAAACCCTTTCATGGATCAGAGGACTTGGAATCACTTCGCCTTTTACTCTTAAGGAACGCACCAGGTCCATTACCCTCTCTCTCCCACCACCCATCGTCTCTCCCTTCCTTCCACTCCGTCTTTCCCTCCCTTCGTCTCTCCCTCCCTCCCACTCCCTCCATCTCCCTCCCTTCATCTCTCCCTCCCTCCTCTCCTTCCCTTCCACTCCCTCCTCTCCTTCCCTTCCACTCCCTCCGTCTCTCCCTCCCTTCGTCTCACCCTCTCTCCGCCTCCCTGACTCCACCCCATCTCCCTCTAAAAACTTACCCCTACTCCGTTGGCCCAGAGGCTGCCCTCCTTCCCCTTCGCCTGCCCCCTCCCCCTTTGTCTGCCCCCCTCCCCCTTTGCCAGTTCCTCTCCCCCTTCGCCTGTCCCCCATCCCTTCCGCATTTCCTCTCACTTCCAGTGAGCCCAACCCTTAATCGCGGTGCTCAACCTAAATCCCCACAGATGAGCCTCAGTCCGTGGACCCTGAGATTAGAAAAGGATGGAAGAAGATAGAGAGAGAGAGATAGAGAGAGAGAAGGGAAGGAGAGGTTGTTTGGATACAGATCAAACGGGGACAGAAAGAGTTAAAGAGGGGAATAGCGATGCAGAGAAACTTGGGAAGTTTGGAAGAATAAGAGAGAGAAGAAGGTGAGGAAGAGAGGAGAGAGAAAGGGTCAGGAGAGAATAATATCGATTGGGAGAAATTAAATGAATGATAACAACATTTCCATCAGATAACGCGGGATATTTTGCAATAAGTAGTAATTACACACATGGGTGCGAGCTGCAAGTTCAAACCAAGAGACTGAAAATTTAAATCCGCAGTGAATTTACAGCTGCAAAATATTCGAAGAGTTAACAGATGAGAAGAAGAAAAAAAGAGGCGGAAAACGACTTTTCCTGAAATCGGTTAAATATGGCGAAATGGGTTTTCTCTACCATTTGTCGGAAAGCGGCTTAGACTTGAAATATCGATATATTTTCCAAGATGGCAAGAAGCGAACTTGACTGAGATGTGAAGTGACTGTTCCATATCATTCACGAATTAAGACATACGGCTTTAAATTAAACGCATCAAGCTCCATTTTAGGCCGAAAGGAAAAGCGTATGAAAATCGTTCTTTCGCTTTATCGCTCCTCTCGTCCCCTCACCGTTTCGACCACGCCCTCCCACCTCGCCTTCCCTCCTCGCCCTCCCACCTCGCCCTCCATCCTCGCCCTACCTCCTCGCCCTCCCTCTTCGCCCTCCCTCTTCGCACTTCACTTCCTCACATTCGCTGGTATTCCATTTTCCCTCGCCTCCTCCATCTCACTTTATTCTTCGCATAGCTCATTGCACCCACCATTCAATAATTTTCGCAGAAGAGGTTCATCCTAATTTAAAGCAAAAAGAAAGGCGCAGAGGGCGCGCTATCATGTTCTCGAGCGGTCAGATGCTTCACAAAGCATTTTTTAAATAAAAAAGGCCATTGTTGCGGCATGCGCATGCGTATAGAGTGCGCATGTATGGAGGAGATGGGGGGACCTTTTGTGTCGAGGGAGGGAGAGTGACAGAGTGAGTTTATACGTGTGTTTCTTTGCGTGTGTGTTAGTGCGCGCGCGTGTGAGTGGAAGTATTCGTGCGCACGGAAGAGAGGGAGAGGAAGGTAGATGTGCACCAGACATGGCCGCAAACAAGGTGGACTAATGCTCCGCGATTACGCCGGATCGAGCCTATCGAAAGCTTCGGATCTGCAATTCTCCCTGCCCTCCCATCTCCTCTACTCCCTCCTCTCCCCTCCCCTCTCCTACCCTCCCTCCTCACCCCTCCAATCTCTACTCATCCCTCCTCGCCCATTCCATCTCTTTTCATTACTCCTCACCACTCCCATCTCTACTCATCACTCCTCATGGAGGGGTGAGGGTTTTTACCTTCCTAGGTTTTACCCACAAACATCTTGTCTTTCTTAGAAGTTTTCCTGAATATGTACCTATCTATTTCTCTCTCTGTCTGTATTAGAATTTATTTATCTTAATCGTTTTTAATGGAATTTAAGGTTTTTAAATATAATGTAACAACAATGACGAAGGGTTAAATGCAAGAGTGGACCTTATGGTCTAAATTTCTCCCGAATAAAGACATTAATTTATCTCACCCCTGCCATCTCCTCTCCACCCTTTTCACCCATCCCATCTCCTCTCCTCGCTCCTCACCCCTCCCATCTCTACTCATCCCTCCTCAATCCTCACTCCTACCCTATCCTCTCCTCCCTCCTCACCGCCCCAATCTCCTCTCTTCCCTCCTCATCCCACCAATCTCCTCTCCTCCTTACTCACCTCTCTCATCTCCTCTCCTCTCTCCTCATACTTCCCATCTCCACTCATCCCTCCAATCTCGGAATGGGACGTTTCGCCGCCGTCGTTAATGAATTTTTAGTGCATTGGCAAGAATAGGCGGAATCGATTTAAAGGAAATTGGGTATATAGAATCTTCACATAAATACATGACGTGCTTGGGATTTTGTACCTGAACTATCCAGTAGAAGTGCCAAAATTGCAACTTGAAACATCTGCTATCACGAAATCGGAATAGATTGGCCCAACCAGTTTCAACTAAATTTGTTATATATAATCTTCTAATAAATACGTAAATAAACGTTATATTTGAACCGCTTCGAGCCAACAGGGATGCCACTAATGCAAATTTTTTTTTCATGAATTTTTTTAGGGACTGGCCAAACTGATGACAAAGAAATTTCGTATGAAGGTTTTCAACACATTAAATATAAATCAAGACTTTTTATAGATATAAAATGCATGACTGCACATACAAGGAATAATAAAATTCTTTACACATATTTGTGTTGAACTTTCCGCATAACTTTCAACGATATTTAATATTTATAGCTTATACATATAGTATTCGAAGTCATAAAAACATATTGTTTAAGATCAGAGAAATAGGTGTGCCATAATAGCAAACTAAACTCTTTAAGTAATGACAGTTTGAACGGAAGGGGATTCTACGTATTTTCGTCCAAAGCAGTTAATTATATTTATATTTATTTTAGCACTATGAAAAGTAAGGAAAAGTTTCCATTTCTGAATTTTAAACAAAGTAGTTGAAAATTATTTTTATTTCAATGATTAGATATTTCCCTTTGGTAAAAGTATTAATTGTTATAAATACTTATTACAAATAATGAGAAATTCATGTGGTGGCCACATCATATTTTCTTAATATAAGAATTAGGAATTGGTGGAATATAACGATCTGTATATCCTATGTAGACAGTCATGAGCTGTAATGTTAGGAACATTTTTGCATCGAAAAAAGTCTGCTATGACCGAATCGAACCCTGGTCTCCCACTTTCCGGGCGGATATTCTACCACTGAAGTATTGTAGCAGATCAATTTTCTCGTCTCTGAACACGGATGTTTACTTGGTTGGGTTCCGAAGGAGCCAAGCTAATCATAGCAGACTTTTTTCTCGTTTCAAAAATATTCCCAACATTAATAGTTTATGCCTGTCTGTATAGTATCTTCAGATCGTTATATTCCATCAATTTCTAGATTGGCAATCTCACCATTTGAGAGGGAGGAGTTTTCCTCGACTTATATCTTGGAGGACGTCTGTTGGGGCTGGTTGATTCTAGCTTGGCTAGTTCGGGCCACAACCTAGAAAACATCCGCGTTCAGAGACGAGAAAATTTATCTGCTACGATAGTTCAGTGGTAGAATATCCGTCCTGCAAGTGGAAGATCCGAGTTCGATTCCCGGTCATAGCAGGCATCTTTCCCCTTTCAAAAATAAAAATTAGGAGTTTGAGACTTACACAAAAATAAGTATAATATTTGTTTAAAGCCAAAGTAACTATTATGAAAGATTTCTATAAATTACCGACATATTTCGTAATAACTACATGATTACGAGTAGGTACTACAGTCGACCTAGAGTATTCTATCGAAGTGATCCTACTGGGTATACTGCCTTGTATTACATTGGTGATTTTAAGTTGTAAGGCAAGCTCTATTTCTTCATATTACAATTGTTTATTAATTTTGTCCCTATAATCCACATTTCCGAGATAAAATATTTCTTTAAAACTAACAATCATTAGCAAGATTTTGAAGTACACATCCTACATCCAAATAATTGAAAATTGCAATTTTATGATTTCTTGCACAAATTTCTAAATAACGCTTGGCGGCGAAACGTCCTAGGCCTTCCCATCTCTACTAATCCTTCCCATCTCTCATTTCTCCTCGCTTGCCTTACTCCCCTAGTTCCTCCTCTGTCCACTCTTTCTTTGCTATTCTATTCCATTATTATCCTCTTCCGTTTTTATTCGTTGCTTTTCTTCTTCTCTAATTACCTTCTCCTCATTTCCTCCTCCACTCTCTCCTACGGCTCCTCTTCGCTCTCCCACAATCTATTCCTCCCTCCCTTCCCCCCCCCCCTCCTTCTATACCCTTCCTCTCTTCCTACCAGTCTTTCGATGGATATGAGCGATTAACGCTCGACGTTTCGTGGTAATCCCGGGCCGCGGATGGGCTTTACAAGCCATAGGAGAAGGAGTGGGGTGAGAGAGAGGGAGATGGATGGAGGGAGAGGGGAGCGACCGTGGGCGCCGTCATATGATAATAGAGCGAGCTCGGACTGCATGGTACCTTTCAAGTGGCCCTATTAATTATTTATGAATATCGCCCCAAAACTAGATTTTTTTTAAGTATCCCGAAAGTGAAATTATATATTTTTAAATTTTGCTTTGATTTTGATGTACGATAGAATCACGCCAAAAAATGTGAATTGTCATTATTTTGCGTTTAAAATAAACATAATGTCACCGAAATTGGATGAAAATTGGGTACCTTTGCACAGGCACAGCGAGACTCGCACAAAATCTGAACCTTTGCAATGCGCCTCTCATTCACTTTGCTCTCGTGGCATGTCGCCTAAGGCGCTTGTGATGTGGAACGAATGTTGCTCATTCACCCCTCGGAGATTCGCAAGCGCTGATACGGTTTGGTAGGGGGGGATGGGAGGCGAAGTTTGGAAAGGGAGGAAGGAGAGCGGGATGAAAGGCTCAACGCACGGATCCCGGTAATGCGCTTCCATCCAAAAAGTACTTAAATCTTCCGCGGCTGAACCCTCCCTCCGACAAAAGGCGCGCTTTCATCCTGTCCTGCTAGGTAGCGCAGTGGTGCCGTGCTCTGCGGCATACAGGGTCCCGGGATCGTGACCGCATTGGCAGACTAGCAAAGATGATGTTATTGATGAAGTAGTCGCAGGTAGCAGTGGGCAATGGAAGGTCGAGCCCGAAATGAATGACCATATCCATTAACTTCCTTATCGTCCTTATTCTATCCCGTCCTCTATCCCGTCCTCTATCCCGTCCTCTATCCCGTCCTCTATCCCGTCCTCTATCCCGTCCTCTATCCCGTGCTCTATCCAGTCTTCTATCCCGTCCTCTATTCCGTCCTCTATCCCGTCCTCTATCCCGCCCTCTATCCAGTCTTCTACCCCGTCCTCTATCCCGTTCTCTATCCCGTCCTCTATCCAGTCTTCTATCCCGTCCTCTATCCCGTCCTCTATCCCGTCCTCTATCCCGTCCTCTATCCCGTCCTCTATCCCGTCCTCTATCCCGTCCGCCATCCAGTCCTCTATACCGTCCTCTATGCCTATTTCTTCCTCCACCCAAACTCGCTGCATACCTTTCTCCTAACAACTTTCTCCTCTGCCTCCTTCAAATTTCTCTTCCTCTCTCCATCTCACTCATTTTCGCTAAGCCCTCTTTCATATGTTCTCCTCCTCGAAGTACCTCCCATTCTCCGCCTCTTTCTCATAATTTATTTTTCATACTATAGTCACAAATTATTTTTCCTCACTCGCTTATCAGCATCGCTTCGCTTACTCATATACATATCTCTAATTCTCATGGTTCTTCCCTCACTCTCTCCTTTGACTCCTGCCTCCCCCTCTATCTCTTTCTCTCTCTCTTTCCTCTTAACCTCTCCTCCTTCCCTCCTTAATATCCACTCTCTCTCTCTCTCTCTCTCTCTCTCTCTCTCTCTCTCTCTCTCTCTCTCTCTCGCCATGGCGTAGAATTACAGAATTACCGACACTAATACTCCTCACCTCATGTATCTCTGCCCGCGAAAGAGGATAAAAACTGCTTCCCGCCAATCCCATGGATCTCTCCCACTAACACCCATCCTTAAGCGGCGATGAGCGCGCTTTTCGGCAGTTTTATTTTTTAATCACGGGCTCCCTCCCGCGGATTTCGCCGGAACTGGGATTTTTTGCCCCTCTGACCGCTGCCTCGCGCTCATTATTTTCCCCGTTCGACGGTCGCACCTCATTGGTTCGCCGTGGAAATGAGGGGGGATTCCCGCCAAATGGATTTAATGAATGGTCCGAGGATAACGACTTCGGATATGAATAAAATAAAGCGATTCCAAGGGAAAATCGAGAGCAACGCAATCTCTTTCCTCCCCTCTAAACTTTATTTCTGGGTCTTTTTAGTGGTTTCGTCATCATTTATTCCGCTCCTTCTCCTCCTTTTCCACTCTTCAATACTTTTATTCTCGTCGATTGCACTTACTCATAAAGATTTATTTCAAATTTATCTCTTGCTCCAATAAGAAGGGTTTTTTTATTGTTCTAAAAATTGCTAAATTTTAAAATTCAAAAAGATAAATCAAAACTCGTTTAAGTGATTTCAGAGATTTAGCCCGCCATTTCAGCATTTACGAAAATACTATTTTATCGTTCATAATCACTTCTCGAGGGGATATTATATGTAAGATATTCTCTGAATTTGAATACTAGGCGCATAAATATGTTTAAAGAAGGCTGTCATTATGATTTTGCTGAAGGACATGAAAATTTAATTACTATAGCATGTCCAATTATAAAAACGAGCCATTTGCCCAAAGGCAATTGATGGCGCAAATTGCAGACTTGCCGTAAGCGGGGTTTCTTAAGTCAAAAAGGAACATCTTAACATTAAATTGTATTTTATTTTATTCTTATTGCAGCCTAGGATACGGTTCTTACACAAGTATTTTTCCCTATAGAAACAACGAACCACTATTTTAAAACCTTCTAAACTTAATAAAGTCAATAAGAATTTATTGCAAGAATGAACTGCGTTTCAAGTTAAGTTATTAACTCATTCTCAAATCTTTGGGCGAATGTTTTTCTCGCAAATAAATGCCCTACAGATGAAGATATCTCCTCCGCATAGCCTTCGAAACTTGTTATTCCTTTTTTATATCAAAATAACCATAGTAAAACGACACTACTGATCAACAACGCTTTGCGTCATTTGTTTTATTACTGCCGGCTCTGCCTTGTCCTCTCCCTCTCCCAAACGAATCGACTTAGTATCCACCAATCAGCAAGCTGCTAGGCCGCACTCCATTCCATTCGCATCTCGCCGCACCCCCACCTCCCTCCCGCCTCTCTCCTGCATCCCACCCACCTCCCTTCCGCCTCTCTCCCACCTCCCTCTCTATAGCTTGCCATCAACGGTTCTATAAGCCAGCGGAGCATACGACGCCAGAGCTATGGACGTTAACGCCAGCCAAACCTACATTCCCGCTCGTACAATTCCCTCCTGCGCGTTGAAGATTAGAGAGCCGCCCTGTCCTCCATCCACTGCCCCTCCCACCCCCTCCCCCAATGAGTGACCCACGAGTCGATCTCAAATCCCGCGGCAAACGCCGAGGAGGAGATGAAAAATCGCAGAATCCCGACACGACGCATCGGTGTCTGCGTAAATGCCGCGTGTCCTATGGTAGAGGGAGAGAGAGGAAGGGAGGGGTGGGGGAGAGGAGGGAGGGAGTGGGTAGGGAAAGGGGATTCAAATACGGGATTAAAGGAAGAGAGGGGTCGTGGAGGGCCTGGGGGCTGGAAACATATGGATGACACATTTCGGTTGCTTGGGAATTGTGAATTGCTATCAACAAAGGCGATTTCTATGGTTAGGATTTGTTTACCTGTTGGAGAATGCAATGGCGGATACAAAGTGGGGGTAATAGGGTAATTACCCCCCCTAAGGGAGATTATCAGTCTTCATTAAAATATTATCTCAATTAATTTATTTTATATTATAGGCATTCTAGAAATATTTTTCAAATATCTAATTAGTTTATAATATACCCTGTATATTTATTATAATGATACGGTATTGTATTGCATAAATAGGTGACAGTAATTATATTTGTCTACTTATTTCTCCTCATAAGCTATGCAGCTAGATCCATCCCTGGGAGAATGTCTATGTATCTATCCGATGCATTTATGTAGGTACATAGGTACGAGAAATCAGTTCAAAGATGCAATATCAGTCTATGGTAATTTTAGCTGCTACAAAGTAATAGGTTGTGGGCATGTTATTCCATTATCTACTCAAATTAATTAGGAAATAGACGAAGTTTTTGGTCCTTATTAAAATTATTTCGAAACATTTATTGGCAATATTTACGAGTAAATTTCCTAAATACATAAGAAACTATTTATTCGACTCGTTAGCTATCGATAGTTATAATATCGAAACAAACGCGACTGCAAGAGCTACTGCTTTTGCGCGCAATCAATGACAAGTGATGAAATCATCATCTTCGTTAACTCAGGAGAGAGAAATGGAGCTCACCTTACGAATCTTACGCAGCAAATTCGTAGCTCCAATACTAGTGAAAAGGTATAAAAAACCAACGCCAGTGATGACGGCTCCTTTTTAACCTAAATGTTATGTTGATTTTCCAAACATTTTTTTTGCTATTGGAGTTGCCGATTTTATCAATTATCATCATTAGCAATCTTTCCGCATACAAGTCTTTAATTATAGACTTATGAAGTTTTTCGGGGCGAAGAGAATATGGAAAAACTGATTATGTTTGTAACTCCCTTTCCATTTTAATCCCTCTATTTCAGCATTTACAATTAATTAGTTCTGTATGTGTTCTGAAAGAATAACGCTTTTGCAGCATATAGCATGGCGCAAAACGATTCGTGGAAGTATATATCTAAATATTCGGAGTCGTCGTTTTTTTGTAAGGATAATAATTTTTCGTTTCCATAAAAATCAACTTAATTTGTGCCATTATAGGTTCTTATGGAGGAAATAAATGTCTAATTTCTAATATTGATTATCCGAAAGAATATCTCACGCATTATGATGGCGCCATAGTCGACATAGACGTAGCTCCTACTCACGACAGCCTCTCTTTGATGCTGCAGGATGCGTTTCCTATGGATCCGGCGCAACCAACCTTTTACTATTAAAGAATGCTTTCGCTCGCCGAGGCTTTCCATCGTGAAACGTGACGCTTAGCAACGAGTGAACGCACAGGCCCGGTGACGGCATGCATAATTCGGGACCGTGGGCCGTTCGGTGATTGACAGCAGGGAAATTGGCAATGGACGGGAAGGGAAGGAGTCGTATATCATTAGAGGGTGCGAAACCCCGCGTAATACCCGTTCCATAATTAAACCCGTGACTCCGAGGTTTATCGACGCTTAGCGATGGAGTTAGATCGGTCTTTTTAATTCGATTACTCTCGCAATCTAGCGGTAAAGATTAAATTTCTCCGGTTAATCACGGGAATTATACGGGACTAACCGTTATGGCCATGCAATGAGTATCTCATACCTAATAATAAGCGGCTGATATGGTTCGCGATCAGATGCGAATTCTCAATAAATCCTTGCAATCTGCGCAGCAAATGCGGCAAAGTACTTCATCCGACCGTGTTCTGATATTGCTACTTACGAGTCTATGAAGCAAATGTTACACCGTTATACGTATTGCATAATACTATCCATTGTTCTTCAGTTGGGCAAATCTGGATCGATATCCAGAAGTTTTTTCATCTCTTCACGGCTTAGCGGTCACTTTACTGTGAGCTGAAAGAGAGCATTTATTTCCACGGGAGCGAAATATTCGGTGGAATAAAATTTCGGTTGAAAATATTTGTTGGTTGCCCGTGACCGATTCTCATGAGTAATTTAAGCTTCCGTTTTACTTGATGACATTGACTGAATCGGTTTCATGAAGAATTGCGCGTGGCTCCTGAAAGCTATCCCATCGCGGAATTATTCACATTATAGGGAAATTCTCTCTAAAATTCAGCTGGACATCCTCAAAACTTGATAAAGCTAGTCTTGTAGTGCAGTGCTATAATATTATAATAATCATCATCATAGGTAGTCTGTACGTAGACAGCTCCGTGGTTATTCTTGGTTAAACCAGTTTCTCCTCATGCTCCAACTTTCCGCAATCTTGTTCATGTCTCCTCTTCCCCTTTCAATGTCGTCTATCAGCTGAAACCTTTTCCTACCGCTTTCTCTTTTTTCCTTCCATTTTCCTTCTAACACGTCGTCAGGCTAACTCTCTCTCTCTCTCTCTCTTCAGCTAATCCAGTTCGCCTTCTTCTTTCTTATATTCTGTATAATCATTCGTTTCTCTCCTATTCTTCTTCGTACTTCCCCGTTTATCATCCTATCTATCCAATAATCTTCAGCATTCTTCTCCAGCCGAAATGTTGAAACTATCCAAGTATTTTATATGATTTTTCCTTTGTGTCCACATTTCAGTTCTATACAAATCTATACTCCATACATAGCATTTTATCAACATCTTTTGAATATATTTCTTTATATTTCCTTTTTCTTTTTTCTGAAAGCGACTTTCTCTTTTGCTATTTTAGTCCTTATTTTTATCGGTACACTTTGCTTCTCTCTTTCCGATGTTTCCAAGGTATTTATAGTCTGAAACTTGTTCTAATGGCTTTCCTGCAACACTTAAGTTCAGATTCTCTTCTTTGCCTGATATTCGAATGACCTTGGATTTTTCTATATCCATTTCCATTCCGTATTTTCTACCTGTTATTATCAGGGCATTTATCATTTTATGGAGTTCCTTTTCCTTTCTTGCTAGAAGTACTCGATCATAAGCGTATTTTACTGTTCTTATATTCCTTCCTCCAATCGTGAGATCTCCTGTGTTTTCTAGCGCTTCTTGCAATAGTCTCGCTACCTTACCGTTATTTACTAAGCCGGTGTCAGCATCTGGCCTTCATAACTTGATTAACGTATAGGTACCTGATCAGTCTCTTGTCTTTCTAATAGCTTCTAATATCCTCAACAGAATTGCCCAATTTACTCCATCAAAAGCCTTCTGCCAGTCGACGAAACATACGCTGCAATCTTGACTTTATTCTGATACTATTCTCACTATACCGATAATTTCTCTGGCTCCACGTACTTTTTAAAGTCGAACTGATTTCATCCTAGCATTTTTTAAGCCTTTTTCTCTAGCCTTTTATTAAGAAACCTCTTGATGATCTTCGAAGTGTGTGATAGTAAGCTTATCGATGTAACTTCTCCAGAGTCGTAAATCTTATTATTTTATTTCTTAATCACTTGATAATTATAAATTTCTCACAAAACTATTTCTTTTACGTGAAAGCAGAAAAGTGTATCAAAAATTAAAACAATGTTTTCAACTTCCAATAAATATTTTATCATATCCGGAGCAATAAAATAGCCAAGCGTAAACTCAAAATATTAACGTGTTCAAAAAAACCTAATTACACCCTCGTTTTCTATAATAAAACCCTTGAGCTGTCTGTCCGGTAACAACCATCAAGAGTAGAGCACCACCGGCGGCATAAGATCCAGGGGCATATGTCCCATTTGAATCATAGTGCAGGATTTACTTGGCCTCCCCCATTTTAAATGATAAGCCGCGCGTCGCCTGCATTGAAGTCATGGGTTCGATTCTTGTAGCGTTTATTTTCTCTATTTGATTAACAAGGAAATGAGTGTAGCGCATTAATCATTCGAATTTTAATATCACTTAGAATCATCGAAGAAGATCGAAAATTGAAACTCAAAAATTTAATGTTATTTTCCGTGGAAATCTTTCGTCGTCTAGCTGATCTGCATTGCTGCCGGTATCGTGTAATTACGTATAATTCGCTGGGATTATAAATTCGCGTCGCGCCAGTTCACATATTCGCGAAGTTTTTACTATATTTTGAAGTTTAAACAATGTCTTCGTAAAGTTAAAAATACGACGGTAACGAATATAAATAAATATTCCATTATTCATTGATATTGTGTTAATTAATGTTCCAAGTCAGATATAGAGATGAAAATTGCTGAATTTTTAAAAAGATTTTGAGTACATTATCTGCGCAAGCAAATAATTTTTTATCTTTGACTGAAAACAGAAAAATAATATTTATAAATTTATTTTAATGAAACGGTTAATATACATTTTTAAAATTAAAAATATAAAATCCTCATCACAGTACGTTCCAAAAAGTTAAAAGTTTTGGGCACATAAAAGTTTCCTAGCGTAATGTTTAACAAATAAATATTCATTAATGTTTCTTTTCCACATAAATTTTACATGTCCGAAACTATTTTTACTTTCTGGAACATTCAATTATGTGAATTTTATATTTATTGTTTACTTTTTAGTGCACGTAAAGTTTGGCTTCATTAATGTTATTTTAATTTTATTTTAATGTAACATCTAAGTCATGCATACCCGTCATTATTTACGGGCAATTACACCAGTATATAATAACAAACTAATAACGTAGCGTCAGTAAGAGTTATTCAGATAAATTTTAAAAGTTTATCCGTATAAAGTTTTACCAAAATGACATTTATTATTGTTTACATTACTAAATAGATATAGATCCTTTCGCAATGATTCAAAGCAGTTGGTTGGCCCTATCAGGAAAAGTCACTCATATCTGGTGCAATCGCGTCTATTCCGGCGGATAGAGCAACGGAGGCATCTTCGCGAAAGCACATCTCGAATTGCCGTCTTCGCGTTAAGAACGTGTTTCTCTTGTCGGCCATGACGAAGTGCGGCTCCTTTCGGAAAAGAGCGGAGGGGGATGCCGCACGCAGGCGCCGCAGCGCGCGCCCACCCACGCCCACCAGGCGACGCGCACACACACACAAACACGAACTCCCTCCCGTCGCTAGGCAACCACACGCAGTAGCCGACCTCTCGGACCCTCCCCTTCCATCGCGCCCCACCCCCTGCTCTCACACGCACTCCGATCCCCTCCAAAGGACGCCTCCCGAAATGGCGGTCTCAGAAGGAGCGAGGTCCGAGGGACATATTTCACGACGCGGCAAAATAACTCCAGAGATCAGAGCGCAGCGAAACAAAAGAGAGTGAATCGCTGAGGAGGGGATGGGGAGGAGAGGAGAAGGGGGTGAGGGAGGGTACGAGAAGCACCTCTGAGAGGACGAATAGAGGCGTGTAATGGCGAGTTTTCATAGAAAAAACCTAGAGGAATAGTGGAAAACGGCAGCGGAATGTGGAGTTATATAGAAGTGATCAGGAGGAGAGGGAGAGAGAAAGAAAGGGAGAGAGAGAAAAAGAGGTAGAGAGAGAGGGAAAGAGATAGGGAGAAAGAGGGAGAAGAGAGGGAGAAGAGAGGGGGGAGAGAGAGAGAGATGGAGAAGAGAGGGAGAGAGAGAGGGAGAAGAGAGGGAGAGATGGAGAAGAGAGGGGGAGAGAGAGAGGGAGAGAGAGAAGGGGAGGGAGAGAGAGAGGTAGAGAGAGAGGTAGAGAGAGGGGAGTGAGAGAGAGGGACAGAGAGAGAGGAGCAGAGAGAGAGGGGCAGAGAGAGGGGATAGAGAGAGGGAGAGTGAGATAGGATGGGGCAGAGGATTCCTCTAATTGGAGGAAGGAATGAGGCAGGAGATCCTCTCCATTATATAGGACTCGAGTAGAGAATGAGAAAACCGAAGAAAGGGATAATGAAAAGATAAGAGGAATGGAGGTATGAAGGAGAGGAATCCGATAGAAATGGAGAGTCCATGTGGGAAGAGAGGTATAGAAGGGAATTTTAGATAGAGGAGACTGAAGCGGGTTAGTGCGTGCTGTTAGTAAGACCCCCTCTTTCATCCGGAGCAGTTCCATTATTTCCATCATTAGTTGTTCGGCCAAGAGAACATCGAAATGCCACTTGCACCCCACTCATTTCCATCCCTCCCTTCTTCCCTTCCCTTCTTTTTTTTCCTTCTATTTTGTTCAGCCATATCAATGTTAATATCTATTCATTTTGTCATTTTTGTGTTTATTTTATCAATGATCTATTCGTGTTGTGCCAATTTTTTTTTCTATATGATTTTCATTTATTTATTAACTTGTACTAAATTTCATTTATTGATGTCTCTAGTGAATCTCAGCAGGTTTCGCAGGTTTTTCACACCCTTCCTGTGTGGGTGTTACCTGTAGTGCATTTTTATTTGTTCTTTTTTCATTTCTTTCCAATATTTTTCTTTTTTACATATACTCTTTTATTGCTTGTATTTTTAGTGCTTTTCGTCATTGCTGAAAAGCACTATTATCTTCTTCATTTATTTATTAACTTGTACTAAATTTCATTTATTGATGTCTCTAGTGAATCTCAGTAGGTTTCGCAGGTTTTTCACACCCTTCCTGTGTGGGTGTTACCTGTAGTGCATTTTTATTTGTTCTTTTTTCATTTCTTTCCAATATTTTTCTTTTTTACATATACTCTTTTATTGCTTGTATTTTTAGTGCTTTTCGTCATTGCTGAAAAGCACTATTATCTTCGTAATATTCGTTCGTCCGTCCGTACGCATATATCAGGGAAGAATTGGCTCAACCGATTTCAACCAAATTTGGTACATAGAATCTTCACATAAGTACAGGAACAAAATGGCATATTTTGACCAGATCGACTCAGCAGGGGTGCCACAATTGCGAAGTTAATCCTTTTGGTGATAATGAATTTGGAAGGGATTGGCCAAACCGATTTCAACTAAATTAGTATGAAGAAGGTGTGCTACATTAAAAAACAAAATCACTATTTTTAATGTTGATATAGAAAGCAGGGCTGCCACAATACAACTAATAAATAATTTTTTACAATTATTTGTGTTGAACTGTCAGTCTCAATTTTAACCATATTTAAAATTTGTAATGTACACATATAGATAATATACAAAACCATAATAGCATATTTTAACCGGATAAACCAAACAGGGGTGCCACAATTACAAATTAAATTCTTTCAGTAATTACGGATTTGGAAGGAATTGTCTCAACGGATTTCAACTAAATGCTGTATATAAGATTTGTACAACATATCATAATGAAATCAAAATTTTTAAAGCGGATATAAAAAGCAGGGCTACCACAATAAAAAGTAAAATTATATTTTACACGTATTTATAGAGAACTGGCATCATGAATTTTAATCCAGTATGATACATAAAATCTTCATATAAATAAATAACCAAAATAGCATATTTCAACCGGGTCGACTAAAAAGGGCTACCACAATATCAAGGTGAATGTTTTTCTGTAACTATGAGTTTGGAAGTTTATAGCTGAATCGATTTCAAAAAGAAATTTCGCTTGTGGGGCGAGTATAGAATGACAAAATGAAATGAACATCTTTAGATAGTATCTAAAAAGCAGGGCTACCACCGTATAAGGAAAAATAATTTTCTGACTTCAAAGCAAATATATTAATATATGATTATACTGCTGCGAATTTGACGAAAAGCACATATGTACCACGGGAAACCCGTGCACATCCCAACTTGTTATCTATGGTTACCTTATATATTATAGTGCATGATATGATGGTTTGTTTAGTGAACTCTAATAGGTTTCGCAGGTTTATCACGCCCCCCTTCTATGTGGGTGTTATCCTGCAGTGTTTTTTTGTGTTATTTTTCCCACACAACTATATATCTTTTTAAAATTATTGTATTATTATTATATTATTATTAATTCTTCAATGTATTATTATATTCGTATCATGACAACGGGTTTAAATCTCGCCCAAATGAAGACCATATCTAATCCAATCTCCTCCACTCCCACCTCTCCACTCCACTCTTTCTCCTCCCCCATCTCTCTTCCTCTGATCACAGCGATAAAAAAATAATAACATGTCAAAGATTAATCGTCACTTGTTCGACAAACGAAGGAAATACTCGAAATTCAGTGTTCGATGCTTTGGTAACGTAAATGAAATTTCAAAGAAAACAAATAACGAGATAGTTCATAATGCACAATTTGCTATAAGGCCGCCATCGTATCCGTAATTCACGTATAGGAAGGCTAAAATTCAGGACCGCCGAAAACCATGTGACAGAGAGTATAGAGGCAGGCGGGGTTGGTAAGAATATAAAAGATATTGCAAATGAAATTCCCGAAAATTTGTCACAGAATTTAAGTGGTGAAGTGGATTAAAGCGATTGACGAGAGAGAGGAAATCGCTTTTGTTTCGTTTCGATAGGATCGCTCAGGGATTTGTCGGATAGAATTAACTGATCCAGACCGCTTTGGTATAACGCCTACCCATATAAATTAGTTCGGGTGAATTCCGGGCGATATTTTTATGGCAGAATACCATCCGAATAAGGGAGGCGTGTTTAATTTTTTCTCCCTGTCCACCGGGCAAAGGATGGGGACGCGGAAAGGGGGCGGCAGGGAGCGGAAGGGGGTGGCAGGGGGCGGGAGCCACCACTCTGCCCCCGCTCACTCCCTCCACGCTAAATCCGGGGATCGCGATCGAAGGATCTCGTCGAATCCCTCGATTTCCCAACCGTCGTATTACTTCGTTTCGTGTGATGCACCGCACCGACGAATGGCGTGCGATGAGGGTCGTGCGTCATTCGCACGCGAAGGCACTCGACACGCAACTACTGCAAAGTGAGCGAAAGAAAACATGCGTCCATGATTATAGGGCAGAAATATAAATATCTAGGCCGGATTTCGAGCTTAAATTAAAGACATTTTGGGAAGGATTCGACGCCTATTTATTCTCAATGCACAGTGAACTACGAAGCAGTGTTTATCGATACATAATAAATTAGAGTGTATTTAATCAATTTCGAGAGAATGCAATGCATGAGAAATTTCTGAATATTGATAATAAACAGAGGTGGATGGTGGATTTTTGAGGCCTTGGACTAATAATTTTTCGGGCTTCTCCACATAAGCATAATAAAATAACAATAAATATTAATAATAATAATAATAGATGATAACAATAATAATCACATATCCTACGTTCTGGTGTCAGAAGCAAAATTGATTTTTCTAGCAGCTCCTGTCAAACGCGTCATGTCGTTGCTGATGAAGTTGACTTGTTTGGCATGGAATGAGATGGAGCTACTTGGAAAGTAATTTAATAATTGTGGTATAACATACTAAGAAAAATTAGATCATTTAATGAATGATGCCATAATATAGAGAACTTTTTCATTTCAAATTACAATTGCATATATCGTACGCAGGGCACAAAAACGAAAATGATTTATGGGGGCCCTTAGACAACCGGGGCCTTGGGCTACAGCCCAATTAGCCCATATATATATATATATATATATATATATATATATATATATATATATATATATATATATCCGCCCCTGGTAACAAACCATTAAAACTGATTCATAATAAAGTAAGTCTGAAAATTGCAACAATTATATGTTATTTCCGATGAATTTGGACATTTATCGGTGTCTTTCTGAAAGGATATCATTAAACGCTCAGAGATATCTCGTGAATAAGAATCCCCTATACGCTATAAGGAATAATTTTGAAACAAGAGATAAATAAACACCGCCATGGCCGGGAATCGAATCCCGGCCATGGCATTAATTTTCTCCTGATTTCAAAATTATTATTAACTTTCCAGCTTATGCCTTTCTGCATAGTGATCTTATGATCAATTCACTCCATCAATTCCTAGCACTGCTTATACTTCCTCACTTCACGTTCAGTCATGCAGTTCATCTATCCTGCTCGATTTATATTGTTGCTAGTTCTACAGATTGATCATTATTGTTAGTGCTTTTCGTGATTCCTGAAAAGCACTATTATCTTCGTGATGTACGTCCGTCCGTTCGTCCATACGCATATATCAGGGAAGAATTGGCTAGACCGATTTCAACCAAACTTGGAACATAGAATCTTCACATAAATTCATTACCAAAATGACATATGTATTTCGACCGGGTCGACTCGGCAGGTGTTCTACAATTGAAAAATAAAACTCTTCGCTACTTATGAATTTGAAAGGAGTGGACAGAACCGATTTCAAAGAAATTTTTTGTATGAAGGAAGTGTGCAACATAAAAAACAAAATTAAGATTTATAGTATAAGTATAAAAAGCATGGCTCCCGCAATATAAGTAATAAAAAAATTCTTTTACAAGTAATTGTATGGAACTGTCCTCATCAACTTTAACCAAATTTAATATTTATAATGTACATACGTATATAAAACCATAATAGCATATTTGCATCAACCAAACAGGGGTGCCACAATTACAAATTAAACTCATTCCGTAATTATGACTTTGGAAGGAATTGCCTGAACGGATTTCAACTGAATTTTGTATATAAGATTTGTACAACATACCACAATGAAATAAAGATGTTCAAAGCTGAGATAAAAAGTAGGACTACCACAATTAAAAGTAAAATAATATTTCTTTTACACGTATTTCTAGATAAATGACCGCATGGGTTCAAATCAAATATGGTATATGTAATCCTCATATAAATTAAAAACCAAAATATATCAACCGGGTCGACTAAACAGGACTACCACAATACCAAGGTTAGAATATTTCTGTAACTATGAATTTAGAAAGTATTAGCTGAACCGATTTCAAAAAGATATTTCGTTTGTAGGGCGAGTATACAATGACAAAACAAAATGAACATGTTTAGAACGGGTCTAAAAAGCAGGGCTACCACAATATAAGGAAAATAATTTTCTAATTTCAAAGCAAATGCATTATACGACGGAGAATTTGACGAAAAGCTCTCCTGTACTACGAGAAACCCTTATACATCCCTACTTGTTTTTCTAGATGTCATTTTTATCGGAATAGACGAATGGGTCTCTGGTCGTATTGACGATTCCTTCCCTAGATGGATGTAGGACTCTAAAACTACCGTGTCGGTTAGCATTGTGAATCCTTAAGGTTTACATAATATATTCCGTAATTGTCTCTTCTAAACTTAAATCTTAAAATTAAAAAATCTCTTAGCATTATTTATTTTTCGACTGAAAATTGTCACTCGTAAAGAGTTAATTCAGTTGATTTAATACAGTGCCATTGAGTTTCATGAACCACTTTGAAATAATGAAAACAGAACTTCTCCAATCGCTAGGGTTACGTTCCTCGAGTTCCTCAAGTGAGGAGTCCGCTTCTGGAGTACACATTATAGTACAATGACAAAATTAGAGTCCTCAGGTCATCCAAAGTTTACAAAATTAAAGCAAAAGGACTCAGTATAGCACTGTAAGCAATATAATCTCTATTTTAAACGTAGAAATCGATCAAATCATTGAATTAAAGCATAATAATAAATGTAAACATACATCAGATGATCAATGTGTAGAACGTTTATACCTAAAATCCTCCATTGGCCCTAGACAAGGAATTTTAGCCGGGGGTACGCGTAACCCTATGGGCTACGTCGAGAGTATTGAAGGGGTGCGCGAAAGTGTTTGTGATTATAATTTTTCTTCTTGCTACACCTTTCATGCATGACTTCAGAATAAAAGTTGCGGTGTTACGACTAAGAATAACATTATAAACCAGAAAGAACGGCAAAACTGTGAATTTTAACATTTTAAGCATGGCCTATATATCTTATTACAAGTGTTATTCATTTCAATACCACTTTAAATGTACTTAGTGGCACGCGACCACTAAAAAAATTATCTAAGGGGTACACGACTTACAAAATGCCCTAAGGGACAAGTCAGCAAGAAAATATTGTAAACCCCCGCCTTAGATCTATACGTAAAGTTACATTCCAGGCACCACAGGCAATGTAAACGTGTAACGTAAGCACAAAATAAGAAACCTAAAGCAATAACCCAAAACTAAGACACGAATAAGATGGTGACCTACCATATAAGCGATGCTGGATTATTCACATAAGACTGGCATTTATTTAATGATGGAGAGGTTCGGCCTCAAGTGGAATGGGTGGAGGAATATTCAATGGAAATTATTGATGCCGCAAAAGTGCTTGGTTTAAAAGTCCCTGACTCTCTCTGAGAAATTTTTGTAGTCGATAAGGACACAAACCCTCATCCTTAGTTTTTCAAAAACTAAGATGATTGCCAGTAAAAAATGACAAAGGTATATATGTACGAAGTATAAAATTAAAATTAAGACAATTTTCATCCTCCCTTACCCTTTCTTTCTCTTCTTTCCTCATATTTTCCTCCCAACCATTTTCTAACGCTCTCTTCTCACTCACTCTCTCTCTCTCTCCCCGTAAAAATGTACCTATTTCTCTCAGCGCAATATATATGACGACAATTTGTTCAATCAGAAAGATGGTTTCGCAAAATTCGAAATTTGTCTGGATATTCAAGTAATGGCGCTTACACTACCGACGGAGCATCCGACAAAACAGCCGAGTAAGGGGAAATCGAATCGAAAAGTGATCGAGTGTCGAAGAACCATTTTTTATGGCTTCCTCGTAGTATATGACGAGGAGAACATATTTGTTAGTCGTACGAAGGGAACGCTTTTTGCAGACGCCGGTAACTTTTGCTGTTACTTTGTAGAAATGAGTTCAAATTTTGGTACATTAACTTCGACCGAGTGTCTAGGACGACATTAAAATATAAAATAAGAAATTTCCGAAATTGAGGAAGACCTCAAAACCGAATTACGTCCTAAACGTGCGAGATCGCGTATCTACTTCACGGATATTAAGTTCTGTTTGCTCGGATTGTGATATGATCTTTTGAGACAGTTTAGAGATGAAAATCTAGGCGCTATGTAACTATAATTTAGAAAGGAAAGCAGCAGAAAGTGATTATCACAGAGGATCCTTTTAGACGAGAACCGACAAGCAAAATCAAGCGGATAATGTGCGAGGAATAGAAAATTCAAATGTATAAATGACCATTATTCATTATTTTGATGTAAACATTTAAAGATAAATGCAACATGAGCATTTTAGATTGGAGGGTCCTCCCTAAGCTGAAGTCGATATCAAACTTTGGAAATGCCTCTTACAAAATAATTAACAACGTCGACGAAAACGAAAAGAGAACTTTGTGAATACAAAAGAATCCCCGTCAGTCGAACTAATAAAAGGGGGCTGTGCGGTTGGACACGTGTATAGGGCGGCGCTAGTAAAAAAGACAGCTTATCTAACGATGCATACTTTGGGTGCTGCGGCCGACTACGCATAAGGGCCGTTGGGTAATCGGAGGGATCAGAGAAGGTGTGACGCACCACAGGATACATACCGGATTGCCAGGGCAACCCAACACACACTAACTTCACTGGCCAACATCACATCACTCGCACCTCTGCACCTTCATCCTTCCCAGTACATATACGGCGACCCTTCCCCTCCCAACAACATAGAATATCACCCCCCCCTCATTACTCCTCCTCAACATCCTTTCCTCCTATTCTCCCTCATTACCAGAATATTTTCTGAAACATATCCATTGGCGAGAGAGGGAGAGGGATAATCTAGGATTGACGGCAGAAAACTGAGTGTTGTGATAGAAGGAGAGGCAAGAATAATTAGAGGGGAGAGCAATTTAGCGGGAGAGAACTGGAGGTGTGACGAGGCAGAGTAAATGGAGTGAAGAGAGAGGGAGAGAGGGTAGAGAGGAGAGAGGGAGAGTGGGGAGAGGAGGGAGAGTGGGGAGAGGGAGGAAGGGATGAGGTAGGGAGGGGAGAGAGAGAGAGAGAGGGATGGAGTGGAGAGAGATAGGGAGTGGAGAGAGATAGGGAGTGGAGAGAGAGGGATGGAGTGGAGTGAGAGAGAGGGAGTAGAGAGAGAGGTGAGTGAGAAGAGGGCGTGAGGAGAGCGGGGGGATTAGGCCGAAGGAACTGCAGAATGGAGAAGGAAAATGGCTTCCGAGAGTGACGAAGATGGAGCCTAGGAGCGAGTGTTTTGAGGGGTGAACGGGAGAAAGGGGGTTACGCCGCCTACTCTCTCTCTATCTCTTCCCCACACCCTCTCCTATCTCCGCCCACAAACAGCGCACAACTCTCTCGAAGCCGAATGCCGACACTCGCAGAGTGGCGACAAACAGAGATGGGGGCTCTCCCACGCAGATCAATACGGCTTCACTCCTTCCTCTCTTTCCCCCTCTCTCCCTCCTAAAACTCTTCCCCTCCCTCTCTCCCTCCTCCCCACGTCGCACACGCGCTCTCTCGGAGACGTACCCGGAGGATTGGTGAGGAGGAGGGGTCGATTCTCTCGGTTCCCCGAATGCGGCCTCCTTCACGGCGACGCCGCCTCCGACTTCTCCATTCTCTCCCCTCCCTCTTTCTCCCTCTCCCTCCCCTCCCCAACCTCTTCCATCTCTGCGACTCCGTAAGCAATAGTAGCCTCTTCTTATCACCTACAAAACAGTCTTATTTAGTGATGCAGTGACGAAAATATTCCATGGTTGATATTTTAAATCGAGAGACTTTGGGAAAATAATAATAGGAAATTTTGAAGTTAGTGAGTCCCAGATTTCATTTGAGACGGATTGTATTCGTTATTTTTCCAATAATCACTATGTATAATCCAAATTATATGTAAAACTTTAATTTCAATATAGTGGCAGCAGTATTTCTTGCTTCTTGTCGTGTCCATTTGATTCCTTTTCAACTTCCACACTTGTTAATCTTAAGTATCGAGACAATCCCTGATTATCTCACCAATATGGTGAGTGAGACTATTATAAAAGCAAACTACTGTTACAGCTTTTTCTATAAAAATAAAAATAGTTTTTATTCTATCGTGTATCTGACCCCAATTTAACTCGCGAAGAAAACAAATGGTCAGCGAGCACTGACGGCGATAGTTTGTTGCAATACTACCAACAAACAGTCGCGTGAATTTCAGGGTAGAATGTAAATATGCTCTGTTACACCTTTTGCCGGTCTCATTACTTCGTCCCATGCTATATCAATGAGCACGCATGGCTCAATGAGTTTTCTCTAAAACACATAAAGGCCACTCTTTATTCTGCTGTAATAAACTCGTTAATGTAGATGTTTCATTGCCCGTCCAGAAGGCATTCGTGACCATTCACACGGCGGCGAATGGGTACAAAAATAGCGAATGACTAGAAAAAAATCTCTATAGCAGGATTTTAAACTGCGATCCTAATATAGGGAGCATATCACGCATACTGCCAACTTAGCAGAGCTGAAATTTAGTTTGTCTGTACATTCCTAGCCTCCACGGATTTTAATGAAGTTTATTTAGAATTTGTATCATATTAGAATATTAAAATTGCATATGCATCTCATATTACGCAATCACTTTACTGGAAATAAAATGATGTACTATTTGCTTTGGCTAATAAATCATTCGTTCTAGAATATGTTTTAAGCAATAATAGAACGAAACTAATATTTCCTCACAGCTATGCTTTCTGATAACATAAGTAGTTTTTGAGAAAATCACGATCAAGAATTTATGATTGAGTAAACTTACGACGAAATCATGTCAACGAGAAAACACAATAATAATACTATAGGCTACATTTAGTTGCCACTTATAAAATCTCAAATACCCGATAAATACCAATATTTTCCGTCCTTTATGCTGTGTTTATTAACCATAAAATTGTCACAGCTAGTCCCAATTCGTCCAATATGACATGATTCTCTTTAAGTAAATGAGGAATTTATTTTTGAAAAGAAGCAAAAACGAGTTGAATTAGATATATGGAGTAAAGATGACTCTTCGCCGTTGTACTTTCTCTCGCATCCTTCACATCCTCCCTTTCTCCCTCCGACCATGAGTTACATGTAATAAGGTACTTTCTATCACGCCCAAATAAAGACAATATTTACCCCTTTTCCCACCTACTTCACTTACATTCTCTGCGCACGTTGCACCGAACTATTCCATTATATAAAAACCTCCCTTTTTGAAAAGGTTTCTCACAGAGACTCCCTTCGAAGAGGAACGCATCTTCCAAGGATTCAGCCCTCTTCTCCTAACCCCTAGAGCCTTTGCCGCGCCCTCTATGGCTACTAACTTCTCAGTCCTGCATTGTGTAGGAGGCGTCGATATCTTCAGACTACGCCATTTTCCAATCAATCCATTCTCCCCTCTTTGCTTCCATTACACCGAGATGAAATCCAAACTCTCCCTCTCTTTCTCCCCATCCACTTTTCCTCTCCCTCTTTCTCCCCCTCTTTCCCCCTCCCTCTCTCCCCTTTTCACTCCCTCTCTCTCTCTCCCTCTCACTCCCTCTCTCTCTACTCTCTCTCTCTCTCCCCCCCCCTCTCTCTCTCTCTCTCTCTCCTCCGTTCTCTCTCTCTCTGACATGTGGCGCTATAATGAAGGTAATTAGGATTGCTAGTCCTTCTAGGAATCCGGGGAATTATACAAAGAAAAATATCATCGAAAATTGCTCGTTGAAATACCATCATGCTCTTATCGTTTCTCGTTCTATCATTTCGAATCTTTTTCTGACCATGGATATTCATCGGCCGTCTCCCTGCAACCTCCGCCAGTGAATCATTTCATTGCTAAGCGATTCCGGCATCAGTATCCCCATTGCCAGAGCCCCATCTGCCGTGGTTGCTTCCATCTCCTACCAGTAGCCCCCTTCATTCTCCCTTACGAATTTTCCCATTCCCTTCTGGACGCCATCTTGGTCATTACTCTATTCTCCCAAAGCTTCTCACGAGAACAGGTCAAGTATGATAATCGTTATGCAAATTTACATTCTGAATTTTATTGGGCTCATTTGACATTTTTATTCAATTGGATCATCTCGTTAATCTATTTTTCAGAATAAGAATGTCAGAGAGATGGCTACATATTTGGAAATTTTTAAGGAAAGTTTTCCTTTGTATAAAAATATTCTATGGGACTGTACAAGTCATGCGTTTTCGTGGTAACCTTCCGCGCTTTGGAGCGTCGGAAAACACTAGTTAACTAGTGAAAACAGAGTAATTGATCGAAGGAAATCGAATCCCAAGTAAGGAGAGGCAATTTTTGGGGCGGCGTCATTTAAAATCGAACGCGGTGGACCTGCGAGCACTGGCGCCTTTGGTGGTAGGATCAGTAACCACGGTTTCGACATTATTCACCCGTACGCGGTGTGGGTATGCATGCAAGAGGGAGGGTCGGATTGGAAGGCGGAGAAGGAAAGAATGGAGAAACGGGGTGGGAAGGAGCAATCCAAGGAATAAGAAAATAAGGAAGGGATGGCGGGGAGATTGGAAAAGCGAATCTTTAGGCAGCAGGTGAAACGAAGATGTAAGAAAAGAGGGCTATGCATTAACAAGACGAAAAACGTTATTTCTTTAAGTGCATTTTGTTCTTAAAACCGTAATAACCTTTCATCGTTACATGGTTGTCTACTAATCTCCACATATTGCTCATAGACAACTCACCTATCGATATCTATTTGAAAATTACCCGCAACATATTCATAACGTAAACGAGCAAGAATAAATATGGATATTGTGTGCTTGAGCGAATGAAAAATTACTTAATTTTTGCATTATTCTACACTAGACAAGTTTAGCACCCATTATCGCCTATTGCGTGAATATCTGTGCATCTTAGGTGGTCAGATTTACCTGGATTAAGGAGACGGTAATAATAGGAAAAGTTAGCATAGGAAAACTAGGGAATTTTGGTGCAATGCACCCCCTGCCATCCATCAATAAGTTGACTTGCAGGGTATCATGTAGATATAGATGACGTGGCGAAAAATTCCTGATGTCTCAAATTAATTGTACCAGTTGCTGATCGAGACGACGTCACAAAGGATATTTCTAGGACGCCATAATGCTGCAGACCGTTAATCGATCTACTAGCTGAAGAACTTACTCAGGATAACTTAGCCTGTGTTCTTAACGGAGAACTTTTATAGAGTTTTCACTACGTGGACGGAGGGAAAGTAGTGTGGATTGGAGAGAGGGATAGAGATATTCAGCACACTTCTTCCTCTGAGGGTTGCGGTGAGAAATTCCTATCACGCGCCTCCCTAACGCTCTCTGTTGAGACGATCTGGAAATAGCGTTTTCCAGTCACGAAGAACTTGGCCACGAGGTCGAATTCTCTTTGAAGAGGAGAGAGGGAAGAAAGCATAAGGAAGTTATGGTATGACTAGCAGGGGAGGGAGGAGGGAGTGGGAAGGTAGTGAGGGGGGGATGGTGAGGGAGGGGATTCGAAGGGATTTGGACTCACTCCATTCCAAATTGGGTTTAAAATGAAGAAGTTTCTGCTATCGATAATGAATTATGATGAACGGTTCGACTTCGTAGATCCTCGCTAGGCTTCCTCTAAAACCGTGCATGAGGGCGCTGCCACAGGTCTCTCACATATTAATGTGCGCATGCGTACAAGGCACGTAATCGAACTTTAAAAATCGAATTTTTGTCTAACTGAACAAAATTCGATAGAATTTCGTGCCTCTTTCGCGGTGATAACTAGGCTTGGTAGTTTTTGTCTTTTATTTTTCTTAAAAATCGGCGACTAAAATCGAGGTTTATTTTTCCTAAAAATCAGCGACAAATATCGACGGTTAACTAAAAATATTTTACTAGGCTTGGTAGTTTTAGATGTTAATATTTCTTAAAAAGGGACCAATAATATCTTTTATTTTAGCTAGATATCAACGACGAACATCGACGTTAATTTCAATACATTTTATAGATTTTTATCTAGAAATTTTTTATAAATTGAATTTCTTATAATTTAACTTAATTAAAAGTATATAATACAATAATAATACAACATTAATACGATTTATGACGTTTTCTTATTACCTTTTCCCAAAAGTCTTAAATGCCAAATTTCATAAAAATCCGATCGGTAAAAGCCGAGAACGAACATACGTACGGACGGACAGAACGAAGTTAATAGGCGCTCACCGTGGAAATGAAACGCGCCTAAAAAATTGTCAATAATATTTACGTTTATTTTTCATAAACGTTTGCGACGAATATCAGCGTTTATTTTAACACATTTTATCGAATGTTATCAAGAAAAATTTTATAAATTTAATTCCTTCTGATTATACTCAAGTAAAAGTATATAAATAAAAATAAGACGCTGTATTCTGTTTTGTCTGCTGTTATTTAAATTGTTTTGAACGTGTAATTAGTTGTTGACTTCATCCACCAACCTGGAACAGTTCATTTTTCGGAATAATTCAGAAAGTATATTTTACTCCTTAAATCGCGCCCTTTATTCATGAAATAGAGATAATTCGCGAAAATATTTATGTGACGTGAATACATACCAAATGTATGAATGAATATTTCGATGAAAACATATTACCATGTTGACTAACAAAAGACTATGAATGCAGATAAAAGCCCAGTGTGTGTATACGTAACGATGCTCCTTCGACA
This sequence comes from Tanypteryx hageni, assembly GCA_028673005.1. Taxonomy (NCBI): domain Eukaryota; kingdom Metazoa; phylum Arthropoda; class Insecta; order Odonata; family Petaluridae; genus Tanypteryx; species Tanypteryx hageni. Next base: position 77,710,077 of record CM054118.1, on the reverse strand, counting down.
GCTATACGAAAGAAACTAAGCACGGGGGACTCTCTCTCTCTCTCTCTCTCACTCACTCTCCGTGGATGGATTATATAAAATTTATGACGGGATGCTTTTGAAAATGCAATAAGGATATCCGACTATCAGTACTCATTTTTAAGTACGAAAAACCCTTTCTTTTCGCCTCTTGGAGGAGGTCGGCAGAGCCTCTCGCACAGAAGACACAATAGACGTAAATGGAGTCCAAGGCGCGTAGGGATTATCCGATCCGGCCGAGGGTAAAGACAGAGATCAATAAACCGACCATATCTTTTTGTCCCTTACCCTTGCCTTTGGACCACGCTGCAGTTGAGTATATGTTCTTAAGACTGTGATATTTATGCGACATTAGAGAGCAAACTGTAGTGCATTCCGAATGCTGTGTGGCCGTCTGGTGTGACAAATACCAACTTTCTCTTCCATTTTGGATGTTTGGTCGTAAAATATATCAAAATTGAGTGTGGTAAACCAAATTCAAAATTCATGGCGCATAATTTCGTAGAAATTCATTTTCGCCGAATTTAAAAGTTTTTAAAATTCTATATTTATCGACATTTATCGATTTTAATGGAATCCTACCAACCTTATTGATAACTCTAAATTCCACATACGTGTGACTGCGTTTCGGGGATTCCTGAAACTACGAATCGCACAATATACTAATAGAACCAGAGAGTCGGTTACATGCTACGCATGTATAACAGTTTTCATTTCGTTACTATAATTAGGCTTGGTAGGGTTCGATTTAAATGTCGATAAACATCGAATTCGTAAAAATTTCAAAATCGACGAAGATGAATTGTCGTCGATAATGGTAGATTTTTCACTATTAAATTTTCCATAAAATTATTTGTCAGGAATTTTTAAATTTGCTTTATTACACTCAAATTTAATATATTTTAGCGCCAAACGTCCAAAACATAGGAGAAAATCGCCATTTGTCATATCAGACAGCCACACTTCATTCGGTATTCCATACCCTTTCTAAGATCCCTTATGTCATAAGGATCCATACTGAGCTGACACGGGAACGGGACAAAACAATATGATCGGTTCAATACACTGTCTTCAATCTCAATCACATCTGATAATACCTACGTGCCTTTGGTCGCCTACACAATATGACCAACCTCCATACTCAATTTACTCAAAGTCTTATGACTTCTGCCGACAACCTGTAAGACGCGAAAAGGAAGACCAAATTGACTTAATACTGATCGCTAAATATCCCTATAGCAGGTCTCGAAAGTGTAACTAATTCCTACTCTCCGCTTGACAAAATCCACTCGCTCATAACTCATTTCTTGGTTGGTGAAATATGACCACTCTTTCTCAGACACCCTGTATTTCCGGAGATCTGCCCTATAGTATTTTCAAAAACAGTCATCAAATTTTTATTTTTGGTAGCCATACCCACAATTCATTCTCCGAGTGAGAGAGTCCCATATTTATTTTTCTTGCAATGCTGTAGCATCGTTCAATGTTCGTACTCTGTGCTTTTTTGTACACTCATCATCGTTTGTCACTCAAAAACATAAGATTCTCTTCTTCAAAATATTCATGTACCTATTTGTGAATTATATTAACGTCACATTAAATTTTGTTATTGTATTGTCACGATATCTTGAATAATAGGAGCGATTTAATCAGTAAAATTTACTTGTGATTTATTCCGAAAAATTAGCTGTTCCGGGTTGGTGAACGAAACCAACAACAACACATTCACCAAAGTTTAGTGAGCAACAAAAAATCGGGCATGGGAGAAGTCTTACTTTTATATCTAAAGTTTTAGTAAAATTTAATTGGAAGAATCCAATTTCTATAATATATATTGATAAAAATCAATAAAATGTATCTAAATAAACGTTGATGTTCGTCCTCGATTCTTACGAAAAAAAAGTCGAAAACTACAAAACCTAATGATATGTATTAAAATATACGTCGAAATTCATCGCCGAATTTGAGGAAAGATAAATATCGATTTTAATCGTAGAATTTTAAGAAAAATAAACGTCAAAACTACCAAGCCTACTAATAATACAAATAATACTATTTTTCGTCATTTGCTTTTAAATTTTGAAATAGCAAAGTCAGCTAAACCTTTTAAAAACATATATCTTACAATATATCATCCGTTAACTCGAATTCAAAATAAAATTTAAAGAAAAGGTTACAATTCATTCAGAAACTTTAAGGAATATAAGCATAAATTATTTAAGTGATAACAAATTAACGTATCATTATCACGAAATAAGTTAAAGGCCGAATTATTGAAACAAAATACAATGCATTTTCACAATCATTGAAATCGTAAATTACGAAAAAAATTCTCGCCTAACATTGTATAATTAAAAATCAGCCAAACAATTTATAATGTTTAAATTACCTTTTTGAAGAAAAAATCTTTTGAAATGAATCTTAAAGGAATAAATATATAAAGATTTTGAGGGAAATATTAACTACTTACCATTTAATAAATTAAAGAGGAACTCGTCTTAACTTGGAAACTTCTCCAAGGGGCGCAAGAGGATAGACAAGCTCTCGCATTCGGGTTGAGTGGGATTAATATTTTAGTGGTTTGCTTCAAGCATATTGCAGGGGACACCTACCTGCTTGCCTGACCTCAGAAAAATAACCGCATCTGACCTAACCAGACATCATTGGTTGTTTTCGCTTGACACATCCCTGATCTAGAGGAGGGGAACTTATCCCCTTGCCCCTCCTCCCTCCCCAGAGGAAGCCCATGCTTACTCCATAATTTCTCTTCAACAAACGTAAAGTTTTAGTTTTTAAAACATATTTTTGAAATATGTAAATGGAATGTGGAATGCTATAAATTCCAATTTCGTTCTATTCTATTCAATCTATCTATATTCTAATGAATATTAAAATACAAATATTAAAATTCTTGCACCAATCCCCATTGGTTGGCATTTGCTCAGAAGAGATATTATTTATTTGCAGATTTAATGAGCTCTTAGCTACATCGGAAAAGAATGATTTTAGGTTTTCCCGGCGAATGGCTGCAATGAAGTTTTCTCGGGTTTCCAGCCGGGTGGTGATTTGGTTTCCCAACGTTTCGATGGTTGTCTCTGCTATACCCTGAGGATGATGGCAGAGACAGCCTTCGAAACGTTGGGAAACCAAATCACCACCCGGCTGGAAACCCGAGAAAACTTCATTGCGTACATCGGAAAATGTCAGAAGAGATAAATTACCGACAGGCGGATATTACGAAAATGAAACAGTAAGAAGGATACAAAGAAAAATTAAAAGAAAATACATACGTATTATAGACATTCTTACGAATACCAATGTAAATAGTCGTTCGTATTAATCCACTTCCAGACCTGGACAAATCGGGCAAAAGACATTTAGTGGTAAGCGCCTTTTGTCTCTTTCCCCTTTTCTCCCGTTTTTTCTTCTCCTATGTTACACTCGAGCCATTTTTCACGTGTATGTATTTTTCATGTCGAGAACCTATGGACGTTCTGTTTAAACTAACACACTCATGCCTTCCATGAATAAAAGGAGCCGTAATAATTTCTGCAATCTTTGCCTTCGCTAATCTGTTTCGCGTTAATTACTTCCATTTCGTTAGTCTCCAAGTTTTTGTCATCAAGTGTTTAATCTAACCTAACGTACTACATACTGTAATGAGTTTCATTCGACATATGAGGAAAGCATGGGACAATTAACGTACTGACTCATGATAGCAATAACACAAAAGTTGACGACGGGAATAAGAAAGGTTTCTGGAACTGACATTAGATCCAATGGATTTGGACGCTCGAAATTTGGGCACATGAACTTGTTCCCGCATGCTTCCCCTTAGAACAGTCAGCACGCGTGGAATGCGCAAATCTCTCTCCTTCCCTCTAATTTCGCTAACGGCTTAAGTAAAGTCCGAGAGATCGGGTTTTCCAAACACGATTCTGACGACGAAGAACATGATATGGGGTGGAAATGAAGAGAGCGCGCGTTCTACTTGTTACTGTGGGATGGGATGAAGGGGGGAGAGAAAGGGTGAAGGGGGAGAAGAGGGGGTGAAGGTGGAGGGGAAGGAAGTTGGCGGAGGAGGAGGGAAGGGAGGAGGAGGGGAAGATGAGGGGGAGGGAAGGGAGGAGGAGGGGGAGGGGAGGTAAGGGAGGAGGGGGATGGGAGGAGGAGGAGGGAAGGGAGGAGGGGGAGGGAAGGGAGGAGGAGGGGAGGAGGGAAGGGAGGAGGAGGGGGGGAGGTTGAACGAGGAAGACGATGGTATTGGCAGGAGAGGTAAAGGAGAAATTTGTAGGTTCGGACGCTTATGCTCTTCTCTTTCGTGGGCGCGAGAATCATAATGAATTATGCAGTTATATTTGCAAATTAAATATTTTTTTCTCTTATATACTTTATGACATATTATCGCGTTATTTTGGTCACACGGGGAGAGTTACGAAGTTCGAATCCCATAGTTAACACTTTGAACCATGTACTGTACGATATCAAATTGGTATTTTCTATGCTAGCTCGTCAAGAAAATAACCAGTAGCAACACCGTAATTATACAAAATATGTTTATAAATACTGTTTGGAATATTATGTGTAAGTATAGTACATAGAAACTACTGCATAACTCAGTCAATATGACGGGAAGGTATGCACTACTTGTTTTTTAAATTGAATTCTCCTACTTATTATTCTTTGAAATCATTCACTCATCTAATACATATATTAAAGAGAATTCTGTCCTTATTTCTGTGTGTTTGCATGGTGTGCACGTTTTCAGTGCTGCAGAATTTTCATTTGCATTTTAAAATCACTTAGAACCTAAAAGAACGGATATTCATTTTCCATGCATCCATTTTCGAATACGCGTCGAATCGTTCCACAAATTCGTTATTAACACGATAATTTGGCTAAATTTTAGACGAAAAAATTTATTCGTCAAGGGCGACGGCATTGTTGCTGATCTAACAAAATTACGTCTATATGTAAAAACAGTGAATTGAGAGAAATCTTCTTATATACTTATTTTGAATGCATTTTAATCGAAAGGGAAGTAATGATGGCTTAATTTGAATGATAGGTTTGTTCACTGCAGTGACATTTCTAAGGCGTGGAAGAAATGCGATCGAACATAAGATCGCTAATATTTTAATTAGTTTTTTGTTTTGTTTACTTTGACGATGAAAGAACTTATTAAGTAGCCTTTTTAATTCACACATTTTTTGTAATCACTATAAATGCACCGGCCATGCGTCAAATATCTTGCTTAATTATCGAAAGAAAGTAATCATAATCATTGTCAATATTGTAATTTGCTTTAAACTGCCCAATAAAATTTGCAAACGAAAAGATATTTTCAATGTACGCGTGAAGTATCTTCCTATTTGAAATGTTGTGTTGTCCATCATTACAATGCATTGGAGTCGTTTCTGATTTAAAGTTTTTACGCTACGTGTTTATTTGGTTTAAATTTACATGAAACTTTTCACATAAATTTTCAATCGGTTTTTGTCCTTCATGATTTTGTTTCATTTTAACCTTTTTATGAAATGTCGAAAAATCGGGAAAAAATCTAATGTAAACTTAAAATATGAGGGAGGAGAATGAAAGAGAGAAAAGGAGAGAAAATGGGATGCGACTTAAATTTAATATTTAATCCACGCATACCCGTCATATTGACGGGCTTTTGTACAAGTATCTTTAAAATGTATAAATTTTATTCCAAATATTAATATGTAGTAAGTAAATCCTTATTAATTAGCCAAAGAAAACGATACACAAAAACGTTATATCACAAAAACGTTATATATCAGAAACAATATTATCGTTAATAATAAATTTTCATTCGTTCTTCCGTCCACGTCCTTAATTCGTGTCGTGGCCATCAAATGCAAATGCAACCTACGCCATGCCATCCTTGTATTGTTTATATATTTCAAGCTGTTATTTATTCATGCTTATTTCATGTCTTCATTGATTTTAATCTTTTTAGGAAATACATGGCAATAAGACTTCATAAATGTCATTTATTTCAATCTTGCTAGAAATTTCTCTTTCTCCCGCAATCTCTATTTCACTATCAATATTTACTTCGCCTTCATCATTCCCTTTCTCATTTAGTTCCTTTCTGCAAGACTTCCGCTCAATCTTTCCCATGTTCTCATATTTTCAATGTCTGTAAATTAATCATCACATTTAAAATGTCGATGCAAAAATTTGTTTAAGTGTCCTGAATTCGTTTATACTGTATCTCACGCTGATTCGTTCAGATAAATCAAGAAATCTATCATTCTTTCTTCATAGAAATCTATCGTTATAGCGTCATTAAAACAAACAATACAATAAAATAATTTTGGGTCAGTTAAGCGATTCAGTAATATTTCGCTAGTATTAAGGAATTAAAAGTGCGCTTTTACTACGCATATGTGATTGTACATATATGATAAATACCAACAGTTACGTTTCCGTGGCACTAAAATAATTAAATGGATAAAAACCGCGAAAAAATCTCATGAAAACGTAGTTTTTGGACAATTTCGGCCGTCATTTAAAATTACACGATAAAAAACTTAATCTACATATTTGTCTCCATATAATTTCGCAAATATCCCACGTCGATATCTTCGATATGTTCGTAAGATCGAGTTTTGAGGACCTAAATCAAATCTGCAGTGCAAAAATTATTAGTCGAAAGATGGAAAGTGTGTAGATAGGATGTTCATAAATCGGAATAAAATAACCACTTTACAGACCCGTCAATTTTCATAAAAATTTGAGATGAATAACAAAATTTCCCTACTTTGTATGAAAAGAGAAAATACAACAGTACCACAAACATCGGCATATGTGGTATTTTTCCGTTCAATAGTATTTTAGCATTGAATCGAATCAGCCTCTTGGGAAACCGATACAAGAAAAGGAGGAAAATTCAATAAAGAGAGAGGATTGCAGAGTCTTTCTTATTGGTCAGGACGGTTCAAGGCTCCAGCGGGTGCGTATTGGTTGACTCGGGTCTTCATCCATCTTCCGAGAGAGGAAAAGAGAGTTGGAGAGAGAGAAGATAGACGGGAAAGAGGAGATATAGAGGGGGTGGGAGATAGAGAGGGAGGGGAGATAGAGGGGGAGGGGAGATAGAGAGGGAGGGGAGATAGAGGGGGAGGGGAGATAGAGGGGGAGAGGGAATATAGGGGGGAAGAGGGAATATAGAGTGGGAGAGGGAACATAAAGGGGGAGAGGGAATATAGAGGGGGCAGAGAGCTCTCTACTCACTCTCATCCAATCTTCCGCTGTGATTCCGATGCTAAATAGGGGTCCGAGCCACCAATGAGGATAACCCCATGCGGGGACCCCTCTGCGGGGGAGTGTTTAGATTGGAGGGAATTTGATGGAGGAGGAGGAGGGATGGGGGGTGAGGAATGGGAATATGGTGAGGCTGACGGAAGGGGACGGAAGGGGGTTGAGGAATGGGAATACATATGGTGGGAGCGATGGCAGGGGATGGAAGGGAATGGAGGAATTGGAAGAGATGACAAAGGCGCGATCGCTGTTATGTGGCAGAGGTCGCGAGCGACTAAACCTTGTTTGTGCGAGCCTTTCCCCCTCTTAACTTTCCCATTATTTTCCATTTTCCCCTCCACTGGCAGGCATTGAAGAAAATATCGCGTAAGCACGGGTAGGCAGAGGAATAGGAGTCCTTGCTCAGGCGAAGAAATGCCGATTATACTCTCGCTACTCTCCAAGATCGTACTTGTGGGTTTAATTAGAATGTCCAAAGCATAACTGGTACCAGATTCTTATATTTAATTATTTTAATGTGATTTTCATACCCATAAAAATTGCACAGTTCGTTTCGAAGCGATGAATATTATATCTGAAGTGGTTGTGATCTCTTTGGCATCTCTTCAATGTTTTACTTCTTATCGCTTTAATTTTATCTAGTGTTTACAGCAGTCATGACTAAATTATAATTTATCCTTTACAATTATTTTTGAGAGAGGGGCCGCAATAATGCAACTTCTTTTTCTCACGACACCAAAATACTAGTAATGGTTAGTGGATATTTCATTATTGACGTACGCAACAAGTAAAGGCAATTTTTCTACCTTGTAATATTTTATCGTACACTGTTACCTTTTATGAATAGGTTTAATCTAAGACTTTCGCTATCACGATAATAGTTTAGTTTTCAATTTAAAAAATCATAGCTTTTAAAATTCTATTTAGCGCTTCAAAAATTAGTGAAGGGAATTCTTTTACTTCTTGTAATCATGAAAGTGCAATGTTTTACAGTTTTTGAAATGTATTGCGACAGACTACGTCAGTTCAATGTCCACGAACGAATGTGTTGCATGAAAAGCGTCGCAATCAGAATTGACTTCCGTAATATTTAGGTCCCTTTGTATTTTGGAAAACGACAATTCAAACTACTGCTTTCCGTGTGTAGATTTGCGATCTTATTCCTTTGAGTGCTAACTTAAACCAAGAAAAGGTCCTTTTTCCTAAATGTCCAGTCGAGAAGGAAAGAAATGATTTCGCGCCATATCATTTGGGGGGACTTCTTGGGATATTACATATAGTACGAACATAAGGAAAGCGTCACCTCTTTATTGAGCGATTTGAACTGGGTATCACTGGAGGACCGTAGATTGCACTCAAGGTTGAAACTTCTAGAGAAATATAGGTCAGAATGTCTAAAAGAGGAGGTAGTGGGAATAATTGTGGCACCGACGTATATAGGTAGAAATGATCGAGACGATAAAATACGTGAGATCGATTGTAGGACGGAGCGTTATCTAGGCTCGTTCTTTCCGAGGACAATAAGAGATCACAATAGGAAATTTCGAATTGCGTTAGACAATCTTTAGGTAGGATTTGGTGCATTGCACTCCCTGCCACCCACCAACTTGGTGAATTGCAGGGTAACTTGTAGATGTAGATGTAGTACACAGAGAACCATCAACATCCAATTTTATTTTCGCATTTGGATTATAATAAAACAGATTTATCGGCAACGAGGAAGCCGATACGCCACTGGTAATCCCTTCCCTTTGTCCTCTATCTACCCTCTCCTTCCATATCTCTCTCATCTTTCCCATTACACTTTTCGAGGCCCAATGCTCTCCCTCGCCCTATCCCTGCATCTCACCAATTCACTTTCGAGGAGTGGAAATTCTCCTCACGCACTCGCCTCTACACCTCTCTTCCCCAGAGCACTACTCGCGCGGTCCATCCAAGCAAGTGCCAAGGCTATTTTTCCGAGTGTTCCTACGAGTGATCTGCAACCCGTCTGTCTCGCAGCACACACAACCGAATCACGTCATGCGATATCGCGGCCCTGATCCCAGTTTCAAAGCCACAAATTGTACTGCTCGACCTCTCTAGGAATCGAATCAGGTCGAAAGGGTAGGAGGTGGAGTGAGAACGGAGCGGAGATAGTGGGAGTATGGGCAAATACTCGTGTGTCGAGGTCGGACGACTGAAATCGAATCACGCATCACAATTGCGCTCGAACGCACGCCGTCGGGAGGATGCCATCCAATTTGTGTTGAATGGCGCCAGTTAAAACGAGTCGCCGTTCCATTGAAACGTCCACTTAAGAATGGAAGCAGTATGGGACCCGCCAAAGTGCCGCGAAACACCAATGACCTCACTTTAAATGGGCCTATACGCGTTGACACAGGAGTCGACGTTTTCATCGACTCACTGGTTTCATGGTGCAAGTTGCGGCGTGTATGAATCGAAGGCAAGGAATCGGCAACAGCCGGCGGCGATAGATGTTGCGGTCTCGGGCGGGCTCCACGATTCACGGACTCTGATAGCGATGCATGTTTCGACGTGTATTGGTATGCAATCTTGGCCCTCAGCCCTTACAGTGTCCCGGCCCCAGGCCAATTAAATTATTCTATCACTCATTGTCAATGCAATGGAAACATCTGATTTTCTTCCCTGCGAGTTTCTCGTAAATGGCTCTCCATGTTTCAGGTATAATCCGACCCAGTAACTGAGATGAGATTGCAGTGGAAATTTTCAATTCTTCGTAGCTATTTCCCGTAGCCAAATAACGAAGTGTGATAAAAAATATTTCTTCTGTACTAACTGAATCTCATTCGAGTGTACTTTTTCTCCATTATTGGGTGGATTAAACTAAGAAAACATGAATAATTCTCTAGCCATGCGCAAATAATTCATATAAACCATGGATTATTTCCAATTTTCTTAACAAAATCGCCACCGAGAACTTCTATCAAGAAGTCGCTTCGATCACTCCCCTCTCGTTTCCTTTTCTTTTTCAAGCGAAGTTATATTGCGACACCAAGCGAAATCACAACAGATTTTGAGAAATTCGAGGGCATTTTCACCGAGGACATAAAAGCGAAACAGAGAAGTTGCGACTCAAGCATCTACACCTACATTTTATCCTGCAATTCCCCTAATTGGTGGGTGGCAGGGGGTGAAATGCACCAAAACCTACCTAGAGATTGTCTCACGCAGGTTGAAATTTTCCATTGTGATCTCGTATTGTCCTCGGAAAGTACGAGTCTCGATGACGCTCCGTCCTACAATCGATCTCACGTATCAATCTCTGCATCGACGTGTGCGGGGCTCGTGAGACCGATGCAAGTTTCACTGACGCATTCCTGCATCAAGGCATGTTTTAAAGAGTGTGGGGCCCTAAGGATTAAAGAAAATCTTCTTCAGCTCTTCATCGTGTTAACTTAGTTCAGCTCCCAAACGCTGTCCGGGGCACAGCGGTGTGTTGTCGGACATGAACTGGTGAGTTTTGAAAGAAGCTGAAGGACTGGAAAATGGGGGGCGGAGTGCCACCTATGTTTTTTTTATTTCAGTCGGTGTGTCGTAGAAAGAAAATACTTGAGAAACAAACTCAGATAAATGGAGATATTCTTTCATTAACTTAAGAAACAATTTTCTAGTTCAGTGATATTCAACATTTTTTGTCGGTGTGCCCCTTAAAACGTTTTGGAAGAAATGTGTACCCCATGGTATATAATGAGTTTCCGCTTCCCGTTATTCATACTTCGTAACCAGTCCGTCATAACTGCATTAATTACTGCAGAATTCTCCTCTCCACTCTTCCTGCCCCACTCCCACATTGTCTTTTCCTAACCATAATCACCTATCGATCGTCTGTTTTTCTAAATCTCTCCCGCCTTTCTGTATATCATACGCTGACATTATAACGAATAAAATGGAATTTCTTCTAAAATGTCTTCGTGTTGGCTTATTTCACCAAAAGACACCGATAAAAAGGAAGATCACTTCCAGGCAGACGAGGAGGTGATGGGAGATGGTGATACTTACCGGTAGTCGAAATATTATGGGAATTTTATGGGAATATTATGAACCTTCCGTATTGAAAAAAGAACTTTGTTATTTCCACAAATTTTACGATCGTAGTGAAACCGGTCGTTTTTAAAATAAAAAATTTGTGGAAATAAAGTTCTTTTTTCAATATGAGTAAATTCCACCGAGTTGAGCCTGACCTCATTACTGATATATGAACCTTCTGCTTTGATATATTTGCGTTACCCTTGGAAAGAACTCGCGTATCCCTAGGGGTACGCGTACGCCAGGTTGAAAACCATTGTTCTACTTTTCTAGAATTTCCGGAAAATGCGTATAAGAATATTAAAGGAACATTCCAGCTTATGCAGACAAATGGAGTTTTCGACTGACATAAACCGAAAAACAATTCTTTTAAACTACGCCTCCGAAATTCAGTAAATTAAATATACGCTTTCAAAATCCAAGACACTTGAACTTTCGCTGCGTACAGGAGCGGGTCGCGTGCCGCGTTAAATAACCACTAAACTATTCGTAAATTCAGAGAAAGGCGCAATAGAATCGAATGAATGCCACTGCCGCTTTTGTACAGTCTCACCAGCCGCACATGTAATCGCATTCGGAAGCACATTTCCCATGGCAACCTCAGGATGATACATGTTGCAAAGAATACGCACCCAGGAAACTAAACCACTCGCACGCTTCCTGCAGGTTCTCTCTCTCTCTGCATCCATCCTCTTCCTCTCCCATTCCATGCCTTCTCTCCATTCTCCCTCTCACCCTCTCTCCCATATCCACTCCACCCTCCCTCTCCTCCGACCCCCCGTCCCTTCTCGGTTCCGTCTCCTCTGTTGATGAATGGTTGCCCATCAAAAGGCTCGCGGATTAGCTGAGCCTACAACGCCCTCTACCAGGGGAGAAAGAATAATACGAGGGCAATGAAAAAGGGAGGTGGCTGGGGGAGGGGAGCCGGGAGAGGTGGCTAGGGGAGGGGGGGCGGTAGAGGTGGCTTGGGGGGGGCGGGAGAGATTGGTGGGGGAGGGAGAGGTAAGAGGGCGGGGAGGAGGAAGGGAGCGTGCGGAGAGGGAATAGGGACGTGGGCACATCACACCCATGTCCGCACGAGGCTCCAGAGTCATCCGTCACAGAGCTGCCTCGCGCGGGAGGATGGGAGATATAACAGTTGAAGGGAGTGGAAATAGAGAGAGAGAGAAAGCAACAGTCGCGTGACGTCACAGGACACGAGTTAATATTCATCGCTTCGGGGGGGCACGAAAGAGGTTGCTCTGGGTTGGGAAAGAGCGGGGTAGGGGGGTTGGTTAAATGAGAGGGCGAGGGGGAGGGGGGGGGGCGGCGGATGCGTAACCCACGATGTCCGTCCCTCAGCATGGGGGCGTAATATATTCGGGCCAATATCATCGGCACCTCGATCCGTGAGCGTCCCTTCATCGTCCATTCATCCCTCGGTTGCGGGCATCGGGCGGGGAGGGGGGAGAGCGCGGGGGGCGGAGGGGGTGGAGGGTTTGGAGGTGAAGTTTCTCCCCGGAGGCAGCTGTCTCTTCCCGCAAAGAAGTGATCGCTCATCATTTGGGGACCCTATTTTGGCGCCCCTTTCAATAAAGCGGTCCCTACGCCGCCGCCTCGCTCCCGCTGCTGGTTTTTTTGGCGCAATTTTAACAAGTGTTCGTTTACGCTTTCCTCCCCCCGAACCCTTTTCATCTGTCTCTCGTTCTTCCCCTCTGCTCCCGTCGCTCTCTCGCCGGCGCTCGAATGCCTTCGGTGGATGAGTCACCGTGAGACGCATAATTCATTAGCCATGGAAATAACACCTCACGAGCGATCTAGCCTCATAAAAGCGATCTTTGAGTCGAATTAGGCTTTCCGGTGATAATTTTCTATATCTTAATGTCATCTTTGCCTTCGTGTCTGCTTATCGTAGTCGAAACGAAGCAACATCAGCTTCATCTGCCTACTTTTCGAAAGACACGTACAGTAGTCCCTCGTCAACCGCGGGGGTTACAATCCTCACTTAACCCGCGATTGACGAGGGCTTATGGAAAATTGAGGAATAGGGGAGTGATCCCTGAGAGGCATAACTAATGTTCATTAATGTATACTTCCAGATTAATATAAATAAATAATATATAAGATATGCTAAAATTCAGAAACATGTTTATTATATAAAAGTATAAAAAATGTTCAAAGCACAAATAAGTACGTACTTTAATAGTATAAAGGCAGAGCAGCCCATGCTGACGCAACCCACCTTGACGTAAGCTTCAAAGAACGCTTTTAAAAGCAACGCTTCCATAAAATTCCTTGGTCCTTCACATTTCGAATAAATCGAATTCTTGCGGGGAGCTGCAAATTTCTTCTTCCCTATGTCTCTCTCCCTCATTTAAGTCATAGTTATGACGTTGCTTCTTCGCTGACAAATTGTAATGAAAGTAAAAATGTGCAATCAGACAGGGCGGAGAGCCGCGGATCCGAAAGAATGGATGTTGGCAAAACCAGGTAGAATATATGAACTCGGAGACTGCTGTATGAACAATAATGAGTGAAGCAGTTGTTTGTGCGTGCGTTTGAGTCATTAGCGCTGGTGTAGCATACTGATGTCAATAAAGAGTGGCATCTAACCAAAAGGTCCCAGCAGTAGGCCCTAATAACAACAATTTTATTGTTATTTTTATCGTGGTTTGTTTTACAGTAATCTAGCTTTAGTACAGTATTTTATTTTTTCGAATTGCCCCAAAACTGGTCATTGCGGAAAATTACTTAAGGAATGCAATGCTACAAAAATGTTTGGCCAGCTTGGTTATCATATCTGAGATTCGTCGTAAATTGATGAGTAGTTAATTATAGCATTTGCAGCGAAAGGTACGCGAAGAAAAAACTTGGGTAATATTTTTCCGATTGCCGTAATTTTCGACCGATTTGACGCGCTTTTTTTCCGAGAAAAAGTCGCGAAAAATTGACTTTCGCCTAATCCGGCTGAACGCACCCAGGCACTCCGGTGGTTAAGTCCGCGTACGAACAGGTTAGATCAAGGGTCCCATAGCGGGGTCCGCGGTCCAACCGCGGCACGCGAACTTACTCCACGCGGTTCGCGACCAATTTCACAGCATATGTTTCACATGCGTATAACGAAGTGGTGCCCAGAATACGGCCCGCGAGCCACATCCAGCGCGCCGGGTGTCTCCCTCCATGTTAACAAATTAAATAGCACAACGTAACATAAAATGAAAACAAAATTTAAAAACAATATATTTTGTCTTTATTCCTCTATTCCCATAATATATACTAAACAAATGAGGAGGAGTTGGATGAGTTGTGCGATCACAATAAAGAAGTCATGAGAGAAGTAAAGGCGAAAAAGAATTTGGTAGTCATGGGAGATTGAAATGCTCTAGTGAGACAAGGGAAGAACGGTAGCGGAGTTGAAGATTTTGGTCTAGGAAAGAGGACAGAAAATGGTAGATTTTTGTAATATAAACAAATTGTTTGTTATAAAAACGTGATTTAAACATTAAAAAAGATATACTTGGAAAATGCTGGGAGATATAGATGTACCAGATTGATTATATCATGGTCAGACAAACATGCAGGAATAGCGAATTGAACTCAAATAGTTTTATGTGGGGTCCGATGATTTCAATTTGGTGGTCATGAAGTCTCGTTTGAAATTTAAAAAAATAGTAAAAGGGAACGGTGCAGAAATGGGATTTAGAAGTGCTCAAGGAAAGAAAAGGGAAAGATTGTTCGGAGGCTGTTAATAAGCAAACCTTATAAAATGCAGGTAGACGACGATTGAGGACAAGTGGGGGACTGTAAATACGTGTGCCGTAAAAAGCGTGAACACAAAGATAGGGAAAATAGCATCAAAGAATAGCTACAAGAAAGCCATGGGTAAAAGAGGAGATGATTAAAAAGACGGAAGAGGAGGTGGTGAACGCAGGTTAATACAGAATGTGGAAGAAGAATGTATAGAGAGTTAGAGAATAAGATTAGGAGCAAAATTACAAAAGCGAGAGAGTTGTGGTGGAAAGGACAATGTTAGGATAAAAAGAAACTGTATAGACAAGGCAGAATAGACTTGTATGGAAAAGTGAAGGAGTTAATGGGAAACAAGAATGGAATTAAAGACAACGGCAAACTGTTATATGAGCCAGAGGATGTGAGGAAGAGATGGAATGAGTATTGCGGAGTTGTACGCCAAAGATTCAAAGCCAGAATCTACTGATTGTGAGATAAAGAGGGAGGAGGATGTAGACTGCAACAATGTTGGGCAGGAAATATTGAATAGTGAGATTGAAAAGGCTCTCAGAGATGTAGAGGGTTTTTTTACTAATTGTACCTCAAGATGTACGAAGTGAGAGAGTGGCCAAAGTACTTCACTGGATCAATTTTGATTCCCTTGGAGAAAAAGTATAAATCAAACTATTGTCAGGATTATAGAATATTTAGCTTAATTCTCAGGATTTTGAACGGGAAACCAGAACCAAAAGCTGATAACTATCTATAAAGTACATATCACTTCGAGTTTTGGAAATGTCTTGGAACTAGAGATTCCGTAGGGATAATGAGGACATTTGTAGAAAGAAACATTGAATACAACTAAGATGTATTCGTGTGCGCTTTGTTGATTTCGAAAAGGCCATTGACAGAGTTTAAAGGTCTAAGCTAATGGAGTTGTTGAGGAAAATATGGGTGGATTGGAGAGATAGGCATTAAATCAGAAAACTGTAAATGAACCAGACTGCGCAGGTAAGGGTAGCAGACAGACAGACAAACGAAGCAGAGGGAGAATCGGACAGAATAACTCTAGGAAGAGGCGTGATACAGAGCAGCTCACTCTCACCTGCGTCGTTTAGTATCCATACTGAAGAAAAGATAAGGTACACATGGGAAGATGCAGAAACAGAGGTAAAAGTGGGATGGATCCTAGTTAAAACATTTAGATTTACAGACGACAGGGCATTTGTGATAAATTATGGAAGGGGTCTTCAGATGTTAGTTAATTCTTTAAATGATAAGACAGAGGCAAAGGCAAGTGATGAGATTTTCCAAGAGTGTCAGGGTTACAGTGGACGGGGAAAGCTGGAATAGGTGGAATTATTTAGTTATTTAGGAGAATTCTATAACAGGATTGGAGAAGTACGAAAAAGATCGCAAGAGCAAAGGAGGCATTTACGAGACGTGAGAATGGTTGACTGGCAGTCTGATTAAGATATAAAAAAGATGTTAGTGAAAACCCTAGTGTGGAGTGTAGCATAATATGGGTGCAAGAAATAGGCAATGAAAAAAGAAGATGTTAGCAAATTAGAGGTATTTGAGATGTGGGTATGGCATAGCCTAGAGATAATTAGTTGGACTGAGAGAAATGCGTCTGAGGAAATTTTGAATACAGTAGGGGAAGAAAGACCTTTAGAGTAATAAGAGACACACAAGAAATAGGCTGGGCAAAATTTGAAAGAAAGCGTTCGTAGAAGGAAGAATGTTAGGAATTTGGCAAAGAGGTAGGAAGAGGAACGGTATATAAGATGCATTAAAAAGAAAGAATTGGTATGAGGACACGAGAGAAAGATTTTTGATAACACAGATTGTGTTGGGTGTGCCAAAGAAAAAATATATATCACCTCTTTTCAATCCAGACTCCAAATTCCCTATCGACATCCTTCCATTTCCAAGTTGGCCCTAAGAACTTCACAAGTTCTCTGTCCCATTTGTCTTTCGATCTTCGTTTCGTTCTCTTGGTGTTTCTTGGGATCCAATCGATGACACGATGTCCAATGCTGATCATTTCTTCAATATGGCCCACTCACTGCCACTTTAGCACTTTTACAGTCCTAACTACGTCACGTCTTCTTTCTTACCCAGTAGTTCCTTTTGCGGTTTCTTCAGGTGATCCTCAGCATACATCTCTCCATGATTCTCTGTGTAGTTTGCAGGCAATGGACTAGGATGGCGTTCACGTTCTTTATTTCGTATCAACAGATCAGAACACATTGGCCATACAATCTCCTTTTTAGAACGACTGAGATGTTTCATTTGAATATAATTGCATCCATGCCAAAAGCACTCCATTCTATCTCCTCTCCTGTTGATCTCTCAAAGAAGTGATTCGTCCGTAGTGATGAGCTGACCCGAGTAACTTGGTACTTCTTCGAGTTCTGCTCCGTTGATAGATATCCTCTTAGTATTTGCAAAGCAGTTATACATTACATTTGTTTTATTAAGGTTCATTCTAAGTCCAACTTCATGGCCTAACTGCACCAGCTCCTCAGTTTTTCTGAGAAGCTTTTCTGGTCTTCCTGTGAACAGTATGTCATAAGAAAATCGCAGGTGATTCAGGTGGTCTCCATTAACTTTATACCCTATTCTTCCCAGTCTAGCGTTTTCAATACTTCTTCTAGAGCTGCTGTGAATAATTTAGGAGACATGGTATCTCCTTGCCTCGCTCCTTATTAGTTTTAACGGCCCTTGTTTCTTCATGCAGCTGGAAAGACGATTCCGCGTTCTTGTAGATATTCTTGGTTAAGGTAATGAACGTTTCTTCTACCATTGTTTTGTCAGTGAATTTAACACTGAAGAAGTTCGCAAAGAGTCGAATGCTTACCCGTAGTCGATGGAGCACATACAGAGGGGCAACTAATTAGTCCGACTGATTATCTCTCTGACGACTTGAATGTAGTCCATCGAGATGTCCAGCTTGTTCTTGGTTTGGGAGAAATTAATATATGCTTTTGAAGGCGCGTAGTGAGAATCTTTGTGAATATTTTGTAGACTGACGGGAGCAGTCTGATTGGCGAATAATTATTCAAATCTTACTTGCAACCTTTCTTGTGCAAAACGATAATGCTTGCGTGGTTCCACGACTCTGGTATATTCCTCTTCCTTAAGCAAAGCGTAAAAATCTTGGAGAGGATTTTTTCCATAAATAACCTTTTGCGTTGAATATTTCTGCTGAGGTGCCATCAATTCCAGATGCATTTTCATTCTTCATGCTTTTTATTGCATGTCCCACTTCTTCTGGAAGTATATCTGGAACCTCAACGGCGGCCATGTTTCCTTCTTCAATGTTCTTCACAGTTTCGAGTAGAATTCTACTAGTTTTGGAATTAACCTCCTGCTATGGGTAATCGAACCATCTTCTAGCGTAATTGCCACAAGCTCTCTTACCAATCGAGATATGTCGCTTCATTTTCCTACAGCTACTATTAATATTATTAAATTTTTATTTGGCTTCACATTAACAGTTCCGCCTATTTGTAGAGCAGTTTCTCTGAGTACCTCTGTTAACTTTGTTTCCGCTTCTTAAACTTCTAGTACATACATTAAATCGATTGCGGAGTTTTTTTGCACTTGTGCTTTGATGACAGACTCAGGCTTCCTTATTAGCTTTCGTCCTTCCGATTTACAATTGAGTTTTATCCTACATCGTACCAATCGATGGTCGCTTCCAGTTTTAAACAGGTTGAGGAAATACCAGTCTTCTACCATGTGCCTTTTATTTACTAGTATGTAGTCACTTTTATTTTTTATGCCATTGGGTCAATTTTCTGTTAGGGCTCTTCTTAATGGAGGAGTTGGCTATTAAATTTAGAGGCTGGTACTTTCGGCAAAGTCTGCAAATCGGTCCCCCGTCCGTTTCGGTCTCCATAGCTTCATTTTCCAACTGCGCTGTCATCTTCTTTTCGTTCTCCTACCTTTGTGTTTAAATCATCCAGAACTACATTTAGATGGCAGCTTCCTTTGTCATACTGTTCTCCAATTTTTTTATATTAATCTGCACTTTTTCATCCGAGTATGTTGAAATTGGCGCGTAGACTTGGACTATTTTCAGTTGATACCTCTTATTATTTGAATCACTAGTCTTACTGCTCACTCGGATGAGCTTTCTATTTCCACAATGTTGCTTTTCAATTTTTGTTGACGATAAATCCAACTCCTGCTGTTCTTCCCGTGTCTGTTCTCCTGTAATAAAAAAGATGTCCACTCTTTTGTTCCAGTAAGACTTCTACTTTTCTTCTTACTTTACTGACCCCTAAAATATCACACTTGGTCTTCTCCAATTCTTCTTGAAGCTCGTGAAGTTTGTCTTCGCTGGACAAAGTCTGGCAATTGAAGGTAGTTATGTTGAGGTTAAAAGAATTGGGTAAGGTTGAGAAAAAGTGGCAGTGGGTGTTTAACCTCCGGAGATACTTAGCACCCTCTGCCTTCATTCGTTGATTCGGACCACTGCCACAACAAGGGGAAACCCAGCTTCCGTATAATGAGGGCATTTTCTAAGGTTGTATATCCTAAGGGGCTCGAGCCATAATACTCCACGCTGGTCCAGAGCGGGTTGGTTGGCCGGAGATATTGCAGAAAGACTTCACAGCATGGTTGAACCTGCCAGTGCTTGAGGACACGGCTGTGCTTCGCCTTTTAGCCTCCGTTTGCACACTTCCTCCAAATTGGGCGCCAAAGTTTGACCATAATGAAAATCTTTACGTAATGGCTCCAATATTCCTAGAATACCATTTTTCGATGTTGTTGGTCTGCGCTGTTGTATTATTGTAACGGCATTTCTTCGGAAGTTTTGACTTATTTTTATAGTTTGAAGTTCATCGCATTGCCAGTTCGCAACACGCCTCTTCTCTAGCTTCACGGGGCTCTTTAAGGGCTAAATAGCAGCTCTTCAAATAATGACTCCCTTTTTGCTGAAGTGCTGAAGTAGGCAGCCAAATAAAAGGACAGATGCGTTGAATACCGGTTATTTGTGCCCGCCAGTCTAGTTCAAGGTTCAGAGAGCGAGCGAGAAGACTGATTGAAAATTTAAGCCGAGTGTTTACTACATGCAATGGTGCGAGTCTTGCCTCTTCCCACGTTAGGGTCAGTGCTTGCCACCTTTGGGGACCTTCTTACCCCTCGATCGAAGGGATACGTGGCAGACGAGTCTAAATGACCTGATCTGTGTAATCAATACCTTCCGCCAGCCTTCTATAAAAAATTCTCTAAGATCTGCTTAATTAGTAGGCATCTGGTTCTGTAGCATTTTCGTCCTCATGCTGTCGTAAAAGCGACTGTTGAGGAAGTTGATTTATTTTTTCACGTTATTTCGCCATTATATAAAATATATTTAATTTCGGCAAACTAACCTCGACGTTGCTATTTTAATGCCGTTTGCCCTCCGCGCCTCGACCGCATTCTATATATTTATATATATTTTGCAATGCTGCGATGTTTTTCATGTTTGCTGATGAAAATTTTATATATTTTTTTGTTAATCATATTTATTACTTGCTCTTCAAGGATTTTTTCGTTTTTGTTTTTTTCAAATTTTAGCGTCTCGTAAAAAAAATACCTGGGCTTACATTTTTTAATTTTTAACCAAACCTGCTTTGATTTAATGATTTTACCAAATTTAAACTACCTATAGTAAGTTTGGTACCTACCGGTGTGCAGCTATATGCCAGTCCCTTAATTTCTACGGAACTATGCACCATTTAAAATCTATAAAAGCCTTCTTCTGTCTCTCTGTAACTTTGTCCCTTTGTCCGTTTGTGGCTCACTCTGTCACGCTATAAAAATTCGAATAACTCAATAAAATATCGAGATATATTTTTAAAATTTGGTAGGAATGCTTGATTTATATATTTTAAGATGATAACGAAAAAATCTCTACAAAGGTCCTGGGTTCGACTCCAAGGAAGACATTTACATTTCCCGTAAAATAACACGTAATAATCGACTTTTCGACGTGAAGGATTTTATTTATTTTTTTATATCTAAATTAGAAAAGATTGACCATCGACCTTCGGATCTGAATCATTGTAAATAAAAAATTATAAGGTTTCTTATTATTTTCGTCGTATTCTGTCTAGTTCGAAATACCCCATGCTAGACCTTTAGTTCCCATATTGTGAGGAAATCTTGCCATTTTAACGGGATGTTGCTTTGCTTTGTTAAACCTCGAAACCTTATTGTAATTTCAATCTTTATGGGTGAAAGCGTGCCTTGAATGCTCATAACACAAGAAAGAGTGAGAGAGAGAGAAGGAAGGAGAGGAAATGATTTTCATAGCAACCAATGTAAACAACATTCGTTGCGTTATTTACGAGAAGGAATATATTTTAGTGTAGAACATAATTCATTCGCATATTAAAATTACTTAGAATCAACGTAGGAGTTCGAGACTTGAAACAACGAAAACCTAAAAGAGAGAAAGTTTGTTTTTCTGCCATCAAAAGAAAGTCAAAGTATACCTTTCTTGATTTTTTATATCATAAAAACTTTTCAGTTGAACTTCAACGAGCATCTTGATAAAGGATTAAATTGGTGAGCTATAATTTTGAAATTTAATTTCATATTTCCGTTTAGCAGCAATTTACCGACAAATATAGATTTGTTCGAGAAATTTAACTAAACATTTGTTAAAGCTTTGCAAAATATGAAAATGTAGCCCACTACTTTAATCCTTTCATTCGTTATTACTCATCAAATATTGACTATGAAAGGCAAAATGAAAACGCTATTAAGGAATTTAAAGTGTAATGCGTTAGTTCTTTTTAGGCGTTCTTTACAAAAAGTAAACAAAGAACGCCTTATGGTCCCGTCGTGTCCGTCCGTCTGTCCGTCCGCATGTTTCATCTGCAAAACTACTGGGCGGATGATCATCAAATTTGGTATTTAGGACATAAGGGCAAAGAAAACAAGAAACTGATGTAAATGGTTTACGTAGCCTAACCGGGAGTGCTACTTTACTGATGACAAAAAATGAACTTCTCTGTATATCTCGTAAATATCACTTACAACAAAACATCTTCAAACTAAATTTGTTGAATAGCTTATGTCTTGTTCAGTACATTTTTATCGAAGGAGTAGTCGATTTCAAGAAAATGAAACGAGAAAGTCGTAATTCACTTTGAACTTAGAAACTTTTACCGTGTTTTTAATTGTTGTCAACGAAAACAATCTTTATGGCAACTGAAGTAAATAATATCCGCTGTAAATAACTAATTAATTTAATTTTCTTTCGTGCACACGCAGCATATAGTAAATGAAGGGAAATAGATTATCAACGATGAAGAAATGAACGTAAATACGTCTATTTTCTTTACGAATACACAGCGTTTGTAAGTGAAAGAAATGGATAATTTACGACGAATGAATGAATGTGAAAATAAATATTATATTACTGCTGTTCGAGTGAGGTAAATTTTAAATAGTTTTCGATTGCTTTATTGAGTACAACCGATTAGGAAATTAATCGGTGAATCTAAAATTCTATATTTCTTCGCCATATCAGTTCTTAGACATTATTCTAAGCCATTAATATTTATCTTTTTTGTGATGATAACATAAATCGTCAATAACGCCTCTGCCTCGCATGTATTCAAGCATGACGTGTGCATCTTCCCTTTCTTGTTGAATACCGGATTGACTGTGAAGTTCGCTTTTCTCTCTCTATTATATTATAAATTAATGATCGCAAAAATGATATGGAAGGAAGTCAAGTACCACAGCCCGCATATCACGGCTGCAAAACGTTGTACCCGGAAAGACCATAGTTTGGGCAGATAGTTCAAATTAAATGGAGGAGTACTCTAAGTTATACGGTTAAATTAAGTGGTCGAATTTCTCCTTTTTGTATAATACTGGTAGATTTCCGGCCCCTCGGGCTGTCAACTCTTATGTTAGCTCCTGCGGAGGAATGGAGGCCTTCGACCCCAATTGGTTATCTTCTAGAAATAACACGCTAATTTTAGAATATTTTTATAGACCACGTTATTTGCCAACCTTGCTCTTTCAAGCCTTGTTTCGCGTTTTCCTTCAGACTCATTAGCCATAATTAGCTCATAAACCATGAGTACTATTAATTCCACGAAGGATAAAACGTCTTCCTACTTTTGGTGTGGTGTGATTTTTCCAGCGGTGGGAGAAAACATACTCACGCGATGAAAGGGATTCCTATTGACACACTCAAACGCGCCCACACACGGCACTTCATCACAAAATGGCCATATCACATCACACTTTTGGGCTCACGAAGGAAATAAAAGGTGAAGATTTGATGTTGGGAATTGAGGAAAATGGAGGGATTCACAGCACCTGAAATGGAAAAAGAAACTAAACTCACCGGTAGTGTTTTATCGCAATAAAAGAAGAAGTAATTTGAACATAGCGCGAGCGAAATAATTTTTTTTTTCAACTCCTATTGCGATTTTTCCTCGTTCCCACCAAATTAATGATTTAATTCTAAAGGTGATTTATAACTAGGCTTGCCATACGTCCCAATAAATTCGTTGCTCTGTCCCGGAAAATAAATATGAGCCGAAGTCAGGGGTACTTATGAATAAATTCTGTTTCTGAATACATAAAGTGGTTCCTAGTGTCAAATAATTTATCTCTTGTTAAAATATTAAATTTTAGATTTAATATTGTAATATTAAAAACTTTTCTGATTTTTCTTTAGATAGTTTTCGGTTACCCCTCCCCTCCCCCCTCCTTCTGCCCCTCATTCCCCAATGACCCAGTTAGGTTGTTTGAAAATATGGCCAACCTAACAACTATAATATCGTGTTTGGCAAATTGATAAAATTAATTAATAGCAATAGAAAACACGTTTAAGCTATGAAGAGTTCGTTTATATTACATGTAAATTTCATGTAACAAATAAAAATAACAAATCTACAGAAATCGTTTTGTCCCGGTTTTGTTTCCTGAATATATGGTAAGCCTATTTATAACTAACATTGCTAATAATATGAAGATTTCTCTTTCTTACAATTTTTTAATAATAACGGAGGAATCTTTTGCCTATTATATAATTTTTCCTTGGTAATTAATGCGAATTAAGCCCCGACGAAAATAATTCACAAAAGAAAGCAAACAGCTATTTTAAACCATGCTTCAGCTGTGTCATGAGTGTAGACAAGGAAGTCAAACGAAGAGGAAGAGGAGGAATTAGGAATCTCGTCTAGCAGATTTTCAAAGCGGGCGAATCGTGTGGAACACGTGCCGACTAGAGCACTTGATGACAAAAGAAGCAACAGAATCGGTCACATACTATTCTACGAATAATCACAATCAGTCAAGTGGCCGCTCTCAAAGAAAATGTTTCAGGAAAGAGTAATGAGCAATGGGAGGAATACGAATTCATTTCAGGTAAGAGATATATTTATTTGTGTTACAAATATTTAAGATTGCTCGTGTTAAATTAGCTTGCAAATAATGGGTGAACGAAGTTAGCCGTGAAACGGGGTTGAATCCTGTAAGGAACGAGCGGTAGAGCACTTAGTATGCATAAATATATATACTATATAAGAAATTCTTTCGGAGAACGTGCGATATTTGCCACAAAACGTCAGCGATAGCACATTACTGTAACATATTTTCGTACGCATAAATTCGATAAAATGCCAAACATGCTATTGGTATTTTGTCTAAATCGGTTAACACGAACATTTATGTGGTGAGAACAATTAGAAGACCATATTTTAATCTCCTTGGATCTTATATGATCTGTGAGGTACCGATTAAAGAGTTTATTCTGAGATAAAAATTCCAAAATGTCCCAGGACTGCTTCACACACAAATCACACAAACGAAGAAAACATTATCTAACTTCTCTCCAGCAAGCTGTCAAGCCCAATGCACTTAATATAATTTTGTATTAATAGATAGCGCTATTCACTTACCATCTTTCGCAAAATATCATTTGGTAGCAACAGCAAATACATTGAAAAGTATAACTGTATGAAGCTTTAAAAATAAGGACGAGAATGTTAAGACCATTAATGATAAGAAATTTTACGGTTAAGGAGTTAATTTATATTTAACATTAATGATAAGACTAACTTTCTTCTGTTGGGTGACAGTGAAAGATGTGCCTGCTATATTCAGCATTCTCACACTGCAGTTATCATTCATGCTCTGTGCACAAAAGGTCCGTGATTATATCTTCTTCACATTATCTTTTTGTCCGCCACCTTCTTTAAGCAGAAAATTTTTCCTTCCTCTTTCTATACAGATTTTTTTTCTCCTCAAACAACATAAGATAACGTTAGGCAGCGCCAAAAGTTAAGAGGAAAATAACCACGTTGCCCGATTCGACATTTCTTTGTCTCGTGCCTGCATCCACTCGTATTGAGTGCTGTCTTGCCCACTGTCCCTCAAGGCCACTCGAAGGCTCTCGAGTGAGACTTCAAGTGGACTCACTCAGGCTGCTATCGTCTCCCCCAAGCCCGTTCCCATCCCCTTAACCACCTTGCTGAGCCCTTCCAGTGGTCTGCTGCCTGCTTGCATCATGTTAGGGAAAACGAATAAGACATTAGAATCCACTTCCTGTACATAACGCTAGTGCTCGAAACGAAGAAACTTGAGCGAAGAAATTTCCCAGATATGCAATCGATTAATATTAACTTATCAAAGTGAAAATACTGAATAAAAGAAAACCAAATCATATATTTTATAATTATGCGTCATATTTAATCGTAATATCTTATATTTAAAATAAAGTTTTTATGTAGCATAAAACAAAAGGAGCTCAAGTGTAGAAACATTGTACTCAATAATGACAAAAACAAACGTCCACGCTTGAGGAAGGGGGCTAAAAATCAGCGGCTCCAGAAATCGCCTAAATAGCGCATTCCAACTATACCATTCTATGCTACATAATACCATACTACTACACTTATATTATATATGCCGTATATACTCGTGTCTAACACGCACCCCTACTTTTTGCTACAAAATCCCGACTTTTTCGTATACACTGTGTATAATGCGCATCCTAGATTTTGTGGGGCATAAGAATAAAAATTTAGAATTATATTGTCATATTAGGTATTAACTGGAGTACCATAAATAAATAAAGACCCGTCCCTGATATCGTAAGACAACTTAAGCAAATCCGACTTGACGTAAAAACCTCCGAAAATTAATTTTTTTAATCCGAAAATTCCGAGTTGCGGGAATTTGTTTACAAGGCAAAACGCTTCAGTTGAATGAAGTTTACACACTTCAGTTTATTTTAAATTTATCAAACTACGCTACACTTATTTATGAAATACTGAATGGCTAAAGATATTTAATGACAGTATTTAATACGACATCTTAAATTTCGTAGCGTATCGCGGTCGCATTCCTCACATAGTTTTTTGGTGCTGAAGATGATGAGGTAGATGAATTATTTGGGTTTTAAATTACTAACATCATTATTTTTATATATAATATATTCATTAGGTTACTAAAAAATTATTTCAATTTGACTATCTTATAAATATTTTACAGTGCATGTGCCTATGTTCTTTATACGTTTTTACACCGTTGAAGCTATCGAATTCTAAATTTTCATGGGCCATCCTATGGACCAAAGGAAGAACTTGGTCTAGGTTTGCAGACTGTGGGGTCTCTTATACCCCATGGGGTTAACAAAATACTATTTCCATAAGAATGCATGGGAAATGGTGTGGAGAAACCCCAAAACACCATGCAGCCCTTCACTGATGTGGATATAAATATACCTAAATATTAACTTACGATCACGAAAAATAACTTATTTTACGAAAAAAATACTGAATATTTTAATTCTGTTCATGTTTTGCCGTATTACGTGCTAACTTTTTCTTTAAGAGCAAAATTTATCGGTTTATATGTCCATTTTCCAGGAGGCAACAAAGCTAAATTTCTTAATTGTTGTCCTCTTCAGACAGCCACGTATAGATTAATACAAGGAAAATCCACGTCGTGGTGCGCCGTAGAGGAAGAATAGCCAACGCCAAGATAAAGGGTACAAATGGATTCATGCCTAAACATAATCTATGAATATTTTTAAAGTGAGTTAAATGATTTTTAAGGAATATTATAATATAATAATATAATATAATTATATAATCTTTTACCATTAACATTGAAAGATTTATCGCAAAATAAATCGATACATCTACTTACATTTGTTCGGTAACCAAGATGTTGTTTATTGTTTACTTTTTGACTAATAGTATTGACATAATCCACAATTTTATTGTTACATTGAAATCGTTGGATTAACCCAGTGGTTTTCAACCGGTGTATCGCGACACATTAGTGTGTCGCGGATGAGGTCCAGGTGCGTTGCGAAAATTTAGAAAAAAGGTCAAGCTCTGTCGCGAAAATTAGAAAAAATTAAAATACAGCAGATACGGAAGTTTTTTGCTACTCATGCGCTGTCCTTGTTTCGGCACACCATTGGCAGCAGTTTTATTGTTAAATGAGGAATTTTAAGTATTTTTGTTGTTTTAACGAAGAAAATTGACTTTTTATTTCATGGTGTTTCGCGGGAACTGGATAATTTAAAAAGTGTGCCGCCAAAGCAAAAAGGTTGAAAAACAATGGATTAAACATTTAACGTTTTATGAGACCCGAAGCTAATTGCAAATCCTCAAAGGAAGAAAATTGTTCTTTTTCTAATAATGACGTTTAATTACGGGAATCGTATCTCAACTCCAGATATGCGTAAACGCAAAATAAAACTTTTTGGAGAGATAAACGGAGAAAAAATCTCCCGGAGTCGAACCCAGACCCATTTCGCGAGATTTTACAAAGGTAATTTTTAAAAAAGAAGTAGAACAGGTGGAACGACATCCAGTGTACTCTAGCCGGCGTCAAAGAGGAGAGTCTCTGGTAGCGATTGGGCTGAAAACACGCACGCATGCAAACACACACCTAACGCTGAATCAATCCCATTATCCCTCGCACATTCTCTCCTTTCCACCAATATCTTTTCTAACTTTTCCTAAAACTATCTCATTTCTCCTTCTTTCATCTGCATCACTTGCCTCCTTTCTCCCAAGAGTTGGACCCATGGACCCTTAACACTGCCCCGGAGTCAAATCCCTCGCCCCCCGTGGGGCCCAGCCCAGATCCAGCCCCGCCCCCCGCAGCGCCTCAAAGTCATTTCCGCCCCTCGGTGGTCCTGCGGCTGTTGGGCAGTGGAGAAGGAAATTGATCTTCCGAAGGGGCGGAGAGCATGGGAAAGGGGGCAGAGGGTGGGAAAGGGGGGGAAGAGGGTGAGGAGGGGAGGGAGTGAGAAGAGGAGCGGGGGGGGAGGGAAGGTGGCGGAGGAGGAGGGGAGGCGGAGGGGAAGGGAAAGAGGGCTCGCAGCACAGAAGGGAGCGAGTCGGTACCTTACGTGTAGGTGGTCCTCCTAATGTTGGAAGCTTCCTTCAGTGCCTCTTCCTACCACTTGATGCGGCCCATCATACCGCCTTCCTCCTTATCTTCGAGGAAATGGAAACGCATGATGCATACTGCCTCCAGAGAATGCATTTAACTCTCTCTCTTCATCTCTGATTCAACCATCCCTCTCTCCTTCTTTTCCTCTCCTCCTCCACCCTCTCCACTTCCCTCCTCTACCCATCTCCTACCCCTCTCTCCTCATTTACTCTACTCCCCTCTCTACTCCTCTCCTCCCTCGCCCCACTTCTCTCTCCCTCCTCTCTCCACCTACCCCATCTCTCCTCCTTTCCCCTCTTTCCATTTATATCTATATCTTCTCCTCCCCCTCTTTTCTCCTCCCTCTCGCCATTTCCCTCCTCCCCTTCTCCACTTCCCTCTTCTCCGGCACACCCTTCTCTCCTTTCTGATACACCCAAAGGGCTGCATGTTTTAGTGACGTTCGTCGCCTTCTCCGCTTCTTTCTTTTGTTTAATATTTATAATTGTATTTGATTTATTCAAGATGGGGATTAAGTACATCCAGATTAATTCTAATATTACGTAAATAATAAAGTCATATTCTAGGTTATAACTTTTATAAAAGCAATGAATAATTTAGAAACCCAGATATCAAATGTGCAATTTGCGGTCACTTGTGGTTTAAAATCACGGGAAATGTTATAAGATGTTGCAGTAAGTCGTAGAATTCAATGGAGACGTTTCTCTGTCATATAACGCGGCCTAAAATTTTAAGAAATCGTAGGAGTTCGATGCCTACTTAGATAAACAAATTGATAAATTGATTTAGGATAATTTAGACCAGTTAAATAACAGTTTAATACACACCTTTCAATATTGTCTTATCTTTCCACAAAAATAAAATGCTTTGAATTTATACTTCGCAGGAACAACACTCGATTAGTTTATTTTAAATATATGTATATATCGCAGAGGTAGCCTTGTTTGCGATTTATTTAGATGGAATAGTAATTATTGAGTTTAACTGTTTCCTGGTATTCACCAAATGAGGTGAAAAGTGTTAAATCTGACAAGACGACTTCCTTTTTTTATCCCTTTTGAAATTCTTGTTTTTTAATGGGAAATCTTTTATAGTTTTTATTACGAAGCGTTCTGAAATACAAAACGGGATTATAAAGAGAACCTTGAATAAGTGTGTTATGAATTTGTACAAAGTTATAAAACAATGCTTTTGTTCATTAGTAGCTAATGTATCTTAAAAGCAAAAAATTAATATCACTATCAAAAGAAGTGCACTACTTGAATATAATAATTTATAAAATTTCCACAAACCGTAAGAGCTCGAGTTGAAACTTCGTGAAAGTGGCTACCGATAAACGCTGCCCAATGTTCGCATTGGAGAATCTTCATGCGGCAGCAATTAGTCATATTAAGTGGTGAAACATCTTCAATATTAGGAGGAAATTCATTTAAAACCTGTATACAATCCGTGACGAGGGGATGAGAAAAGGAAGGGAGGAATTGATCAGGACTAGATACACGGAAAGATGGGAAGGAAATCAGGAGAGAGAGAGAGAGGAGAGAGAGCGAAAGAAACGCGGAAGGGATTGGGTGAGGGCGTGCGTCGTTTTCTGTGTATTCTGCGTGTGCGCGTGTGTGACCAAAGAGGCCTTGCTCATTTATCTTCATCGGTGATGGACCCCCTCGCAATTAGACGCATCGCTGACCACAGCTCACTTTAGCACATCCCAGGCCGCCGCCACCCTCCCCTACTCCACTACACCGGTCGCCCAGACACGCAGCCCCTTCTCCCTCTACCCCACTTACTTGTGCCCTCTCCGCCCCGACCTCTAATTCTCCTCCTTTTGTCCGGAGCAAAACCGCGCGCGACCTCCTTCCCTCCACCCTTCCCAACTCCCTCCCTTCACTCTTCTGCCACTTTTCCTCGCCATTTCCTCCACAGTTGCCCCTCTCAGTTTTTGCCACCTCCCCCTACCCTTGAAATTTATCATCTTTCCTTATAACTCCTCTCCCCTCGTCTCTCTCTCTACCCCCTCCCTCTCTCTCCCCTCCTCTCTCTCCCCCCTCTCTCTCTCCCCCCCTCTCTCTCCCCCCTCTCCCCTCCACCCTCTTTCTCTCCTTCCTCCCTCTTTCCTCCCTCTTTCCTCTCTCTCCCTTCCCCCTCTCCTCTCCTCCCTCTCCCCTCTTCCCTCCTTCCTCTCTCTCTCCCTCCTCTCTCCGCTTATTCCATCTCCTCTCCCATCCTCCTTTCCTCTCCATCTCCTTCACAACCAAGTACTCTATGAATATCATTCTTACGAGAAATGTTGTAAAAAATATTGGTTGGAATATTGAGAAATTTTCTGCTTGGCCATGGGTTGGGTTGGGTTGATTTGAAGAAACAAAGGATCTTTGGATTTTCGATGTTTGTCCCAAGGTTTTCACATGATTCCGCAACATATCCCTCTACATTTAAGCAACAATAACAAACGGAAATTTCTCATTTGCGTCTGCGATTCCCTTATCTCCCGAAACGGAGAAATTTTTAATGAATGAGATAGGGTATAGTTAAAGCTCGAAGAAGGATGTGATTTCTCAATCACGACATCATTTCTTCTGTGGCTGAATCCTCGACTTTTCCACATGTATTTTTTATTTTTGATAAATATTTTGTCAGTTATTTCATGGAGTCACTGCGTAATAAATTTCACACATATTAAAAGATAAATACCACTTCGGATCTCTTGTTCGTGGCAAAGAGCGCAGCGCGTTTTAATTCGGAGTAAATTCGAAATTTATTAGAGATGAAACAATTCGATATTAAATTCATGGATATAACGTCCATTCTCAACCTACACGATATACATTCCGAAAGTGTCTCGGAATATGTTTTTAACCGATCGACTAGGCTATGACGGGGTTATTTTATTTCCTAGAGCCGTTTACAGGAATCTTTCGATTTATGAGCATCCTATTATCATACATTCGATCTTACTAATAAGATTTTTTGCATTACAAATTTGATTTACGACCTCAAAACTCGATCTTACGAACATTTGCTCAACTTCAGCAACCCAAGATACACCCATCATTTCAAATATAAATAGGTAGTAGTAGTTATTTCCGAAATTGATGTATCTATAAAATATATATACATAACGCTTGTCAGGAAATGTTTTTGAGCTCTTTGTTTATAAAGGAATAAACGCTTATAAATTGAAATTTTTTTATGCTTTTGGATTTAAACTTTCGAAAAATATTCAGAAGAATCTTTTTAAAATGATACGCTGTTCTGTGTCTGCATTGAGTTCATGGGTTCTATTCCAGGAGCGTACCATTTATCCATTTGAATAACATGAGAAGAACTAAAATCCAGCGTGCAGGCCTTCCTTCGTTGTAATTTTAAAATATTTCACAGTTAAGATATCAGTGTGCGATATTTACAGAATCATATGGAGACTATTATGTAAATAAGTCTCTTATCGGGAAATTTTAAATGTCGACCGAAATTGTCCAAAAAATACGTTTTAATAAAAAATCGTAATTTTTTCGTGGTTTTTATCCATTTAATTTAGCGCCATGGAAATGTAAATTTTGGCGTAAATCACATATGCGTAGTAATTTCTTAATTCTAGAGAAATATTAATTATTCGCTTTACTGACCCTAAATTCTTTTATTGTATTGTTTGTATGAATGATGCGATAAAGATAAGACGTCTGTCAAGAAAGAATTATAGATTCGAGTTATTTCTTACGATTGACTGAGATTATGAATTCGCGTATTCGACGCTGTATTGAAGTTTTAACAATAAATTGGTTACGATAAAAAATAAATAAAGATTCCATTATATTATTGTGTTTATGAAGTCAGATATAGAGATGAAAATGGCAGAACTTTTTAAGATCCTTGAATAACATATCTGCGAAAGTCGCGTAAATTTTTAATCTTTGAATAATACAGAATAATTAAACTCATAGAAACTTATTTTAATGAAATCGTTTTGTACGCACTAAAAAGTAAAAATAAATCTAAAGTTCACATGATTAAATGATCCATGAAGTTAGTTATGCAAATAAAAGTAGTATAGCGAAATGTTTAGAGAGTAAATCTTCGTTAATATTTCTCTGCCACCCAACATTCATTTCCCCAAAACTATTTTTACTGTCTGGAACATTCAATTAAATTAATTTTTTATCGATTCCTTTTAAGTGCATATAAAAGTTGGTTTCATTCATTTTTTATGTATTTTTTTTCTACTTGAATTCGAGCTTACCCATCATATTTGACGGACAGCTACGCAAGCATGCATAGTAAAAGCATAATTTTATTTACTTAATGCTACCGAAATAATAATTATTCGCTTAACTGACACTAAATTCTTTTATTATATTGTCTGTCTTAATGATGCTATAAAGATAGCAACTGTCTCTGTGAAGAAAGCATGATAGATTTCTTGTTTAACTGAAACTAGTAAATCAACGTGAGATACAGTTTAAACGAATTTAGGACATTTAACAAATTTTTGCATCTACATTTTAAACGTGCTGATTAATTTACAGACGTTGAAACTATAGGAACATGGAAAACATTAAGAAAAGGCCCGTTTTAAAGAAAATATAACGAGAATATACCAATTAATTTTTAACTTAGAAAAGTCTTTGTTTTTTACATTTTCCTTTCGTGCATACAACTCGCTTTGTATGTGAAAAGAAATGGATAATTTACGACGAAGGAATGGACGTGAATGTAGAGAGTACATTACAATTACTTAAACCAAGTGAGATATATTTTAAATAATTTTCGATTTATTAGTTACAACTGATTAGAAGGTAATGGGTAAATCAACATTTAAATATTTCCTTGCCATCACTTCTGCTATGTCATTTTGCAGTGTTTAGACATTATAATAAAGCATTAATATTTTTTTTTTAAATTATTATATAATTCATAAAGAACGCATGTAAGTACATGCATCGTTACACTTTTTTGTAGGATTGCTGACAAGTGGCGATGCAGTAGCATTGAGCAAAAGGGGCAGACTAGCTTACGCTGTGTTAGTATTATTGCATAAAAATCGGAAAAAATGAATTTTATAGTCGAGACTTATTTGTGTTTATAATTAAATAAGGGTCAATATCAACGTAAAGATGGCAAAAACTAAACTACACTAGAAATGCATGGTGAAAAATGCATGGACAGGAAAAATCGCTTTTGCTTTGGCTATCTCTACCATCTTCTCAGCTATGCGCCATTTACACGAAATATTACAGAGAACTGATGAACACATTTATTTAACTTTAATTGGAGTTTCTGGAATTTCAATTTTTACTCTCCACAAACAATGCAAATGGGAAGCGAAGCGGGGCATTGCGAAACACATTAATTTGATCAACGACGGCTAATCAAAACGACGTGTAACGGGAGGTGTAGCGGAGAATTGCATTATTCAGTTTGTTTTTACGTGGATTTACATCTTCTCGAATATAAGGAGGATTGGATATAACGTACCAAAATTTCCAGTTCTCGCTATAAACGAGTTATATCGTATATGACCCGAAGATTAACTTAAGACGAAAGTATTCTCAGGTCCGCGTATGGAGAGTTTATACTTTCTCTCTCTTTCTCTCTCTCTCTCACTCACTCCAAATGAATTCGAAAGGTGCGAAGATCGGTAAAACACTCTCCCGTGGAAAGACAGGAAAAAATCAATCCAAGAGGTCACGTGATCTACGCGAGAAATTCTTTTCAAGTTGCGGCCATAACTCATACTCAGTCCACAGGTATTCACACTCGATATATTTCCCTTTGGGCGGGACAGAGATGGATGAAGAAGCGAAGCGGTTTGAAAACAGAGGGCGAGTGTTGGGGAGGAGTGGGGGGAGAGGGCGTGGAGGGAGAGGGCGTGGTCGTAGAAGAAGAGATGACGAGACGGAGGGAGAGAAGGAAGATGGATAGATAGGAGAAAAGGAACGGGGTTGGCTGCGAGAGGAGAAGGGAAGCGCGGAGGCGGGGGCGGAAAGCGGAGGCTGGAGGCCTGGGAGCGGGGGCGGGAAGCGGGAGACGTAGGCCGGGGAGCGGGAGCGGGAAGAGGGGGACGAATGCCTGGGAGCGGGGGCGGGAAGCGGGAGCGGGAAGCGGGGACGAAGAGCGGGGGCGGAGAGCGGGGGCGGAGAGCGGGGGCAGCGGGCGGAGGGGCAGAACGGGTGGCGAAGGAGAGAGGGAGTATCATCAATCATAGCTACATTCGCTTCGAGAAAAGGCAAAGGAGATCATTTCTGAGGGAGGACGGGGGGCGAGGGGGAGTGGAGGTGGGTTGAGAAAGATGAATAGAGGGAGGGTGAAGCGGAGGGGAGGGGGGCGCAATGCGGAGGATGTGCTCCTTCGCACCGAGTGCCACTGCGTTAGCGGATGGCAAGATTCAGCCAAAGGAATTTGATTGAGAAATGTAACTGGAAATCACTTGAGCGAAATGAAATGTTTTCGAATCAAGTATTCATTCAATGAACTCGTGTGACAATCTAGATTCATGAGAGTGAAATTGCCAGAGAATTGAGATATAAGGAGGAGGAAGGAGGACCTATTATCAGGTCTAAATCATCACTCTAATGTGACAACCTGAGATCGGAGTCATTCTGTTTTATACACGTAGTTTCCGATACTCCAGCAAGAAGGAACGGCTCCCTAGAGCTGTCTAATGCAAAAAAAACTGTAAAAGCGACACATCCAAACGGTGGAACGTAGTTAAGCATTAATGCGCTAGCACTGTATTTGCACGACTTAAACTCAATTCTTTGTTCTTTTTGTATATGCTGTGCTAAACGCAATCGACAAAGTATCTCGGCGCTGATAACAGTTATCAGATACTTACCATTTATCTTTTTTTGAAGTTGTAAAAATGAAACCGTAGTTTAGAATGTTGCAGTTATCTCTTAAGTTTGATATATACGCAGGCGTGAAAACGAGATTAGGGTATCTTAAATATCAACCGTGCCAGACGTCACTCTTCTATTTTTATCGAGCCACCTGTATCGCGCCGTATCGAACCAATCTGTGAATTCGACCGCTGACGGCAAAGCGCGCCATTGTGCGTGTGTTCAAACATGTGAGGGAGCCTCGAACAATAATTTATGCTTCAAAGAGCAGAAATTATGATGCAAACATATTTTAAAATCAAAATATCATAAATAGCATGATAAAGCAACTATGTTTTTTATAGAGTTACTACTGAAATTGCCCGTAGAAAAAGACCGCTCTATCCTAAATAAGCAAGTATTCCCCACTCACTCCCCATTTCTTGCCATCGCCCACCTCTCTTCTCCGTTCACGAACCCTCAACGGCATCTCCCAGCGACACCCTCCACTTAACCTAACCATTTCCTCTTATCTTTAGACGGTTACCGATACTTCGAAGTCCCTTCACCCCCACTCCACTCTTATTCCCTTTCCCAACCTTCTCCCTTCCCCTTTATCTTTTTTCCCCTCTACGCCCCTTCAGAGACTGTATAGTTTCATTAACCTCATTTCTTTACCTGAAGATGATCTAACACATCTAAACCCGGGTCGTTGTGAAATATTAGAAGCTGTGGAGTATGAACAGTTTTCGTTTTATTTGTTCGTCGACTGTTTTTAAATGGGAAACATATTATTGCATAGCATTGATATAATATGCCTTTAAAGGGAATTTATAGACTATACTCGTATTACGAGGCCGTGGATCTCAACCAAAGATATAATCTTATGATGAGGTCATAATCCTCAAACAAAGAAGAAGCGCTTTATTTAATTTGCTCTGCAATTCTTCTCTCACTTGTTTTATTAAAAGGATGCAACAAAGTAGATGCATTCTAGAAAGTACCATGTTAAGTGAAATCGTGTTTTACAAAAACGTATTCTCATAAGAAATAATGTAAAATGGGGAGAGAGGGATAAAAGAGCATTAATATTACAAATTATTTTTACTATTATTATTTTTATGCTGTAGAAACTATAAATGCATATAGGTTGTTTCATTTGCAATAATTAATACTAAGAGTTTCTTGTCGTCATAGCTTAGTAACTCGGAGGTCGAAGGGTATGTTGATAATCTAAATGTACATGTTACCCAGGAATTCACCAAACTAGTGGGTGGCAGGGGGTGCAATTCACCGAGGCCTAACCAACAGTTTTTACTCGCAGATTTGACTTTTCTGTTATGTTCTCGGAAAGAATGAGCCTCTGCAACGTCCCGTCCTACAATCGATCGCACGTATCTTATCGTCATGGTCTTTTCTGTCTATGTACGTTGGAGGCTCAATTATTCCCAATACATCATCTGCTAGACATTATGACCTTGAGCACGATATACGGTCTTCCAGAGATCTCCATTTTATGTCCTTCAATAATGATGTGACGCTTTCCATATGTTCATGCTTTTGTTTAACGAATCTGGCTGCTCTCCGCTCTACTCTTTCTGACAGAAATACATGGCCCAAGTGAATTATGATGGTGGAAGCCGTGCTTTATCTTCTCTTGAGTTATGGTTGAACGTCAATTGCGGATGTCTTTTTCGTTTGTTTCAAGAAATTTTCAAGCGACAGTTATTTTGTCACCTTAAAAGCCTGACGATACCAACAAGTGGGATCATAAATTGCTCTGGATAATTTGAATTTGCGCTGTCTATCTTATTGATCCTCTTCAAAGACTGCCAATGTTTTCTGAATAAGATTAAATATTTTGGACACTCTTTTGGCTCGACGTCAGCAATTTCCAGGTCATCCTGTAGTAGTTCACGTGAATGTGGTACACAAACTGCTCGGACAAAGTGTTCGTCTCAAGCGCTACACACCAACTGATCAAATCCTCGTGGAAGGCGTCGATAATGTCTTGGCGGGAACATGATTCAACTTGATTGAACGCCAAAGTTCTTTATTTGATAACTCTTCTACAATAAGAGTCAAGTAATGCCTGCGCGATGGCTCCTTGGTCCTTGGGCTGTATAATTGATGTTGTACAATGCTTCTAACTTATAACGCCGTCGGTTATAATGCACATTCGGATTTACCGCGGGTATTCCTTCCTCCCCCTTTCGTGGAAAGAAAGTCCTGTCGTTTTTTAAAGTACTAAAGAAAAAACCAACAAGAAATTACTGACTTTTTTAAAGAATTGATAAAATTTCTTATATTGACTTTATATTCCTTGTTTTTTGTTGTATATAACAAGTGTTGTGTGTACATGCAGTATTGGATAATACGATTGTGTCTGCGGCTATACAGCGGCTGTCTGATAACGCAGGTCGCAGCTCCTGTCCGAAATATAACCGGGGAGCGGTGTATTTTGTGGTAAAAAGTTTTGATGTAATGAGAGAGGTCAAGTATATTGTGAGGGTGACTGGGGAGCGTTGTCGAACAGTAGGAGAATCTTAAAAGCAAAACTTTCTTCGGTGCAATAATCTTGCATTTCATCGTGGAGATGCAAATTAAACTATTCCAAGTAAATGGCGTGAATTTCGAACGCTACTTTTGAAAGGTTACCAAATCCTGTCACAGAACATAGTACCATGTTATGACGGGAGGTCACCAGTGGAAAAAGTGTTTCCTAATTGGTTATTAGTGTTATTACGAAAACGTTTTAAACGAGCAATTACTATTGGCTGATCATTCAAGTCAAATTTCAAAGCGATTTTGATGTTTTTCACGAAGTTTTCTTAAAATAACTTTGATTCGCAATAACTAATTAAGGTCTTCCGTTCTCTAACTAAACTACTATATCTCCGTTTAAATACCCAGAGATGCCGTTGGACGGCTTATTCGTTGGGGAGCCGATGGTGTAGTGGTTAGAGCAGCGGTTCCCAACCTTTTGGTAGGCGCGGCACACTTTCAAAGATAAACAGAATTTGGCGGCACCCGAGCCTTCAAGCAATGTTTTTATATTTTCACAAACGAGTATTAAAACCTTTGGACAATTTGTTGGTATCATACCATAATAAATATATTAGAGATAAAATTAATGCCCTAGTTACCTGTAAACACACCCAAATCGTTGATCTGTTTACAAAACTAATTTCATCGCGGCACCCCTAAAAATAAGCTGCCGCGCCCCAGTGTGCCGCGGCACCCACGTTGAGAATCACTGGGTTACAGTGTTGGCCCCGCCATGATCTGCTAAAAAGCAACACCCAGGAGTGTCGGTGGTGTAGTGGTTAGGACGCTGGTTGCTACTCGCCTGCTGCTCGAAAAGTCAGCGGGCACGAATCCAGCGAAAGGATTTTTTTCCCAAGGTCGCCCGGCTCCATGTTTGCGTGATTTGAGGAAATCGCTCAAAGTCAGCGTTCCTTCCTTCGGAAGGGACTTTAAGCCTTTGGTCCTCTTGGTGCTCTTCGTTAAGAGTAGGCTAATGGCGGCACAGATTTTCCCTCCTCCCTTGTTAACGTGTTCGGTGTGGGAGGAGTTACGGCTATAATAATACAAGAGGTCGATTACCCAAAAATACACATACACGACACCCGGTTCCGAGGACGCCCGGCCCCCTATTAGTGCGTGTAGGAACTAAGGAGACGAGGACGAGAAAAAGAGAAATGAGGAACGCGCTCAAATCAACACTCCGTCCTTCGGAAGATACGTTAAGCTTACCATTTGCGCGTAGGCAAGAGGTGAATCAGCAGGGCGTATAATACACACACATACATATATATAGGCTTACTCGTAAGGGTTAAACGTAAGATAGGTCTCAATTTCGCCCTTAATAAAGTCGCCTGTCTCTCTCTCCCACGCACAGGTGTGGTTCAAGAACCGCAGGGCTAAGTGGCGCAAGAGGGAGAGGAACGCCATGAACGCCGCCGCAGCAGCAGCAGCCGACTTCAAGAACGGCTTCGGATCGCAGTTCAACGGTTTGATGCAGCCGTTCGCCGACGCACCCGATTCCCTTTATTCCTATTCCTCTCCTTACAACAACTGGGCCGCCAAGGTTCCCTCTCCCCTCGCTGCCAAGTCCTTCCCCTGGAGCCTCAACTCGGCCGTCAACGCCATGGGACCTCCGGTGGGCGGAGGCGGCATGGGAGGCGTGGGAGGTGTCGGAGGGGTCGGAGGCGTCGGCAGCGGGGGCGTCAATTGCTTCAACAGCCCCTCCGCCGTCGCTGCAGCCGCCGCCGCCGCCTCCATCAACGCCGCGGGTGCGGCCGCTGCGGCTTCCGCCTCCGGGATCGTCCCTTCCGTTTCCATGGCGACCAGCCTCAGCGCGAGCGCCCCTTCGGCACCGTCGGCGGCCGGAGCGGCGGCGGCTGCGGCGGCTGCAGCGGCCGCCGCCGCGGCTTCTCAGTGTCCGTACGGCGGCCCCGCGGCGCCTTACGCCATGTACCACCACAGGGCGGCGGCGGCAGAGCCGTGCTCCGCGTCCATGTCGTCGAGCATCGCGAGTTTGAGGCTGAAAGCGAAGCAGCACTCATCGGGCTTCGCCACGTATTCCCCGATGAGCCCGCGCTCCAACGCCTCCCTGTCCGCGTGTCAGTACGCCGCTGTGGACAGGGGGGCCGTCTGAGAGGAGGAGGGGGCGTCGGGAGGAGGAGGCGTGGCTGTCGAAGAGGAGGAAGAGGAGGA
The DNA here is from genome assembly GCA_028673005.1 of Tanypteryx hageni. NCBI lineage: Eukaryota > Metazoa > Arthropoda > Insecta > Odonata > Petaluridae > Tanypteryx > Tanypteryx hageni. Next base: position 77,670,040 of record CM054118.1, on the reverse strand, counting down.
GGAGAGCGAGGAGGAAGACTCGGAGTGAGTTTCCTCCCGCCACTCCCTTCTCGCCTCCTTCCCGCTGTCCTCCGTGGGATGCTGCGGAAACGAACACCTCCCATTCGCGCCTCCTCCCCTTGGCCTCGCCTCTCACCTCGCTCGCCCCTCCGGTCGCCTCTGGTTTCCCAGCGTATCGAAGGACGCGAAGGGTCTTAAGTACGGGAAGGCCCTGCGGTGATTGGGTCGGTGAAGACCCCGTGTCGTGGAGCGGACCGCCTGGGAGAGGCCTTCTCCCGACGGGGACCGTGTTTCTCTTCCTCGGAAGCAATAGGTAGCTCTAAACTTATCTGAAATAATGTTAATCGGACGGAGTGGAGATTGAAGTTTTTTCGGTGTGCTTTTATCCGTGGGTGTGCGTGGTTCAATTTTTTTTCTAACTGCGTGTGTCGAGTGTATAAATAAAAACGAAGCGCGTCTTGTATATAACGCTAAGGTACGACGCATCGGACCCACTACGTGACACGGCTGCCGCTGCTCATTTAGTGCATCGGCCGAATAAGGGGCCGTCTTTAACGAGGGTCTCGCATTCGAATTTCTACACTAAAATATAAATATATATATATATATATAAATATTTATCTGTATGTAATATAATCTATAATTATCTATAATATAGACTGAATATTTTTTTCCATTCACTTGTCTCGGGCGAAGTTCCATTCTATTTTGAACTACCAGTCAAATGGATCTCGAAAAAAAAGAATAACTGACGCCGAAGCGAAGTTCCTTCGGGGATCGTTGCCTGCGAAGATTTCTCCTCGCGAGGATGTCGCTTCGCTTCGCCGTTAGTTCATCCGATTCCATCGCATTTGTTTTTAGCGGGAAGCGGACTTTTTATGTTTCGAGTCGTTCGCGTTTTTCGTAACGAACTAGTCATTTCAAACTCGCTTTACTGAGTGGTCTTCCTATCGGACGCAATGGGACGCAAGTGGCGAGGGCGCAGGGTTCGGTCGAGCCGAGGTGCACTTTCGTGGCCGAACGCCACCTATTAATTACTTCCTCGATACCTTTGGGATATTTCGGTGAAAACTAAATTATTTTTTAAATTTTATGAATAACGACTTCTTTGATCATTTCCGAAAGAAGTCTTCGTCACTTGCTACTCCATTGTTCGTCGCATTTTTTTCAACTCATCTCTCTCTCTTCTCGGTTGGGGATCGATCTCATCATCTCGGAAAAAGTTTGTCATTTTTTTGTTTAACGATGAAGGAAGTGTTGATGTATAACCATTAAAAGATCAAGTCACATGTGTACACTGAAAAGTAAAATAATAATTAGATCTTACGTCTTGTGTGAGTCATTTAATTCCCTCTCCAGAAATCAACGTTGACGATCACGCGCACGCCAAATGCTCGTGCGTCGCTCAAGTGGTCGATGCTGATCGTGACACCTACTGGAAAACGTGAGCGTTATAATTCTTTATTAAACAAAGAAACATTCGAGGATAATTGTAACCAAAAACTCTTAAATTGGTACTGTATTCCATTCCCATTGTCGAGGAAAATTACAGTAATTAAGTGGCAGAACTACAGTGTTATCACGAAAGGACTGAATAATTTCATTTGATAATATTTTTTACTGACAATGAGATACACAAATTACAAAATTTATTTCAGAATCAATTTTCAGGAGAGTTTGAAGTTTTGAAGTTTTTCATATATAAATCTTTAATAGAAGACATGCCAATATAGGTATATAATTTGTTGACTTCAATAACTTGATGCGAACACTTGCGGAAATGTTTTACTGTCCTGCACACAGGTCTGCAACAATATTCTCCATGTATTTTTGAAGATTGTCCAAAAAAGGCCTGACTTCTTCAAACATTACTAGCAATTTAATAAGACAACTTTGTGAAGGAATATTACTCTTATAGAATTGTACTTGATAACTTTTTGCACTGGAATAACTCTTTCAAATTATAAAAACGTTTTTAGAATAATTACTGTTTTGTATGATGACATTTTAATAAATAAACTCCCAACACTTCTCTGAAACACAGTACAAAACAAAAAAATTATCGCATAAGTAATGATATTACCCCTAAAAGAGTCAGTACTTTCGTGATGATCCTGTGCTTAACATATTTTTAAGCAGAGCCGGAACGATATTTTTGCATCCTAGGTAAGGTTTGAAAATTACGCTCCCCTCCTAATGAAAGTATACAATACAAAGTTCTACCTCTCAAAACAGTAGTTTATTTTCAATCTAGAAGTAAAATAAAATATATTTTATAATATAAACATTAAACTTAAAAGTTCAGATTGGCATTCGATGCATCCCTAAGCATGCTGCGTCCTAGGTGACTGCCTCGCTCACCTAGCCCTTGCCCCGAATCTGTTTTCTCACCGTGTGGACTGGACTTGGATGCATTTTACTTTCTCCATATACGAAGTATAGAGAAAGTATTGCTTTCATGAAAAAAATCGAATTCGAAATTTCAACGGAAATGTGTTTTAAGGTCCCCTGAGCACGTTTTGACTATTTTCTCAATGATGTCTGTGTCTGTGATTTTGCGGGTGCTCAAAAACTATTAATCAGATGAACAGGAAATTTTATATTTGACATTTTTGTTAAAGGAAGAAGTGCTGATTAAATTTTGGTAAACATCGGTCAATCGAAAGTGGACGTTTACTCTTGTCACTTATTCGTTTTTTTGACATATTTGCTTTAATATTTGATAAATGTAAAAACATACTGGAATAAAAGTTGTAGGAAATTTTATTTTCTACAATGTTTGTTCGAAACATTTTGAAGAGATATTTCAAAAACTAGATAATTTAGCTGACACCGCCGCACCACCTACCGGCGACTTTTATAAACACTTTACGCTCCTTTTTATTTTCTTAATGGTTGGAACTTCGGGCTATATTCAATGTCAGAAGGCTACAGTTTGAGTTTATTTTGTTCTTTGTAGTCTAAATTTTTCTCGCAATTCCTTCGAATATTCATTATCATTCAACCTATTTGGAATTTTTAGAAATATTGCAGGTGAGGAGAAAGTCATATGGTGGCCACATCAAATTTTTTCCTTATAAGTTTGTCAGATAAGTATATGATATGTAATGCAGATAAGTAATTCGTATTAAGCGATTTGGCTAGAAATTTTCAGAATTTCTTTCCTTATCGTCCAGAAAGTCGAGAGTATTATTAAAAACGGAATCTATTTATTATATTCTAAGGCTTTTTATCTAAAATACCCTCATCACATAACTTTCTTCCTTTTATGTGTATTACTTTTATAGGTTATGAGACAAAGCGGCGGCAGCTGAAACATATGAATAAGTGATCTTCGTTTTTCTTTCTGTTCGCCATTAACTCCACGCGACATAACCCCTATTGTGTGACAAGAAAGAAGTTGAAATCGAAAAATATTTACGTACGTATAAAATTTGATTTTAATTAATATTTTCGGCCTATCGGTTGTCAGTTGCGGGCGCTACAAATGGAGAAGAAGCAGTGCAGAAGCGTCATTTATTCACATTCAGGGTGCATGGCAGTGGTTGCATCCAGATGAACGCTTCACAGGGTCTCGCTTCAAAACTGTGATTCATGGCAAGATGATCCTATGACATAAAGGATTGTGTGCATCAAGAAGTTAAAACTTCCCTAGGGATTAATGGAAATAAGTTTGAGTAGCGGGACATTAGATATTAAAAATAAAAAACATCGTGATGGTAATTTTTTAATAATAACGATTCTCCGTCGATGATTCTATGTTTATCCATTTTGAAATTTATAGAAACACAACTCACTTAAATGAGACGAAACGCCCTTATAAGCAAGAAAGGGGCGGGTCAATAGTGCGTTCCAACTTTAATCATGGATTGGAGCAAGAGAGGCGACCAACGTGGATTGCAAGCAAGTCTCCCTTCGGCCTTTCCTTGAAAACTATGCCTATTGCTCTTTCATCTGCTGTAAAACTGCGCTTGAGTGCCCTTATCTCGACATGAGATGTCTTGCGACGTAGGTGTTTTCACTTTCGCTCTCCTTGCAAATTCATAAGAATAATTCTTTTGTTTCTATGGACAGTGCAATAAGTCATTTTAAATGTCGGAGTTGTTTGGTTTGATCATTTAGTTCGTAATGAAAAAGAACACGGTTTGCAGTTAAGTTAGATTAGATCAAAAGGCCGATCCATACGTGCAGTATAACCTCACACGGAGAGTATTCTGGCAGCGTGTTTTCAGCGGATTACATTTGACCTTTTCTTGCAAGGCGGTCCATTTTCAGACAACGTGATCGGGCAAGAGGAAGAAATCCGAAAACTTCGCGACATCTTAATTTTGCGCGCTGCCTCGGGCGTCTCAAATGTCCACTCACTATGTGGCAAAATACGTAACACCACAATAATTATAAAGTAGCAAGCACACTTTAGCCATCTTATGCCCAGAGCCGGCGGTTGCACTGAAAGCCAAAGGTGTCAAATGTCCAAAAATAGAAATACAAGAAATCTACATAAATTTTACTTTCACTTTTTAAATATTTCTATTGTTGATTATGGATACCGTTTCGCCTATTTCGGTCACAATAAAACGAGGCAATCCCCTGTAAAGCACATTAAATCAGAGCCGAGAGGAGAGCGAGGCCGCTACCTTGTGAGCGCAAATCAGAGACTGATTGATATTTAATAATTGCTTTTAAATAAAGTTTTAAAATTGTTTTTATTGTTTTAAATATTATTTCACCTTAAATTTTCACCTATAAATAATGTATAACTTCCAATACTCTGAGAACGTGTCCCTGTTTTCCCCAAAGTATATTCTATTCATGCAGCGCGTTTTCTCCCATTCTCCAAGCTTATCTGGTTCTAGGAACGTAACTACCGCATTCCGTGAGAGTATATTTAAAATATCTGATGCGGCCAACACATACATTCAAAGCATTGGTCCCGGGTTCAAATCCGGCGAAAGTCGGGGTTTTCAACCTAGGATCGTTCCGTCCCCTACTTTTGTGCAAGTAAACGCTCCGTCCTTCGGAAGGGACGTTAAGCAGTCCCCTTGGTGCTCTTCGCAAAGAGTAGGCTAATGCCGGCACCGGTTTTCCCTCCACCCTAGTGAGTGTGTGTTGGTGTGTAAGGAGTAATAGCTATAATAGTCAAGAGGCCGATTAGCTAGTAACTCCATACAAACAAATAATTAAAATATTAAATCTGTTGCTTCCTATTCTGCTGATGTTGATGTTTTATTTCTCTAATTGAATTACTCAAATCTGTCTAATACGTCGTATAATCTAAAAATAGCATTTTGAAATGATTATTTGGAAAACCTCTTCAGTTAAATAAGTTACTCATATTGCAATTTTATCCTTAGTTAAATATTCCCATTTCAGTAACCTCAATTATTATATTCCCTATATTTTTTATAAATATATCTCCTAAAGAACTCAAGAAAAAATACAGAGACATCTAATGACGACGGTAAAAGTAGTTGATGCTTATTTATCGGAGAAAAGAGAAAAAATTATTTCTGAAAATATAGAAGTTAAAATATCAACTGTTCAATAAATCATAAGATACTCTTACGGAAGTAAGAGATGGAAGCACATTCTCTTAGGAATTTTCAGGGTTCTGCTTTGCCTCCCACTAAGAGGAGGTGAAAACCAGCACCGTTCGAGTTTAGATCCTCACTAGACCTTACTATGCATGAAATATTCAGTCTTGTAGCTTCAGCAGTTTGGCTGCAATATAATTTCAAATTTTAAAATTTCCGAATTTGAAGTGGAAACTCTATCAACCACTATGAAAATTCAGTCGGTGAAAACTTAATGGATTGATAAGAACTATTAAGTTCGAAAAGAATTTTTCAAATATCTCTTAATACAAAAACGTTGAGCCAGAGTGACCACATAATCACGTTTTTTATTTAAAGAAAACGTGCTAAAAAGGTACTTACAAAAGGCTTTGGTTGAAAAATCTCGAAGAGGTGGCCAGAGAAGAATAAATAAATGAAGGACAGTGAGCATTTACTAAACAAAGAATAGACGAAGACTGAGGCATTCCTTTTTTAAATAAGAGAGGAAAGATGCACACATCATGCGTACATATATGCGTGGCAGAGGCATTCTTTACGGTTTATGTTATGTCATAAAATATAAACATGAATGGCTTAATATAATGTCTAAGAACGGAAAAATTATATGTCAGCAGTGATTCCAATGAAATATCGAATGTTTGATTCACCGATTTATTTCCCAATCGGTTGTAATTAATATAACAATCGACAATTATTTAAGACATACCTCACTCGAATAGTAGTAATATAATCTTTATCTTTACGTTCATTCCTTCATCGTAAGTTACCCATTTCCCTTCATTTAGCAGATGTTTATTTCAGTTGCCACGAAGATTGTTTTCGTTGACAACAATTAAAAAACACGGGAAAATTTTTCTAATTGTAAATTCAAAGCGATTTACAACTTTCTCGTTTGATTTTCTTAAAATCGGCTACTACTTCGATAAAAATGTACCGAACAAAACATGCTATTTTACTAGTTCTATAATTTTGTTTGAAGATTTTTTTGTTTTAAGTGATATTTTACGAGATATAAAGAATAGTTAATGTTTTGTCACCAGTAAAGTAGGACTCCCGATTAGGCTACGTAAACCATTTCTATAATTAATTCTCTTATTTTCTTTGCCCTTATGTCCCAAATACCAAATTTCACGAACATCCGCCCAGTAGTTTCGCAGATGACACATGCAGAAGGACACGGACACTATCCGACTATAAGGTGTTCTTTGTTTACTTTTTCTAAAGAACGCCTAAAAATCGCAAAAGCTATGGGGCGGAGTCGGGCGCGGATTTAGAGGATCGAGTCCCATAGGCGGAAATGGTTTGCGAGGCTCCTACGTGATAGTTTGCGGGGCTCAGAACTCGCAAGTTCTGAAAACATGTAGTAATTAAGTTTTATGGAGGAAAACGGGATGTTAAATTCTTAATAATTTTTTGCATATACATTTACAACATAGTGGGCGAGCTTCTGATGTCTGCCTTAGCTCAAGGTCTTCAAGTGGAACCCCTTGAAATAATCGATTTTTCGATGATACCCGTCGCTTGGGAGTGGTCTTTGTCGTCGATCGTCTTCATCACGTAAGATATACGATCGCTTTTTTGCGTTGGGACTTTCACAAAAATCTATACACATTGCACTATTTTGATCACAACCAACCAGAAAAATCGAAAATTTCAAAATTGTTAAGTTGGTTGTTTTTAGCCATTTGTACATTAAAGTTTAATAATTTTTATTGCGGAAACTATAAGTCGTAGGTACGAGGTATTGCAAACATTTAGTAGCAAATTCTATGTAGAAAAAAGAAAATCTTTAAAACGTTCAACACTGCGGCCGCGAAAATTCGCAAATGTTTTTTAAAAAATTTAAGTTTATTTATTTCCAAATGTGCTACTAAGCTGTCATTTTTTTAAAGGTAGAATTTCTAATAGAACGAAATATGGATGATAGATTTTTTGATATTTTAATTTGTTTGGCTGTAAAAAATTTTTAAATTTTAAACAAATAAGAAAAATTTGAGAGGGAGGAGTTTTCTTCGGTGTATCTCTTCGAGGACATCCGTTGGGGCAGTTTGATACTAGCTTGGCTAGTTCCGTCCCAACCAAGAAAACCTCGGCGTTCAGAAACGAGAAAATTGATCTGCTAAGATAGTTCAATGGTAAAATATCCGCCCGGATTCGATTTTCGGTCATAGCAGACTTTTTTCTCGTTTCAAAATTAATCCCAACATTACAGCTTAGCCTGTCTGCATAGGATCTTCAGATCGCTTCATTCCATCAAATAAGTAAATGTTTAGGTAATACGGGGCGAGCTAGGGAGCAAAAATTTAAAATTATTTAGATATTAGTGCAAATGCACAAATAAAAATTTTAATTTCTCCATGAAGTTTTTATTGCGGCCGTTATGCATTTTTTAAATTTAAACTATTAGAAAAATATTATTTCACTTCTAGATGTGCTATAACTTTAAAATTTGGCAGAAATGTGTGGCATTAGTACCCCATAATGGAAAAAGTATTACATTCTTAAAATTGCAAATTTTATGAATTGTTTTACTCCAATATTGTTCTATATTGAAACGAAAATCATTGAAGAGGTGAAATCTTTTGAATTAAAAAATTATTTCTAATGTTGAAATAACTTAACTGTTGTCAACGAAAACAATCTTCGTTGTAACTGAGGTAAATAAGATCAGCTATAATTACGAAAATACGTTTCTTTTCCTTGCGTGTACGTAGTGCCCTTTGTGTAATCGGAAGAAGATGATTATCTACGACGCAGAAAAGTACTCAAGCGAGGTAGATTTTAAAAAATTTTCTAATGCTTTATTAATTACGACTGCTTTGATAATACGATAAATAGTAGGTAAATAAAATGTAATATTTCCCTATCATCATTTCTGATATATCGTTTTGCAGTATTTAGTCATACTAAAATTACGTACATGTTTCTTAAAGCACCAACTTAGGGGAGGATAGATATTTTTAGTAGATAGAGAGACAATCTGGTGGTGGTGTTCCGCTGTTTTATGGCGTCCGTTCGTTCAAATTATATGTTTAGTTTAAAAGTCTCCATCGTACGAAGCACGCCTATTTATGATACACTCTACACTTTTCGAAACTTTTGTTTTATACTCGATATTTTTAATGTTCCGGCAATATATTTCCCTCCTAATTTTATGATCACGTCATGATCCTAAAACAAATTTCAGCAAAACGTGAAAAAATTAATGTCGTGTTTCGTAAAGTATTCCGAGAAATTTTTAACTCTTTTCAAATATTGAACGAAAGAATTGAAATATGGTTTTACAAAATTGTGGAAATAGTAATTCCATACGCAGGGCCGGCCCGAGCTACGGGCGAGCTGGACGGCTGCCCGGGGCGCCAAAGTTTTGGGAGCGCTATCCCGATCATTTATCTATGCATTACTTGCAAGTGAATAAATATTGGATACCAATTTATATCGACGAACAGGATCGAATCTTGATGGCATTCCTTTTAATTTTTCATTATCAATAATTTTTTCAGGTTAATGTACTTAGTAAATATCTCAACAAACATTAATGGAGTGGGCGCTGGATGCTATCCCGCCCGGAGCGCCAAAATTCCTCGGGCCGCCGCTGCCCATACGCTGCTCGTAATAACGACGAAAAAATATAATGACGTTATATGTAGTTCCCGACTTTTTATCAGGATAGGTACTAAAATGCACGGATAATGACGCAATAATCCTAGCAAATAAAATAGCCTAATTTTTCCATAAATTTTACTTGAATACTATTGTCTTATCTATGATTATTCTTATTGCTAATACAGGGCGAACTGTGCCGCGAAACTTGAAATACGAAAATTTGGACGCAAGCCGATTGCCAGAGAATTTAGGAAATAGGGATATGTGCAGTCATTTTTCGAAAAATTGTAAATATTCTGAGAGAACTTTTGCAATTTACTGTCTTATATGGATTCCGCATGGCTCAAATGCTGTTGGCTTGGAGATGGCGTTTGTTTAGTTTACGAGTTTAGTTCTTGGTGTATACAAGCTTCGGCAACTGGTATAATAAGCAGCAATTCGATAAAGCAAAACCAAATGCGTCTCTTTATCTTATTCAAGGCACAAAATCATTAATAAAGAGCTCCTTTTCCACTGAAGTCAGTAATGATCACGAGGAGTTTGTACAAAAGAGATTAATAAAATACTCAAGATTTGAATATTCACAAAAATAAATATTCCATTCTTAGAGAAAACGTTTATTTATCTTCGTTCTATTTCCCCTCGCAAATTCATTCCGTTTTTCCCTTGTGTCATAGCATCAATCTCTTCCTCTCTCTCTCTGTCTCTTTCTAGCCTCTTCCTCTCCCTCTGTTTCCCCTCCCCCTCACTCCTCTCCTCCGTCAACCCCGCCCCCTCACATCTCACTTCCCTCCACCCTTCTATATAACTCATCCCATCAACTCAGACACAGTCAGATGTGTATCAGCATCATAATGGAGAGCTTACGCGCTAGGGAGTGGGAGAGAGAGAGAAGGGGGGACGAATCCTTTTGGACGTCACATGGAACACTAACATTCCACCCATCCCATTTCAAAATCTTGCCTTCGACTCCCCTCCCGTTCGCGGCCAATCTGTGCTCCCCGCCCCCTTCCTCCTCCTCCCCACCCCCTCCTTCGCCCCCCTTTCCTTCTCCCTCCACCTCCATCCCAAAAACCCACAAGTCCTCTCCCTCTCCCTTACTCTTCCCCTCCAGATAATAAATCTCCCGCCACTGGACCCATTTTCCAAGCCATGAGTGCGGACAAATGATGATTCGACTAACGATCGCTGCCCTCCAATCGTTTGGACGATGGCGGTCTCGCTTTGCGTCCCACCCCACTCCCCCCTTCCACTCCATCCATCCTCACCCCGCCGTCTATCGCCCCCCCCCTCCTCCTTCCACTCAATCCATTCTCACCCCGCCGCCTATCGTCCCCCCCGCCCACTCCCTCCCCACTCCCACTTTATGCCCTCCGCCCGATTGCTTTGGAGAGATGAACAAGCTTGTAATCTAAGTTCATGGGCCGGATGGGAAAGCAATCCACTTGCCTCTGAATAGCTACATCGACCACTCTCTATGCGCCATACGTCCTCGTTTTGTTTCGTCTCCTTGTTTTCCGTCACTCCTTTGTTTCGGCGTCGAATTTCGGAAGAGCGGTGGTCCTCGGCGTCGTAAATTCCGAGATTAATCTGTCCACTGAGTTTCATGCTTTCGACAACGCACCAAAAATAGCTTTAGGCAATGGGAGTGAAAAAAACGAGCTAAAATATTTACGGCAACCATCTTGGTTATACGAGTCAAAAATGAAGACACATCGATCAGTTTCCCGAACCAATGCTTTTCGTGATCGACAAAGTGAAATATAATACGAAAAATCACAGCAACGATCAATGATACCGTCATGAAAAGAAAACGCATAAGAATAACAGTGCAGAGAGATTTGATTGCTTAGTCATACAAATCTCAACGGAAATCTCGAGGCATTAATTAGGACTAAATGACCTTCCTACGAATAAGGAAGTCCAACCGTCATGCCAAGGCTTCTTCAATATCTTCGGCCAAGTAAAAAAGGTTATTACCATCGCCCAATCTTGTCCGACTTGCTGCTTTATGTCCTCATACAGACATTCCTATTGAAAAATATACCTTTCATTCTCTCCATGTAATGACTGCTTCAGAAAATTGCATTAATCAGGAAAAATGGCATGAACCAAATATACGTTCACTGCCACTCTTTCCCATCTGAAACGAAAGTGATTAATATACAATACTTTCTAAACTTTAGTCATATGTAACTAACGAGCTTAACTCGATGATATTCGAGAAAGTCAGGAAGCCCCGACATTTAAAAAAATATGTGCAACACATAGGTCTCTCAGATTGCAAGGGCATTCACGCATTATGGCGTTTATGCCTCTAATTGTGATATCAAATGTTAAGTAGTATGATTGACAATTCAAAATCCGAGCATAAGACACAAAAGTCACAAAACCGGAGAAACCGCTGCAGCGATAATCCGCGCACCAATTGTCAATCATCAGAAGTGGAAGACAAAAATCCGTAGCTAAGGACTCATTGTGGCACAGGTGGCGACATCTTTCGACAGTTAACTGAAGATGAGGTGTGACCTTAAAATTGGGGAGCCTAACCAGTATTTCAACCATCGACCAGAATCATTACTGTGTAATTAGACATACTTAACCTATAGCGATAGATTCCTTTGCATCCTATTAATAATTTCGCGATATTGAATGCTTTCCACGTATGATGACGTCACATGCAATCGTATTTCAAATAACGTCGAGTAACTTGGGAAGGTCTGCATCGATTTTAAATATTCTTTCAGTTTTGGTTAGATTGACACCACATCGTTTTTTTGACCATTCATCGTGTCAAACGACGGCCTGAGCTCGATTGCACGGGCTTTTCGTTTTTCCATCTGATTAATACGTAATCGGCAGGAATCTTATCTGCAGAACTGTGCTTTTTAACATTTTTACATCTTATAATTGAGACTTCGACGCGAGATTTGCATTATTTCCTACGGAAAAGAATGGATTCTTATTCTTATTGTGGATTCTGGTACCTAATTCGTATTTTTCCACATTTTATGCTTATAATTTTCCGAATTTTTAATATTTAATAAATGTTACCAGGGTCACTGATATTGTTGGCCTAGGAAGTTTATTGAATTTGTACTTAAGTTGCAATCAAAAAGACGCAAAAAGGATAAAAGTCAATTGAACATTTTCGTGTAAACATTCGTTTAAATATAAAACAAATTAACGACCGTGCGAATAAACTTCTAATCAAAGTCCGTTAATGATCGCAGCAACTTGGATAATATCTGTTGACGATAAAATTTGCATTTATTGTGTCTTGAGCAATATAATATCTAATGATTTTAACGTGTAATGATTACATTTTATACGTGTAGCCTGAAGGATAATTATAATGAGTGTTTCATTTATAAATTATATACCATTTAATTAGATATTAAACGTATGAATGCATTAAAGTGAAATTTATGTAATGATTATTCATTTGATACATTATTAAAGATGTATTGTTGATATAAACAAATTATTAAAGAGATCACTGCGCTAATAAATTGATCGTTAAACTTTCAATCTCAGGGCGGAGAGAAGCCGTGATCTGTTGTGATTAAATAAATAACTAAATAATAATTATATTATAAATCATATTAGTTTTTAATAAAGTTCCGGTAAAAAAGGTTTAAATTTTTGCCTTCATTTTAAAAAAATCTTAATAAAAGACTAATTTAAAAAATATGCGTCTCGATAAGTGCAGACGTGAAATTTTATTTTCAGCTTAGCGAGGCTAAATGCGAGGCGCGCAGCGGCGAAGTCCCTGGAGCGAATGGAGGGCGGAGTCGATGCGCGTAGGGGCGGGGATCGTAGTCTGCAGCGATTATCTTTCCAAGTTAACTTGCGTCAAAACACTCTATTCATTCTATTCATAGAATAGAATTTTTTGTTTCCCTTTCCAATAATTGATCAGACTGGATCCCATTTACGCTCTTTAATAAAAATGAGGGGAGCAAACACTTTCATACCTACATATATAGAAATTGATGGATTAAACCGATCCGAAGATCCTATGCAGACAGGCATAAGCTGTAATGTTGGGAATAATTTTGAAAAGAGAAAAAAGTCTGCTATGACCGGGAATCGAACCCGGGTAGAATATCCGCCCGGCAAGTGGAAGACCCTGGTTCGATTCCCGGTCATAGCAGACTTTTTTCTCCTTTCAAAATTATTCCCTACATATATAGAGATTGAAAACCACTCATTCTGGCTTAATTTTCTTCTATCGATATCCGCCACTATTTACTAATAGCTTTTATATTAACATCTCTTTGGTAGTTCGTATATTTCTGCTCTTGTATTCAAATTCCATACAATGTCGAATAACTCGAAAATGGCTCAATCTATTTTAATCAGTCTTTCAGTTTTAAATTAATCAATGTGGTTATGGTTAATCATTGTGTAATATAGCGGTTCGAGTTCTTTTCCGGAACAGTTTAATTCTTCCATTTGAATAACATGGGAGTTGCTGTAGCATATTTTTGATTTACACTTTAAAGCTACTGAAAATAGTCTTACAACCTTGGTACTTGAACCGAAGAACGTCTAAAAGAATGAAAATTCATTTTCCTGCATTAGATTTTCAAATACACGTCGATTTGATGCACAAATTTCTTTTTAACACGTAAGTTATACGTTTTTTGATTCGTCGCCAGGGGAAATCCTTTTTTTGCTTATTTAGCAAAGTTGCGTGCATTTCATTGGATTGTATGGAAAACGAGAAATATTTTACAAATTTACGACCGAGATCACCGATGGTATGGTTTACCTGAAAAAAGTATGAATAAATATAAATACGGAATTAAAATGCGATTGTAAGTTTTATATTAAATTCACCCTGCCCAAGTATATCTCACGCTTTCTTGAGTGAGATCTGGGATAAGGATCTCGGAACTAGAGAACAACAAAGTCATGTGAGATAGGTAAAGTCGGTAACCAAAGCGCTTTGGTAGAACTAGAAAGACTTCGAGCTTCACCAAAGCGCAATGTAAGCAAGTATGGGAAGTTATACTCCATGTCGGAAACAGTTTCAAAATGCGTTCTTTGAGATTGACAAATTTTAGTAAAATTCTCCAATACCAAATATCATCAAAATACGTCCTGCGATTCCCGAGTTGAAACGTACATTGTAAGCTTCATGCAGTTCTTCATGTAAAGTGGTCGTAATTATCGTCCGATTTTAAACAAAATTAAAATTCGTCGACATATTTTAGTAAAAATTCCAATACCATATTTCATCAAAATAGGTCCAGAGGTTCCCGAGTTGAAAAAGGGCCACGTTGTAAAATACATGTAGGTCTTCGTGTAAGGTGGTCGTTATTGTAATCCGATTTTAACCAAAATTGGAATCGGTCGACCAATTTTAGCAAAACTCTCCAATACCAAATTTCATCAAAATACGTCCAGCGGTTCCTAAGTTGAAAAAATTTTAATTAATATTTTTTTTAATGAACGAAAGAACATCGAAAATCGTAGGTATAATTACGTAAATACGTTAATTTTCTTTTCTTTAAATTCCTCGCAAACATTACGTTTTACGGGAAAAATAATTTGACAAAAAATGCGTATTTAATTATTTTATTTTACTTTTGTTCTCAATATTGAGTATTTAACGAGATTCTCGCGAAGTACGTTGTAAAATACATGCAGGTCTTCATGTAAAGTTATCTTAATTACGTGTCCGATTTTAACCAAAATTGGAATCGGTTGACAAATTTTGGCAAATTTCATCGAAGTGCGTCCAGCGGTTCCCTAGTTTAAACATGCGGACGGACGGACGGACGGAAACGACCTCCCCTATATGCGTTCGCTTCGTGCAAATTACGCATAATAATGCAAACTACGCTAACGTGGATAAAATCAAGTTAATGGTATTATCTATATAAAAGTTATTTATAAAAATCCATATTTATATTATCACTTGTTTAATATTAAGTTTATTATACAAGTATACCACATGTTTCTTTTGATGGCTGTATCGCACAGCATATTCAGTCATTGATTTGTGTTCAATGGTTTAATAATCTATAAAACAGGTCTATTTATCTATTCTCTTTTATAGTTACAACAATCCCTCGCGTAACGACACTGCGTTCTTTTTCGTACTAATGACGTGGTTAAATCGCGGTTACGATGCCAGCGCGTTTTCGCGCCTATCAGTTGCGA
Organism: Tanypteryx hageni; assembly: GCA_028673005.1. NCBI lineage: Eukaryota > Metazoa > Arthropoda > Insecta > Odonata > Petaluridae > Tanypteryx > Tanypteryx hageni. Next base: position 77,654,684 of record CM054118.1, on the reverse strand, counting down.
CGCTCACCTTGGCATAAGTTGGAACATAAAAATAATTAAAACAACAATCGGGACGCGTGGAATGTGCGCGTTAGCCACGTTGGATGTGAAACATTTGTTCCTTGGCTTCCGCCATTTGCACAATACAAATCGCGAACATCCGATTTTTGCACTTAAAATTTCCAAAAACTATCCAGGGATTGTACTATTATTTCTGCTTCGAAATGTGAATTTATAACCTTACCCATGATAACATGGTTCCTTCGAAATTTTAACATAAAAATTTCGCGCAATTTTACATTTGCATGAAATAAATTGAGGTAGTTGTGCGTGGAATGGCGCTTTCGGGGGCGGCCCAAGGTATTCTGGCGCCCCGGGCGAGACAGCACTCCAGCGCCCCCTCCCGTAAATGTTTGTCGAGATATCTTCAAAGTAAGTGTTAATTTATTCACCGCTCTGTAAAAAATATAAAAATATAAAAGGAATTCCATCAAGGTTCTAGCCTGTTCCGCGATATAAATTGGAATCTAATATTTATTCACTTGCATAGATAGATGATAGGGTTAGTGCCCCCAAGACTTTGGCGATTCCCCCGCACCTGCAGCTACCTAAGAGACATCATTTCTAGAGACCGCACAAGTGATTTTAATGGACTGAGGCTCATTCTCCAGCCTGTGCTTTCTCGGTGACGTCCATCTTTAACTCCCACAGAAATAATTTCGCGTATCTTTATTGGTACGCACGAAAGTGCCCCTACGGCTTAGATTCCGCACTCTTACGCAAACCACGCAATCATGTAGCGTCATTAGGTATTCAAATGAACTAAAGGTCTTATTTTTGCCGTTCTTTTATCGCATTTCCGTAAAACTCTTCTGAATTGGAATATCCCACTACAAAAATCGAATGCAATCTTCGAACAATCATAAGAACGCGGTTGACGATGGAGTTAATCCAGATGCTTCTGCCGAATAATCATTGGGATTACAGCCATAATAAGGTTGTGGCTTTTTCGTTTTTGATGTTGAAATAGCGGTCATTATAATTTATAGTTAATCCAAGATTTGGCTTCAATTATATAAATAGCATTAAAGATTTACTACATATTTGCGAGAATTTTTTCGCGTTGATCATTTGAGCATTTCTTTGGCAATTTTCTCACTGTAATACATAAATCGAAATATGGTTGAGAGGCGAAATGCGGCGGGTAGAAACTGTAATTGGAGTGAAAAAGAAATTTGCGAACTCAGTTTATGATACACTATAAAACGCCATAGAGTTTAATTGCTCCAATTCACTGTTTCTCGACTCAATTGGTACTAACTATAAAACAGTTTTTACTTTCTCCAAATACGAAGTATAGAGCGAGTCTAGTTATCATGAAAAAATTCGAGATTTCAACGGAAATACATGTTTTAAGGTCCCCTAAACACGTTTTGACTATTTTCTCGATGATGTCTGTGTGTGTATCTGTAACCGGGATATTGTGGGTGCTCTAACTCAAAAGCTATTAATCAAGTCAACGCCAAAATTTAAATTTGACAATTTTGTTAAAGGAAAACAAACTTATTCGTTTTTGGTAAAAATTGGTCAACCGGAAGTGGGTGATTACTCTTGTTACATCCGTTTTTTTATATTTGCTTTAATATTTGATAAATGTAAAAACGTACTAGAATAAAATTTGTAGGGAATTTAAGTTTCTACAATGTTTGCTCGAAACCTTTTTCATATAATGCATTGTTTAAGAGAATCATTAAAATTAATTATTTAGCTGCCACCACCACGCCACCTACCGGCGACTATTGTAAATAATTTACGTTTAGTTACGTCTTACAATTAGTATTTAACGCTCTTTTTTATTTTCTTAATTGTTGGAGTTTCGGAGCTATATCCAATATCAGAATGCTATGGTTTGAATGTATTCCTGTTCTTTGTAGTCTAAACTTATCTCGCAATTCATTAAAATATTTATTATCATGTAATTTGGAATTTTTTAGAAATATTACAGGTATGGAGATAGTCATGTGGTGACCGCATCAGATTTTTTTAATTGAGGGACTCAAAAAAATCATTTTATTGCATATCTAATTTATCAGTTTATCGGTCGCGGTTACAAATGACACCAATTAAATATTCCACATCATCAGTTCCATATAACATTTTTGGAGTAACGGTAGGATGTATGCAACACGCGAAAATTGATATTAAAAACAGAGAACATTCGACAAGAAAAATAGTTAAAGAAATAAGAATACTATAGTTTTATTAGGACTAAGTTTTCACAGTGATTGGCTGTCACAAGATCTTCGCCGGCTGACGCTTAAGACCTTTTTTCTGGCTATATCGCTGCTCGCGAGCGCAGACAAAAAAACCTGCTCAGCTGCTTGATTTATTCTGTGAAAAATAATTTAAGTTGCTTTTGCTGTATAATATGACTAAAAGCGTTCGCAAAAAATGAAAACAATGCAATACTTACGAATTAATTGCTATCCGAACTCGAATTAATTGTTTAAATCGGTAGTACCCAGAATTTTGTAGACGTGGCACCCTTTCAAAGATAAACCGAATACCGCTGGTTTACATTAAAACATATGTGTACCACAACGTTTGGACGCATTCATTCGTTGGTACTACAACAATCAATTTATTAAGGGAAAGATTATTGCCCTATTACCTATCGGCATTTCCAAATCGTTGATTTATATACTTGGCGAAGTTATTCGCGGCAGCCATAAAAAACAGCAGCGGCATCCAATTTGGGGGAACAGTGGTTTAAATGTTACATAACATATCGCCTGGAAAAGCTAAAAACCCGGACTATCTCAACCACCCGTTCATTATTCAATCTAAATAGTTTGGTGAGGTGAAGAAATCCTTCTCCGAACCTTAACCGTCTTTTCGTTTCGAATTCTGCCCTTAATTTGTAAGGGCGCGCGGGATGCAGGAATATAACGACGGGTTCGGCAAAGTTTTCAGAGGCCCCTTCGGAAACAAGAGCTTTCCAATCTACATATCTCTCTTCCTCCGCTCACTCATCGACCCCCAACGCCGCCCCGCATACATTGCTAACCCTCCCCCCCCCCCCCCCCCCGCCCCCCCCCGCCCCATCTCTCTCCCCAATTCAGATGCACGGAACACTCCCTAACTAATCCCACCAGCTCAGCGAGAGAGGCTACCCCACCCTCTCCCCTCCTCCCTCCCCCTCTCTCTCTCCACCCGAAAGAGACCCGCAATGCCCCAGCACGTCACACACACACACGCCCTCTTAACCCTCCTCTTCCTTTCCCACAAGCTTTCTAGTATTTTCCAAACCTCTCCGTCACGACTTCCCAATCTCAGACCCTTTCTTCTCGCACCTCTCTCTCTCTCGTTTGCGCACATTCCTAACCCTCTCACCAGCACTCCAATTCCTCCTCCCTTCCAATGTCCCTCCCCTACAATGCCCCCTCCCCTCCAATCCCCCCTCCCCTCCAATTCCCTCTCCCCTCAGATCACCCTCCCCTCAGATCCCCCTCCCCTCCAATCCCCCCTCCCCTCCAATTCCCTCTCCCCTCAGATCACCCTCCCCTCAGATCCCCCTCCCCTCAAATTCCCCCTCCCCTGCAATTCCCCCTCACCTCCAATTCTCCCTCCCTTCCAATTTCCCCTCCCCTCCAATGTCTCCTCTTCTCCAATTCCTCCTCCCCTCCAATTCCCCTTCCCTTCCAATTTCCCCTCCCCTGCAATTCCCCTCACCTCCAATTCTCCCTCCCTTCCAATTCCCCCTCCCCTCCAATGTCCCTTCTTCTCCAATTCCCCCTCCCCTCCAATTCTCCCTCTCCTCCAATTCCCCTCCCCTCCAATTCCTCCACCCCTCAAATTTCCCCTCCCCTCCAATTCTCCTTCCCCTCCAATTTTCCCTCCCCTCCAATCCCCCCTCCCCTCCAATTCCCCCTCCCCTCCACAAAAGCTACCGCCTGCCGTCCCACTCTTCCCGTCTGCGGCCTCTCCTCCCCCCCTCACCGCCTCCTTCCACAGATCCCCTCCCGCCGTCCCCTTCCGCCTCCCCAACCTCTTATCTACCTCACTCTATCGTCTCATTTTCAGCCTTTTGCAAAAATTTCCATTTCTATTAAAAAGTTGCATGTACGTACACGAAACAAGCGCTGTTATTCTGTTTAGTGACGATTGTGCATTAAAATACAAAATTAATTGCACAGTAATGCCTCCATGTTTGCGAGGGCACGTCTCTGAAAAAGACAGCGTACATAGAAACCGCGAATATAGATACTAGAAGCTTATAGGAAAGATGAGGTTTGGGGAACAACTACCCCCTGTTCAAATAGCGATAACATTGTTTTTTTAACTAATTTTTGGTCATTATAAGCATGGCAATTCTTTCAAGATAATATATTTCAAATTCAGGTACTCTTACATCTCGACGTGGAGTAAAGAAAAAATAAACGATACTCGGTAGGCGTAAAAACGAAATACTTCGCTTCTCTCACAAATATCATCAAGTGTTATGACTTCTTAGTTGTGCCTGAAAATATATTTATTATCATTACGTTATAGGAGACAAAGACAGTCAATATGGTCTCCATAGGGACCACTCACGAATACATTTAGTGATCCATGCAATGTGCGCTGCGGTAGGCGAGCGTGTGAAATTTACCTCTTGCGAACATTGAAACTTGCTACAATAATTTCCGCGCGAAACTACGAATACGGAGGGATTACCGTAATAAATCTATTTTAGAGTCTCTAGATGGCTGACTGAACGTACGCTCCCGTCGTCTTTAATATTTATGTCAAATTCTTCAACCATTATTCCACGAGTTTTATTTACGATCCGAAATTTAACTGCGAACTATTGCTTGCATTCTGAGAGAAGGTAATTGCACGGCCGATGGCGAGCAGTGGACGATTCGAATTCTTAGAGCATACAGAAAACTGATATTTTCGACCAAGTGTAATAATTGAGGCATTGGCTCTCAATTTAAATTAAAAAAGAAACTTGTAAATTTCCAAGTCTCTTTTTCCATTCAAATGGAATCCTTCCACAAAGTAGAGCCTTCCCAAGTGGACTTTGTCATTCTTTCTCAATTTTCCCAACGTTCCTCACTATGGCAGGATGGTGGTGTCAGGACGCGAAAGCAACGCAGCTGCATCGTAGTGTATTCGAATCGTTTAAAGAAAAACGCTACCGATCATTAACTTTCATAATGTCACTAAAATCTTAGTAATTAATCCCAACATCAAGAGCCTCGAATAAAACTAATATTTCCTGATATTAAAAACAAATACTAACACAACCGATCCTCAACGCTTGAGTCTCGATTGTTGCATCATTCTAAAAGCGTATCAGCAATTACGTTTAGGAAGGAAAATAGGTATACGTAAAAAATTATTTTATAGATTTATAAATATTAGTACAGCAAAAATGGTAGACTTGAAAAGTGTTTAAATTAGATTTTGCTTATTATTAATTTTTACTGTTACATAATTATACTTGAAGTGTTTAAATTGGAATTAATAATGTAAAAAAGCGCCCATGTATACTATTGCCGCTAAAGTAATCCACTATTTAAAGTTTTACTTGCCAACTAATGGTAGAAAAAGTTTTGTGTACTTTCGAAAAGCTCCTAATTTAAAAAAAAAAAAATATCAGTTAATGACATGGTTAATAACGGTTAATTAGTGTAATTAATCATTGTGAAAATTATGTCAAATCATTATCATGGAGTAACATATGTTAGTATTTCAATATTTAAAAAATGAAAATTTTACACTAATACTTTTAACACCAAATTCAGATGAAACGAAATGTTTGTAACGTTTCATGTTAACCTGTTTCCACTGTAGATCTGTACGTTTACGATTCTTCATATTTAAACCGCCGTTTACGATTATTTTGTGTCCTCTGAACGCGGTGCATGCGTAGAACGAATGGCCTCTCCCCGTCTAATCTTTAATCTCAAAAAAACGACGGATTTTCATGAGACAGGGTGTGAAAAATGTATGCACTCGAGAAGTTGAAGAATGAATTTCATATTTGAAAAATTATAAGTCTGTCCTCTACATAAAAGGACTTTTATGAACTTTTACATAAATCTCGCTTACGATGAACGAAGTTAAAAAAAAACAGTTCCCGGAGAAGCTCAAAAATAGTTCCCGCGGAAGATTTAGAGCTAACTAAAGAAAAAATATTACGACAAATAGGTTTTATCACGGAATGAATTTTTTTTAGAAATTTCTAGAAGCAAACATGTTCATGGTTTCCAAATAGCAAATAAGGCATTTGGAAACTGTAGTACAGCATGGTGTTCATCTCTCCTTCCTCGTTTATTCACTGTTTAGTGTATTTATCAGAAGTAGTTCGATATTTTTTTGTTTAGACCGTTGTTGCAGCGACCCAAGTGCCGATTGAATGCCATTATAGTGCATAGATGAATTACAGTCGACGGTTGTGTTTTGTTTTTTCAAGTGAAAGTTCGCGTATTGCCTTTGATTTATCTCTTTTTGACAAATGTTGGTTTTTGATTAATTTCGCATTCTCCTTAACGCAAGTGGATACGCATTTTTCTTTTTTATGCAAAGAGAAAATATGATTCACCATCGTTCCACACACAAATTAGCACTAGACATCGATAAATCAGAAAGCGTCGAAGTTGAATAAAGAAGCACCTAACAACCGTTGAAGATGGCGCCTTGATATTTTAAATGCGCAACTGTTTTATGGCTACACGAATTATCTTCATTATGCAGTGGATACATATGCTACACTTATGTGTGAAGAATAGAATATCGAAAGCGAAAGATGTCTTCAAAAGGAAGAAATTCGTGGTAAAAAGTAAAATAAACGAATGCAAGTGGAAAAATCTGCTGAAATGCCGACGATTTATAAATTTTGATAGATCGATAAGCTTTCGATCAATTGATTTTGCGTTAATATCAACAAATGCTTGCGTTTATTTGAGATAGCAATACATGTACGTATAAATGAGAAACCTTGTTCCTAGGTAGGGGTGCCACGAAATTGTTTTTAATTGAAAGTCAGCCGCACCTACTCATGCTGGTATAGATAATCAGTTTTTTTGGGACGGGATAATGGGCGCTTGAGAAAATGATTTAAAACACTTGGAGATCTCCTAAATGTGGAAGAAGAATGCTGAAAACAAAATGAACAGATGGAGTTAAATTAGTTTGTTAAACAAAAATAGGAGAAAATTATATTAAAACTGATTAAAGGGAGGAAAACTAACTGGATCGGGCATTTTCTGATAAAATATTTCATGACTGAATATGCGACTGGCGGAATACTTGAATGCAAAAGACTTCAGACGATTCGAAAGGGAATAAGTGAGGAATGAAGATTTTTGCATAGGAATAAAGCAAAGATTGCTGCGTATGTTTCCTCTACTGGCAGAAGGCTTGTCATGGAGTAAATTGAGTAATGCTGATGAGGAATTTAAAGGATATGTATTTAGATTGGGAAGAGAGCAGGCTATTTATACACGAATCGAGTTGTGAAGGTCAGGTTGGAGAAAGCAAACATCATTGGAGTGAATGTTGAGAGAGAAGTAAAAAAAGGTTGTTGTCTATCGCTGGCCCTATTCAATAAACATGGTAAAAGGTTAATTCAAGAAGCTCTAGAATACACAGAAAATTTCAAGAGTGGAGGAAAGACTATAAGAACAGCAAAATATAAAATCAAGTACTTGTAGCGAGAAAGTAATTCCTGAAGATGATAAATAGACTGGTTATAACAGATATAAAATATGGAATGGAAATGAGTATAGAAAAATCCAAGGTAATGCGAAAATCGGGAAAGGAAGAACAGTTATAAACTTTTAAAATATAAGAATTGGGGTAAAGCCATTAGAACGAGTTTCAGACAAGGCAGTATTTAGGAGAGGTTGGGCGGGCAATCGCCTGGAGCCCCGCGCCTACGATGCCTCCCGCTTTTAATTAGATTACTAACTACTCTTACTTACTACTCCCAATAGAAAGACGTAATTTTCCATAAAATGTGAAAAAATCGCCCTAGATGTCTGTTATAAGCAAGATATCATTTTCCTGTATGTGGGACAGAGGAGGTTCCGCGGCTTCCGCGTAGCCCTGGGCTTCGTGGATCCTAGAGACGGCCCTGGTTTCAGATCCTAGGTGAGTTGAAGGGGAAAGAGATGGAAAATATTGCGGAAAAGTATGTTGAGAATCATGTTTAACCAATAATAAGCACAGACCTGTCAGCGGACAGACTACCTACGATGATGATAATTTATATACACACGGGAGAGACAGGAAGTAAGTTGATAGAAGAGTAAATGAGTGAGGGGACGTAAGGGGGTTTTGAGTCGGAATAATGGTGTGGAGTGAGGGATGCTCAGTTTATGATAGGCTTAGGAAGAAAGATCTCATTCCCCGTCTCGCAGCCCTAGGCGGAGGAAGCGGCGGAGGAGGAGGCGAAGGGTGGCGGAGGAGGAGGCGGGGGGACGGGTGGAGAAGAAACGATGCGTGGAAGAATGGGAAGAGAGGGAGATGGAAAAAGGGTTGAAGTGAGGGAGAATGAGGGTGAGAGGGAGAATCCGTTGATGAGCAGAATGTTGCCCTTCTCCGGGGACTCGTAGCGCGGACCGCCTCAAACGGACCAAGACCTCTCTCTCTCTCTCTCTCTCCTCTCGTCTACATAACTCCGACCGTTGGAGGCACTGCAATGCCGCAGAACCAGAGGAAGGCGCCATAGAAGGAGGAGTTTAAATTGGGAGAGGGAGAAAGAGCGGGGGAAATCTAGAGATAGAGGCTGGATCCAATGTCGGCGAAAGTGGAGAGAGAGGGAGGAAGGAAGAGGGAGAGTAGCAACAGTGGAAGGAGTTTTGCCACCCTAGGCAATTTTTAAATAATTTAACATGGTTTTACTTAGTGGGAGCAAAATTCAATGCCATTTTCTTCGGATATATTTTATTTTAGGAACGCTGAAATTTAAAAAAAGTCTTCTTTAAATATGTAAAATAGAATAAATAAAGAGAAAATACTCAAGGGAGCTAAGACTGGCGAACTAGGCCGTAGCCTCATGGCAGTCTTGATTTCCAGAATCTTATTTTACAAATATCACACGTTCGATGAATAATTTCGTATAAAAAAACGGTGCCACCACGCTTAGATACGCGTTTATGAAATATAAACAGGCGCATTGTCAAATCGGAGAGGTGAAGAGTGTATACATTTATCGATATTTTGTTGACATTTAAAACGGATGCCTTTTTCGAGATTCCATCATCTAATAAAAGTACCTAAAATAAATTTTTGATGCCCACTTTATTCCTGTATGGAGACGTCTTTGAAACGAGCCGCAAAAATTGAGTGCAGGTTTCTCAATCGCTATCTATCTATTAAAATCGGCGAGAAAAGCTGAAGCTATGAAATCGATATCCGGATCTCAAATGGACTAGCAAGTGATAGCTGTGACGGAAGCGCTGAGAGAGGCTTTGGCGTGTGCGTACCGACGAAAAGTTTACTTTTCTCAATAGTTTTCCTTTCAAAGAAGGCCTAACCTAGGCGGTCTGCAGAATAAATAAGTAAAAAAGCCAAAACTACACACAGCTTCCATTCAAGTTAGAAAGAAGTATACCTTGGCTGGATGGGGTGGTCAGAGTGGACAGATACCCGCAGAGGTTTCTTTGCAACAGCAGCCTTTCAATGCAAGGGATATCACTCCCAAATTCAAAGTTCTTTTGTAATACCCTCTTTAAGCAACTTTTATACAATACGAAAATATTTCAAATTCCTCGTTCTACTGTTTGATAGCTATGACGCTCTCGAAAGTATTCCGTCCGTGCGGAGTGGGAAATTAGAGTTGAGAAATTAAACGGAAACATTTAATTGTAGTATAATAATTGACTATATCTCAGTTGACGATTGCCGAAAATTAAGTTTAAATTTGAAGCGGTATACAATGAAATTGGTAATATTCATTTGAAATGAAATTAACTCGAATGAACGGCAAAGCTCGACAAATGCGCAAAGTTAGAAAAATATTAGACGATACACACACTTAAATCGTAAAAAATCTCTAGATTCCTTTTTCATCGCTCATCGAAAAGAAATTTTCCTTTATTTAATAAATAAATATTTCACCCGGATAGAAAAGTTAAACCCTAATGCCGAATGCGTGAAATGGGAGAATTTCCCGTATATAGAGGTCCACTCGCGTCAGCCCACAATATTCCAATTGCGTCATTATTAATCTACTCGGAGTTCGAACTGGACTCCATTCGAGGAAAACGAGAAACTTTGGGGAAGTAAGGACGGAGGCAGAGAAGAGAGAGAGAGGGAGAGGTGAGGGGCGGAGAGAGAGAGAAGAGGGAGACAGAGAGAGAGAGAGAAGAGGGTGGAGGCGCCTTTAATTGAGGCGGCGAAGGCTTAGGCCTACGCGGTAAGGGAGACTCCAAATCCTATTTTACGAGTGCAATAGAGTCGCGGCGGTGAGTAAGCCGAGAAGGGAAGTCCTTCTGTTCTTCCCTCCTCTCTCTCTCTCTCGGCAGCCCTCTCCTCCTCCCCCATCGTCCCTTTCGGCCGCAAGGAGGGCGGGAGGGGGCGGGGGCTTGCTTGAGCGCAGGGGGTTGGTTGGCAGCACGAGCATTCCCCGGACCCCTTCTCGGGGATTACCAGACGCCCCACCCGGAATTTGTAATCATGCCCCCGATCCCGCCCCCAACCAAGAGGAAGGAAGGAGATCCGCAGCGCGCACACACACACACCCTATAGCCCACACTCGAATTCACTTCCGTACCGACCCCAGCGCCTCTAGCGGATCCTGTAAGCGTCTCTCTCTCTCTCCCACTTTTACCCTATCCACCCCCTCTTCCCTCTCCTCCCCTGCAAAACATCCTTTTTTATCTCAACTCCATCTATCTCTCCCTCGCCCTCTCTCTCTCTCCATTCCATCGAAGGAGAGGGTGAGCAGAGGAAAAGGGAGGGGACGAGAAGGAGGGGAGAGAATAGGGAATACATGAGGGGTGAAGGGGAGAGGAGAGAAGGGAGAGGAGAGGGGAGAGGAGGGGAAAGAAGAGAGGGAGGAAGGAGGGAGGGAGGAGGGAGGGAGGTGGGAGGGAGGGAGGAGGGAGGGAGGGAGGGAGGAGGGAGGGAGGAGGGAGGGAAGAGGGAGGGAGGAGGGAGGGAGGAGGGAGGGAGGAGGGAGGGAGGAGGGAGGGAGGAGGGAGGGGAGGAGGGAGGGAGGAGGGAGGGAGGAGGGGAGGAGGGAGGGAGGAGGCAGGGAGGAGGCAGGGAGGAGGGAGGGAGGAAGGGCGGCAGAAAATAGAGAGACAAGGGAAGCGAGGCCGACCGCCATCTCTCGAGAAACAGAGATAGCGCTCTCAGAGCGGAAGAGAAAGAAAAGAGAAGGAAAGGTGTTTATGGTTTTCTCGGCGTATTATAAATCGCTATACATTTCCAGAATAATTATTTCATTCATCGAAAATAAAGTAAGGAAAACGAAATGATGTTGACAGAATTTTTGGGAAATTAAAAGACTTAAAACAGCGTTTAGCATCTCTAACCCTCGCTTTACTTATGAAGTAATGCGATGGTTAAATAAAAGTTTTAAGGCTGATAATTAAATTGAATTTCTGTTAACAAAGCATTTTCTGGAACTGCAGTCAATTTATGGAGCGTAAGCAAGGACTATGATGTCAATTAGTGCAAAAAGTGCAAAAAGAACACCTTGATACGTAGGCCTAAGGATTGATATTGGCGACAAAGGAAAGTGTTTGTATTTTTGGCTAATCAACCTCTTGGATTGTTTTAGAGATAGCTCCTTCCACACCGAACACACTCACAATGGAGGAAGGAAACCCGGTGCCGGCATTAGCCTACTCTTAACGAAGAGCACCGAGGGGGGCAACGGTTTAACGTCCTTTTCGGTCTCCTCAAACCACACGAACAGGGGGCCGGGCAACCTTGCAAAAATCCTACTTTCGCCGGATTCGTACCCGCTTCCCTTTCAAGCAGCAGGGTAATAGCAGCCAGCGTCCTAGTGATTCCAACACCGAGTACCGGTTACTCGGTGTTTTCTTCGATTAGACCTACTTTAAAAGGCAAGGGCAAAAGAATCTCAGCAGTCAATCATACATAAAGAGTTGTAGGTATCAATAAAAATAAATAAAATATCCTTTAAATCATGGGTGAGGAACCGAAGACCCACTGGCCACATGCGACCCCAAAGAGCGTTTAATACGGCCCGCGAAGCTATAATGAAAAGAGAGAACCGTAAAATTTATAACACAAAAATTCATATTTTTAATTCAAATTCTAATAATAAAACATTGAACATTGAAACTTGAACCCGAAAAACAGCATTTAGAGTTGATTTTCATTAGTTTGGTATTACATACCCGAATTAATCTCTAATCCAGCCGACAAAGCATTGGCAACGACATATGTGGCCCTCCGAAGGGTTCGCAGCCATCAATGCGGCCCGTCATCAGGAAAAGGTTCTCCGCACACGCTTAAAATGTATATTTATTAAAATTTATTTTTCCATTAAATATTCGATGTAGCTCGGTGAAATAATAATCGAATACCCGGGTACCAAAAACTCGAGTAATTTGGAAGTAATAGTACTAACCACTACACCACCGGCATCCCCGGCTAAGGAAAGGGACGCCTCATTTGATGGTGAAGGAAATTATTAGAGGAACAAAATGGTGTAGGAGACTGCATATAGAGTTTTTACCGTTCTCATAAAAAGAGACATCGAATCAAAGGCCAAGGTAGTTTTCAGGAGAAAATCAAATTAACAGAGCAAGACAATACGGGTGTCTTCGGAAACGAAGAAGACGCTTCGTTGCCGTCAGGTGCCTTTTAAGTTTATTAATACACACTGCAAGTATTTAAATAATAGATCCGATCAAAACAGGATGTCCTCAAACACCTCTGGGCTAAACTTCGTTGAATATGCCAATCAAACGTTGACTGTCCTTCTCTGGTGGAAGGGTTGAAACAAAGCAAAAGCAATACTATTGATACTTTCTTCCACATTCAGGCAAATGAAGATGCAATCGAAGAATTCTTTAACAAATAACAAATAAATACTCAAAGAAGGGATTATTGTTATAGTAAGAAAGGTAAACAAAACGACCCATCGGTCCATCTCAGACTAATATTATGTAGATGTGTGCTTTTCAATTTTTATGAAGCGCACCAGCAGTTGTGAATTATTATGTGGTTTGCGAACGTAATCAAACATAATTATTCATTTCTCATTAATTTTTCATAGAAACAACAGCGGCCAAAACCAGACATGATGCTTTCTAACGAAATAATTGGTCCAAGAATTGAGAATTTCAAACAGGAAAACACAGGTCTCTCACTATCCTGTTCATGGGATAGCTTCAATCTTCGTTAAAGTATGCTTAATATTTCTTCTTCTTGCATTCACATTGTAGTGATTTTTGGCACGGAATAATTATTTAATGTACGTTTAAAGTGACTTTCACTTAGTCGTTGTTCCATGTTATTTTGCAACATAACATTTTTTAAACGGTCGGATAATCAACATTTAAATTAGCGGTAGTGAAATGTTACTATACATGTGAGTCGGCAGGTGAGGGGAAAAGTTGAAAAGCACTCATATAGAATATGCAGTTAATGAATCTGAAAGGCGGCAATTAAGAGAGGGTCAGGTAATGAGGTTATAGGGATTTGATATTGTCAATGAGATGCTCAGTACGTCGTGAATTGTGACCTCTTCTAACAGATTGGCGTAACTTAATATTTTACGGAAACGTACAGTATTAAATAGTTGAGCCGTATGAGCGACTGCGACCTCAGACCCCCGCTGTCACATATGATTCTTATTTACACAATTGACTTTCTCTCCTAGGACCTTGTGTGGTCTAAGTTACCACAGTGAACTCGAGGAAAGGCACTGAGAAGGTCTGGGATGGGAGTTAAATATGAGGTTATTAGATGAATTAACCCGTTTAAAATGGGCTTTGTATTCAAAAATATAAAAAACAAATTACAGCATTTTATTATACAATTATAGTTCAGCAATCGTACAAAATTTAGTTAAACTGGGTGAAGAAATGGCTGAGATATTGAGCGTTACGAACAGAATGACCAAGTGACTAAGAGAATATGGGTTTTATTATTAACTGATAAAATAAAGAACGCCAAAAGCGAGCGGTCTGAAAGACCTCTTAAGGATTAAACCCATTTCGAGCAACATTCCTTGATTCTGTGCCGCAGATTAGGTCCATAGGGAAAGAAAGATAGAGAGGTTTCCAGAATAATATAGTCGTCGTCAGCGGCGGATTCAAGAGGGGGAGGGGCGGTCAATTATATATTTTTCCAATTCAATGAAGTAAGGTGGTCCGTCGAGCGATTAGTGTTCGTAAAAATAATTACCCTCAAATACTTGAAGCTCCGAGTATTATAAGCAAGGCACTTTCGCAAAAAATACAACATTACAAGCAATGTCTTTAAAAAGCTTTATAAATAAGAAATTAAACCCATGACCTTGATTTGGTTTCAACTATTACAAAGATTAAATGCGACTAATTTTAAATTTCCAGATTATTAATTTAAACATGCAAAAAAAATCACCGAAAGTGTCTAGAGGAAGTAAGAAATAATTTCGAATTTGTTGAGCAAGTAGCTGGAAATAATTTTGAAACGAGAAAAAAAGTCTGCTATGACCGTGAATAGAACCCGGGTCTTCCACTTGCCGCGCGGATATTCTACCACTGAACTATCTTAGCAGAGCAATTTTCACGTTTCTGAACGCGGATGTTTTCTTGGTTTCAAAATTATTCTCGACATTACAGCTTATGCCTGTCTGCATAGGATCCTTAAATCGCTTTATTCCAACAATTTCTTGCTTGGCAATCTCACCATTTGAGAGGGAGGAGTTTTCTTCGGTGTATCTCTTCGAGGACATCCGTTGGGGCAGTTTGATACTAGCTTGGCTAGTTCCGTCCCAACCAAGAAAACATCCGCGTTCAGAAACGAGAAAATTGATCTGCTAAGATAGTTCAGTGGTAGAATATCCGCCCGGCAAGTGGAACACCCGGGTTCGATTCCCGGTCATAGCAGACTTTTTTCTCTTTTCAAAATTATTCCCAACATTACAGCTTATGCCTGTCTGCATAGGATCTTTAGATCGCTTAATTCCATCGAGCAAGTAGCTGATAAATTCAAGAACGAGCGCTTAAATATCGAGAACTTGAAAAAAGTACTAATCTCAGGTATCTCCAATAGTTACAACAAGGTTACGTACAACCAGATGCGCGTTTCAGTTACTTAGCAGCCGTCTTGAATGATAATTGAAGGGGCGCAATTAAATTGGACCCATAACCTGATCAAGCCAATAACCGGGCAAATAAATTGGGCCCCTGAAGATGCAAATAAAAAACGGGTTTGGACGATATTGGGTTCTATTCGGAAAAAATCTTGGGAGAAACTGGGCCCTCAACTTGTAGAAATAAATGGAACTCGGTTGGGCCAGGGAAGGGAAATTTAAACAAGAAGGAACATTCTACTTGGCTCCACCGGGTTGGGTAAGTTAGGTGAAGTGCTTTTGGTTCCATCTCACGTTCACCGTGTTCTCCCCCTCGGGTTGAGTTGAGTAGCGTTCATCTTAATATATCAAACTACTTCACCGTTTTTCCTGGTAGAATGATTTACATACTTGTACTTCCCTACAGTGACACCTGAACCACGTTCGGACGAAACGACCTTAATTGGCATGACGTTAGTGACAAGTGACGGATCGAGCTGTACTGACTGGAAGAGACGTGACGAATCGAGCTTGGACTTTTGGGATCACAAACAATAACGAGTGACGAATTGATGTATGGTCACACAGTAACAAGGTTTTCCCTCGCTCACTTTCAGTAACTGATACTTCTTCCATTATCAAGACGAGACTGACACTGAACAGATAGGTACTGGAGATACCTGAAACAAGTACTTTTTTCAATCGTTTTTATATTTAAGCCCTTATTCTTGAATTTGTATTCGGCCATAAGACGAGCTCTAGAGTGAAGTAACTGATACTCTATATAACTTAGGGGGAAAAATATCAAGATAGCCTAGAACAGAGACACATAACATAACACTAGAGGGTTTTCACTTATCTGAGGGCCGTACTTTGATAAAGGCCAAGCAATTTAAAATTAACAAACTTTGGAATGTTAGGATTCACTATGCTAGTCGCCAAACGTAAAATAGATTATAAGTTATTTATAATTAAGCGTTTTTCACTAGTATCTTTTCCAGCTAAAGGAACGGAACTGTATCTGCTGATGTCATATCAAAGTAGTTCCGGAAAAAACGAAAAAATTGAAGCACTAAACTCGCGTAACCGAGAAAACAAATTAATATCAATATGAAAACATGACTTTAATACGCTTGTCAGTCAACAACTGCTTCGCACCGGAGAAAGGTGTGACTTGGGTAAACTCAAAATCGTGAACCGCTTTTCAGAACACTCTCATAACAACTACGGCAATTTTTCTGTTGGCACTTTTACAAGAAGTATTATCTATTCTACCTCATTTTTGTTAATTTTTTTCCGGGCTACTGCATTTTTTGTTTTCTTATAGAATGGTCGTTTTATGGATAACTAAATTTAAATTTATGTGAAATGATTGTTTAATATTAAACTTACGTTATAAAATCGTGTGCGGACCGTAAGGACATCGAGGACGGGCAGCACTTTGTGCATCTTTGGTCTAGAAAAAGTAAAAAAAGAATCAAAAACCGTTATTTCATGAAAAAAACGACAACAAACGGGGATAAGAGATAATTTATAATGTTTCATGTTATTTGCGACAATTTAACTCAAATAGGCCTACGCATCAGTTTAAAATTCATTGACAAGGAGAATATGAGCTATTATTAAGAAATGAAAATATGTGAAGTACAAACAATTTGTGTTGGTATTAATTCATGAATACAAAATGAAATAAATGGTTGAATTAAATGTATATGAAAGAAAACTGCATATATTTTAATAAAAATAAACAATTTCAAAGCATTACTGACATAAAACTTTGAAAATATTTGCTGTGTATGATTATTTTCCTCTCTAAGATTATTTTTAAATTTTCAGGTTCCTGACTGACTTAGCAACATTTTTTGCTGGCACCACTAGTATAACGTATAGATCTATAATATCTAAATTGATCGCTAAATTATTTTATTTTCATTATATTACCATATTATATAATATTATTCAATAAATTGTGAATTGTATTCTATTATTTTATTTGTTGACTAGCTGAAAGTACCCGGCGTTGCTCGGGTTTTTAAATCAAGACAAAAAATATTGAGGAAGATTTGAGAATAAAATCAAGTAATGAAACCATGTTAATTTGTATTGTAATGCTTGATGGTATGCAATATTTCTTGTCTTCCCATCTTTGGCTCAAATAAATGAAATTTTCCCGCATCCTTTATCGACAAATTTTGCGACTTTGTATTTTTTATCAAATAATCATAATAAACAATCGATGAAATCACTTTTTAAATATATTTATTTCACTCGAAATGATTTCCAGTGGAAGAAACTGCATCATATTATTTTGGTCATGAATCTCAAAAACCTTAAAACCTTGGGTGGGAATTGCAAGCTCTAGGGAGGCAAACTGTGGAAACACGTTTGAAGATAAATTCAAATTTAGCTTAACCATACGTTATCCCTCGCAAAGGCTGATTTTGTGGGTCTAATTTTTTTAAGTCAAACCTGCGATATAAAATGAGTTCCCGGACTTTGAAATTGAATTTGATGATAATAAGTGTGTTTGTATGACGAAAAGTGTTGTTATCTATAACAATAAAGCTACTTGTGCATCACTGACTGACATAAAACTCTTTGGTACTTCCATAAGAGCTAAAAATGTGAACTTTCGCATGTAGGTAATTTGAGTGGCACAATCGACGAGAAAAATCGAAAATCATGAAAAAGTTAATATTTAAGGGGTCTTTTTAACCCCAATGTTCCATTTCATTTCCCCGTAGGAAAAGCGTGGGATTCAGTGCAAAGCTTTCTAAAAATGCATTTTTTAATTAGTTAAAATTGGGACACGATTTCGGGAAAAGAACAGTTTCTAGCTGAAAGAACGGTGTTCTTAATTTTTTAAGCCAGAATTCAAACACGTACAGAATTAGAGCAAATATTTGTTTTACATTAGAAAAAGTGTGAATTTTTCCTCTCTTCAACAATTGAAATATATTAAAACCATGGTAACAACCTCAGTGCTTTTAAAAGGACCTTTAATGCTTTTAATGGAAATTAATGCGATCATAACGAATTATAGCGGAACTTCCATAACTCGAATCTCAAGGGAAAGTAAAAATTATTCGAGATATAGAAAAATCGAGTTACAAAAATATATTTTCTCATTTTTAGGCTGGTTTCAAAAGGAAACATAGTCTTTTGAAATGGTCCTGTCTGCGTGTGGCTATGTGTGTGTCTCCTACTAACAACTTTTGCACCAATGGACCGATTTTCATGAAACTTGGTACAAAGCTCGTGCTGCCAGGGCCCAGCTCCAGGCTATATTTTAATTGGCGAAGATTTAAGTCCCAGATTCGGTTCCAGGAACGTTTTTATCCTATTTGTTTTACATAGGAAAACTCAAATTCACCGTGCAGAGATGTTTTCTTTAATACAGCGGTGCCCAAACTACGGCCCGCGGGCCAAATGCGGCCCGCGAAGGATTTTTGTTCGGCCCGCGAAGCTAAGGCGAAAAATCAATTCGAAAAATTTAACACACAAATTCATACATTTTTTGAAATTTTTCATAATAAAACTTTAAATATTGAAATGTTAGCCATGAAAACCTTATTTAGCCATGATTTTCACTTAATGGCATCTCAGAATATATAGAAAATTTCCGATTTAAACTCTAATCATGCCCGCCGAAGAATTGACAACTTCCAATGCAACCATTGATGTGGCCCGCCATTAGAAAAGTTTGGGCACCGCTGCTTTAATACATTAAAATATCTTAAAATTATGAGATCGGAGCGAGATTTGTAGTGTTATAAGGAGAAACGAATATAGGTTATAATTCTTATCACTAAATTTTGATAATTTATCGTATTTCATTAAATTTCTACTAAATATAGCATTTTTGCGCTTTAAATCGCATTTTATCGGATTGTTGCCATGGAGACGATTATTACCGAACTTGGCTTGAACATAGATGAATAAACAAATGGGTTATTTTTTTTACCGCTCGACTTCTCTTCAGCAATGGTCAGTTGATCAAGACATATTAGCGTGTGAACAGTAACATTTACTAAATTCGTTTATTTAAAAAAATACATGGAAAATGTAATGTCTGAAAGAGATTTTGACATTGATTTTAGTATTTTAAACCTGATGCTCTATTAATTTTTTTTCCAATTTTTCTCTATCATTGATAAACTATGAATTACAAATGGTATTTTTGGTATGAGAATTCCTAGGAATGACTAACACATACTGAAACATTTCCTGTCAATATAAGTAATTAATTCGGGACGTCAACTTTGGGAAACCAGGCTGCATTAGTCCTGGTTTGGACTTCTTCTTCTTTAATTGAGTTAACATTAAGTTTATTCCCATACGCGTATAAGTTAACTTACTCTAATTTTCAACATCACGCATATTATGAAAACATCATCACCTATATTTTCTTCAGATAATGCGTATGGTTTTATTGTATCGAAAACACTAATTGCATCACGCACTGTGATTGAGGGTGTCATAAATTTATTTATTTACTTATTTATCCATATACAATCGGCTTACAGCACGAGGCCCACTACAGCTGATCGATTTAACAATGTAGAAATAACAATAACAACAAAGACAATCACAAACAACCATGACCAAGTGGGACTCGATCCCGCGACCCTAGCATTGGGAATTGGGAAACAGACGAGCTAGCCACACCTCTGCCGAGGGAAGAATTCGAACGTAATACTGAAAGCACAAACACTACGATTAAATTTGGGATATCGACTGTAGGAAGGAGAAGATAGGTTTGTTTATCTCACAATAGGAGAAGCAATTGTGATAGATGTGACGTTAGGACTGCCTGATGCACGGCACCCCCTCAAAATCCTATGGTGTTATTTTCGATATGGGCTGAAATGCTTGCAGAATGCAAACACCAACTACTTGTAATCTAATTAGTATAATTGGCTTAATTAATGCATACATATTTTGTTGAAGAAAAAGCAAAATGCACATACGTTCGCCTGCCTCACTCTTTGCACTTCAAGTCTTTTGTTTCTTTGATCGACATTTTCTGCTGCTCTGTTGAGAATCATTCGTTTGGAATTGATATTATTCGAATCTGAGAATAATCTTCTGCTTTCTGCATCTTATTTGAACCATTGATTTGGTGAAAATAATAAAAATTAAAATGAGATTGTTATAGAGTTAAAGGGTTACTTATTCAGATACGAATATTTGTTATAGTCAATCAATAGAGTAACGCAACGACCAAAAAAGTATAATCCAAAACCTTTACTTAGTAAGTACAGAAACTTACCTTCCTTGCAATTATCCCAAAAGCATTAAATATGTTCTTTAATCGACGTTGAACTCGCTTATGCGATAACGACGTACACCAAAAAGGAATACTAAAACAAACGATAACAAAAGTGGAAAAACGTTACTATTGCAAAATGTTTCAGACAATTATAACAGGCTCTCGATTCTGATTCTTTATCATATGTGGACGTCCGCCAGAAAAGGGCCCATTTTGTCGATTCTCGTTTCGGAGATATCAGCATTTTTGTGAAAAAGGGTAGAAAATATCAATGTCTAGAAAAGTGCATGGAACGATTCTCTGGGTCATTAAGAATAACCGTATCGAGAAATTATATCCATAAATGAAGTACGAGTAGATTTTATTTTTAATGTCGTGATTTTGGTTTCATTTTTCTCAAAACACTGTTTTTAAATTTCATCTGTAATATTCAATAAAAAAATTATTTTTCAACATGGGAGTAAGATTTTTTTTCTATTTTACTCGTAATTTATCACAGAATACCGCTGCATTCATAACTCCATACCGACAAAGGGTGCCCTTCTCTGGCAGACGTCAACATATTACCATTTTAACAGATAACATGCGGCTACATATCTTATAAAGTAAATAGCAAAACTAATATATACGTAAAGAGTAAATAAGTAAACAAATATGAACGTGCGTTGTCATGCATATCTTAATGGCGCTCAACAATAAATGAATCCCGTAATAAACGAAAATAATTATTTAAACCTTTTACATCAAATATTTTTTGTAACAGTTAGCGCATTCAGCTAATTTCAGTGGTTGGATTGTTTATTAAAAATTTGGTATCTGCAGCTATTCGGGAAGTATGACTTTATTTTGCACAAACCAACAAACTCTTCAAAATATATAATAGAGATGAATCAGTATAGTTTTTTTTAGTCCAGGCGTTAGAAAGACAGCGATGGGTTTAAAATTAAACATATTATTAAGAGCGGAGATTCTGTATTCCAATTCCTGCCATCAATTCTTTCGTGGCAAGAGCATCATTAGTCCATGTTACATTATGCGCTATTATTAGGGTAGTCCTTGACATATGTTGGGAATGCGTTCTCAGATAAAGTGGTGGAAGTTAAATTTAATTTTTAAAAGCTTGTGTAAACATTTCCGGATATAACTTTAAAGAAGATACGTCAAATAATAAGTTGTTTTTCTATATTATTAGGCCTTCTTTACAAGGGAAGCGGCAATAGCGGAAGGTCTTATGGGCACGTCTGGTTCGTCCGTCTGTCCGCCGTAACTTTCATATCCTAAACCGCTGGACGGATTTTAATTTAATTTGGTATGAGTGATTATTATTAAAATTTATAGCCCAATTGTGATTTTCCACTGAATCCGTCAATTAGAACTTCCACTTTACATAAATACTTTAACAAACTTATACTCGTATCTCGTCAAGAAACAATGAAATATCAAACTTTTATCTTCCTAGCTCTTATATGATCTGTAAGGTATAGATTAAAAAAATTAAGAGATATGGTTTCGGAGATAAAAATTCGAGAAAATCCCGAGAAAAACATCGCATGTTTTGGTTACATCGATCGCGAAGACGATTCTCTCAGCAAACAATTATTAAAAATCAGATGTGGCCACCACATGACTTTCTCCATATCTGTAATATTTGTAAAAATTCCAAATAGGTTAGATAATAATAAATATTTTAAGAAACTGCGAGAAAATTTTAGACTTCACAAAGAACAGAAATAAACTCAAACCATAGCCTTCTAATATTGGATATAGCCACAAAGCTCCAACAATTAAGAAAAGAAAAAGGAGCGTTACTAAGACGTAACTAAGCGTCAGTTGTTAACAATAGTAGTCGGTAGGTGGCGTGGTGGTGGCAGCTAAAAATATAAGATGACTCTTAAACAATGAGTTATATGGAAAAATGTTTCAAACCAAGGTTGTAGAAATTTAAACTTCCTTCAAGTTTTATTCCAATACATTTTTACATTTATAAAATATGAAAGCAAATATGTCAAAATAACGGATAAGTAACAAGAGTAAACGCCCACTTTTGGTTGACCGATTTTTACCAAAAACTAATATGTTCTTTTGAGTTTTATAAAAATGTTTAATATAGAATTTCGTGATGATCTGATTAATGGTTTTTGAGTTAGAACACCCACAAAAAAACTGTCACATACACACAAACACACACAGACAGACATCGAGAAAATGGTCAAAACGTGTTCAGAGGACCTCACAAAACGTGTATTTCCGTTGAAATCTCGAAGTGGATTTTTTTCATGAAAACAATACTTTCCCCTATATTACGTATCGAGAAAGTAATAAAAGGTAAACCAATGTTTTATAAAGCCCTTAAACTTTCTTTTGATAGCATTAAAAAACTGTCTAAATCGGGCTCGTGCAGTAATACAAGACGAAATATAATTCGTGCAGAAAAACGAAAAGGAAAAAGTAGAATTTAATGAAAATTGTAATAAAGAGGACATTTATAAAATAAGAGACACACTCGCCACAACATCTTTTCAGAGCGGAAATGAAAATTCATCGTAGAGTATACCACCACTGGAAAAATGAGTCCCCCTCACACGGAATATCACTCAGGAGGAACACGTCGAGGAATCTCCCAGCCTGTCAATTCATCCGTTTTGGTTACTTGGGATTAAACGCAAAAAATCCTAATTAAAACTCATACTGATACCTATTCGTGCAGTTCTCAGTCCTCAAAACGTGCTTTTGCTTATATGAACGGCGATTAATGAATTATTGCTAGTATGTCGTAGTAAATTAATTTTACTTTCTCCATATACGAAGTAATGAATTGTTTTCATGAAAAATATCGAATTCGAGATTTCAACGGAAATACATGTTTTAAGGTCCCCTGAAAACGTTTTGACTATTTTCTCGATGATGTCTGTGTCTGTCTGTCAGTCTGTCTGTCTGTCTGCGATAGATTTTTGTGGGCGCTCTAACTCAAAAACTATTAATCAGATAAATGCAAAATTTTATATTTAACATTTTTATAAAAGTTAGAAGATCTGATTAGTTTTTGGTAAAAATCGGTCTTCCGAAAGTGGGTGTTTACTCTAGTCACTTATCCGTTATTTTAAAATATTTGCTCTAATATTTGATAAATGTAAAAAAATATATTGGAATAAAAGTTGTAGGAAATTTTATTTTCTACAACCTTTGTTTGATACATTTTTCCATATAATACATTGTTTAAGAGATATCTTATATTTTTAGCTGCCACCACCACACCACCTACCGAAGACTATTGTTAACAATTGACGCTTAGCTACGTCTTAGTAATGCTCCTTTTTCTTTTCTTAATTGTCAACCGGAAGTAAATATTGACAACGATCCCAGAGCTAACAACATGTAATTTGCCATATAAATATGGAGAAAGTCATGTGTTGCCCACATCAGTTTATTTAATTACGTCGACTGCTATGGTCATTTTGCACTGTCGTCAACTGGACATACACACAGGAGGGAGGAGGAAAACTCGGTGCCGGCATTAGCCTACTCTTTACGAAAAGCACCAAGGGGGCCAACTGCTTAACGTCCCTTCCGAAGGACGGAACGCTGACTTTGCGCGGTCTCCTCAAACCACACAAACAGGGGGCAACCTCGGAAAAATCCTACATGCGCAGGATTCGTGCCCGCTGCATCTCCGAGCAGCAGACGAGTGGCTTTATGGTAGCTTATTTCCTAATGAACTCAGTCGTAGCAACGTACGATTGGGTGCCAAACGACTGATCGTCCTGCTACATCCTCGGTATGGCCTCTTCCCCGCAAGCCCTTCGAAATCATTCGTATCGCCTTCCTTTTCATGATTAGTGGATTGAGTAATCAACATTTGCTAACCGATTCCTCATAAGTTGATGTTTTAGACGCAAGGAATATTAATTTAACAGGTCTGCGTTTGTGGCCATGTATTAAGCGATATTTAAGTTGAAAAAACTCCATCCTGCCCTCCTCGTTGGCCACTATTTGGAAAAATGAAGGTGGTCAAAGCTGGTTTTATCTTTCCGGTAAATGAACCGCATCTCGCGATCTTTTTCATTGGGTTTCAGGGAATATAACCGTTTGGGTAATGGATAGCAAATGAATTGAAAAAATTAACAAGGAGTAATTGTCCCTTGCCTTTAAACGATATCCAGCAAAAAGAGAAAAATATCCTCGGATTCCGGTTTTCAATATGGGCGACACACGGACCGTAAGCAAAGCCATTGGATTATATACTATCGCAAAAAAAATATTTTTCCGAAGACAAATAAAACACCGGATATATTATCGCAAAATAAATACGATTTTACCAATTGCTGTGGCAGCGGCTAGAAACAACATTTCAGTCGGTTTTCTCCCACGCATAACCCAACGAAGCGTTATCGAATCGCATTTGTTTCTCCACGCCTCCCTCCGAGCGAGGGTGAGAGAGAGAGAGACTCCGGCAATCGCTCTGCGCTCTCCTTCCCACTCTCCTTTTCCCCTCTTGCCGACAAAAGAGAAGCGGCGGCGCGTGCGGCTAAAGGCCGTCCAATCAGCCGATTAAACGGCCACCCTCCTAATTTACCTCTTCGCGTGTCACACGCAATTCGGCTTTCAGTTTTTTGAGATGAACTCCGGATGGGTGGATGGTCATTTATTTTTTACGCGCAGGTTCAAATTTCTCCCGATCTTCGAGGGAAGGCGAGCTGGATGCTGGGACAACAGGGGGCGCACGAGGAGAAGGGGGGTGCAAGAGGAGGAGGGGGGCGCAGATAGGGGTTGAAGGGTGAAAGGGTGCTGCGAGGGAGCGATGGGAGAAAGTGCTTTGAAATTAATTCGACCGGAAAGGGACGAGAGACTAACTAGTGGCGACATCTAGCATCAAAACGGCGAGCGAGAGAGGAAGACGGGTGGAGGAACGGAGGGGAGAGTGGGGGACGGGAGGAGGAGGGGAAAGGGGGGAGGAGAAGGGGGCGGCGCCTCGTTGAGATCCAATTACTGGAGTGCTTCGGAGACGGAAAAACAATCCGACAGAAAAACGTCCTTTGCGAGACAACCGGGTCTGCATCGATCTGCATGCAAAGAACGAGAATCGAATTGAACGTGACGACGTAGAGATTAATAAAAAAAAAGCTGCAGACAATTATTTTCTTCGTGTTCTACTAGCGATAATTGGCACGCGCTGCTGGGGGATCGCCTGATAAGCGCCGAGATGGCACGCGCGTTACGCGATTGCCAGATACGATCGAAGCAAATTATTAGCGATCGTCATTTTCGGAAGTCTGCTTTCATTTATTCATCTCTGATTGTTGAAAAGTAGTGCCTCTAACTCCTGCACTCAAATTAGATGAGAAAACGAACGCCCAACAGACGCTTGATCTCCTCTGCCTGGCCTTTGTGATTTCGTGAAGAAGGCGTTTTCCTATTTCATTTCAGAAAACGAAATTCAACAGGGAGATGAATCACTAATAACCATATTTTTTTGTGATTGCCATAAAAAAGTTGCTTAAATGGCAAAATCAATTTTTTTTGCTCCTATTGCTCGATGGACGTAAATTTTATGTTGCTGGCGGCTTGTGACCTGAGATGTAAGGGCAGTGTGAAAATCCATTTAAAAAGCTTACTCTACCTCTTGTAGATCAGATCAATTCTCCTATTTTTTAATCCAGCCCAACGGTCGTTGATGTGATCGAAGAAAGGATGTATATCCACAAGTTCGCATAGAAGTTCTCTTTGTATTGCGATATTAGCCAAAGACGATAATCTTTGTTGCGGAATAGTGTTCCTTAAGTAATTTCTTATTCTTTTTAAACCGGAGAAAAAGAAGTCTCTAACAAATTACTTATCAAATCATTTTCTGGATTCATTTTTCACAAAATCAAAAGAGAAATTATTAACGCAATTAAAGAGAGACGCCAATGTCAACACTATATTTAAAAAAGAAAACACTAAATGCAGCGGCGCACCACGCAACGGACAACCAAAAATCAAAGACAACCTCAAGAATGAGGGAGACGGGAGAGTGAAGTGTGACCAAAAACCCTCTTCACGAGGCAGCGGTTGACGTCACCCGTTGCCATGGCAACCCCCCTTCCCCGCCTACCCGTCCACTCCGGGAAGAAGTGCTTTCAGTCGTAGCTCTCAGCTCTTCACTTTGCTTTCCTGCATTTGTAATGTTATTATAAACCGAGTGCTCACACTTTAGGCTTGCACATCTACCTAACTATTAAAAAATAAAGAGTTTCGATGAAAACAAATCAATTTAATGGTGCGATAAATTATTTATTTTATTTAAAAGTTTTAGGTGAAGAGTCACTTCCTTCACTTCACCTCTCGAGTCACTGTCACCGCTGGAAAGTCGTAATCCTTAACAACTGGAGACGCGCTCTGAAGATCGACGGAAAGGAGATGAGAAAGGTTTTTTGTCAAAATGTCAGTTTCAGCTCTAAGGCAGAAGTTATTAAACTTTTATTCTCTTCATAATATACGTAAATTTTTAGCTTTTGGGCGTTCTTTACCAGCGTAGCGACAGTAACGGAACGCCTAATGGGCACGTCTCGTCCGTTCGTCAGTCTGTCGTGACTTCCACCTCCTGAACCGCTCAACGGATTTTGATTAAATTTAGTATTAGTGATCATTATTGAAATTTATCTCCGAATTATGATTTTGTACTGCATCCGCTAATTGGAACTTCCACTTTGAATAAGCACTTAATAAACCTACACTCGTATTTCGTTAAATGAAATCCGTCAAGCAATAATTAAATGCCATATTATTCTCTCCCTAGCTTTTATATTATCTGTAAGGTGACCATACAGTTTTCCATCTCATCTTTCAAAACAGTGTTTGTTGACATCGAGAGAAGTTTGTCACAAAGTCCTTGGTCAATAAATTCCTTATAAACTTCTGCGAATATTCTTTTATTTCTTGTTCTTAAAATGTAGTTAGTCTTCTAAGTATCATCTCTGGGGGTCTCAAGCACTGCGTGGACATGCACCCCCACCCCCTAATTACGCCCTTGCGTTAAATTATTTAGGCTTAATTTTCACTTATAAAGCACCTCAGAATATATAGATTGATAACTTTCGATTTAAACTCTAATCCAGCCCGCCGAAAAATTGGCATCTTCCAATGCGGCTCCCAGAAAATACATTACCACAAATGCGGCCCACCGTGTGGTAAAGGTTCGGCACCACTGGTATACATAGTTTTCGCTTTCTACCTACCTGGTTGGACAATCCATGGCATTCGGCCTAGGCCGAGTTGCGTAAACGGGTTTTAATGCTTTTTCTTGCGATGAGAGTCGCCGCAGTGAGACAGTAGGAAGGGGCTGAGACTAATTAACCCCTTACCGCATGGTATATTACAGGGGTGGCAAAACCTACTTACCGTCGAAGCCGCATACAATGATTCCCAGAAGTTCGCGAGCCGCATGACGTATTCTGCGCTCATAAATTTACGAACAGTAAAGCATAACCTGTATCCGAAGCAATTTGGATATAATGCTTGACCATTAGGCATCCCAAACACGTCTCGAGTCACACTACGTCATTGTGTCCTGTAGAGAAAAACGTTGACACGCCTCTGCATGGAAATTTAAAAGAGGCGCGGTTTGGCCACGTCTGGTATATTATATATGGTAGTGTCCCGATTATCCGTGGTCGACATGACCGCACCGACCTCGGATAATCAAAAACTCGGATAATACGGAATGTTATCCATATCGGAAAATAGGTGCCGAATTTCGTGCGATATATCATTAACGAAAGCCGTCGTCTATTTTTCCAATATCTACGTTCAATAGGTTGCCCTATATGCTGCAACTTTGATACAATTGCATCAAATGTGCATCGGATAATACGGAACCTCGGATAATCGGGACTCTACTGTACTAACATAAGTAAAAATGTACTAGTGGCAATCTCTCCTGATATTGTGATACAATGTAAATTTTTCCAATGCATGCAATGGACATTAATTAAATAAAAAACCGACCTGATCAACACTTCGTGTCTATAAAGTTGGACAGGGGGTCGATACAAACAGGCAAATAAGGCCCAAGGATATTTATTATAGAGATAGCGTCCCGTTTCAAACTTTGTAGTAAGTCATAATTAGGCTTGGTAGGATTCGATTTCAATCGAAAAACGTTGATAAAGGTCGATTTTTTTGCTTTAAAATCGACGAAAATGAATAGTCGTCGATAAGCGTCGATTTTCCAACAAGATGGAAAAGTATGCGTCTAAAAACCTATTCTGAATTATAATATTAAAGTCGTTTCTGTTTACTTTTTTAGCAATATTATTTGCTAAATACGTTTTTGTTCCTTTTCTGGGCTTACATTAACAGTGGGACTGAAATAGAGGTATTTCCTTACACTCGTATGTACGAGTATATGCATTTTTGTAATTCTCACGCTTCTACTCTGAACAATCAGTTATCCGCAAGGTCCTAGGGTAGTTTTGAGAACGTTTCTTAGACCTTTTGAGGTTTTTGCGATTATATTTGCCGAACTAATGGTGGGATATTCTACGAGCATCTCTATAGAGATAAGGTCATGGATATGTCCTGCTGAGACTTTCTCGACCCCTTCTAAACGAGGCTCGAAAGAAAGGAATTTCGTTGATCGTTTGACCGTTTTGCTACCCTTTCCACGCATCTACCCGATGGAGTGTATTCCTGGAACGAATGTTCCTCGATTCCTTGCTAGAGTTTTTCCTATAGATGGACTTTGTTGTATGCACTTTCACATCTTCGTATGCAATGAACCCACACTTTGGCAGTCTTTCTCTAAAAGTTATCAAGGAAAGATCGTTCCGCTCTCTTGCTTTTGGCTCCTTCATTCGTTTCTACAGATTAGTACATTTCAATTAATATATAATTGTTTTAAAAAATGCAGATCAATTAGCAATCGATACTTAAAATTGAAGAGGGATTAATGATTAATATTTATTTGCTATTTATTGTAAAATATTTTGCCGATTAGAAAAACACATTTTAATCAGGATTTGAGGTAAGACTATTGATCAAGCGCTGAATAATTAAGTCTAATTTTTCTCTCTATATATTTTATGTTAAATAAAGAGAATATTTAGTACAGTGATGAAATATATCAAATGATACAAAATGTTAGATAGTTCTTCTTTGACGGCTAAAATGTTATTGCGATAATAACATCATTTATGTTTTACTTTTATTAGTCCTTAATTGACATCAACGAAATGTCTAAAAGCCTTTTAGCAGAACTCGCAAATTTATATTAAGAATGTTTCTCGGCAAATGCAACAGCACATTGTTCGGATTTCATAAATTAAAAGTTTTCTAGTTTTCATTAAACAATTTCAAGAGATAAAGCATAATTTACTATCTGCATTCGCGATATATCTGTCAACGACACGATTGGAAGAATTATACGAAATCAAAAATATCAAGATTTTGAAATACTTCAGTGTTCTGTATCGTTGAGCACGTTTTCTCCGCTTGTCCGTCTTATAAAAATGATTTTGAAAAAACCGCAAATACTTTCTACTTCAGCAGCTCATTCCTAACTTGTTTAAATTAACATGTTTAATGTGCTTTATTTAAACTATATCTTGTTTTCTGTATCAGTGGTCCTCCTAACCCCCATAAGTGTAAAGTATCAATGTTCGCAGCGATTTCCAGGAACGCAACCCACGCAAATGTAGAGTACCTACTGCATAAAACATTTGTTTTTGTATTTTAAACATACTTTTGGTTAAAATTATAAATAAATTCCTTATATTATGGGAACTCGAAAATTGATATTGCTAAGGGCCTCATTATGTCTTAATACTGCTCTGGCTACCGATAATGTGCTAAAAAACCTTACAGAAAACGGATGGTATTGATAACAGGCGATAATTCCCTGCTTTTATTTTATTTCCCATTTTGAGCACTGGCGTTGCGAGGGGTGTTTTCCATAGTAAAGGAATTACTCCCTCATTTAGCGGTTTTGTGAATATTATCTATAGATCGGAAGCTATTCCATCTTCTAACGTGTTTATATTGAATTTAGGTATGCCTTTCATCCTAGGCTATTACCTTTTATGATCATGTTTAAGCAATTTCGCAATGTTTTCTTCAGATACTTCCAATTCGCCCGTTTTAGAATCTACGCGCGTTTAAAAGTCAACGAAGTAGCCACTGTTGGTGGTGAAACGCTTCATAATTAATAATAATTTTATTAATTTATTTCACTAAATTTAATATATTGGCCTTGAGATAGGAGTTCACAGTACGGCAGTTGTCAGTGGTCAGTCCCGTAGCTGTGGAGTGACCTTGAACTTCGCACACGTGCGAACCAAAATTCTTTGAAATCCTCTTTATGTGACTCCTAGAGAATATCGTAGATCGGTATTCATCGAATTTCATTCGCGCTTCCTCTCTAGCAGACTTATGACTATTTGTGTATTTTAAATGATCATTCGCGATATCACTAACAATTCCCTTTTACTCGCGCCTAATATTGTTTTTGTTTCTTGTGCAAGGCACGAAGCTTAGGTTTCATTCACCGTGTGTCCTTACGATCACGAACGGACTTAATGGGAAAAAATATTGATAACCCCTCTCGAATGATGCCCACATAATCAGCACATTCCTCAAACGAGTAATTACCTAGGTTAACTCGAAAATTCTGCCAGTAATTTATTTTCTTTCATCTGGTAGAATGCAATTATAAAAAGATTGTCTTATTAAAAGAAATTCCACAAAATCTAAAAGGCGCATACGCAATTGAAAAAAGTGGTCGTTGGTCGTTGCACAATGCGAAAATTCTTCTCTAACACGCTTGTGTTTCAATAACATGTTCCTAGTTTAAATAGGTTAATTCTTCAGTAGATCTTTTTAACGATTCTTTATTTTTGGCACTCCAATCATCATGATGAATTATAACAACCACAGCTGTTTCCTCGCGTCAATCTTTTATTATTTTTTTCTCATATCTCTGATTTTGCGATGTCTAATGTCTTAAAAGCTTTTCCCTCTATTGTCAACAGAATACAATCGCTATAAATAGCCAGGGACAAGGAACCCAGCTGGAAACATGAATAATTGGAAACGGGAGAATTTCCTCTAAAAATTCATTATTCGTCATAGTTTCATGATATTAAACTGAAAATAATAGCAGCTAATCGAACAGCTCTTCATAATCCATTCGGTAGAAAGCTCTGGTCAAAGACAATTAACAACAGGTGTATGAAATGCAAAAAACAAAATTCAGCGTGCAGACGTATGGAAGATCGATATATGTAAAAATGAGAGAATTGATTGGTTTGGAGATAAAGTATGCTAAAGCGATAGGGGGTGTATTACAAATCCGTCGAGGATTCACAGGTCGGCGCTGTTGCAGGGACGAAGAGAAGAGACAGATATCGACAGGAGGAGAGAGTGAGGGGAAAAGGGGAAGAAAGGAAGAGAGGAGAATGAAAGGAAGAGAGGAGAATGAAGGGAGAGTGAGGAAAGGGAAGGGGGAGATAGATAGATAGATAGATAATCGTCTTTATTCGGGCGAAATTTAGACCAGAAGGTCCATTCTTACATTTAACCCTTCGTCAATATAATAAATACAAGAAAAAGAATAAAATAAGGTATAACAAAATACATTATATAAACATTATGTACCTAAATCTTACAAATTAAAAAGATAAAATTGAATACAGATTTGTGTTTGTGGGGAAAACCTAGGTAAAAACAGACATGTCCTCCCTAGTAAAACCCACGCAGGAAAACACCCACTAAGAAGGGGGGTGTGAAAAACCTGCGAAAACCCTAGATAGTGTACATATGGTAATACAAAACTACAACATTAAATAGAAAAGAGTATATACAGTGGGAGAGTTCGTATATACAGCGTAATTATATGCCGTCATAAAAAAAGTACACGTAAAGGTAATAACGTAATGTAAACAAGAAATATACAAGTATGCAGAATGAGATGAAATATACATGAAATATATACAATGAATGAATATAAAGAATGTTGTTGGGGAGAGGGAGGAAGGGGAGGGAGAGAGGGGAAGGGAAGGGAGAGAGGGAGGAAGGAAGGGTGAGAGGGAGGAAGGAAGGGAGAGAGGAGAGAGAGAAGGGAAAGAGGAGAGGGAAGGGAGAAAGGGGGAGGGGAGGGAAGAGAGTTATGGATGGGGTGCATATGGATTTGGATCAGATAGGAGTAGAAGGTGTATATTTGGTGGAGACAAACAATTCCCTTTATTTAAATTAGGTTGTGGTGATCGTGGCTCCTCTCAATAATCTAAATACGACCGTCGAACGCATAGAGGCAAAGCAGTGAGACAGCGGACGGCGATATAAAATAAATCGAATGACGCTAATAGCGAATGTACGCAGACATTAGTATATCGACCGAGGAACTAGCAGCAAGTTAGTTTGCTATTAAATAAGCTAGATCAAGGTACAGCAATTTATTGCACGCTAAGAGATGTTGCATGTAACGAAATTTCATGAAAAACGTTTATAATTATGTATTTTAAAATAATGAATTGTATTTTATTGCACTTTATTGCATTTTATTGCATTTTATTGTATTTTATTGCCGAGTGCCACTGATTATAAATACTGATAAAGAGTGAAACAAGAAGCGCTTAATAAAAATGGAGAAACCTCCTAATAACCACAAAAATTAATGAAAAGGAAGTATGTACTCACATACACGCCTGTTTAGAGGAAATTACTCTGCACCAGGGACCTATTTTTTCTTACACACTCACAAAACATACAAACAATCAAACACACACGTGTACTTCCTTTAGAAAAAATGTTGCCGACCTCTGAACTTGAAGATTTGATGTTCAAGGAGCCCATTCCGTATTTCTTGTCTGCACTCACTGGGAAGAGTTTATTAACCATATTGGTTTGCATAATGGACGTAGAAAAGACAGCAAAGATGCGTCTATATTTGATCGAGAATGAGACTAGATAGTCTCTTCCTCCATCTAACGCATCGTCAATTACAAAACAAGTAGGGATTTACACGGGTTGCACGTGGTGCGGAAGTACTTTTCGTCAAATTCGCCGTAGTATAATGTATACTAATGTATTTGCTTTGAAATCAGAAAATAGCATCGGGAGTTTATTATATTACTTACTAAAACAGAATATTATTTTACCTTTTATTGTAGTAGCCCTGCTCTTTAGCTCCGATATTTTGATTTCTTTATGGTATGTTGTACAAATCATATAAAATTTAGTTGAAATCCGTTCAGCCATTTCATTCCAAATTCATAATTACCGAAAGGTTTTATTTTGCAATTGTGGCACCCCTGCTGAGTCGATCTGCATTTTGGTCGTGTATTTATGTGAAGATTCTATGTACCAAATTTGGTTGAAATCGGTTCAGCCAATTCTTCCCTCATATATGCGTACGGATGGACATCATGAAGATAATAGTGCACTTCAGCAATGACGAAAAGCACTAAAAAATAAAGTAATGCTACATAAGTACTAATACAAAGTAGGTGGTTGGTGGAGATGAAAAGAGAAGAAAAAACTAAGGTCAATTAATTTATTATAGTTTAGGGGAAAAAACCCTTCATGATAGTTGACAGCAGGGGCAGGCAACCAACCTTTTCGGCATGGCGGGCCATAATCGGAGGACCGCACTGAAAGTCAGGAGAGCTTCGGCGGGCTGGAGGAGCGGTTATAACAAAAGTTGCCTAAAGATTCTGTGCTCTCATATTAGAGAAAATGACGCATAAATGACTAGCGTTAAAACTTCACCGGAAAAGGTTTTGAAACCATAATCTTACTTAAGTAAATATATGAAATTTTTAGCCTACTTTCCAGAATGGAAATAGGCTTATACTTACTTTCGTATGTCCCCCTATTAACTTTTGAACCAATAGACCGATTTTCATTACACAGGAGCCATCCTTATCACTTCATTTACATGGGAAATCTATAATCCATCGTGCATGGTAAGATTCTTTTGCACATTAAAAAATCTTTGAATTGTAATATCGGAGCAAAATTTGTACCATTCTCTGAGGAAATGAATTAAAATTCTAATTTTTATTGTAGAATGTTGCTTATCGATCATATTTCCTGGAATTTTGCGTAAATACCGACGTTTTTTAAGTTCTTATCACTAAAAACGCAACGCAACGACTATTTTTGGACTCTAATTCGGTATAGTGTACAGTGGTTCCCAAATTGTGATCCGCGGATCCCAGGGTGTCCGTGAGGGTTTCTCAGGAGATCCGCAAATATATTTCCTTAATGGCGGGATCATATAGAATTCAGATAACTTTAAACAGACTTGTGAGAAGTTATTGCCCAAATAATGTTTGGTGAATTGTTTTCCTAGTGCTCAGAATATCAAAATTTCAGTGTTTTCTATCAAAGAGTAGTGGTTTATATGAGCAGTTATTATTCACTAATTCCTTAAATTTCTCTATTCTAGCTCTTTGTCAAAAGCTCACAAAGAATCTATCCCGCTACCACCGCTATTTCTTTTAGTTTCGAGTATGCCTCGGAGTACCTGTTGTGGAGAACTATTATTGATTTCCGTTCGAAAATCTGTGGCAGAAAGCGGAAACAAACGATACACGACAGTCGAATAATGACTGCTGGCGTGAATTTAGCGTGATCATATATTCATTATAATTGCGTTCTAGCTTATCACCTGGCAGTGACTTGCTGTGAAACGAATGCCACAATCAATTAAATCTGAAGCAGTTAACATTGCGAATCCAATAAAAGCTAGGAGTCTTAATTCCAGATTATTTTATATCATTTGCGAGAAAATTGTGACTGTGAACATAACTCTATTGCTGTACACATAAATGAGGTGGCTGTCACGCAATAATGTTTGAACTTCTTATCAAAATCGCTGTTTTTTGCTGAACGTCCTTTTCATGTATCCGGTCTCCTAACAAACATTTCATGGCTGCAGAAGCTAGCATACTTGGCAGATATTTTTAGAAATATCTCGAATTGAGCCTCTATGCTCTATTTCTACTGCAAAATGCAAAAAAGATTCGATACTACAAAAACTCCATTTTTCGGCTGAGTGCGTGAAGAAGAAGAACTTCGACGGTTTTCGCACTCTTTAGCAGTTTCTGGAGGAGACAAAGTGCAAATTAGATTGTCCTGATGAGTGAAAATTTCCAGCATATGCGTGATTAAGTTTTACTTCTTTGGAGCATTTCTCTCCTACCAGTTGAGGGCGAAAATCGTTTTTATTGGTAAGTAAACCTGAAAATATTTCTGTGACGGATTATGAGAGTCTCATTGAGATTACAACAGAATTTTGAACTGCAGCAACGAAATTTCGCCGGTAAACTTCCGGGGTAGTTTCACTCATGAATATCCAAATTTTTCCAAAGCTGCGCTTTTCAAATTTCTGCCTCTCTCGACTTTGTACTGAGATTGGATTTTCTAGATGCATTGCCACTAAAAATAAGTACCACAATCTACCGAATACTGCGCCAGATGCGAGAATTCAACCCTCTCCCAACAGTCGACGACTTGAGACGAGAAAAAAAAAACAGAAACACTCGTCGCACTGACCGTAACTATGTAGCAATACTCCTGTTTTATTTTTTAATCACGTTTGCTTTTTTTGTCCAAGGATCCGTGAAAAGCTTTCGGTGCGAAAAGGGATCCGCGGGAGAAAATGTTTGGGAAACACTGGTCTAGTATACACACACGCGTCATTTTTGCCACGCAAATACGCGCGAGCAATTTAGTTTTCCGCTCGAATGCATTTGTCATATTTAATGACGCTAAATTATGAAATTTGGTAACACAAATAGCTACATATCCGCGGTGATTTAAAGTTATCAAAGCCAAAATAAGTATCAAATAAATTATTAAATGGAAAGTAGGCACCATAAGTTCCTTAAATTTTACCGACCACGTTTGGACATAGCTCCGTGGACCGCATACGGCCCGCGGGCCGTGGTTTGCCAAATCCTAGTTTACAGAATGATTCAAATATATGGTCGGACTTTTTAGATCAAAAATGAATCTTACGCAGGCATTATGGGTACGCTGGAGCTTTAAGATTCTTTGACAGGTCTTGATATACGATATCGCAGTAATCAAAGGGTGCAATGATAAAGGATATGACCAGTTGTATTTTAGGGAAGAAGAGAGAGAATCTTATTAAGACGTCTCAATGGGTATAAGGAGGAAGGAGGAATTTACCGCGTTACAAAAGGTAGTGGAAAGCACTTTGAGTGCAGTTTACATTTTTCTGGAAAAGAAACATGGTTTGAAAAATACTTATATATAAGTATAGGTGGTTTTTTTACGAGCTGTTAATTAATGCAAACAAGTTAGGAAAGTGTACAGTGTATCACAAATTGGCGCGTTTCGTGCGATGGAGTATTTGAAACTATACGATATAATTTGATCGAACACACCACATAAAACAGCAAGACGCCACGATCCGATTGTATCTTTGTCAATTAAAAATTTCTTCTCCCCCCTTAGTTGGTATATCAATAAACATATTACGTAATTTTAATGACTAAATACTGCAAAACGATATACCAGAAATGATTCCAGAGAAATATTCAATTTATATTTGGTGATTTATTTTCTAATCAGTTTTAATGTTCTCACTTGAGTTCAGTAGTTGTAATATTTACGTTTATGTTCTTTTCTTCGCCGTAAAGAATCCATTTCGTTTCGTTTACAAAATCTGTCATGCACGCGTAAGGAATTAAATGTATTTTATAATTATAGCAGATCTTATTTACTTCAGTAAACAATAAGACTATTTACGTTGACAACAATTAGGTAGCTATGCATGAATTTTTCTAAGTTCAAAGCGAATTACGACTTTGTTACTCAATTTTCTTGATAACAGCTACTCCTAAGATAAAAATGTATAGGAAAAGAAATACTCTACATTAAGTACTAGTTCTACATGTTTATTTGAAAACTATTTTAATTTTACCAATCATTTACTATATATAACGGAAAGTCTATTTTTTGTCACGAGTCAAGTGGTACCCCTGATTGGCTTACGTATTTTTGTGATTTTCTTATTGTATTTAATTGTAAGTACTTAATATCAAATTTCATAAAAATCAGTTCGGTAGAGGCCGAGAACGAACATATGGACGGACGGACGGACAAAACGACGCTAATAGGCGTTAATGCTGGAAGCGAAACGCGCCTACAAAGGATAACTCTGAACGGAGTTTGAATAGGCAGAAGTCAGAAATGGCGTATATCTGAAATTCATTTTGAGGAATTGACATCTGAAAATTCCTAAACCGTGCCACAAGTTAGAACCATCGAATAGCTCATCCTTTCCGCTAAGTAATTTAAACATTTGCCGAGCTGCTTCACTTTGATATCGGCCTTGTGAGTGCTCGAACTCGCCAGAAAACCACGGGCCCTGCACTTGGCCCCACAGGTAACGGTAAAAGAATGATCGGTCGTCGGCTGAATATAATGAGAAAGTCTAAATATGAGCAGCATTATTCGCAAAGAGTGAAAGTCCGTGAAGAACCATGCCAGTCGTATTCTTCGATTTTATGATTCGAACCGGGCAAAAATGGCCATCCTTCCTCTCACGGTCCAGGGTGAAAATGTTCTTAGAAGACACAACCGACCGGGGTAGAACGTCAGGTTAATGTAAAGGTTCGTGGGACGGCGGTGGAAGTCAAACGGCAAGAGTCGGCCCATGGAATTTCACGAGAAGCGGGACAACGAGAGAGGAATAAAGCACCGAAAATCGCAACGTCAACTAAGTAAAAGCGGTTTGCGGAGAAGAGCGTCGGAAGGAGCAGCTGGGAGAAAGGCGATTCGCGGAAGCGAGCGCTCGCCAGCGTTAGAGAGAGAAAGAGAGAGACAATTTCCTTCGTATTCTCCGTCACTCCGCCATTATAACTCGACATGCTTCCTATCGAGCCATAACGGTGTGGATTACTTTGCAGCTAATTCCGCAAATTCTCCAAAAAGTAGCTTACTCGTTTTTACGATTAAGGTAGAAAGAACCGGCGCAATAATTCCTCATTAATTAATTTAAGGAAATCCGGAGGGACCTCCATTTACCCCGATTCCGA
Organism: Tanypteryx hageni; assembly: GCA_028673005.1. NCBI lineage: Eukaryota > Metazoa > Arthropoda > Insecta > Odonata > Petaluridae > Tanypteryx > Tanypteryx hageni. Next base: position 77,616,133 of record CM054118.1, on the reverse strand, counting down.
CTTCCGTTCGCCGCCTTCCCTCTTATCGAATCCCACGCCGCGGCTATCCGCGACTTCAGACGAACGGACGACGACGCTCTCATGCGGCTCCTCCTCGTTCTCGCCACATCTCTAATAAAAAAGAAAAAAAAACTCTTGTCGGCTGGAATTCTCGGCGAGCTATTCGGTTCAAATTCCCCTCGGAGTGTTATGGAAAGCTTCGCCGCTTAGGTTTCAGCTGTTTCCATTACTGTTATCGCGTCCTCGAGCACCTCTCTGAACCGCAGCGAGGATTACGCCGAAGCTTTTAAAAAACCGTCGGCTTACGTTTAAATTAAAATGGCGAGTCCTTTACGGAGAACGATTTTGAACGGCGAGGAATCGAGAGGGGGGAAGGGAAATGGGAGGAAAAGGAGAGTAGGCGTATCCCTCCCTCGCCTCTTTCTCTCTCTCTCTCTCCCTCCCGTGGCCCTTGGCCTCAGGCAGCACCGTGTGACAGCGGAGGATTCCGCGCGTAAGTCAAGCTAAGTCCGCAGGCTTTGCCTCCAGAGTCATTTGATCCGCTTAAGAAAATTTGCGCTGATGGCGAGGATTTTGGAGAAGGGAAAATGTTTGGAAGGCGCAGAAAGTGGGCTAGGGGTATGGAAAGGCACGAAGGAGAAGGGAAGGGAGGGAGAAAGGAGGGGAGGGGCAAGGGAGGGAGAAAGGAGGGGGCAATGGAGGGAGAAAGGAAGAGTGGGCAAGGGAGGGAGGAAGAAGGAGGGGGCAAGGGAGGGATAAATGAAGAGTGGGCAAGGGAGGGAGGAAGGGGAAGGGAGGGAGAAAGGAAGAGGGGGCGAGGGAGGGAGAAAGAGTGAGGGAAGAAGGGAGGGAGAAAGTGGAAGGAGCAAAGAGCGGGTGAGGGAGTTATGAATAGAGGAGAAGGGAGGAGGAAAAGGAAGGGGAGTGGGATGAAGGGATAAAGGACGCTAGGATGGCGAAAAGACTTCATTAATACTACACGGTCCATTCTCACGTGTATCATATAGTTATATACATAAAATTAACTATGAGCGAGTCATTCCTATCGCCTTACTCTACATTATTTCTCGAACTACATTGTATGTACTTACTACTAAAAAATTAAATGTATCCGAGTGGCCATCATTTCCTGACCCTTTTGTTTAATGCCAGGAAGAAAAGTGTCCGGCTCAACAGGGGACTGACCATGTTTTGCTTCAAATGCTGTCGAAACAAGGTACAGGTTTCCCTCTCTTTATGCGGGTTTGCTTTATGCGAATTCACTATTATGCGACAAGCTTATTGCTACCGAAATTTCTTTTTGTGCGTCTTTGATTCGCTCTTATGCGGTTACGCGGCCAGTGCCATACAAGTGAAAGAAAGTTCTCCACTACACCACAAGGCGACCATTCAGTCTCTCATTGTCTCTTATGCTGTGCGTATTAGTACGTACTACGGAAAAAAGATGAGATTGGAGAGGATATAGTAAAGTGGAGATGAGACGGAGATTTCGTGTGATACTGTTTGCGCACACTTGAGAAGTTTTGTCTCCTTGCCCGCGGAACTTGCTTTGGGCCAAGACAACCCTCCAGCACCTTAAAACTCCACTATTATATCACTCACAACAGCTCGTCTGCTTCCTTTTATTGGCGAGTATAATTTAGTGTTAATTGTTTTAAGTTTGTATTTAGCGCATAAGAAGTCGTTATGGAGCGAAAGAAGAGCGCCTTGGAGGGGAGTTAGGATTGCTTGTGGAACGTATCCCTATCTTTTAAATGTACATATGGGTTCTGTTTATGCGAATTCGTTTTATGCGTCACGCAATCCCTGCATAAAGAGGGGGGAACCTTTAATTGGAATCTTGCCATCGCTGGCAAATTTATATCGGACACAAGATGAAAGCTCAAACTAAAGAAATATACGATGAAGAGGAAAATGGCAAATGTGCTAGGACCATTCCACGATAACGATCCTTCTAAGATGAAGAGGCGCCGTAGACTAGCAGGGCCGATAAATAAACAGCGACCTGAGAGAGTTTCTTGATTGACTGTGAACTCGCATCGCATCGACTAACTGCTTTGTATTAGTGCTAGGTTTGCAGTCGATCTACATTCACTCTCTAATTACTGAATATTAATGCAAATAGAAAAACAGGCAGAGCATTTTTCATTTTTAACGAATAATCGGACGCCGCCTTTTCACGAGAATGTGATCTTTCGGTGAATATTCTGTGGCAATTTGCACTATGCTACTTTGGGTCCTTCCCAAAGTCTCAATCTCCTAAACATTATGTCTTTTTCAATTCATTTTTATATACTAACTCGTAGGTATATTAGTTATATTTAAAGCCTTGTCCACACTTGAGCATTCTGCCCTAACATAACAGTGTAATGTAACATGCTACGTGTTACATTACATGTTACATTACGAAGCTTCCAAGGAAAGGGATGCGCGCTTGTGATCCATCTCTTTTTCGTAACTCGTGGTCCGAATATGGCGTAGCAGCGTTCGACTGAAAACTGAAAAGCCGTCCACACTAGCGCACGTGGTGTAATGTAACATTCTTTGATGTTTCGTTGAGAAACCGACAATAGTGTGGACAGAGAGGGCCGCGAACCGAACAGAGGCGAATGATACAGTAACACCGTTCACACTTCAACATTCGTGTTACATTACACTGTTACGTTACGACAGAATGCTCAAGTGTGGACAAGACTTAATATTCCTTTTACTTCTCCAATCTAGTTCCTGATACTTACCTATGCAGACGATATTTAGCCGAGACGTATAAGGCGCGATTCAGCGATATCTACAGAGCATTTCAGCCATTACTAGCCTTCAAAGTAAATCAGAGGAAGCCGCCGCCGGAGTATTCATTGCCCTCCCTGTATCGAAGATTCACAACGAGGTGATTTCCGAATCTCCGTCCGCCTTTATGTCTAGGGCCTTCTGTTGATAGTTGCGAATGTCCTGAATGTGCTCCATAAAGTATTAAAATGAAAACTCTATACCTTGACACTGTTGATTACCGCCAATTACATTTTTTTAAATTAGTTTCACCAGCTGCACTACGAGTGCCTTTTCTGTATGAATTTTTAGGAAAGAATAGTAGTAATACTGAGCTATTCGGGAGCTCTTCCGTATGCCACGGAAGAGGGAATCGGTAGGCAATGCGCGGTGGAGCGCAACATTAGTTCTATAGCACGGAAGGTCAACTCGGAAGACTTTGGGAAGCTCTTGGCAACTGCTCGACCAATGGGTATTCCAGATGATGCGACCTCCGCTCTCTCTGGCGGAAATGAGGGAGGTCGGTGTGCCGGCATTAGCTTACTCTTTGCAAAAAGGACCCAAAGGGTTGCGCTGCGGAACGCCCTATTAACAGACGGAGTGCTGACTTGGTTGCTCTCCTCGCGAACTGCAAGTATGGAGGGGTGGACAAAATAGTCACCGCCAAAATTCGAAGCCGAGCCCGCTGCGGGGAAAGTCGGCACTCGCACCACTCAATCACCGCTCCTCCGGAAGGCCAACTTGAAGATAAACAGCGGAGGAATACGGTAAAACCAAATACGACATCTCAAATGACTAAGCGGGTCACAAGAAAATTTCAATGGGTTGGTTTTTAGATTATTTGAATTGTGTTATTCGATGGCTTCGTGACAATTGTATAACACTTATAATTGCACGGCAGTTTAAATTTCAAATGTCGTTCTCGCTTAGATCTAGCATGGATCTAATCTATAATCAAGACTAACTTCTAACTAACATCAGACGAAGAACTGAAGACGTCTACGGCGCGCCTATACGTTTTATTCAAACTTTTCAAGGGCAGCGTGAGTCACACTGATCATATATTGAATGCAGTATTACTTAAAAGCAGTGCTTTTTTTCTAAAAAAAAGTTAAACGGTACGCTTATCAAATTAGCGTACCAGTTATAGTTTGAATTATAAAATACTAGCTGTGTGACCCGGCGTTGCCCGGGTGCGATTCGGGATTGCCCGCCCCTCTTTCACTCACCCCTCCCACCGCCCGCCCCTCTTTCATTTACCCCTCCCACCGTCTACCTCTCTTTCACTCACACCTCCAACCGCCCGCCCCTCTTTCATTTACCCCTCCCTCCGTCCACCTCTCTTTCACTCAAACCTCCCACCGCCCGCCCCTCTTTCATTTACCCATCCCACCGCCCGCCGAACGTCATAAAGTAGCGTAGGAAAATGGATGTTCGCGGAAAAATCGCCATATCTTTAAAACGGCTTGTGTTAGAAGAATAAAATTAAGCTTAAAACCTCTTAGAGGTTTCACTTAATCTTTCGATGTAAGTTTCGTGAAAATCGGCCCAGTATATTCGGAGATCTCGCGTTGCCAACTTTCAAACTCATCTATCATTAAGCCTTATATATAAATAGATTAACCATACGCCAGTTGTATTAACCGGCACGCGTACCGGCTCATACCGGCTCGTACCGGCCGAAAAAAAGCCCTGCTTAGAAGTAAACACTTAACGTTAAACTTTTGTACTCAGAGCATGGCTTTGAGAAAAGGAAACAAAGAACATAGGAAATATCGAGTTAATGTTACTCCTTTAGCAGGTACAAAACTTCTATTCGGATGGTTCAAACGATAATTTGAAGATAAAGTCGTCAATAATATTTCACAAATTATGATTCTATAGATTGTGATGTGTAGTTTCCTATCATTTCGGGAATTTTCCTTAGATAGAAGAAAAAAGGCTTAGATGAGACACGTACAAGTAGGATGGGAGAAAACACGCTTATGAGCGCACGAGAGCCATCATATTTTTAAGGTTAATTTACTTTGAGGCACTTTGTCGAAACCTTTCGGGTATTCTACAAAAAGTAAATTAACATGAGTATTACTTTATCTTTTCATCGCATTGATCGTTTATATAAGGATCGATGCCTCCTCGAATACACACTGACAAATCATATTTCACCTGCGGCCGATTGCAGAAATAGATAGGGCGGGAGGACATATGAGGGCAGGAGAGAGAGAAATAAATGTAGCAAAAAGAATATGAGAAAATGAAGAGAATGAGAGAGTGGAGTGGAGGAGGGAGCAGGATATGGGAGTAAGAAGGAAGAGAAAAAGAAGTGAAACGGCGAGAGCAATATGGAAGGAGGAGAGTTGAGAGGATTTTGAAAGGGAAGAGAGATAGCCTGGGAAAAAGGGAGGCGTAGAAAGCGAGACGAAGCAGTGACAGTGCGTGCGATGCAAAAGACTGGGGCATTCGCATGGGAAGGATTTGGAAGAAAGAGAATGATCGTCCAACTCTACCCCAAATTATTTCGACGCACCTGAACTCGATTTACGATAAACGAACGGTGAGGCTGGCAGCCCGTGGAAGAAAAGTATTACAACGGTCAGCGAGATATAATTACTCTCACACCAAAAACTTGACTTATCAACGGTCATTTACATGGACATAGATATCTATTTGCTTAAAAAAATTAATGTGTATTCAATCGGATGTCTTGTCAACCGAATTCCTCATTCAGATTGATGTACAGCAATGAATTAATGCAAGCAGAAAATTTTTTTCTTTGGAATCGACTCGCCCCACCATCCAATCATTTATCTCCGAGGCGTGAAATATTCCGTTAAAACGTTTGAGGAAGACACGGATAATAGGTTAATGAATCTCCGCATGGTTTTTTTAAATTTCGTTTGCTATCAGGTAATAAGAATGGCGGCTGTTCAAGAATATCTCCGTCCTCTTGCTCGGGCAATGGGCTTTGCGGAAATACGACCCCGGCAAAGGAAAGCAAAGGCGGAGGAGCGCCTTCAGCCAAGCACGCCACTTCACTACGGTTCGGAAGCTATGTTATCCAGCCATAAAAAGCACATTTTAGTGTTCTTGACAGAGACCCACGGTAACCCGCGATAGGCGCTCTCTCTCTCTTTCGCTCTCTCTCTCTCTTTCTCTCGGAACGGAATCAGCCTTAAAGAATTGAAAATTCGGCGAAGAAGAGAGAGGTTAGAAAGAGTTTGGAAGGGGTGAGAGAGGATGCGAGGCGAAGAGGGAGAAAAGGGGAAGAGAATGGAAGAGAGAGAGAGAGAGAGAGAGAAGTAGGTAAGATGAAGGGATGAGAGCGAGTGAGCGAGCGAGTAAGAAGAAAGAGAAATACAGCAGCAAGAGATGAAGAGGGAGGGGGAGAAAGATGAGCATATGCCCTCTTGCGGAAAAGCCACTGAATCCTTTGGGGCAGTTATATTGAATCCGAATGTGACCGAGGGACTTCGAGGGGGGCGCGTGGGGTGGCGGAGGGAAGAGGGGGAGGGGAGGAGGGGAGAGGAGAGGAGGAGGGGAGAGGGGGAGGGGAGAGGGGGAGGGGAGAGGGGGAGGGGAGAGGGGAAGGGGAGAGGGTAGGGGAGAGGGTAGGGGAGAGGGGGAGGGGAGAGGGGGAGGGGAGAGGGGGATGGAAGAGGGGGGTGGTAGAGGGGGATGGAAGGTAAATAATGTAATAGGTAATAATACCTAATTTATGTATATTTTTGCATATATTCTGTTAAGAACATATCTCTTTATCAAGTATGTTATAATGATCCTGCTGAAAGCTGATTTGCTGAAAGGTCTCATTTCCAGGAACGCATCCTGATCGTTCTACGGCGCATTACTATAGTCGAGATCTGAAACGGGAATTTCGAAAGCGTTCATTAAAAGTTCAACGTTGATTCTGTCTCCCTGGAAGTCGAAAAAATCTCATCTTAAAACAATTTTGTAATTCAGAAGTAATTTTTTATATTTTTCAAAATTTGCACTTATATTTCCTTTTTTCATTTTCCATCTATTGCATAAAATAGAATGGACACAAACATTACAAAGTGTAAGTTTTGCTTTGAACGCCGACAATCTTTTCCTTTAAATCGCAAAATTTGGGTTGTTCAAATGTTATGTATTATCTGTAACTAAAGCTAGATCACAAAGCCATTCTTCTTGTTTATAAGTCTGCACTATTCTGGCAGTTCACCCTTTTCTTCTCAAAATTTAAAAAACAATTTTTCTGGTTCCAGAATCTCTCAAATGCCATTACTTTTGACAACCAACGGACGTTACAGTGAAGGAATAACTGATTATCAGGCTCCAAATATGATTTTCAAGAAACAGGTCAGGAAATTCACGGCGGAATAGTGCTCGAACTCCAATTTTGTTTATGCGACGCACAATTGGATCCAAGTTCTTGGCGCACAGTGCCTTCTGATGGATAATACAGTGATATTTGCTTGCCGTTCAAATATTTTTCCGGTAATACTACGCAACCTTCTTGAGTTTCCTATCATTGTACAAATGCTATCTAATTTTGTCCAACCGTTCTTTATTTAAATAATAATGTTTTTTAAAAATTCAATCGTCTTTAATAGAAATTAGTTCTTCAATTATATCAAAATTTTTGTTAATTCTACGCACAAACAAGCAGAACTAAGAAATTACCAATATTAACACAACTTCCATCAAGCTAATAAAAAGTATGCATTTTCAGGTAAATACAAGGGCAAATCAAAAAGTTAAGGCAATTTATTTTTTATTAAATCTAGTAAGGTAAAATGCACAAACTTTTAGTATCATTTTTCAATGTAGTCCCCTTACTTTTACAAACACTTGTTAAATTGGTTCACAAGCTTCTTAATGTCATCTGAGAAGAACGTTTTCTGTTGTTTCTGCAGTCAAGTATGCACTGCTTCTTTGACTTTGTCATCATGTGAAAATTGACGTCCACAGAATGTTTTTTCCAGAGGACCAAAAAGGTGATAATCACTTGGGGCTAGGTTTTGACTGTAGGATGGATGAGGAAGAATTTCAGATTTAAGATTGTTTCAATGGTTGCAGTGGCTGGATGAGGTCGAGCATTTTCACGATGCAAAATGACACCTTTTGACAGAAATCCTCTGCGTTTACTGTGAATAGCACAAACTTTGCGATATTTCAGATCATCGTGCATGATTGAATACGCAGATCCATAGCTGATGTCTGACATTTCGGTAACAGCAGTGACAGTAATCCGTCTGTTTTCTCGTAGGAGAGCATTAACTCCATCAACATTTTTTGCTGTTCTTGAACTTGTCGGATGGGCTGAACGGTCTTCATCAAGCAAATATTTTCTTTCACTTTTGAACCTTTCTACCCATTCGTAGACTTTTCTTTGACTTATACACTTTTCACCATACTGTGCTAACATTCTCCCATAAATCTCAGAGGGTTTGACCTCTTCTGACCACAAAAATCTGCCGACAGCACGTTGTCCGCTAACGGTGCAATCGGAAAGCAGAGCTGACATGTTTACCTCTCAACTGTACAATACACAATGAGCATCGGCAACTGGGAATACACGTTTAGACTTGTTTGACTCTATAGTAAGTATGATGACGTAGATAGTGTGTTCTGACATTCTGTATTATTCTCGCACGCAAATGTTCTTTACTTTTTGATTTCCCCTTAAAAAAGAAGTGTTTTATTTTACAACATTATCAGACATGTTATCTATTGTCCTCGTCACAGTATTTCTTGAAAGCGCGATGCCATCAACCATTATTTTTACTTTTGGGTCACCGCTATATTTTTCGAATGACAAAAGACTTGATTTTACAATACTTTCACGACCATTGCTTACCAGCGGAATTTAAAGAGATTTCATGAGAAATTCCTCACTTTTGTCTGGAAAAAGGACTGGAGCCCAGACAGCGCTTTTTTCTTATTAGAAAAGAAATGGACATGAAAATTTGAGCAAACTGGATACATTGAGTCAAATTCTGATTGTTTTTGCTTATAATGCTGTTCTAAATTAATTTTTTAGCCAAAGATACACAGGAGCTACAAATGAAACATGCTGGTTTTGGAGATTTTTGCATTGTAAACGAAAATGGTTCTTCCCAAGCTAAGCTAAATTCCCGGAGAGCAATAACATTTTCACATTTCCTTCTCCACTTGGAATTTAATATACTGGGCTTATTGAAGGACATATCATGAAAAAAATTAATCAAGAAATGGCTAATAAAACGCACAACACCATCACTAGTTACTATAAGACTAGCAAACGGAGGACACCAATAAAAACTTACATTCAGCCGTTAAGCTAAAAGACTATCGGAAGTAGGTATAGGTTTGGGGCAGTTCTTTTGAAACGTTTAAGGAACGTTCTAGAAAACAAGAAAAGTCTGACTCAGTCCTGAAAACAGTAGCAAAATAGTATAAACAATTTTCTTACGATCTCTACTAGCGGGATTAAAGAAGCCTCTCGCGCACACAACACTCGGTCTGTTCTCAAAGAACTCTATTGTAGAATTAACATGGATATATTACAATTTGTTTGTATAACTTTTTTGTTATTTTTTTCAAATCGCGAGGCGTGCCACTGACAAGAGTTTTGAGTGCCAGTAGTGGCACGATTTCCGCAGGTTAGCAACCCTTGAGCAGGCCCTACGAGAGGGGGGAGGCAGGAGGGCCATTTGGTCCGGGCCTCAAGCTCAAGGGGGCCTCAAATTTTGTCACTTGTTCAAAGACGCACAGGCGCATGAGGCGCAAGCTTGGGGCCTCGTCGAAAAGAGGGACTCACCAAATTTATTTATCTTTTTATCCATCGAAATAACAGCAATGAATGTTTAATAGGACATGCCAAAAAGAAATATAAACTAAGATTTTCGTACTTTGTTCTCGCAGGACGTTCAAGTATTACGTACCCAAACTTACCCAGCTTTTGATGACCGATATAATCCAGCGTAACCCTCAATTAGACCCCTCTCTCTCCTCTTATGTAAAGTACAGAATTTTTCATTTTTCACTCATTTTTTTTATTTTCTCTAGAGGGCCATTTCAATGTGGTGTGCATTATTGTCTGGGTATAAAACACTATAAGCAAAATATTTTTCGGATCATATCTTTTCTTTAAGAGGTCAGAAGATTTAATGAAAGAGTGCTGCATAGTGCAAGCTTGCACTTCCTACCCCTAATGTAACCCGCTGTAACCATCCAGCGAACCCCGACCACCAATTTGTGTTACGTAATGCTTAAACGCATCCTATGGTAATTTTTTTATTTTTATTACGGTGAGGGGCCTCAAAATCTGGAAGTGGCCTGGACCTCTCTGAGTCTCTCGGAGGGCCTGCCATTGAGATACTGTGTTACCCGACAATGGAATATAATCAAGGCCTTTTTCACTAACCTCATCGAGCATGCATTCAATTATGTCTTTGGAACAAGTTATTACGAGTTTTTCAGCCTTATTGTGTCATCCTCCAAATTTAGCAATTCAATAACTCACTTTATACGAGACTAAAAAAAGAATCTTTGACATACTTGTATGTTTTTAAAAACAACGATATTTAACTGACTTTTACGAAACACTTCACATTTTCGTAAAAAGAATAAAGGTGGTTTGTTTCTAATTTCTGTGGTTGGCCTCTCAGCAGCGCATTAGAAATGACGGCTTCGTGCTGATATTTTCCAATGGTTCATCAAAAAAGACACATTGGGTTTTTTATTCTCCACTTTTGTTCACATTTAAAACAAAACCAATATCTTAATACGACTCATCATATTTTCGAAGTTTGTTCAGTGTTGATTTTTGTGCTTGTGGTTTGGCTGAACATTTTAATTGACCTCTGATAGACTTTTCAAACTACCAGTATTCTACCAGCGATTCATAAATTAATTTTTACATACCTAAAGACAAATATGATCATAATATTTTAATTATTAAATCATCAATAAAGAAGGATCGATGCTGGAATCTATAATCCTCGAGTACGATCAGCTGTCCCAAAACGGCAGAAAAAAACAGAGAAACTTGATTCTATTTTCAGGACTAAAGTACGAATTAATTACAGGAAAAAGAAGTGGACCGAAGAAGAGGACACCCGAAATCGCCTGACGTACTCACTGCTTGCCTCGCGACGAATCGAACGAGCAAAATCGACGACAGCGCAATTAGCATTCGCTCTGCCCTTCGTTTTCTCAGAAAAAAAGGAAAAGGGGCTTGCCTTCCTAGTGCTAGGCGGGAAAACAAGTCTCGAGGACCATTTCCCCTCACGAGGCGCCGCGACGGCAGCGCCAATTTGGAAAACAGCACCTCGCGCGCGCCCACGACCTCGTTGCAATTTAATGAATTTTTCGCCGGCGAGGATCGCTACTAATCCCTCCGGCCAAATGATGCGACAGAGATTGCGTAAGCAGCGGGGCATGCCACACATCACCCTGAGGCGAAATAGCCAGCGCGCCGCGACACGCGACCGATGACGATCGAGGCCCACTCGACGCGAATTCGCTGCTCACGGTACGTTCCATTTCCCACTTCACCGAAAAAATCCAGTACGAGCGGTGGACAAACATTCGGAAGCAATAACACGTGTGCAGAACAGATGTACTCGGCAATATTAGTACACATTCTATTCTCAGAGCGGACGAGATACGGTTGGAGAGGGAATGGAGGTGAGAGGGAAGAGAGGTGAGGGAGGGAGAGAGATGGAGGGAGGAGAGAGGAGGAAGGAGAGAGGAGGGAGGAGAGATGAGGGAGGAGGAGGGATAAGGAGAGTGAAGGAGGGAGATGGCGGGAAGGAGGGAGAGGGTGGGAAGGAGGAGGGAGAGAGAGAGGGGGAGAGAGAGAGGGAGAGAGAAGGAGGAAGAGAGAGGAAGGAACAGATAGGAAGGGACAGAGAGAGAGTGAGAGAGAGTGAGAGAGAGAGAGAGGGAGGGGGAGAGAGGAATGGAGAGAGAGAGAAGGAGAGAGAGGGAGGGAGGGAGAGAGGGAGAGAAGGGGAGAGAGGGAGAGAGGAGGGAGAGAGGGAGAAGGAGGGAGAGGGATGGAGGGAGAGGGAGAGAGGAGGGGGAGGGAGGTTGAGAGAGGGAGGGAGAGGGTGGGAGAGGGAGAGAGAGAAGGAGAGAGAGAGGGAGAGGGAGGGAGAGAGGGAGAGAGAGAGAGGGAGGGAGAGGAAGGACAGAAAGGGAGAGAGAGAGAGGGAGGGAGGGAGAGAGAGAGAGGGAGGGAGAGAGAGAGAGGGAGGGAGTGGGAGGGAGAGAGAGGGAGGGAAAGGGAGGGAAAGGGAGGGAGAGAGAGGGAAAGGGAGGGAGAGGGAGGGAGAGAGATGAAGGGAGGGCGACGATGGCATCAGAGTCAGCGTCACAATCGAAACACATGTCACGCAAACAGAGGAAGGCTATAGAAGCACACGGAAAAGGGAAAAAGTGACAATCATCATACATAAAACAAATAAAGGCGAACTAATGAAGAGGGCGCAGAGAGGGGGGAAGCAGATCTGGTGAGGAGGAAGTGACGCCACCCGCGATTTCCACGGCCTCGAAAATCTGTTGATCTCGTTATGTTAACATGGAAAACTTCGTTTTACCGCCTCATTTCATTATTAACGACTGAAATTACCGCAGCTCGAAAAATTGCTTAAGTGGCGTGAGGACATTCGCAAACGATGCGTGGAAAGGAATTGCAAGGAATGAAACGTGTCGGGAAGAAGCGGTAAAGAGAGGGGTCTTGGTGGGGGAGGTATGGGGAGGGGGAGGGAAGGTAGTGGGAGGGGAGGGGGAGATGTTAGGGAATGATAGGGAAAATGTTTTATATTTTGTCACAAATATGATAAATTATTTTTACCTTTTGGAAGTACCTAATCATTCGAAACTGAGATATTTTCCTTTCGGTATTATTTTTTATCCCTTACGCGCATATAGGCTAAGTTATTTTAATTTAAATTTGTATTCTCCGTTTTAAGGAAAATTTTGGATCGAGAGGGTTTTAAAGAAGTATATGATAGTAACTGTAACATTTATGGGCTATCTTTTTATTTCATAATACGATTTTAAGTACCGTAAAAACCCATGTATAGGACGCATTTTTTTCAAAATTTTTGGAGCTAAAAATTAGGATGTGTTTTATACACGGGTACATAATATTTGGCGCTTTTTTCCTATAAAGCGTTTGTCAAAAATAAAAATGAAACAGTTGCAAAAATTGTAAATGGTTTCTAAACATTTTTCGTTCTTCTTGAGCAGAGTTTTCAGTAAAGAATGAAAATGAAGTGCTTGATAACTCAAATTAACAATCACGCAAGTCTGTTTATTAAAATAAATATACAAGCAAGAAAACAAACTTTTACAAACACTTTTCCTAAAATCCGGCAAATTCGCTATCAGGTAAGTCGTTTTCGGTTATATGGAATTGGTCGTGATATTCATCTGTTTCTGAAGTTACAGCTTCATCTGTTTCTGAAATTACAGATTCGTCTGATTCTAACCTTGCAGTCGTCGCGGCACTGTTGTCATCACCTTGCCATAATACATCGTCTTCAGTTTCATCTAAAGCAGGGGTTCTTAACCTTTCGTACCTTAATCACCCCTAAGGGGCCAACAAGGTCCCCAATGATCCTATACCAATAATTTTATATATGACGTACCGGCACCATTTCAATATTTTGATTTCATATGCCAGCAAAAGGAATAAGGACATACCTACAATGCCATTCAATGCTACGAAAACTGAATAAAAAATTAAGTCTCCAACAAATCCCAGCACCTTATTAATCACCTCCTGAACACCCTGGGGGTGAAATCACCCCTGGTTAAGAACCCCTGATCTAAAGCATTACTTATGCAACATTTTTTGGACCCCTTCATTATCGTTTCTGACGGGAGATCATCCCATGCTTCCACGATCCACTGACAGATCGTTGGAATATTTACTTTACAAATGAGTTCCCCTTTGGTGAATGTGTGTGTTCCATTCACCATCCAATTGGCCCACTTATTCTTTATTGCTGATTTAAATGGCCTGTTAACAAAGACGTCTAATGGCTGCAGGATCTATGTCGTTCTCCCCGGAATAATCATCAAATTCCTCTTCAATTCAAGTAGTTTATTTTTTACTTAGATACATTTGTGAAATAGGAATGCGTCTGAGACCAAAAGGGATCTTTGACATATTCCACCAGGCCTTCTTTTCCAAACAGGCTCGATTCATTCCCTGGCGACATTTTATTGAACAACCCTTGCTGTTACACTCGGACTATGATCCCATGGGGAAATTCGCCTTTCGACATTGTTTTTCTTTTAAAACCACATAGGGAGGCAGTTTCATCCCAACAGCCATACAAGAAAGATGACAGTAAACTGATTTTTTCACTTCCATTTCCTCTCATTATGACGGTTCTTGCACCTCACTCATTTACCGTTGAATCAGATTGCATATTAAATGTTAGTGGCGCTTGACCGGCGTTGCCTATTTGGCTGAGTGGATAATTGATTTCCTTTATTAACTGTATTATATAGGACTGGTATGCAGTTAATTTCTCTTCGTAATCCTCAGACAAACGATGACTTATCGCAGTGCGTCAGCGGATTTATAAATTGTATCTGTTGCAGAAGCGACGACACCAATTCACAGATGCTTTGAATTCTTTAATGTTTAATTCTTTGGCCAATCTTAAAGTTTGCGCGCGAACAGCTGATGTGCTGACACCCAGACAGTCGCTTCTCGTATCTCTTATCCATTGTATCAGGCGTTCTTCTATTTTAGGATGTTGTGCTGATCCTCCGCGGTTCGCTTCTTTGCCTTCGGCATATTTTCTTCAGCCTTTCTCCATTTTCTTATAAGACATTCACTGGGTCCAAATTCACGTTCGGCCGCTCTATTACCATGTTCGTCAGCGTATTGACACAATCTTAATTTAAATCTAGCATCATAACATAACCTTCATTTTTCTGTCATCGATAAGGATAAATAGAAAACCATTAGTAAGTGTTTTATAATCCGAGCTGGCATTTGAAAAGTAGTAATATAAGTTCGTTTTGCATACGTAGTCGTATTTTAAGAAATTAACCTGCTACTTAGATGGGTTTTGTTTAATAGTGTCAATGTAAATTTTAATCTTCAAAACGTCAAATAGCCAATTACGGATACACCACAGATGAATAATTATACTTATATACTATGCCAGCATTTCAATATTTTGTTTCTAGATGGCTCTCACTTCCTGTTTCGCCTGAAGCATCGTTTGCAAGCACCATGAAAATGATAGTCAATGGGATGGACCTTTTCACTATGTGGAACCCATTGTGATGGTGTACCTGGACATGTTGCAGAATTACTTGATGCCACAGCTACTGGAACTGAATGGCGGTACCATGATTTTTCAACAAGACGGTGCACCGCCACATTTTCATAGAGAGGTCCATACCTATCTCTACCAAACGTTTCCTGGAAAGTGGATTAGAGGTTCTATGGCCCCCGCGCTTCCCTGACACCCTAAGATTTTAGTCACTGGGAATTCGTGAAGGATCACGTGTATGTTCTTCCGATGCCTAGCAAACTCCCTGAGTTGCGGCAGCGAATCATAGAAGTAATCAACAAAATAGACCGTATGGCAAGAATTAGAATATCTCTGGGGCATCAACAGGGTAACCAAGACAGCTCATATCAAACAACTGTTGAAGAAATTTGAAGTATTTCCTTATACTCTGCAAGTGGTTCCATGTCATTATGACTTTTTGTATTTTCATAATTTTGGATTAAAATTGTCAAGTAGATTTTGGCCCACCCTGTATATGATAACCTGCAAGTCATCTTTTTGGAGGATGGCAGGGGGTGCATTTCACCCAAGGACCCTAGTTTTCCTAAGTTACCTATTCCTATTATGTTCACTTATCGTCCTAGAGAAAAACGATCCTCTATATCGCTCCGTCTCGATCTCGCGAATCTTATCCTCGCTGTCTTGCCTTCCGCAATATGTCGGGCTTCTGATAAGATCTACTATCTCATTCGTTTGTCCCTCCGACATATGTTTTTTCAGCAGTTTAAATCAAATCTGCAGTCCATTTCATATTTTCTATTAATGACGTAACGCTCTGTTTACTATCGTTCACTGCTGACGTATATTCGACCTGTGGTCTAACCAAGGATAAATTACATAATTCCTTCACATTTTCGGAGTTATTTCGAACTATTCTCCCTATGAAAGCCAACTTTTTGTTAGCGGCACCTATCACTCGGCGAATGTGGGTGTCCCACGAGAGATCACGATGAATCGTGACTCCATGATATTTAACTGAATCTGTAATTGGAGTCCCATACTCCGTCGAACGAATAATTAACATCAAGCAATTTCTTCTTGGTTCTCCATAAAAAGACGACGGAGCTTTTCTTTTGGTTAATTCCTAATTGCCATTCCTTACACCACGCAGGAATAGCGTATAGATCATTGTCGTGGTCTTACGGATTGCTTATTTCTCTATAAATGACGGCGTCATCAGCGAAGAGTCTAATTTGACTTCTAACTACTGAGCTGATATCTTTTATATAAATCAGAAATAATAACGGACCAAGTACACTACCCCGTGGAACGCCAAGCTCGAGGACTTCCAATCTATAACGACCTTATATTTCCTGTTTTAAAAATTCATGGATCCAACTTATAATTTTTAAATAACTACTAAGATTTCTAATTTCGGTATTAACTTCCTGTGAGGTACCTTATCAAATGCTTTCCTAAAATCTAAGAAGATGGCATCGACCTCCCTATTATTAGATCCGCTTCTCAGTATACAATTCATAAATAGTCCGAGCTGAGTATCGCAAGCCGTCTAACAATGAATTGCTAACGAGTATGTGCTCATGAATCTTACACAACATCGAAGTTAGGGAAATCGGCCTCTAATTTTCTGGGTTCTCTTTGCCGCCGCCTTTATGAACTGGGGTAACGTGCGCTAACTTCCAGTCCTTAGGGACCTCTTCATGGGAAATAGATTTCTCGAATATTATCCTAAGAAAAACTGTTAGTTCTTTGAATAATGATTTGAAAACCCGAGCAGAAATTTCTTCGGGGCCAGGGTCTTTGTTAGGTCTGATGGAACTTGATTGCATTGCTATTCCGCCCTCAGAAAATATTATATAATCCATCAGGTCGTTCTTCATAGCAAGTGCATAGTGTACGCATTGATCGTCGACGGCTGTAAGTGCTTTTACAAAATGACCGTTTAATAGGTTGGCCTACTCTACGCTACCATGAATAACGACACCCGAATCATTACGCAGGGAAGGAATAGTAGGGCCTCTACCTTAGATCTCTCTCACATAGGACAAAAACGCCTTAGGATCCTCCTTCAAACAACTATTTAATTCCTTATTCCTAAAAGTAGCAAAAGTCTTGAGCATAGTATTTCTCGCTTTAGCGCGGGATTCCTTATACGTCTGTGCTGTAGCTGTTCTATACTCGTCGGATGCTATAGAACAGCGCGTCTTAGCCGCTGCCGGTCCGCGGTCTAGTATTGGCCAGTCCGTGATATTCCATTTTTCTCATAAAAGTTTTATAATGGGCAGCACTGGTTAAAAAAAGGTTTGTGTTTTCAGTTGTCAAAGTGTAACACTGTCCAATGATTCGTAGTCTAAAATTGACTTTACCGGTCCTTGGTGGACTATTCAGATAATACACCGGTCCGCGGCAAACTTTAGATCGAGAACCGCTGCTGTAGACGGTATGTTTCTTATTTTCGCGTGGATTATTCTCTGGCGCCAAAGCGCATTCCCAACTTCCTTATTGAACCAACGTGGCTCTTTATTGTCGGCCTTCAATTTAATTGGAATATACCTATCGATGCTCTACAGCATTATATCCTTGAATAATGTCCTTTACGACTCGGCACCTGATCGTTCGGTCATATCACGGAAGCTAGATAATATATCTCGTAGGCGCGACCTGAAACTTGAAAAATCTGCCTTGATAAATACATAAAACTTTCTTTGAGGCTTATGGCCCCTCTCGATTTTTAACTTACACGGCCAAATGATCACTTATTCCACCCTCAATTGTGATTGTTTCTCTCTGGGACGTTGGCTGCTAATAAATCTAGTATGTTGCCCGATCGCGTTGGCTTTCTGACTAATTGAAGGAGAAAGTGGTCGCAGGATGTTTCGACTAATGCCTCGCAGAATTCACGTCCTTTATCTCTAGATTCAAAACATAGGTTTTCCCAATCAATTGAGTGTAAGTTAAAGTCTCCACCGACTATAATGATCATGAGTAATCAGCCTAATCTTTGATAGTTGCTTCTCGAGATTTGTAATACGATCTACACCAGCGTTAGAAGGCCTGTAAAAGGAGAATAAGACCACCTTTTTGGAGCCCCCTTTACCTATACGGCACCAAACACCCTAGATATCCTCGTCACTTACCGGAATCCACTGCTATCGTACTTATCGCTAACAGCTATAATAAGTAAGTGCTCGAGCCTAATAAAATTTTATCAATATTATTGGCGACAGAACAAATCAAAAAATTCTCGCTGCTAAGAAAGCGATGCATGGATCGAAATTGAAAGTAAATACCGATATCGATTTGATTAGCAGCAGTTAATGTAGCTGATTAAAGCAGTCAATGGGAAAGAACGAGGCAAGCACGCGCTTACATACCAAAAAGGCAAGAGAGAAGAGGTTACGCGAAGGGGGGAAAAGAGGAGAGGAAGTGAGAAGAGAGGGAGAGAGGAGAGGGAGTGAAAGAGGAGAGAGAGGAGGAGGATAGAGAGGGAGGAGAGAGAGGAGGAGGAGAGAGGGGTGGAGAGAGAGGAGAAGAGAGAGGAAGGGAAGAGAAAGGAGAGGAGAGTGAGAGGGGAGAGAGGAGAGGGAGAGAGAGAGAGGAGAGGGAGAGAGGGGAGAGAGAGAGGAGAGGGGGAGAGAGGAGAGGGAGAGAGAGGAGAGGGAGAGAGAAGAGAGGGAGAGAGAGGAGAGGGAGTGGGGTGGTCGATGGGGTTTCGAGGAGGAAGGAACAAAGAAATAGGAAGGAAAAGGGAATTGTGGGGAAGTGGAGGGGATTATTTTAAAACCATTTAGACTGGCTCATGAATATTCAGCGATGGAATCCTCATGCGGAGGAACATCTTTCCCACTCGCGGTTTTTCTCACTCGTCGCTATTTTATTGTCAACAAAGGAATATAACGCAGAAATTGCGTCTTTATGGGAAGAAAGGAAGAGAGCAGGAGAATGGAACGTCAAATACAATTATATTCTCCCATCTAAAACCAGACCAATCCGACTGCACGGAAAACCAACCTCGAGCGCTGGAATCGCATCTCAATGTATGGATTGTGCTATTATTGCGCAAAGCGATCTTTGACATTCGTTTAGCGGTGACTTTTCTATATTTGCAATTCACGTTTTATAAGAATGCAACGCTAACTCGTGATTAAAGTGCCTAGGGAGAATTAAAATGCATTCCCTTTAAAGGACAAAAAGACATATTTGAAGGCTTAAATAAAAGTGTTGTGGGATACTTAGTCTGAAAAGAAATTTTTGAGAGAGATAACTCGAATTAGTTCCTACTGGACGGCTGATGATTTTTATGGAATATTTTTTTAATCAGGAATTCATTTATACGTGGTATTACGACGATTGGCTTTTAACTTTATTTGATTGATCGAGAGTCGCTATAGCCCAAAATATATCATAGATAGTGATAAAACAAAAAATCAACAAACTTGAATAAGTTCATGAGAGTTAGAGATTATGAACGAAGGCAGGAGAGGGCTAGAGAAATGGAGAGGGGATGGTTATGGGAGGGTATAGGGAGAGGGTAGAGACAGAGGGTAGAGGCAGAAGGTAGAGAGAGGGGGTATAGAGAGAGGGTAGAGAGAGGGTGGAGAGAGAGGGTAGAGAGAGAGTAGAGAGAGAGAGTAGAGAGAGATAGAGGGTAGAGAGAGGGAGTAGAGAGAGGGAGTATAGAGAAGGGATAGAGAGAGAAGGTAGAGGGAGAGGATAGAGTGGGTTAAAGGGAGGGTAGAGAGAGGAGGATAGTGATAAGGGGTAGAGAGAGGGTAGAAATAGGGGTAGAGAGAGGGTAGAGATAGGGGTAGAAATAGGAGTAGAGATAGGGGTAGAGATAGAGGTAGAGAGAGGAGGTTAAACAGTAGAGTTAAGTGACAGAGGGTAGAGAGAGGGAGACAAAGATAAGGGATAGAGAGAAAGGATAATGATATGGGGTAATGATAGAGAGCAGAGAGAGAGAGGGAGTAGAGAGAGGGGAGTAGAGAGAGGGGAGTAGAGAGAGGAGATAGAGATAAGGGGTAGAGAGAGGAGGTAGAGAGAGGAGGTAGAGAGAGGAGGTAGAGAGAGGAGGATAGAGATAATGGGTAGAGAGAGGGAGATAGAGATGAGGAGGTAGAGAGAGAGAGAAGATAATGATAGAGGGTAATGATAGGGGGTAGAGAGATAGATAAGGGGGGTAGAGATAGAGAATAATGATATGGGGTAGAGAGAGGGGGGTAGAGAGACAGACGGGGAGGTGGATTGCACGTGAGAGGGCATCGAGAACGTGACGGAGAAATGGGATGGAGAGAAATTAGCGAGAAGAATGCGAATAAAGCGGAGAGAGAGAGCGAAGGGAGGAAGAGGGAGGGCAAGGGATAGGATGGCGGATAGGGAAAATGCGTCGAGATGCATGGGAAGAGCGGGAGGAGGTCAAACATTTATAAGTAGTGGAGGAGAGCGGAAATTAGGAGGAAGGAGATTAATGGGCGCCTTTGGAAGAGAGTGTCGGGTGGAAAGGAATGGAGGAGGCGCATGGAGTGGCGCTGGTGGTGGGTGGAGTTTGCGTTCCGGAGAATTCAGGTCCTCACGCTATGGAAGCCCCCAAACTGTACATTTTTATGGAGCCGCAGCCGTTAATTACGGCTTGCTCCTCCGTCCCCCACCCGCGCTTCTCAAGCAGCGAGAGGTGCAGAGGGTGAAAGGAAGGTGGGAAGGGGAAGGAGGCGGGTGTGGGAGTGGAAAACGCGGCAAAGGGGAGGGAGAAGGGGGTGGGGAGAAAAGGGGGAGAAGAAGGGTGTGGATGGAAAGGGGAGGAAGAAGGGGGTGGAGAGAAAGAGGGAGGAAGAAGGGGTTGGGAGGAAAGGGGAAGAAAAAGGGGGAGGTGGGAAAGAAGGAGGAAGAAGGGGGTTGGGAAATAGGGAGGAAGAAGGGGGTGGGAAAAAGAGAGGAAGAAGGGGGTGGGGAGAAAGAGGGAGGAAGAAGGGGTAGGGGGAAAGGGGAGGAAGAAGGGGGTGGGAAAAAGAGAGGAAGGGGATGGGGAAAAGAGAGAGGAAGAAGGGTGACGAAGAAGGGGGAGGAAGAATGGGGAGGGGAGAAGGGTGAGGAAGAAGGGAAAGGGGAGAAGGCGCAGGCGAGGGAGGAACGCGGGTTCCATGCGCGCTAAATCTCGCCTACATATTTCACCGAGCTCGAGTTTCTTCCAGCCCACATCTCCATCCTCGCAGCGCCCTTCCCCTTTTACCCCTCCTCCCCATCCTCCTCCGCCCTATTCCCTTCTCTGCCGACCTCTTCCCGAAACCCTTCTCGGCCTCCACCACCATACCTAACTTAAACGCACAGTCATGCGTTAATTCCTTTTCTCCCACGTACCTAATCCTCATTCAGTTACATCGCAACTATTAAGATGGAAAAATATTTCAAATTTCGAGCTTTCTATGCATGAAATTTTACGGCGTTGGTCTGTCATTTATTCGATTCTTCAAACTCCTATGATACCTTATTTCTGTCACCTATTCACATCACAGCCTACCATTTACCTCTCACCGACTATTAGGTATATGATCATCGATTTAGGAGTGGAACATTATATACATATTTTTACCTAATAACAAAGCAGGCACAATACGAAGGAGAGCACTATTTAAATCAATTTTTACATTTAATTTCACTAAATATGATTCCATAGTTTTAATATTAAAAGCAAATTCGAAATGCTTATTCAATAAAGGACGGATCCAGGAACCTGAGGCAGGAGGGATGAAGTACTCTGCTCTCGCGAAGCTACGTTGCATCAAAGGGTTCGACATAAAGTGGCTCCGTCCACGTGACCTTGCGTTCTAACATATGCTGCATCGACAGCAGTTCTTCGAGGGAAGTCATCGCTCTTGGAAACGATTCCTGAACTGACATTTCGCTCGCTTTAACCGACGTTCGAAACCGAGCGAAGACTCATTCAGTAGTCGCAATTTGGATTGGGTCATCTTAAGAAGCAACTAAGTCACCGGACCATGAACTCCATGGTTCACTCGAAGCCTTAGCACTCTGCATGCTGCCTCTTCTTCCCGTCTCTCCCTATCACTCCCTCTCTAAAACCAACAGTCGTGGTGCAGCATCACTTTTTCCGCTCTACCAGTGGATTTGGTAGGAGATGAAGGTGCACCGCGTCATCCACAACCTCCATTTCTCCCGCGCATTGCCCACAAATTCTTTGTACCAAACTCCATGTTGAATCAGATTATTTCGACCTCTTTCTTCCCTTCTCTCCCCAACCCCCTCCCCTCTCCCCCCCTCTCTCACACCCTCCCCTCTCTCCCACCCTCTCCTCTCCTCCCAACCTCCTCTCTCATCCCACCTTCCCTTCTCCCCCACCCTCGCTTCTACACCCACGCTCCCCTCTCCCCCATTCCCCAACTCTCCTTTGCACGCAAGCTTTCCCGTAATCAAACCTATTCATATTCTCCTAATGCTTTTCTCATTTAGTCTCCCTCTTTCCCCTCACTCCCGGATCGCTCCCTTCCCTTATTTCTTCGCGCATTCCTCTCCGAAACCTCAACCCTCGTCCTTTCCTCCTCCTCTCTTACCCCTCCCGTGGAAAACGACGGAGACCTTAGCCCCACCACCCCCTTCCCTCTTGATCCCATCTCCCTTCGTCGTATCCTTTAATTGTCCTTTTTAGCCCGACGCTCTTCACATAATTAACTTGTTTTATGCCGGAGACTTACGGAGATTCTGAGGGACTACATTAAAGGAATCAAGGGCGATTGCTGAATTTCCTGGAGTGGTATAAACTCGACCACGCGGGGTAATGGTGAGAGAGTAGAAGAAGGGAAAGAGGAAAGGGAGATAGGAGAGGGAGAGAGAGATAGACTGAAAGAGTATGAAGATAATTAAGTGATAGGAAGGAAAGAAAATAGGAGGGAGAGGGAAAAAGATGAGAGAATAAGGAGATAGGAGGAAAGGAAGATAGGAGCGAGAATGACAGCGTGCAGAGGAAGGTTGGAAGGATAGAAAGAGATGAAATAAGGAATGGTAGAGGAAGACGGAAATATAAAAGACGATGAAGCGAGAAGAAATGGAACGATAGGAAGTGATGAATATAGGTGAGACTGAAAGAAAGGAAGAAAGGAGGGGGAGAGAGAGATGGAGAAGAGAGAAAGACAGAAGATGGAGAATGAGAAGAAGAGAGGGAGATAGGAGGGAGAGAGAGAAGATGAAAGGAAGCTAGGAGAGTAAAAGAGAGGAGATGGTAAAGAAGAGAGGAAGATAGGAGGGATAGGAAGGAAATGGAAAACATGAAAGAAAGATAGAAAAGGGAGAGGGAGAAGATGGAGAAGAAGAGAGGAAGGCAGGAGGGAGAGAGAGAATTAGAGGGAGATAGGAGAGTGGTAGAGAGGGGATGTAAAAGAAGAGAGGAAGATAGGAGGGAGAGGGAGAAGAGATGGAGAAGAAGAGATGAAGATAGGAGAAAAGAGAGAATAGGAAGGAGAGAGATGGAGAAAAAGAGAGGAGTATAGGAGGAAGAGAGGGGGGAGATGGAGAAGATGAGAGAAAGATAGGAGGGAGAGAGAGAAGAGATGGATAAAAAATGGAGAAAGACGGGGAAGAGAGAGAAAATGGAGAAGAAGAGAGGAAGGCAGGAGGGAGAGAGAGAATGAGAGGATTATAGGAGAGTGGAAGAGAGATGTAAAAGAAGAGAGAAAGATAGGAGAAAAGAGAAGATAAGAAGACAGGAGGAGAGATGGAGAAAAAGAGAGGGGTATAGGAGAACGAGAGAGAGGAGGTGGAGAAGAAGAGAGATAGGAGGGAGAGGAAGGAGTTGGAAAAGATGAGAGAGAGATAGGAAAGGGAAAGAAAGAGAGGAGATGGAAAAGAAAAGAGGAAGATAGGAGGGAGAGAGAGAGAAGAGATCGATAAAAAAGGAGGAAGTTAGTGGGAAGAGAGAGGAGATGGAGAAGAGAGGAATATAGGAGTTAGAGAGAAAGAGATGAAGATAGAAAGGAGAGAGGAAGTTAGGAGATGAGGAAGAGAGGAAAATAGGTAAGAGAATGAAGGAGAGGGAGATAGAAAGGGGAAGATAGGAAGGGGGATATAGGAGGGGGGATAAAGGAGGGGGAGATAGGAGGGGGAGATAAATGAAGGGTTTTTAATAAGGGGTCGCCAAACTACAACGTAGGGCAGCATGCGGTTCTCGAGAGCGTTTTATGCGGCCCACCAAGCTTTGGTGAAAAATCGATCGATATCATTTTGTAGAGTTTATTTGATATTTGTTAAATGATGCTTTATATGTTGAGATGTAATCACTAAATATTTAGACTTTTTCACTTATACGATGTGAAAAAATCTCTAGATGTCATCCGACAAAACCTCTTATGCGGCATATGTAACTTTCAATGAAGTATCTCATGTAATAAAGTTGGCCGCCCTATCCTAGTTAAAGGGACACTTCGGTGCGGCCAGTTCGACCTCGAGATTTGAAGGAATTTTGCATGTAATGCTACAGGCTTCGATTACTAACCAGGGAATAAATATAATTAAGTCAAAAATACTTTTATTTTTAAATCTGAATACACTAAAAACACGGATGGGTCACGCCATAATCCTCACATGCAAAAACCCTAATTTTTCCATAAATTTTAGTGTAACACACCTACACACACACACACACATACATATACACACACATATATATATATATATATATATATATATATATATATATATATATATATATATATATATATATATTACGATACAGGAATAAGAGATAATGTAATATAATAAAAACGAGAGGTTGAGAGGGATAGGAAGGAGCCAGTGAACACTTGCAATAAAGTTGTAGACGTCCACAGCGATAGAGGAAGGCTTGTAGTTTGGAGCCTTCGGGCTATTGCCCTTCGTCGGCGAGAGAATAACGACGACCCCAGCAGCCTGCCAACTTGGTCTCCGACTTGGTAAGTGTCCGCTGGGCTTCCTTCAACACCTTGTTGCCACCCTCATCACCACCTTTTCATTTCTTTAAGTTAATATATATATATATTAGAGGTGAGCGAAAAAATTCTTTTTTTTGATCGGTTAACATCGTCCGATTCCGCCAGGCACCCCTTGTTCTCAACCGTTAAGATACACACTAAACGGCCCGAGGGATGCCGCTCTTCGGTTGTTTCGGCCTTCTGTTGCCCAAACAACTCGGAATTTACAACGGGCAAGTGGCTGTTCCACCCGTGCCCAACCCAACCGCCCTATCATGTGGACACGCGGATTTGCGTGATACTGTTTCTTAGTAACAAATCTCGGCATTATGTGGCGAGATTCTAGTCGACCTAGAATTAATCCTTCCCGGTTTTCTGGACCGCAAACTTTCGCTGATGCTCCAGTTAGTAATTTTACATGTCTCTCCATGGCCTGAGTATGGCAAGGGAATTGTGCGATTCCGGAGGGACACTCCCTGTTGTTCGCCAATTCCTTCATCTCTTCATCTGTCATTTGTTGGGTGACCGGTGGCTCCGATAAAGAACGGCAGACTTCCAAGTTCACTATTTTCGTGTAGTCTTTAGCTTTGAAGTTCAAATCGGGTATTTTAAAGTCACGAATAAGGGCGCCGTTCTTATGTAGTCCTGCCTGCAGATGTAGTTCACTCCACGTTGTCTTACACTTTGGCGTTCATCATAAATAATTGCAAGTAGAACGTTTCCGGGTTGATCGAAAAACCCATTGCGCTGTATCACTTTATGTACGATATTCCTGATCTTCCGTCTCACTCGCCGAATTTTTCTTCTGTCCACAACGTTCGATAAGTTTTCTTCAGTTACGATGCCTAAATCTTCCATTGTGGGGCTTGCTATAAGCGCTCCAGCCGTATCAGACACACCAAGCCTGTCATGGGCGGCAGCCAACTTTTTATAATTAGGTTTCTTTCTTTCAGGTTGTGCAATTTTTACTTTCAGTCCTCTCTTTGTACGATTTTCCTCGCAGTCACACTCAGATTTGGTCTTCGAACCGGTAACAAGAGCTTTCTTTTTCTTGCAAAATTTGTACTTTAGTCTTCTTTCTTTTACAAATATTTTGAGCCTTCCCTTTTCTCTGTTCTCTTTTTGTGTAGTATTTTAGTGGTATCATGATCAATTTACCCGATAGCCATCAATATGAGTGACTTCTGGTCGAGGAATAAAGATTGTTCCCTTAAAGGCACCTTACGGTCTTTAGAGCAAGTGCATAAAGTGAAATATTTACATTTACAGGATGACACATCAAACAAAATATTCGGCGCCTGGTTTCAGAAATCCTTCCCAACATCATCGTATGTTCTGCTGTGGCATTTCTTTACATCATTTTTATATTTTTCATTGAGATCACGAACTACTTTTATTATACGTTTATGGGTTACGATTGGAAGCGAAGACGAATCTCGTATCTCCTCCACATTCTTTGTCACTGAATAAGCTATTTCTGAAACTGAATGATGACAGCCTTTTCTTTCGAAAGTCATCTGTCCTCTGACGAAAATGTAATGCTTCATTACGTCCATGTACGTGGGCAAAACTTGAGTGTTTATATCATGCTCCTGACCGAACACGTCACACTGACTCTAACTGCGGGTTTTTCGTTTCTTACTTGAACACTTCGGCATAGTGATGCGATGAGTCACTAAAGCATAGACCTTTGGTAATGTTTGGTGATTATTTTCCCTGATTCCTGACCAGTAGGTAAACTATACACACACATTCGACACGACCACAGTGAACGGAAGCTTAACTCACTATGGCGACAGCTTTTGCACCCATTGTCAGAGTGAATATTCTCTCAAGCTATTCATTCCCCTGCCAACAAGCGGCGGGGCAACCCGAAGATTACCGAATAGCTAGAATTGGGTGAACTGCGTATGATTATTTATTTATTTACATACTCTCGTTGCAGGTTGTCTACTTGCCAGATGGCAACGCTACATCAAATGCTGTCATGAATTTAAAAGAGATTTGAAAATATTAAAAACTTACATCGTGATCATATTCACCTGTCAAAAAAACATTTTTCAATTTCTATAAAAAATATACAATTTACGATCAAATTGTTTTTTCCATTTGGCTTTAATGCCATATCCCCTCGGAGCCGAAGTTTTCGGGGTTCATGGTAGGCCTTCACGGTTACCGTAGCGGTCCCGGGGCCCACGAAGTCCGCACCGTACTTCATCCTACCAATCATTTCCTCTACTTCCTCCGGCTCGATCGTCAGCCTCAAAAAAATAACATTTACATTTTAACTCAAATTGCTTTACCGTTTTAGGATAGGGTTTAAAGATTTCCTCAGGTAACTCATTCCATTCACAGATTCCTCGATTTAGAAAAGATTTCTTGGCGGCGCCAGTTTTCTGTGGCCTGTATTTAATTATATATCTGTGGTCATTTCTTGCGATATAGTGCGGTTCCTCGATCCCAATTAATAAATTTTCCCATGCACCTTTCTTATTTAATTTTTAAATATCCCACATAGCCTATTGAGTTTCCTTCTATATTCCAATGATTCCCAACCTAGCACGCTTATCATATCTGCTACACTTTCAGTTCTCTTAAGCTTCCCCATCACGTATCTGGCAGCCTTCCTTAGTAGCTTTTCTTACTTTTTTATCTGCCCCACTTCATATAGATCCCATACATTCGTGGAATATTCCAAAATTGGTCTTATAATGGCTTTATACGCAAATTCATTTGTGGCTTTGCCGCTCCCCTTGAGGTTCCTCATCGCCCAATGTGAGGATTTATATGCCTTTCCTACAACATGATCGATATGCTGACCCCACCCAAAATTTTCTGAAATAATTATTCCTAAATATTTACAGTACTCACTTTTAGAAATGTAGCCACCCATTAGCTCATATTGCCTACATCCCTTAACTCTTCATTTAGTAAAAGTTATGAGTTTACCTTTTCCAACGTTTATGTCGATTTTATTAGTTGATATCCAGGTAGCCACTTTCACTAAGTCCTCTTGTAAGTTGTTCCTATCATCCTGACTTTTTATGCTCCTATATAATATGCAGTCATCAGCAAAAAGACGTATATCTGAAGATATTTTTATATGGAGATCATTGATGTAAATAAGGAATAGTAAGGGGCCTATGACACTCCCCTGAGGGCCACCGGATGTGACCGATCTTTCGTTTGAGTACCCTTGTCCTACTCTGACTCGTTGTGTCCTTTCGGTGAGGAATTCTTTTATTCAGCCTATTACCCTTTTATCTAAATTTAGCTTCTCTACTTTCTCGTATTAACGGTCGTGGGGTACACTATCAAATGCTTTTTTGAAGTCTATGACAACTGCGTCAATTTCCTCCCCATTCTCTAAGGTGCCAGCAATATCTTGACAGAGCCCTAGTAGCTGTGTCTCACACGAACATCCTTTTCGAAATTCATGTTGGTTTCTAAAGAGCCAGTTCTTTCACCCCAAAATTTTCGAATATATTTCGCAATTATTTTTTTCAACAACTTGCACACGACCGGCGTATTTGGACCTGCGCGTTAGCCTGAATCGGCGAGAAAAGACCGTGTCGTGTCGTTTTATGCATATCTTAACGGTTGAAAACAAGGGGTGCCTGGCGGAATCGGAAGATTTTCACCGATAATAAATATTTTTCCCCTCTTGTTAGTTTATTCAAAAGGCAACTTTTCCGCACTAGGCTCGGTCGAAATTCGAAAAAAAATGTCTATCGCTCACCCTTTATATACATACATACATACATACATACATACATACATATATATATACACACACACACATATGAGTTCCGCGTGGATTACGTTGGTTTATTTACGATTTTATATCTTGGTGTAATGATAATTTTTTAAAGCGCCGTTAACTCGTATATATCGCAATCATCGATGACGAAGCTAACTCAATAAGCAACAAAATGTTTACAAAAACAAGATGCCATTTCGGCTTCTATGCAGCCATACTGAATGGTTTGTTTGTATTTATGGCTAATCAACCTCTTGGATTATTATAGCCATACTGTATGATGCTCCTCCAATCATTCAAGGAAATATGAAGAAATCAAGGAATTTCAAGGAAACGCTCTTAGAAATCAATGATCGATGGAACGGCACTTCGCAGATGTCAAATTAACAGTAGGTCCTCGCTATCCTTGGCTTTGCTATCCACGTCAAAAAAATTGTATTGTGTATAGGCAACAGGCAGGGCACATAAGTTCTGCAGATGTGCCGAACACTTATGTGTACAGGATTTTTTTACCTTTTTCGATATAAATACATTCAAATGATCTACTAATTCCGTAATAAATAATACGTAATTTAAAAAATATTAGCCACATTCTATAATTTAGAAATATTTCACACTTCGAAATTCTAAACAAATTACGGTTCACCTACGTCACACTTTGCTGATAAAACCGAAATTTCTTTCTTGTCCTGTCCAAGCACAAGATGCATCTGCTGGTGCTAAGCTTTGGGGATGTGGCCTCCAATGGGGTGGCACCCCATCTTGGAAGCGCCATTGTATACTTTTATGACTTGGCCTACCGTACGGTTCGAAAGCAGAAAGCAGAGAAGGAAAGCAAAAGCAGAAAAGAGAGATTGAGACAAAGAGAAAAAGATAACCACCAGGATAGGGAGAGTCCTTCTTAGGATCTGTTTACAGAGGTGTGCCTTTGATCTACTTTCACCTTGCTGACAGCAGCGATTTTTGGCCCTGAAAAGGGCCTTTGCTCTTTCGGTTCCTCCGCCACCATGGGGGACAAGGAACCTGCATCGGCGGCCACTTCTCTGGAAGGGGAGTCTACCTCTCACTCCAAGAAAAAGTCACCCTTCCTCACTATTGAGGACAACTTGAAAAAGAGAGCCCGGCTCTCTGAGACTCATCTCTCCCCGGCCGCAGTTCCGGTCTCCAACCGGTACGACGCGTTGGTGGACGGCGTAGAAGGACCCTCTACTGCGGTGGACTCTTCCGCCTCTGCTGCCATGGATGCGGAGCAGACGTCTGCTCCCGAAAAATCAGTACGCCCCCCGGCGATACTGGTTTATGAGGTAGTGGACTACCGCCTCTTTCTGGAGGCCATAAAATCATCTGTGAAAGATCTGAACTTCCTCTGCACCAAGACGAAGGACTGCATCAGGGTCAGCGTCCGGACTATGACTCGGTTCTTCAGATGCTCCATGACAAGAAGGCGCAGTATAGCTCCTGGCTGCTAGTGGATAAGCCGACGACAAAATTCACCGTCCGTGGGCTTCATCCGAACATGGATGTGTCATATATCCAGGAGGGCTTCGAGTTGCTCGGCGCCCCAGTTACCCAGGTCCGAATCATCTTGAAGAACGGCGTCTCCACAGACACCTATGTCGCTTCCTTCCAAGTCAACCCAGATTGGACGGCGGAGAAGGTGTGCGAGATGCGTCGCCTCGTATACTCAACGGTGCGGATTACTCCGTTCAAGTACCGTCGCCCCCAGATCTGTTACAATTGTAATCGATGGGGGCACGGTTCTCTCTAATGTACTGCGGCGCCCCGCTGTTTTAAATGTTCCGGCCCTCACCCCGGAAAGGAGTGCAGCTTGAAGGAGACAGATGCCCCTACCTGCTGCAACTGCAAGGGCACACACATCGCAACATCTGGGATCTGCCCATACTACAGGAAGGCTGACCAGGACGGACAGTACAATCCCCCGGGGAAGCAGCAAGCGGCCAAAAGGAAGAGGAGATCGGGGAAAAAGGGGAAGAAATCCTCCGAGACGGCGCCTAAAACCACAGCCCGCGCTACAGGATCTTCCTCCCTTGGAAGCGCCGCTGCAAAGGCCAGGCCCACTCTCCAAGCACCGCGTCCCCGTCTGGATCTTGGACGGGATTTCCCGCCGCCATAAAGAGCAGTCTATGGATGGACCAACGGAGAGAAGAGATTCTTCTCGCCGACAGAATCCAGCAGAGAGACATGCTCGCTCTCTCCACCGCGACATTCCTCCCAGTCAGGAATACACATCGCGAAGGAGTGGCAATCCATGGAACAGGACAGTTTCCGAAGAGGCGGGCCAAACTGACTCCATGCAGAGCCTTCTGACAACCCTCGTCACCATCACATCCGCTATCCAGCAGCAGATGCAGGCGTTAGGGCAGGTCATCACCCAACTCACCTGCTATATTCGCGGCCCCTAAGCCCCGACGCTCGAGCCGACTCATCATCGTCTTATGGAATGCCAATAGTGACATTGCCAGAAAGACGCCGGAACTGCTACGGTTCCATCAGAAACAACGGGCTTCCATAGCACTCATCTCGGAAACCCATCTCCAAGCTGGAAGGAGATGGTCTGTTCCAGGGTACAAGGTCTACCGCACAGACAGAGGCACCGAGAGAAAGCCTTCCGGCGGAAAAGCACTCTTGGCCAGAGAGGACCTGGAGGTGTCCTCCATCCCAACTCCGTCGATGAAGTCCATGGAGACAACGATGGCCATCCTCACGCTACCCAATGGACGTCTTCGCCTGGCGTCTTGCTACCTGCCACCTCAGTCGCCCTTTGCTGCCTCTGATTTCGACACAATCTTTTCCTCGGACCTTCCTACGCTGGCGGGCGGAGACTTCAACTCCAAGCACCCTAGTTGGAACTCTAGCGTCTCCAACCCGAAGGGGCAGCAGCTGCGTAAATGGCTGGACAAGGGACGCATCAAGGTGGCGAGCCCAGCAGAGCCCACCCGCTTCCATCACGACGGGAAAGGGGATGTCCTCGACATTGCCTTACACCGCTCGCTGACTTCTTTCATCTCGACCTACAGCGTCCCCTGTTTGTCCAGCGACCATAACCCGGTTGTTGTCGGACTGGGAATGCGGCCCTCTACCATACCGCCTGTGCCTTCCCTGGACCTGAAGGCGGCTGACTGGAAGGCTTTCAGACATCGGATTGCTGACTACATCCCGTCGGACCTCCTCCCCCCGACAACGGTGATGAAAGTTGATGTCATGGCCCAAGATCTCACCGAGATCATCCACTTGGCTCTCCATGCCTCTACACCAGTCCGGACCAAACATCCTCCGGACTACATGGAGCTTCCGCAGTGGATCCTTAGCGACATTCGGGAAAAGAACAGAGTGAGGAGGAGACTCATGCGCCGCGGCACTCCAAAACTGCTACGTGAGCTCACCCGTATGCAGGATAGACTTGGAGATGACATCCGCGAGTTCCGACAGCAGCAATGGGACACGAAGACGGCGGCTCTTAACGTCTCCGACGGTTCCATCTGGGGAATGGCCAAGGCACTTCGGTCCTCCAAGTTCCAGGACTTCGCTCTTCAGAAGGACACAGAACTGGCCTGTTTTGATGAGGAAAAAGCAAACCTCATGGCAGACCACCTGGAAAACTGCTTTACCAAAAATCCACCAGCACCCTCTTCGCCGGACTGCACCTTGGCTGATTTACCCTCCGACTCCAGAGTGGACCAGGAGGAACCGCCGGTTGTTACGGCCGATTCCATCAAAGACATCATCTCTCATCTGCCACTAAGGAAGGCTCCCGGAGAAGATGGTCTACCCAACGAAGCCCTTCGTCAGCTTCCCAAAGCGGTCACACCAGTACTGCTTGCCATCATAAACGCTTCCATCCGTATCGGGCACTTCCCGACGCTGTGGAAATCAGCGATAGTCAGATGCCTTCCGAAGCCGGGGAAGGCGCCAACCAAGCCGGACTCGTACAGACCGATCTCTCTGCTTTCGGGACTTGGAAAGGTCTGGGAGAAAGCGGTCAGAAGCCTTCTGATGGCCCACGTCAACAAACATTCCATCCTTCCGCCGGAGCAGTTCGGATTTAGGACAGCGCGCTCCGCCACAAAGCAGCTGGTCCGGGTGGTAGAATTCATCGTGGATGCCTTCAACTGCGGGGAATGCGTGGTCGGGGCATTCTTCGATATCAGCAAGGCCTTTGACCGCGTTTGGCATGCTGGGCTCCTGAATAAGATGGAGGATATGGACTTCCCACCATGGCAGTGCAGACTGGTGAAATCCTTCCCGATTGGGAGGACCTTCCGAGTCCGCTGGGGTTCAGCACTCTCTGCATACAGGTCAATGCTGGCCGGAGTACCGCAGGGGTCCGTTTTAGGGCCCTTGATTTACAACATTTTTACTGCGGACGTTCCAAGAAAACATCATTGGAACACCATGCTGGCCATGTATGCGGATGATGCTGCTGTGCTGGCGCGATCAACCAAGGCGTACCAGGCAAAATCATACCTCCAACGGGTGACTGATAGCCTCACCTCTTGGTATGAAGAATGGAGGATCGCCGTCAACCCCTCCAAGACCCAGACCATGATGTTTCACCGGATACGAAGAATGGACTTACCAGATCCAATATGGGTGCTAGGACAAGAAGCACTCTGGGGAGATACGGCGGTGTACCTAGGAGTCACCTTGAACACGCCGCTTGATTTCCGGGACCACGTCAGGAAGGTCATTGGGAAGCTGAATGCTTCCAGGTCTTCCCTCTCGCCACTTCTTCTCAACCGCTACGTCTCCACGGCGATGAAGCTCACCATCCATAAATGCATTCTGCTGCCACAGATGCAATACGGATCCCCGGCATGGAGCGGTAGGCTCCAACCCGGATGCAACACGAGGTTGGAAGTTTGGCAGAAGAAAAACCTCAGGCTCAACCTTCGCCCCGGGCGAGGAATCAACACGGCAACACTCCTGACAGCCGCAGGCGTCCCATCCATCACGGACAGAATGCAGAAAGCGGCCGAGGTGTTCTTCGACTGCCTCCAGCTACAATGCGACGACGAGCTGAGGGCAATCGGCGATAGAACAACAAAACCGTGGGACTGGAACAAACGACCCCGAGCGGCGACCGGGGACGTAGAAGATCAACCTCCGAAAAAACGTAGGAGGTGAGCGGGCAGAGGTTTCC
The DNA here is from genome assembly GCA_028673005.1 of Tanypteryx hageni. Classification (NCBI taxonomy): domain Eukaryota; kingdom Metazoa; phylum Arthropoda; class Insecta; order Odonata; family Petaluridae; genus Tanypteryx; species Tanypteryx hageni. Next base: position 77,582,239 of record CM054118.1, on the reverse strand, counting down.
CGCACCCAGAAGAGGCAAAAGTAGAATCACCGCGAAAACTTCCCTCAGAGCGAAACTCGCGGAGCCTGCCGGATATAGCCGAAGCAGGATATAGAAACATTAACCGTACGGTTCAAAATATTTACAACCCTGCTTCAGTAACACTCCGTACCCGGAGATATCGCTTGTTTTTCGGTAATTTTAGTAAATATCACACCCTCCTTTCCTCTGCCTTTGTCTCTAATCTTCCTTCTCCCCAAGGCTTTAATAGTTTCGTCCCCACATCCCCCATTATTTGCGATTCTTCCTCCCATCCCCCATTCCTCCGTAATTGGGAAAACGAAGCATGGAAATTGTGCGCATTTTGTCTTCTTGCTGTGAACATCCTGTTGCTCTTCTTTATAGTGATCTGGTACTTTTTAATTTTTTTTACCCTTGGTGACTCTAATTATGGCGTTTAAAAGAAAGCGTGAGATTTAAGTGCAAAAAGGCATAAAAAAGGTAAGTCTTTAACCCAAAAAGTGGAACTCCTGGACAGATTCAAAAAGGGTGAGAGCGCGGCATCAGTTGAAAAATATTATGAACGGTGCGAAATATAAAAAAGTGATAAGATCATAAGGATTAGTGTAGCTCATAGTAATATTAAGAGTGCCAAATTTTAATTTGTGACACGTCAACCAATATTATAAAAGACGGAAAAATCCCTCAGTATGTGGATAGACGATCAGGCACAGAAATGATTTCCTCCGTATGGCCCTAGCACACGCGAAAAGGCAAAGCGTTTGCATAAACATTTGATGCAAACCTCGTGTTAAGACAGTAGTGCAAGCAATACAAGCCCACTTCTCGCCACCAAGGGCTGGTTTGAGAGTTTTAAAAAGAGATATAGCCTTCATGGACTAACAATTAATATATTTTAATGTAATAAATATACATGTTTACTAATTTAATAATATGTTTATGCTTTGAGTCAGGAATCTTACCCTACTTTTCTCTATGAGCCAAGAACCGAACCTCATTTTTCACATATGCACTTGGTTTATTATCCGCGGTTTTGGCAACCGCGGTGTTTTCCGAGAACGTAACCCCCTCGGATAGCGAGGGCCTACTGTATATGTTTTGGATCCCGTTTAAACCGAAAAAATCCGAAGCTACAGAATTCGAACTGCCTTAACTCATGCTACCCGTACATTTGTCACCTCGGTTACCAGAACTGCTCACTGGCGGGGTAATGATTATCAATTTAAATTACGCGTGGGAAGATCGAGGTATATTGTAATGGCATTCTTCATCTTTATTTATTTAAATTACTAGTATATTGCCCGTTAAAAATGATGAGTTCAAATTAATAAAAAACGAATTTAAAAATTTTTACTTTCAATAAATTATTTTAACTATAACTACTTATATTGTGTTTCTTTATCGCAGCAGTTGGTTGCCAAGATAATCAAATTTTTAGATAGGGGAGGGGAAGGCATTTAGCCTTGAGACAACAATCTGAGATCAACTATTGTCAATTATATTGCCGTCAAAGAAGTTGCCGATAAATTGAAAATATTACCCCAAAATATATAATTTACTAATATGAGCAATTTCATGCTGTAGGCGGAAAGAGATGAATAGAATAAGACAAACTATATAGATAGAATACGATGATAGTAGGTCAGTTTTTTCTCATCTTAATTTCCAAAAGAATGAAAGCCTGCAGGTCAAAAGGTAGGGAAGGGAGGGGAAGGCATTTAGCTTTGGGACAACAATATGTGCTCGAGTTTTTACAATTTTACGTCACCGTCAAGGTAGTTATCGTTAAAATGGCAATATTTCCCATAAATATGTGCTTAAGCGTTCGATGTGAGCGATTTCGAGCTATAGGCGGAAAAGATGAATAGAATAAGTCACTGCAATCATTTTTCTTTAAAAATAGTTCAAATCGGATTATCGTAGGACAAGTTTTTTCAATTTTAATTTCCAAAAGAAGAAAAGCCTGCTCGACAAATAGTCGACTTTTGCTTGTTATCTTACGAAGAATGGAAATAATCCCCTGGAGTCGAACTCGGGACTTTTTTCGTGAATTTTCTTTCAGGCAAAGCTTTTTAATATTTGAATAGATTATTTCTGCTAAATTTCAATTATCTATCTACATCCTCGATCGAATTATTCGCGTTTTAATAGCTTGACAATCAGACCAATGGACGGACAACATAGCCTTTTATTATTATTTTTGTGATTCTTTGATTCTTTTAAACCTCTCTTTCTCTCCTTAATTCCCAGACTGCTTTCAAGTCCTCCAACCTTCCACATGACTCACGTAACCTACCGCCCAATCCTTTACTCCATAAATTTTGACATGCTCGGTTTGTTTATTAAATCGTCCCGCAAGTTCCTCCGAGTTTCATACCATTCCTATTTCAATAATATTGAATTTAACACATTATTACAATTTTTAATCTTTTTGAATAGTATTTCAAGTTCTTAGTTATTCCTTTTCGTAAATAACACAACGAATGTTGTTAACATTGACTGCCATGAAAATCATTTTCCTCTCGTTCCGTCTTTCTCTCCTTCACCTATTAAAAGCCTTTAAGGCACGTTTAAACCCATAACTATTTAAATAACAATAGGATTTCGAGATTTAACGATGCAATTGGTAAGTAAGGCAACATTTCGTTAAAATGCAAAGAGTTTTCCAAAATATATCATTCAAACGATTAACATGGACAATTTCGAGTTGAAGACGAAAAAAGACGAATAGAATAAAAGACTTATATATATATATTAACTAAAGGAAAAGAAAAGGTAGTGATGAGGGTGGCAACAAGGTGTTGAGGGAAGCCCAGCGGACACTCACCAAGTTGAGGACCAAGCTGGCAGGCTGCTGGGGACGTCGAAGAGACACGTAAAACACACGAACACAAAAACACACGCAAGCTTATCGGGCCCATGCCCCTCTTCAGCGAAAGAGTAACGTAAAGTGACACACTGGGCGGGGAATGACAGGGTGATGTGGAAAGGTTGATGATTGGAGGAGGTGGGGAGTAGGAGGGGTGGATAGCCAATAAAGAGGGAGTGTGATGAGGTAGAGTGCGAATAGTTACAAAGTAACAAGGAGACATTGTAAGGGGGCTAATAGGGTTAGCGGAGGTTGAGGCCAGGCGGAGAGAAAGAGTCGAGAAGATGGATATGTGCTAGTTCCCAGTGTCGGAGAAGGAGGGCAGGAGTGTCATAGGGTAAAGCGCGAATAATCCTAACATTGTAGCAACTATTGAAGGGGACATTGTGGGTATTAGCATGTAATGCAACTGGGAGGAGGCGTCTGAGAGAAACGCTATTCCGGTGACCGTTCATTCGGATGTTTAACGGATTGCTGGTGAGGCCTACGTAAAACGCGGGACAAAGGGTGCAGGTAAGGAGGTAAATGACGTTACGGGTGGTGCAGTTGCTTCTGGAGGTGATGGGGTAGGTGATGTTGGTGGAGGGACTCGAGAAAGAAGATGATGGAGGGTGGATAGGGCAAGTGAGGCAGCGAGGTTTTCCGCAGGGGTGGGAGCCTATTGCAAGAAGCGTGGTAGAAGTGGGAAGTTCCTTCCTCCACAAGATATTTCCCAAATTTGGGGGCCGGCGGAAGGAGAGAAGCGGAGGATTGGCAAAAAGGTTGATAAAGAGGGACTGATGGGAGGAAGAGGTAAGAATTGGGTGGGCAGCATGAAGGATTGTTTTGAGAGCTTCGTGGATACCAGGAAGGAAAAGTGTCGTAAGAGTGAGTGGAGGGGTAGATGCAGGAATAGTGGGTGTGTGAGGATGAGATTCATTGTGGGTAGGCGTCATCGCCCTATGGATCTGTTCGCGGACCAAGACTGGAGGGTAACCACGTTTGAGAAGAGCATCCTCGAGGACAGAGTAATACTCTAGAAGGGATGCTCTATCGGAACAAAGCCTCCATCCTCGACGAGCAAGGGCATAGGGGATAGAGGTTTTGGTATGAAGGGGATGGCAGCTATCAAAGTTGAGGTATTGGAGGCTGTTGATGGGTTTGATGTGAACACAGGTGCGGATTTGGCTGTCTTGAAGGTAAAGATCGACATCCAGGAATGTGATGTGGGAGGTAGAGGATTGGTGGGTGAAGGACAGTGAAGGATGGGAGGAGAGACGCGAGAGAAAGGAAAGGAGAGAGTCAGGTCCATGCGTCCAAATGAGGAAGACATCGTCGATGTATCTCAGCCACAAAAGTGGTCTGAGTGGAACGTTGAGGAATAGTCTTTCCCATTCTCCAAGGTAGCAATTGGCGTATGAAGGCGCCATTCGGGTGCCCATCGCAGTGCCTCTAATTTGAAGGTAGTGCCGACCATCGAAAGAGAAGTTGTTCAATTTGAGCACCATTGCTGCCAAGTCTAATAAGAAATGGGAGGAAGGTCTTGCGTCGGGTGGTCTTGAGTCCAGGAGTTTACTAAGGGCAGAGAGTCCATCATCGTGGGGGATGTTTGTGTAGAGGGAACAGACATCGATAGTGGCCAAAATGGTATTGGGTGGGAGAGGAAAGGGGAGGTGTTTGAGACGTTTGAGAAAGTGGTTAGTGTCTTGGATGAAGGAAGGGAATTGACTAATGAGAGGTTGTAGGTGGGAGTCAACGAAGGCGGAGATGCGTTCTGTAGGGGAATTAAAGCTGGCAACAATGGGACGGCCGGGGATGTTGGGTTTATGGATTTTAGGGAGAAGGTAGAATGTGGGTGTGCGGGGTTTGTTGGGGATCATTAGAGCAATGGCGGAATCGGAAAGGCCTTCCTGTTTGCCTGAGGAATGAAGATAGGACGAAATTTGGTAGGAGTGGTGGTCTGTGGGGTTGGAAGTAAGGTGATGGTAAGAGGTTTCGTCAGAAAGTTGGCGCTCGGCTTCCTCGTTATATTTGGCGCGATCCATCACAACCGTGGTGGTGCCCTTGTCGGCAGGGAGGATGATGATATGGTCAAGATGTTTGAGTGTGGAAATGGCATGCCTTTCACGTCTGGTAAGATTATCTGTATGGTCGATAAGATCGGAAAAGTTAGGTTGGGAGATTCTGGAAAGGATATAATTGAGGTATTGTTCGACCGCGTGTAGGGAAGGAAGGGTGGGTGGAATGTATTGGGAAGGAGGTTTGAAGATGGAAAAGGTAGGTGGGAGGCCGGGAGGGAGTTTTGGGTTGGCAGAGGTGAGAGAGTCTTCTTTGGGAGGGTTAGTTTTTAGACGTAGTGTGCGGGCAAAGGACTGGACGTCGGCAAGGAGGCGAAAATGATCAAATTTGGTGGTGGGACAAAAGGAAAGGCCGCGTGAGAGGAGTTCATTCTCGGCAGGGGTAAGTACGTGGGAGGAAAGGTTCAAGACTTCATCTGGTTGGCAAGATGAGGAGGTGGTGGCAGGAGTGTGCGAAAAATATGAGCGCTTCAAAGGTTTGCGGGTTAGGAAAGTGTGGGTCTTTTTCAGGATATGAAGTGATCGTGGCGTTGGGAATCCCAGGAGGTCCGCAAGACAGGGAGTTTGACCGATGAGTGGCGGGGAAGGAGGTGGTTTGTTGACCTCGCCAGCTGTTATGAACGGAAGGGGAAGACCAAGTTTGAGGTGCCGGACGCAAAGCACAGAGAGTTTACGGAGAAGTCTGTTGCGATGTGCGGTGATATCATTAGCCGCTTGAAGGAAAGCGGCACGAAGGTCGGATATGGATTGCGAAGAATGACGAAGATAAAGAACGAGAGATTTACAATTAGCGAAGTGGGAGTTAGAGAGGGTGGTATAATGGTGTATGGTGGAACGGATAATGTGGATAGAGGCGAGGTGATACGTGAGAGCTAGGGAAGCGCGGATAGGGGGAGGAAGACCTGAAAGAGGAATTCTGATTGTGAGGCATTTGGGGGTGAGTCCAAATGCAGGGCAGGAGTTGAGGAATTCAATCTGGCAGTTCAGGGTAATGTGTCTACGGAGATGATAACGGAGACGGGTCAGTTCCATGGTGGAAGAGAAAGATAAGAGGAAAAGACGACAGGAAAGAAACGTAAAGATATAGACAAAAAAGGAGAAAAAAGGACGGTATATATATTAACTAAAGGAAAAGAAAAGGTAGTGATGAGGGTGGCAACAAGGTGTTGAGGGAAGCCCAGCGGACACTCACCAAGTTGAGGACCAAGCTGGCAGGCTGCTGGGGGCGTCGAAGAGACACGTAAAACACACGAACACAAAAACACACGCAAGCTTATCGGGCCTATGCCCTTCTTCAGCGAAAGAGTATATATATATTTATATATATATATATATACTATATATATATACTATATATATATATATATATATATATATATATATATATATATATATATATATATATCAGTAATGAGACCAGGCTCAACTCGGTGGAATTTACTCATAATGAAAAAAGAACTTTGTTATTTCCACCGAGTTGAGCCTGACCTCATTACTGATATTTTGTTTAGAAAGGGGTATACTAAGAAGGCGGTGAAGCATAGAATGAAAAGAAGCGTATTTGTGAGAAAAATGTTGGGAAGAGTGATTGAGAATAACCTGATTTACCTGATGATGCTACGATCGTAGTGAAACCGGTCGTTTTTTAATTAAAAATTTGTGGAAATAACAAAGTTCTTTTTTCATTATTTCTAACCATTATTTCTTACTGTTTTCGAGAAATAAACCATTTAAAATGATCACCAACCAACCAAAACTTGTCTATTATTATAAGAGATGCATTGTCTCAGGTCACCGTATCTCCAATTACTAACACACACAAATTTCCGCTTAACGAACGACTTTAAAGGAACGTTTCTCTTTCGTAAAACGGGGAATTAGTGTAATTACTATCCTACTTGATGATCGGCTATTTCGTGATATGTGTTGCTCTAAGTAATGATGCTGTGCAGCGATAATTTACAGAACTTGGAATATATGTAGGCAGTGAAATGTAAAATAACATGTCAAATAGTCTATTTTTAGTTTGTCTCTCGATGAAAGTAATGGTATCACAAAAACTAATCGAATAGTCCTATATTCTCGTTTTATTGACAATGAAAAAAGTGAACTTGTGGAGATATTTTTGTTCAGTTTTTCTTAAAGAAGATCCGAACGAAAGAAATATTTACGAAGCTGTAAAATTCCACTTAGATCCTTTGGTAATTTCATTTTAAAGCATGTGATGCGTCACTGCAGATGGAGCAGCAGCGAGAGAAACGGAGTGATGAGATTCTATAAAAATGATTGTGATATTTTCAGGTTGCATTGTTTTGTTCAACAGGAAGTTCTTGTGCATAAAACTGAGTCCAAAACTATGGAAGATAATGAGGCAGTTGTTACGAAAACCATACACAATATTAATACATTGAGTATCCTAAAAAATATAATTTTAGACCGCTGTGTAACATCACCAACGAGAAACAATGCGCTCCTCAATTATAATGCAATTCGTTGGTTAACACCTTGAGGGCTAAAGACATCTTCAGTGGCAGTTGCCTTCAGTGCGGCTGACGTGCATCAACGTCTTTCACATATCCACGCAAAGTTACAGTGGTAGCTGCTGTCAAACTTCTTCCTCGATGATGATGTTTTACTACTAGTAATGGATAAACACGTATATCCAGATGCAGAATTATTTGATTTACTAGAGGTTAAATCAGAATAAAAACTAAGCTAATGAATTACCAGAAATGTTTTTACAATTATTCCTTTTATCAAAACTTCACGAATTGATTTATAAACTAAATCCGTTTAAGTAGGTTGGTCGTCAGCAATAAATAAGCACTTAACTATGCAAAAATTGAAAAATTTATTACTTAACACAGGTATCTCCAATAGCCACGACAAGATTATGAAGAACCAGCTGCGCATTTCGGCTACAATGCAGCCGTCTTCAGTGGCAAGTCACCAAATAGACTCTAAAGCAGGGGTCGGCAAGCTAAGGCAAGATATTTCAGAGAAGAATTACAAAAACATATTTTTAAATGAATTCCACTTTTATTTCAACTGTAATTCGTATTGTAGTTATACCGTATTACATTCAGGATGTTTTAGCATAAGAAACACTTTTCGTAAATGTTTAGGATAGAATGAATTTTAGGGTGGCGCGCACGGAGTGTCACAAATGATGAATGTCGATAAAAAGTGGCACCCGAAGGAAAAAATGCTGCCGACTCCTGTTCTAAAGGAACACCCGTGTTGGTGTTGTTGTTCTTGACGTTTGAGAAGAAATCGGGGTTTTAATCTAGGCTACACCTCTCCCCCCTCTAGCAATAAACCCTCCGTTCCCTTAGGTTCAAAAACCTTCCCTTTCAAATTTGCACGCCCCTGACTGCCTTCGCCACGCGAACCCTTAATGGACACCCACCCATTCCCCCTCCCATTCCGCAAACATAACAACGAACGTGTGTTCTTAATAGAATCTACTTTCGGCGAATTACCACTGAAAACGGCTGCATTGTAGCCGAGATACGCATCTGGTTTTTCATATACTTTTTTTGGTTATTGAAGATACCTGTCATTTTTTTCTTTGGTAGTGTTCACTCCTAAACTACTAGCGTAATTTTCAGTCAAAAATGACGGTTATACATGAATTAAGAATCGAGTTTAAATAAAATATTAATTTTAAAAATAATGAAACCAACCTTTATATGTACTAAAAAGTAAACGATAAATATAAAATTCATATAATTGAACTTTCCAGAAATTAAAAAGTTTTGAATATATAAAAGCTACATGGCAAAGAAATATTAATGAAGATTTATTCGTTAAACATTATACTACACAACTTCTGTGTCTAAAACTATTTCTTCTTTCTGAAACATTATATTATTTGAATTTTAGGTTTATTTTTTACTTTATAGTGCATATAATACGTTATTTCATAAAAATAAATTTATATAAATTTTATTTTCCTGTTTTTACTCAAAGATTAAAAAGTTAGCTTTTGTAGAAAATGTCCTCTAAGACTAAAACATTCAGCAATTTTAATCTCCATGTCTGACCTGATTAACGGTGTAATATCAATGAATATTGATCTATTTTCAATACCGTTGTATTATTTATCGCGACCAAGGCATTGTTTAAACAAGGTCGAAATAGATGAATAACGATTAACGAAAATTTTTATCATTACTAACTTGAATAGAAACGGAAGAACATTACATATTTTACATATTAAATCGCTAAATTTAGAAAATTCCGAGATACTTCTTAATAGTTTCAGAACTAATTTCATAATATTCAGCGATTCATTTATTTGTATAATCAAAAAGAAAACGAGCCAATAACGAAGCATTAGATATAGACACAACTGTCTTTTAATATAATAAACATCACGTAGAAACTATCGCCAGGAAAGACAGTCTCCACTGTTTCATAATCCCAATCTCTACCAAACTGGCCGACAGATATTTTACTAAATGTATGCAATGCTACAAGGTCACCCCCTGCCATGCGTCATCGTGAGCTTCTAACGGGACTTCTATCCCCTCCGCATGTCCCGTAGGCTACGTCTAAACTCCCATCCCCTCCACCTCTCCTACTCTCTCCAAACCAGAACCTGCTGTATAGTCCAAAAATTACCGTCTAAATTGCCGAATTCTTAAAAGTAGCATTCGGCGTTTAAAGCAGGTAACTACCATTAACTAACCGTAGATTGCTTCAATATTATTGGTAATTACGAAGGCTACCGCAATCTACAACACACGTAAACGCATAGCCGGTTGCCATGATAACACCGTTGCTATGATACAAGCCCAACATGGTTGAAAAAATATCGCCAAATAGAGATTTACTGGGACGATAGTACTGATAGCTCCTCGCTCATTTTCACATCACAAACCATATATCGCAGCAAATTAAGAGGCTTGGCGTGCCATCAACAGCGAAGAAAATTATGATAAAGGCGAAAAATTTTCACCTTTACAACTTGTAAGTTACCCAAGATGGCGTCTCCTAATCATGTTCCACTTTATGGTAAAAATACTTTACATCTACATCTACATATTACCTTGCAAGTCACCTTGACGGTGGATGGCAGGGGGTGCCGAGCACCAAGTTCCTAACTAATTATTATTCACTTATCTATTGTGGTCACGTATTGTCCTAGGGAAAAAGGACTCCTTATACCTTTCCGTCCTACTATCTATTTCGCGAATCTTGTCCTCATTATCCCTCCGTCCGATATACGTTGGTTGTCGAATAATATCCTTCATTTCATTTACGAATATCTCCAACCTATATTTATCTAGAAGTTTAAATCTCGCCTGTAATCTACGATCTTTCAACGATGGCCAACTCAACTCTTCAATGAGTAACGTAACGCTCTGTTTTTTATCGTAATTCTTTTTCACGAATCTAGCTGCTCGCCGCTGTATTTTTTCTAAATCCTTTATGAGTCCCCTCTGATATGAATCCCAAACCGCTGCTGCGTATTCCATTTGAGGTCTAACCAACGATAAATAACAGGATTCTCTCACCTTTTCCTGATTATTCTACGCACAAAAGCCATCTTCTTATTTGCCGCACCTATCACTCGTCTTATGTGGGTGTCCCAAGACAGGTCACGATTCAAGGTTACCCCGAGGAATTTCACGAATTCCGAAACAGGAATGCTCTCACCATCTATCCAGTAGGTAAACACGGACGATGGGCTTCTAGATTTCCAAAAGTTTAGAACGTTACTCTTTTTCTGAATGATTTCTAGCTGTCATTCCTTGCACCAAACAGATAACGCATCCAGATCATCCTGAAGCTGACGATGGTCGCTAGGACCACTAATTTCTCTATAGACTACGGTGTCATCCGCAAAAAGCCTGATATTACTTTTCACAACTGAGCTGATGTCGTTTATATAAAGCAAGAAAAGCATAGGTCCGATCACACTACCCTGCGGCACTCCGGAGACTACATCTGCCACACTCGAGGACTTACCATCGATGACTACTTTTTGTTTTCTATTCCAAAGGAAAGCGCGAACCCAGTTAATGACTTTAACATTAACGCCAAGATTTCCCAATTTTAATAACAACTTACGGTGGGGAACCTTGTCAAAAGCTTTTCTAAAATCAAGGAACACTGCATCGACCTGTTTTTTATTTTCGCCCAGTGGCGGCTCGTGTATAGGCACTGCGGAACTGCAGCACCCCCTATTTCCACTTGATATTATCGATAACATTTAATATAATGAGTCCTTTTTTCTTTAATTCTTTCTTTATTTTTGTAGTACAATATATATTCCTTAAGCTTAATGTCAGTACTTCAGTAGCCATCCCCCAGTTTATGAAAAAGATACAAAAATCTTTGTATGGAACTGTGCGCTTCACAGTGCCAGCGACGTGGTGTTTGACTGTTGTGCGCATGCGCACATAGGAGGGGGGTGGGGAGGAAGGCGTGACTGCCAGGTAGAGAGAGCACTGTCAGGGGGAGCGAACTCCCATGTTAAAATCGTGGTCTTAGCTGGCTAGTACAAAAAGTTCGGGCAGGCACCGAAGCTGGCGCTGCTGTTGCGTTGTGACGTATGACGTCATTTTTGCAGCCAATCGAAGCGGAGAACAGGCAGCTAGCAGACGAATTTCAGCAGCCAATGGCAGCTTCGTACAGACGGCGAGCGCAATTTTCAAAAATTATACACCAATTTAGTTTGATTCACTATTTTTTAATAAATGACGCTAATTTATTTATTTAGCAAATCAAACCTTTTTACGAATAACGTAACCAGAGGAGTAATGGGTGAGAATAGAAAGAACAACAATTTAAATTTAAATAGTTTTATTGCAGAAGAAATATTGTACATATTTACATATAACAGATATGAAATGGAATTGAACCACATAGATCAATTATTGTTCAATAAATACAGGAAACAAGCACACATTGAAAAAATAATACAGTAGAATGTTTGTAACTGACGAAAGAATAATTAACATATGAAAGCTGCAGCTGCAGCCACCAGACAAACATCATAACAATAATAAAGAAACAAGTCATGACAAAGTATGAACAGAAGTGACTTTTGCCAGTCTCGATGAATCAATAAGCATAGGAATCAAAGCAAATGTTGATTGAAATAGCAATGAAACATTCAAGTTAGTCACCAACCATTAAGTATATGAAGTATTTTACCACTAACGCAACACCTGATAAAGTACGTATGGACCAGCATGAAATCAGCCAGTCAGCTTCAATTAAGGGAAAGGCAAGAGGGCAATTATTGTATAAGGTTCATGCAATGTCCATCAAGCATCTTCAATAACAGTGGCTTTATGTTTGCCAAGCTGAAGCATATGGGTCAAGGTGCATAACTGCAGTTGCAAACTGATCTCCTCAGGAACAAGGAGTCCTTCCATCTAATTAACATGAAAGACTTTCATGCAAAGCAAAATACCCGCTATTTGATATGCCCAAACTATGTCATTAATTGAAATTGTGCCCAAACGATAGCCAAGGCAATACACTAAGCTGGCAAACACCAATTGCATTAACGGCCGCAATAATAATTTCATAGATAGAATGAAATTTGTATTCATTTAAATAGACTAATCTCTAATAAACTTGAAATTTTCAGCTCTAACTCGCCCCCTTGTGTCTAAACATTTACCTATTTGTTTAAACGTTAAAAAATTTTAACTGCCAAACTAATTAAAATACCAAAATTTCTATAATCCCTATTTCGTTTTTTACATTTCCTACCTATAAATACAATTTCAGCTCCGTAGCAAATTTGTAAATACATAAACCTTGAAAACGTGTTTAAACTATTGCAAATTTTTAGCGGCCGCATTGTTGCACTTTTTCAAGATTTTCTTTTTTTCTAGTCGGTTTTGCACAAAATCCTGCCTAAAAAAAATTTCGAATCTCCAGCTCATCTGGAAGTGCCTAAACATTAGTATCCTCCTATATATTATATCCTCTGTAAGAAACGTCGATATATAATGATAGAATACAAATGAGCATTGATATTAATTCCTTCCAAATTTACCACAAAAATCACAAAAGCTCCTGAATGAGTTTAGCGTTATTTAAGGAGTAATGTATTAAAGAATAAATTCCAAATATGTTAAAGAGATATTTTTACTTTCTCCATATACGAAGTATAGAGAAAGTATTGTTTTCATGAAAAAAATCAAATTCGAGATTTCAACAGAAATACGTTTTAAGGTCCCCTGAACACGTTTTGACTATTTTCTCGATGATATGTGTGTCTGTCTGTCTGTATGTGATAGATTTTTGTGGGCGCTCTAACTCAAAAACTAGTAATCAGGTCAACGCAAAATTTTATATTTAACATTTTTATAAAAATTCGAAGATCTGATTAGTTTTTGGTAAAAATCGGTTTACCGAAAGTGGGTGTTTACTCTTGTCACTTATCCGTTATTTTGAAATATTTGCTTTAATATTTGATAAATGTAAAAATGTATTCGAATAATTGTTAAAGGAAATTTAATTTTCTACAGTCTTTGTTTGAAATATTTTTCCATATAATGCATTTTTTAAGAGATATCTTATATTTTTAGCTGCCATCACTATGCCACCTACCGAAAACTATTGTTAACAATTGACGCTTAGTTATGTCTTAGTAACGCTCCTTTTTCTTTTCTTAATTGTCAACCGGAAGTAAATATTGACAACGATCCTAGTGCTAACAACATGTAATTTGCCATATAAATATGGAGAAAGTCATGTGTTGCCCACATCAGTTTATTTTAAATAATGAAGTCTCGCAGGAGAAAAATTTTCGTTTTATCAATCGATACAAAGACGATATTATAAGACATATTATTCCGTCTAATATGACATCCGTGCATCAATCATTAAAAATGGGGATATTAGAAGCATATTAAAATTAAATATCAACGAAGTCCATTGGTGTATCTATTAAAGATATGGATCACTGAGAAAGGCCATTTAAACGGTAATGTAATGTATCGTCTCCAGGTAATAGAATGCGATTCGAAGTTCGGATGGGACTTGCGGATGATAATGTTGTTTAAAATGATAGAAGAATTATAAACGGGACCAAATAACTTATGCGAAATCACCGTTTTATACGATACTTATTTACTTGCAGCATGTGCTTTGATTCACCACAAGGTCCGAGTGAGCTGACTGTCTCGTCCTCACTCCCCCGACATACCCCTCTATACCATCCTCACACTCCTCTCCACTATACCCTACCCCCACTCCTCTCCCCTACACGCCCTCGGACTGTTGCTCTCGCAGTGCCGGCGTGCCGGCTCTGGCGTGATGGTGGAGGGAAGTTTTTTTTTACTCAGCGTGTGTTGTGCTTAAAAAGCGTGTACCATATTCTTGAATGTGATAAAGTGTAGAAGAGGGTAGAATTAGATTATTATTCTGCTTCCAGCTATTCTATTTGATTCATTTTTTTTTCGGTTCTTTTATTTAACAGAAAACTTGAACCATGGCCTTGCATCCCCAAGAAATAAGTTCCGTGACTGTAAGTGAACTTCAACAGCTTAAGTTTTCACAGCTATCTCTCCATGAGAAAGTTACAGTTAAGAAAAGAGGTCGTTCAACACCTGATATTCTAATATCTCAGCCAGGCAAAAGCAACAACAAGAAATATATTTGTAGCTTTAATTCTGAATGGTACCAACGGAAAAGTTGGCTTTGCGGCTGTGAAGTAAAAAATGCACTGTTTTGCTTCCCGTGTTTGCTGTTCGGAGGTGATGTACCGTGGACAAAAGATGGTTTTAGAAATATAAACAAAATGAAAGAAAAAACTGAAAAGCATGAGAAGTCACGCTTTTCAACATTGAAAAGAATAAAAACTTTTTTAAGAAGCACTATGAATTCGGAGACTAAATGCGCTTGCAGTACTTTCAATGGAGAAAAATTTCCTCAATTGTCATCCAGAGATCAAGGAGAAAATTATTGAACTTTTTGCGCAAATTAAAACAAGAAGAATGGATTTCATTTTTAAATGAATAGATCAAGCTTGAACTGTAACAATTTAAGTTAAAGTAAGTAAAAAATGTTAGGTTTTTTTTTGTTAAGATTTTATCAAGTTCCTGAATAAATTTTCTTTTTATACATGTTCTTTTCCTTTTACACAATTTTAAAACAAAGGCTACAAATTTTCTGGAGCAGCACCCCCACTAATTTTAGCTACGAGCCGCCACTTTTCGCCGCATGATAAAACATCATTCACAAACAGACCGAGTTGGGTGTCACAGGATCTACCTTTTCTGAAGCCATGTTGACAGCTGACTAACAGCGATCTCGCTCGAGATAACGCATTGTGTTGCTAACAATAATGTGCTCCAAAATCTTACATGATAATGATGTTAGAGAAATGCCTATAATTTTCGGGGTTTTCTTTGTCACCTCCCTTATGAATGGGTGTGACGTGTGCTAGTCTCCAATCATCAGGAACCTCACAGAGGGTAAGAGATTTCTCGAAAACTATCCGAAGGAAGGGAGCTATTTCTTCTGCTAGTTCTTTTAATACACGCGCGGGAATTCCTTCTGGTCCTGGGTTTTTGTTGGGCTTTATCGCACCCAGTTGCTTCGCTATTCCTGCCTCAGAGATTTTAATATTATCCATCCGAGTACATCCGTCGGGAATAAAAAACGCGAAACACTTCACAAACAGTCGCAAATTGCGGTTAGATGCCGTTTAATTTCGAAACATCGACGGGTATTTCCGCCACAAACTTTATTTATTGCTTTCTTAACGCTATGTAATGCTTAGTATTACGAAACTCTTTTATAAAACAAGCAATGTATCCATAAATCATCTTTTCATAAATTTACACATCAACACGCGTTTAATGGGTCGAGTGAATAAAAATTAAGCAAATGCTTAAAGCAAACAGTAAAAGCAAAAGCATTTGCTTCATATTGAGTGAATAAAAGTTTGCTTTTGCTTCTCAGTTTTAAGCAAATGCTTAAATTTTATGGAAGAAAACTCTTTGCAACTCTTCCTTCACTTGTTTTTGTTTCCATTTAAAGTTTTACATAGTTGAATTTCAAACTAAAAACAGTATATTAGGTAATATTTTTAAAAAAGTTAATTAATAATTTTTAAAACTTTTTTATAACTGAATTCGATAATATCACAAATCATGGGTGTATTTTTATTTAATTATAGTAATTTTATCCAGTCATTTGCCTTTATAGTGATTTTGGATGCCACAATTTATTGTCTTACATACAGTTGTGCATTGTATGTGGTGATCTTCCCCGACTCCTATTTGAAATCCGGGATCACTTAAGTACCTTAAAAATATTTCTATCTTCTGTTTGGAAGACAGTACCCCGTCACGTCTCTTTTGATATTCTCCGAGTAACAGATTTGAAATATAGGTACTTAACATTTTTTTCAGAGAAACGATATAAATTTTTATAACTGTTGGTTGTTGAAACTTTTCTCATATTTTTTAACATTTCCTGTCACCATAAATTACCATATTTGTATTTAGGATCAATTATCATGAAAATAGAGTACTTAGAAATATTTTAGCAACCCCTTTACCTCACTTAAAAAAGTTAAAGCATATGCTTAAAGCATTAAGCAAAAGCTCGGTTTTATTCACACAATTTTAAGCAAATGCTTAAGAAAATTCCTAAAAATAAGCAAATGCTTATTCTTTCTAGCAAAAGCAAATGCTATTCTTTTTATTCACCCCAAATTAAGCATTTGCTTAAAAAGTGAGAGAAATCATAAGCATTTGCTTATTTTTTATTCACTCGACCCAATAGAACTAGAGTACTCACCTAATAGCTAAGAAGTTTCCAGCTAAGAATCCCTTCAGCTTTGGGTAGTAATAAAGGAATATCTATTCACTTTGTCTTCCGTACGATGAGTATGCATTATCAACTTGTCAATCTCTAAACTGTAGCAACATAGGTGACGAAATTAGACAGCAACAAAAATTTTTGCTTCAAAAATCTTGTAATTTTGTTTTGGACATATTTGGTCAGTATTTGAAATTTGACAGTATTAAATAAAACTTCACTTCTCTCTGAACCTGAATTCAAGTCCAAACTTTGTACCTTGATTTTCTGTAATTTGGAAGTGCAAATAAAAACTATACTGTCCTCGTTTCCCTTTTACACTAACGAAGGAAATTAAATGAGAATTTTTTTAAAATTTTATCGAGGTGGTAGGAATGAACAACTCCCAAGAACAATGTTTTTCAGTACTGTGTCGCAAGGCTTACAAGGAAAATTTGAGCACTTGATGCATACCCAGCTGAAATATGCCAAAAGTGATGAAGAATAGAATGCCAGCGCTTTATTGTATACTGCTTTTCATCGCGAGTTAATGGAAACTCAAGACAGAACAATGTTTTCTTTACGTAGCTTTTCGATCCACTGGTTTGTAAAAACTCCACTGGTTCGCAAGACAAAAAGATTGAAAAACACTGCACTAGAACACAATGCAAGCCAACCTGAGTAAATGGCAAAAGTTTGGTCGAAATCGAATCATTAGTTCTGTAGAAATTTGCCATTTATCTTTACTGGGGAGACATATGGACAGACAATAGATTTTTTTATAGTATGACGATGAAGCATGATTCAACACTTCAGATTTAGTGATCATACTACAATTGTATTTTCATTAGAAACT
Source organism: Tanypteryx hageni (assembly GCA_028673005.1). Classification (NCBI taxonomy): domain Eukaryota; kingdom Metazoa; phylum Arthropoda; class Insecta; order Odonata; family Petaluridae; genus Tanypteryx; species Tanypteryx hageni. The sequence goes on along the minus strand of CM054118.1, from coordinate 77,564,676 downwards.
TCGCATTAAAAACAAAATGTAAAAACACAAAATCAAACAAAAGTTATTTAAATCATACCTCACTGCAGTGTAGTGTGGCCTTTATGCCTTTTCAAAAGTAAATTGATTCGTTACTCTTTGCTTTCATTTTTGTAGCAAAGTAAACAAAACGAAACTTGACCGTAGCAATGGACCTGTATGGATAGTTCATAAGGGTTTTTTTTAATCCTACTAAAACAGATAAGACAGGCATACTCCACAATCAATTGGGTCCATTTCTTTCACCAGCAAAGACTATCCTGAAAATCTTAAAGAGTCCAAGATTTTCGTTGAAAATTGTATTAATTTATTCATATCCTTTTAGTTTGCTTCCAGTCATTTTGTGTTATTTGCTCCTTAATTACAATAAAAGTTGGTAAATCATTAGTTAAAATATTTAAATTCACATTAATTTTATCCAGCTATATTTACATGAACAAGAAAAGTTGGATGGAATTTGAAATAATCCACTTCCATTAACTATTAAATCCAACACTTCTTAAATCAGGGGAAAGATGAGGAACAGCGAATGGATTGCTCATACAAACAATATTATATTATAATGTCAGATGCAAGAAATAAGTAATTTCATAATAATATTTATAGCTACATCAGAAAGGAAAAATGAAGAAATTTTAAGGAGCCTCAAATGCCATAACTTGTTTGCAAATGTATGACTAGAATGCTTGAAATGGCTGTTATGAAACTCATTATAGTTGACATGCTTAAAATGTTGTGCATAAAAAATTGACTGGGATTTGGTAGAAAATGCAGATCATGCACAGCAGGTATGATAAAAAATTGGGAGACAAAGAAAATAAGAACTAAATATGGCTCTACAAAAGTACCATAAGAATTAAAAACCAAAAGAAAATTGCTAAGCACCAACATGCCCTCAAAGGTAAACAGAATAAGACAAAGTTATGAATTTTAAGTACTACATAGTCCATCCTTACAGGCATAGTAAAGGCAATCATTCTTTTAATATACTCCCGATCAATAAGCCACAGATTTTAGCTAACAATATCTTTCTGATAAATCAAGTGTTTCTGGGATATTTTGTCACTTAATCAGTAATAAGTGCTATGCTTAAAACAACTTTTCCTTATCGGCATGCTGATTTCTTTCGAAGAAAGACTGGTAACCTCATCTGAAATAAGATAAAGACGATTTTTAAAAACTAATAAACATTTTGCCAACACAAAATAAAAATGGAATAACTGAATTTTTTAACTGAAAATTCCAGCAGATCATTAGATGATCATACAATACCTATGAACCATAGTCACCAAGATAAAATGTCATCAAGATAATTTAATTCACTATTGATATATATTTTCCAAAAAAATTTTGCTTTCAAAATTAATCCAAGATCTGATTGTCCTTGAGTAAATTCTTCATTATGTAATTTTACATCAATTTTGATTGAAGAATTCCTGATTTATGATAGCCATTTATTCCTGTGAAATTTAGTGATGCATCAATTTAACAATAGTCCTCTTAAAATGATAAATTTAATGGAAATACACAGAAATGCTTTAAAGCCATTACTATGAAGTGATTTGTATTCATAAATTATATCACATCACTTCAGTTAGTAAATCATCTTTATCACAAAAAATTTCTTTGGTGGAAAAAGTATTCTTTTTAGAATGAGTGAAATCATTTAATGGGATAATACCTTGATTAACCTCTTAGTTGAGAAGAGTTCCCAAGCTAGTAGTAGAGCAGAACAGAAAATGATTCTTTTTAAAATCTTCCTAACAATTTAATTATAGCATTGCATCGCATCTTTATCTTGTAAATATTTGCATACTTCTAAGCAGCCTAAGGAATGACTTAAAATGTCACCCTGTCTAACAAGATGGAAAAGTATATACTCCATAAATGGAATACACAGAGATTTCAAAGGCGTTCTTAAAATACATATCAAACTGTATCGAAAGATTGGGTAGTTCTTGTATTTTTATCTCCAAAACTGTTGTCGTAATTATGTGGTCTACATCATGACTGGTGAACGGCAGCGGAAGACACTTCTCACACAAAATTCTCAATCAACAATCATCTCTCCCCCTACTACTACTACACTGCCTTCAACCATTACTCATTTACCCTTTCCCTCTCCTATGACAATTTGTATGAAATCTGTTTCTCTCTGATTTCTTTGGTTACTTTTTACCATCCTGCTATATATAAATCTTTGAAACATGTGGTATATTCACCTGATGATGACGTTGTAACATTGAAACCTGAATGTGTTTTTGAGCAATATAGTGGAATTTTTACAGTTTGTATTTTATTTATTCCAAAGTTCTAGAGTTTGACAGCTAAAAAGATGTACAGCCAGAAAGATACAAAGGTAATGGTAAATTATAATAAAAGAAAGCTTGATAATTAAGACCTGTCTTCTAGAAAAAAGCATATTCATTTGATTTTGCAAAAGTATAGCTTGTGTTTAAGGGCAGTATTAGGTAATTAAAGTATAAATATTTTGCAATGCATAATTTTGACACTGATTTACACCTATAGACAAATCTTTATGAGTATTACTCCTTTTTACGAAGTTTGATATAGAAATGTTTTAGACAGACCCAGTTAGTAGAAACAACCATCACAAATATATGTCAAATTTCTGAGAAAGCAGTGTCTTTAGAAATAATAGCATTCCAAAAGGGATGAAAACAAACATTGAGCATAATGTGCAAGTACAACAAACCATAATTCCATACTCAAATATTTAATGCCTAAGAAACAAACGGCTGATTAGTCATTCTTTTTAATGCCATCGTATAAATTTAAAAAAATTCATTTAAAATACTGATGTCCAGATCAGAGTAAATTTAATCAGATAAATTTCAAATCATATAAAAATCTGAATATTTTGGTAAGGATGTGCATATAAAAGGAAAAATGGCCTTTGTTTGAGGTTAAAAACAGATGGTAACAAAAAAGTTTAAATAAAACTATAAATTAAAATTTGTATCACCTTTGAACTTCAGGAATGTCCTGGCACATCATCCAAAAACTATACTGATGTCCTTAGCCTCCATTCAGAGGACCATGAATGCTTTCTAGGTGAGGCATGGTAATCTTTACTAAAATATATACAAATAAACAACATTACTTGCTCAATGAAGTAACTAGAAAAACTTAAATGAATTGTATTATATTTTAAACATAAAACCAAGTTAGTTGACTTACAACAAAGTGAATGCAATGACAAACAAAATTTAATGTTTTAAATTTAAAGGATCAACCTTAAGGGAATGCAGAACCTTGGACTAATAAGCTTGTGCATCTGTATCTGTATGTAATGAAAATGGAGTTAATATATTTAACAAAAGCAAGTGGCCATGACCAGTGTTGTGCCATCTACATTATCAAACCAACTAGCCAATTTATTGAAACCTCTAAATAAAACTAAGACTTGCCATGCCAAGAATGGATCCCAGAGCAGTCTACATGAGTTGCAGCACCCTAAGGACAATCCCCTATGTGTATCATTAAACACAACCTATGCAAGTGATACCCTTAGTTTGAACAAAGGTAACAAGTTCAGGTAAGTTAATTTATTCATAAATTCACCTAAAATTGAATTAAATTCAGGCAGTAAAGTAAGATTAATTTTTAAAACAATTATAGAGATTTTTATACTGTGCTGCTGATGATTACGTCTTATGAAACTACATTCAATTAAAATACAGATGAACTAATTAAGCTACTCAAGCTATGTTAATCTACAAGAATAACTCATACCAGTGAATTCATTTTTTTACAACACAAAAAATAGAAGCTAACAAAATTATTAAAAACTAAGAATGAAGAAAAGTACCAAATTACAAATAAATATACAAATAAAACACAACATTTAATTAACAATTCATTTTATTGTTGTCTTTCACACTCTTGGCATTACCAGCAGAAATATCACATTAAGTCCAATTTTAAACCATGACTAAAATACTGCTCTGAATTACTATTCAATCAGCATACAAGTCATTAACCATTCATCTGAATACCATTCACTCTCACATCTCACTCTATAAACCATATGCCTCATGAATGTTAGACTAAATATATTGAAATAACTGCATGAAACTCTTTATATAAATTAAAAAGACAACAATCAATAAATGATGAAATTCAGCAACAACAGATTTATGTGAGTCAAGGTTAACAAGGTGTATAAATAGGATTACACATCATGATGAATGGAATACAATGTATAAGCAGCATCACATATGATTTATGCTCTGATCATGAAAACATGATTCCAGAGCACCAACAATACAAAAGTAACAAAAATACTATAAATATTCTATATGCTGAGATATGAAAGAAATGCATAGATCCATCTTAAAAATCATAATACCATTAAGCGCCTTTTACTTGTTAAAATTTATCCTTCCAAAGTTATTGACTCAAATATCAACAATTAAAATGCTAATACTGATAATTTCAACCAATTCAAATTTTCAAACAAAATAATTGCGCAGCACAAAATGACTAAATCTGAATGATTGAAATATTCATTGCAATCGCCATCAACAACATCCAGCTGCACAAACTTCACCTTCAAGGAAATGTTATGGCCAAATAAAAAACATTAAAAAATAATGCATAATACCAAATCCGAGAGAGAGAAACTGTCTGCTTGTGACAACAAACCTAGATGAATGCTGTCTTAAATAACTTGAAGTGACAGAGAGCATTACAATTACAATAGACAAATTTCTAGAGAGGAAACTTCACTGTTTCTCGGTGAAGCCTGCTTTCCCATTGCTAGGGGCCTGAGCATCTTTCTTTCTGAGCGATTTATGATCCTCTGATAGAATCAGAGCCAGAACTCACTCTAGTAAGCAACTTTCTCCAATCTCCCCATGTACTGAGCGGGGAAAAAGAGTCACAGGGCAATTTCACAAAATGAATCATCTATATATTTATATATATATATATGTAGTCTTATGGGTCAGAATCTCATGTCTTGCGCACAGCCATGGTTCATTCGATACTCCCCATATTTGATACCTGTATTGTGCCAATAGTAAAGTGCTACAACGACGAAGAAGTGCCACCACTGATGAGATGACCCAAGGTAGTCCACTTTTCCTGCAAGCACAAAGTTAGAATTTCAGCATATGATTATTTTGTCAAAACTTGATCTCTACATGGATGAATGACAACGTAAAAAAATGTAACCAGATAATAGACTGCTAAATAAATTTTTTCACAACACTACAAAAATAATTTAAAATTTTTAAAGACAAATCCATCCATGAGAAAACCAGAAAAATTACATTCTTCATTAAAATCCCACATAAAACAAGAATTTTCTGATAGCACATTTCATTTACATAACTCCACAAAATACCATATTTGTCAAAACTTTGTCTCACACCTTGTGATAAATTCCCTTTTACAGAGGTGCCTTTCTTCTCTACACTATCTGTCATTTCATTCCTATGATTTGGGGTAACTTATTTTAAACTGCTAAAAATAATAATTAGTCCTCACTTCTCGTTAAAATTTAGCAAAGTTTGTAACAATCGCGTGCTATCATTGAGGTTATACTCTTCAAACTGCAGTGTACTTGTTGTCTGCCGCTGACGCACCAATTGAAAAGTAACAAATATATTTAAATTGTAACAAGATACGAGCATTGAATTTCCTGCCCAGCCAATTACAAGTTCTGACATAGGTTTGTCAACACTCCCCTTCCACCAGTAGTTACATTATGAACTTCAAGAATATGAATAAATGTATTAATAAATTAAATTTAATGTATTCTGTATGTACATATCAATAAATGCATTTTCATGGGCATAGAATCAGTGGTGGGGTGTTCCATGCGGTGTCTAAAACTTTGTACTCGATATTAACGTGATCACATTTTTTTGGCAAAATTTTTGTAAAAAAAACATTGTCTTCCTTTCGGTTTAATGCAGTATTTTCTGCTCCAAAATCTTTCTTTTTATCAGAAAAAAAGTGTCCAGTTTTGTTGTCAAAATGGTTCTCTGATCTATATACTTAACTTTAGCTAACATTTGCTAATTCAACATTGCCAATTTTTCAGGACACAATCAAAAGTGTTGAATCTGATAATATAAATGCTGTAGAATCTTCAATGATTTTCAATAATTTAATTAAAACCCTGGAAGGTAGAAGAGATGATAAGCTTGTTCCTTCAGGGGTAAAAAATATATAAAATCAGCATAAAGAAGAGGGAATACTTACGAAGAAACATTTTTTTACAGCTTCGTCATTTATTATAAATAAGCTTGGGATGTTAATTTTGATAACATTTATGATACAGAATGTTCACTGCTTAAAAGTGCCATACAGCGAAGAGTTGGAAAAAGCTATCCAATTCGTAATTGAAAAAACTCAAGACAATATACATCAAGACCATTTATTTGGTGAAATTAATAGTTTAAAGAACTATATCGGCACAGATAAGGTGAATAAATAGAACTTGAATGAATGCAGTACAAGTGATGGGTGGAAGGAAAGGTTTTTTTGTTTTTAGTGAGATATTGCATACCTTTAACTGAAACAAAAAATCATGTTGAAATAGTGTTAACCCTTACCGGAAGCAATGCTTCAGCAGAGAGAGTATTCTCATCTATGAATATGATATGGACATCTCAATGGTCCAGACTTAACCCTGAAACCATCAAAGCCAGGCTGATGGTGCTGGTATATTTCCCATTGACTTGCCAGGAGTTCTGTACTAAACTTGGTTCCAGACAAGATATTTTTTTAAATTCACTCATAAGCAAAATATTCATCCTCGATTTACAATATTTATCCAAATCCAAGATGATCCCAAATCCAAGATGATCCCAAATCTAAGACAAGCCCCCTTTCAGAAAAAAATTATGATCTAATTACTGATGATTCCTGCCAAAATCAAAAATTCTACAAAACTAGCAGAAAATTTTATTGGGTCATATAATTTTCTTGAATATCATAGGTCTAATTATTATGTCAGTCATCATTATCCTCTATATTTCCTACATCATTGTCCTCATATTTTTATTACTCCTAACTTTGTCCATAGACTCTCACAAAACATCATCTTCACTTCCACCAATGGCAATGGATAAGCAGCACTTCTTAAATGCATTCACTATTACTTCTGGATTTATCTGTTGCTATGATACATTGATCCATTGGCTGAGCATTGCAACAGTAGGTTTTTTTTCACTCTGAATATAAAGCCTTTATAAAGCTTGTTGGCAGCAATGACAAGAACCTGAAGCTGTGATGTCATTCCTCCAGGTATTATTACAAGGTCAGTATTCATTGCGTTAATTTAATCTTTAACTTCTGGAGTTGTGTCCTCTGAATGCATCTAGCACAAACATTCCTCTTTTTCTTAATAGTGCTCCTGATCATATATTCAAAACAACGTGCATTCTCTTATAAGTTCTTTTGATATCCATGCATTTTTATGACATCTAACTATTATTCCAATAGGCATTTGTTCATTGGGCATTGTTTTTCATTTTAGGATAAAATACGGTGGTAGTCTTGTTCCATCTGCTAAACAGCCAACATTACTGTAACTCAGATTTTTTTGTTATCTGTAATTATTTTCACACATTTTGTACCTTTTTCATTCCCAGTGAAATTAGATGGCATGTAAAAAAATTGGAGTTTCATCAGTATTGCCTATTTGACTCAAAAGGTAATTGTTGGTTTTTCTAATTCCAATTACATATTTTTGATAGGCAAGAAGCTTCTCACTTAAGTCTCCGGGCAATTTTGAGTAAAAAGAAGTTTTTCGGCATAAGGAAAAATAATTGCATTTCATTATTCCCATTCACCAACTATTACTGGTCTTAAATTTCTTATGTTTTGAGTTTGTTTCATGTGAAACTGGCATTCAGCACTTTTTCCAAGTATGCACAAACCCAAATACTTGTTTTTTTCATCATGAAAGCGATCACATGTTGGACCACTATATGACTTCATACCAGATTTAGCACTGTTTCTGTTTTAATAGTTTCCATCTGTTCACATTTGCTTCAGAGACATTGAATTTTCTACTGACTTCACAGTTATTAGTTTTTTCTGTGTACTTTATCACCATCAGCATAAAACTACCACTGCACAGCCGATTTTTTTAGCGTTACCATTCCAGAATAAAGTAGATGGTGTAACGTGTTTAAAGCAATGATCGAATTATTGGTATTATGTATTGGTAACATAATGAAAGTGCGAAATGAAATTTTTGAATAACGTTCCAAAAGAACGTCAGCTAACTCAATCATTTTGTTTACTTACAAGGTGATATTAGGATATACACAATAAATCGAATTATATTAATTTCATAGTATGGCATATGACATTCTTTGAGCTAATAAAATGGAATGACGATAATCCTATGTTTTTTATATACGTTTTAGTAACGCCTGAGGTGGACGGGTTCGCCCAACCTTCAGTTTTACCCTTATTAGAACACTCGAGAGCACGTAAACACGATAGCAAATAACCATAATTAACTACTGACTCGAAGAATCAAGAATAAATCACGTATGAATGCTGAGAGAAAGGTAGGGAACGATAACATTAAATAGTTCTACAAGAAGCATCAACTCCCAGCGTACTCAAAGGCATCAGCTGCCATTGTTTCTAATTGTAAATAGTACCAGTATCTCATCACCAGGCCGGTGTAGGGTGACGTCATGCGTAAGATGACGATTCCGATAACAACATCGAAGAAGAATAGTCCAGTGACAAAGAATTTCTTGGCTTTTAAAATGAATAAATACTGAATTCATTCTTTTCATATCTAATTAATATATGTTTATAGAATTAGTTAATAAATTTTTACTATTATCTATCTTACTTTTCGTAAAAATCGCCAATAAAAATATGACGATACCCGGGCAGTAATTACTGTGCCGAAATTGTGGAAATATGAGGTCAAATGAAAATAGGAAGATTATGTACCCTCGTATAACACGCATCCTAATTTTTAACTCTAATATTTCAAAAAAAAGTGCGCATTATACGCGGGTATTTACGGTATGCTAAAACTTTATTCAATTTGTTTTTATGCCATTTACAGATTACTTCTATCATGTGTACATACGAAGTTATTTAAGTTTAAAAGTGCACAAAGATATTATAAACACCCTGTATATGCACTCTTGTTGACATGTAATCAGTAAATTGAATGGAAAATCACAGAATCATTGTTTTTAAACAGAAGAATATGCACTCATGCAGCTATGAAGTAGCGACTGGATGGGATAGATAGATAGATAAGCATCTTTATTCGGGGATGGGATATTTATGCCACTAAATGCCAGAAAAGGCAGACTGAGCTTGGGTCCCAATAAACTGGCCTCTCAACCTACAAACATAGACGGCACAATAAACCATTGAAAGAAAACACTCATATATGTATATAGGAATGATTTTTACCTGAACTAATATATAAATTATTTTGCTTTCCCCATATTGATTCAAATAAGTAGCTGTTTCTATAAACCAGTGATTCTATAAAACAGAATCCACTGCATTACCTTTCATGCCTTAGCTCCTTATCTTCATTTAAGTGCTTTTACCAATGTAACACTTTCACTGCCAAGCCATTTCCACATAATTATTCCCTATGATTTTTTCGTATTTTGTAAAGGAAGGAAATCTATTTTCTTATTTAATACATGATCTGTTCATATTAATATGGCTTTTTCTGAGAAACATTTTCAATCCTTGAAAAAGAGCGTTGCTAGTCATTTTGTAATTTCTTTAATGTTACAATAATGGAATTTTCTGGTTTGCTTCAATTTATAAGAAAAATTAAAAACATTTGCATGTTGTTAACATTGAACAACCTCCATCCTTGGGTGCTACGCAATATATATTTTTTTAATAAACCTCACATTTTAAAAATGTTATAAGCCCCATAGATGAACATAAAGCAAATCTTTCAAGAACCATCCATAGCAGATATTGGTAGAAAATTTAAATAGATAAGAATTAAAATTATTTCCCTTAATGTAATACACTATTTAAAATGACAACTTACCTGAAAACCATCTTTCTGGTATTTTGGAGATATAAATGAAGAAAGCCAATCCACTAATGGTATACATGCCCAACACTCGAGGAAGCAGCAACTGCAACACATGAATGCAGAAAAATCCATTAGCCGAACGTGAACATGCCTCATACTACAAAATTATCCACCTACATAGAATTTATCTTTAGTTCTGGACAGTAATAAATAAAATGCTAAATTTAACTTATCACTCATTATGGCTTTGAAGAAAATCAGGTGTAGAGGGAATCTCTGCGTTGTGTGTTTAATTGGTTCAAGAAAAATCAGACGTACTACAGATTGCCATTATGGAGATCAAATTTTTCCAATGACTTAATGCTAAAAATTTTTTCCACACAAAAAACAGGAATAATCCTAACCTAACCAAATAGGCAGTAACAAAAAGTGGAAATAAAACACTGCAAGAGAAATTATCTACAGTAATTTACTACCGAAACTACAGGTTAACCCCTCTCCCACAGATTGTGTAGTCAAGTCTACAAGCATTTTGACTATATTATATTGATCAGTATTTGGCCGATCACATCACTTTTTGTTAGATATTCAGACACTGATACTTCTTTTGACCTAATCGCCTAGTTTGACAAGCTGTTATCATGCAATCTTCCATGGACTTAAAATTGGATGATGTGCTGTAATTGTTATACATCACCAACCTTTCCAAGGGCCTATTTTCTTTTATCAAGTGCTTGAAGTGGCACTATGTCAACAATCTTTGTTAGAGGGAACTTCACAAAGTTTATTTTTCACCCATTCTTATACTAAAAGATACTGTAATTTGCACTAAAAAACATTTACTTGACCGGTGACAGCATTATCAGGTAATGAAAGCTTTGTCGAGGGTTGTATATATTCTTTGAACTACTACCTTGAAGCTTGAAGGGCTTGAGTGTTCCATAGATCTTGAGAGCTACAATGGCTGGAGCATTTGTTCCTGGCAGACTCACTCATGTCAGTAGGGCCAATAGGTAGGGAATAACATATTCCACTTGGGAAGGCTTGACTTTGTGGAAAGATTCCATAATGTAAATAAAAACAAACTGTAAATTTGTCTAGTGGAAATTTACAATGTTCATTTTTATTTACATTGGGTAGGGAATAGACTAAGAGTAGTCTATGCAGGGTCTGCATCTCAGTGAGGTGGCTGTAAAAGGCATCTGTATCCAGTGGGTCAGCGTAATTAAGTGATGGTGTTATGTTAAAAACACCACTGAGAAAAGATAAGGGAGGCCAACTCAACTAAAATCCCAAGCAGCATGGCACTGTTAAATTTTAATTTGATTCACAATGTGTATGGTACCATGCTCATTAGGGCTGGCATTATTTCCAGCAGTGATGAAAGGAAGGCCGTCTTGGTCGTCATCCCACAAAATTCTCACACAGCTCATGTCAACATAACAATGAAGAAAAAGAAGACTTTGGAAATCTGGATAGGAAATTGGAAAGTCAGGACAATGCTTAGGAAAAGCTAATTAGAAAGCATAAAGCTAGAAATGAAAAGAAGTAAGCTTAGGTTTGCTCAAAGTTAGATGGATATAGGATGGAAATTTCTGGAGAGATGATTTCAGGGTAATATATAGTGGGGGACATGTAAGCCAGAGGGAGGTAGCATAAGTTTTAAATAAGAAAGCAGAATAAAGAGTGTTAACACCCAGAAGGTAAATATCTGTTTGATGTTAATGGAGGTACAGACAGAACCAGTAAACATTGACAATAAACAAATATAAATGCCCACGTAAAAAGTAGATGGAATGGATGGCTTCCGCTTCTGCTACTATGACTAAAGGAGGCAATCCAATGAAACCGAACAACAGTTGTGGTTGCGTAGGTCAAGGAGGCCTGGGATTCAATGTTAAAAGATGTGGGTATGGCATACATCACTGTAAATTAAGTCCGATATGCCGACCTCTGGTGTAACAGATCTTCAGTTATAATGGATTTCTACACCATTCCCTAAGAGTAAATTTTCCTTGGCTATAATGTTTTTTTGACCAAATAATGTACAGTTCACAACCGCTAAGGTGTGTTTGCAAGATTTAAAAAACCTGTTTGTGCTTTAGATGACTCACTCATCGCAGAAACATGATTAATGGCCTCTTCGTGTGCTCTGCCATGTGAGAGGGTGATGAGACACACAATGTGGTATAAGGATATCCTTGTACTAAAAGGTATGTAAATAATGGACCAATCTTTAATAAAGTCAGTATTTTTTAGCAACCCTTAACTTTATCTTTTTACAGCTACAAAGCCATGAAGCCATGCTTTAACTTTATCTAAGAAACATGAAATTATTTCCTTTTGGGAAAAGCAATAAACATTTAAGTCATAAAAATATTACTCAGTGGTTTGAAATTCCAATCAGTAAGCTTTGAGATTTGCTAAATGACTTCTCAAAAATTAATCAAGCTTATGAAAACAGCAACTGTGGTACTGATGCAAAACAACATAGGAAGACTGAACCTGATGATGTCGACGTAGCTGTGCTGGCCTAGTTTAAGAAATCAAGAATGAATAATCCTGAGGTGGCTGTGAGTGGCCGTCTTGTTGGGAAAGGCAATAACTTTTGCGAAAGAACTGGCTCACGGTGAAGATAGTTCTCCAGCCTGGATTGAGCAATAGAAAACTCAGCATAACAAGAAAATGTGTGGTGAATCGGCTACTGTTTATGAAAGTGACATAGATTAATGGAAGAGTACAGTAAATTTTGGATGTTTTCACAGCATGACATTTACAATGCTGGCAAAACAGGCCTATTTCTTGCAAGCATGCAAACAGGCTGCCTATTGAATACAGGGCTAATCATAAAGCATGAATGACGTCCATCTTATTTGATGAGTGGCTGCAAAAATTTTATAACCGGAAGAGAGCCAAAAATTGCAATGTCGCTGTCATTCTGTAAATGCAGGTGCTTCAAAAGACATCTCAGTTTATTTTCTTCCACCTAACACAATGTCTAAAACTCAGCCCATTGATGCTGGAGTAGGTAAAAATTTGAAACAACATTATCACAATCAACTTGTGCACCAGCTGTCATTCATTAAACCAAAATCAGTACGTGCGAAGAACAAAGCGAATGCCCAGTTATCACTGCATAGGAAGCTCTTGAAAACTTTCAAGATTGTAACTCAATATTGTGACACTTGTGGTTCTGATGAAAAATTAGACAATCTGGTCTCTATTGAGAAGGACCTCCAAACATGATCATCAAGATCGATGAAACAAACCCACATTACTAACTTTTTTTAAAGTAAAAGGTTAAACTAAAGTTACCCCAATAGTACAGAATAATTACAAGCTTATAAATAGGGCACTCAACAGATCTTCCTTTCTGCACAGCTCACAGAGCTTGTAAGGTTTCTATTAAAGGGGATTTATAGGATATTGAAAAAAGAACTGTTATTTCCACAAATTTTTTATTCTAAAAACGATCGGTTTCACCACGATCGTAGCATCATCAGGTGATCGTTTTTAAAATAAAAAATTTGTGGAAATAACAAAGTTCTTTTTTCAATATGAGTAAATTCCACCGAGTTGAGCCTGACCTCATTACGGGATTAATAGGATTTTAATGGCTGCTGGGGGGACTTCGAGAAGGAGGCCATTACTACCACTTCTCTTTGGACCCATTGCTACAAAATATCAACATGCAAATATTGCAGATTTTATAAAAATATATCAATCCAAAAAACCCTGCTCAAACAAGGCGATTCACTGCAACTAGAGAATCACTATGAAAAAGATGCAGATTAGAGTCATCTACGCAATATTTTTTTTGTGCATTATTTCATCGCTGAGTCAGGACGATGTTAACTCGAACCATCAAAAATGTTAACTGGAATATGAATAACAATTTTTCAATGATGTCATTGCAAATCAACATTAATTGAGGTGTCATTAAACTGAGGACATACTGTTTATACAAACCTCGAAGAAACTTTAATTACCTGATGATGCTGTAAAAGGTGAAACCAGTAGAGTAAATCTCTTTTTTGGTGTAAATTACAATAAGTCTTTCATTTTTATTATGGAATCTTTCCAAAAAGTAGAGCCTTCTCAAGTAGACTTTATTCTTATGTACTTGCTAGGTTCAGGGAAATTTTTGCTGCACAAAAAATTTTTTAAAACTCAGAGCAAAGGCAGTCTGATCTTCTCTGGTTGGTAACAACAGTGAACTGATGAAAGCGAGAGACCAGAAAAGGTGGGAAACCAAAAACCAAAACCAAGCCTCACCCAAGTTTGCTCCTAAGTGCAAGAACGTAACAACAGGCTGCCAAGCAAGCATAACACGGTTAATTCGTTCAAGAATGAAATCCATGTAATGGCAGATCAACATACCATGGAGATTGCTCGTATAAACATGAGATACTGAAGCAAGTAACTTCATTAAAACCACCAACTTAAATTGCACTTCACATCAATGTCTAACTTCAATAAAATTAATTACATTCTTTATATGTTCTTGTAGATGCAGTGTTAGGCAACATTTTCATACAAACATGTTAAGAAAAGATAGAAGAGGTGCTATGCCTCAAGTTTCTGCCAGGTTCTTTGAGAGCATTAGTTTTACTAGCAAGACGACACTTTCATTTCCTTACCTCCACAATAGGGTTATCCCAACCTCCCATCATTATGGTCCAGTGTATAGTAGGAAGCACGCCATACGCTGCCCAGCCAACAAAAACCATAAGTTTAACATTTGCACTTATATTGAAGCGAGGCACTTGCAGAGCCATTGCAAATGCAAATATGAGGCAGACTGTAATGAGATAGAACTGCTGCCATTCCTGTTACCAAATAAAAAAAACTTCATTTAAAATAATGCAACTGAAAATGTTTACTAAGAGTATGAGCCTTCAACCTTTTCTATGAAGCAGACCAACATTTGCAGTTGTCAATAATTTGGTAGGTCACAATAGAAGCTGAGAATACTTCAGCAGTCAGATAAAGGTTTCACTTACTCCATTTTTACTTACAACCTGTGTTACTTCTGAAGTCAAGCCCAAAAAATATAAGTAATAACAATATTATATAATAAAATACAAGTTTTTTCAACCATAACTTTCCTTGGTCAAGTGAAAAAATAAATAAAATAATTCTCCAAAAAGCCGTAAGTTTGAAGAAATAGTCCTACACGAAGAAAAAGAAGAAGAGGAATGATCACTTGCCCACCCATTCAAACAAACAAACAATCAAAACTGCAAGATAAGGGTATTTTTAATGCCAGCACCAGGGACATGCACAGCAAAAATGTCATCGACATATCTTAACCATACCCTAGGAAAATAACAAAATCTCGATTTAGAATATAGTTTCAAAATGTGACAAATAGGTTCACAAGGAATGGGGATAGTGGTAGTACCAAAATGTTGTTTATAATAATCGCTATTTAATTAGAAATAATTTTTCTCCATGACAAAGTTAGTGATGCATACATACTCTTCGGCAGTGGATGCTGCTGATTAGCAAATCTTTTTGTTCAGTGATAGTTTCTGGGATAGGAACACTCATGAATAAATTTGATATATCGAAAGACACTAGAATTTCTCTATCATTAAAGCTTACATTTTTGGTACATTAAATGAATTAGAAATTATTTTTGATGGAATGTTCACTGAAAAAGTTTAAATTGGAAAATTGGGAGCTCAGCCATTGTGATAAAGAATAAGTTGGAGAATCTATGGTGGAGACAATTGGAAGGGTAGGGTGAGAAACATGGAATCAGGAGATGTTTTCGTCAAAAAGGTTTGGACAATTTTTGATTGTTATTTTTGTTTGCCATACAAATAAGGTAAGGGTATTTTTATTAATTTTAGTTAAACAGCCACTATTTAACACTTCAATAGCTGTTTAAATATGACCTTTGCCTGTAATTACTAAGAAGTTGCTTTTATCCGTTTTCATATAGAAACACCCATTTGATTTCAATGTTTGTATTGTTTCATATGGTGCGCAACTTCTGAGATTATGGTCACGAGAGAGAAATTTGAGGTTATTTTTTAACTTGGTTTCACATGCTTTTCAGACATGAATTTTAGTGGGTTCATTAAAGAACATAATTGGGGTTTCATTATTAGAAATTAAATAGTTTATAGGAAGATTTTCTGGTGTTAGGCTGAAGTTAATCCCAACATTAAGCAACTTCAACTCATCAGTAGAGAACTACTCCTTGGATAAATTCAGAACATTATTAAAATTATTATCATTGGTTTGAGATCCAAGATTAGATTTAATTAGGATGCGATCTAGTTTGCGAGTTAAGCCTTGGGACTTTTTCTCACATTATGACGCATAACAATATGTAATTTTCTGTCCAAATCAAGCCAATTTTGCTCTTCTGATCCCAATTTCTTATTCTTTGTCTGTTAAGCGCGTTAGTTTTCTGTGTGATTGGAGGTCACTGCCGCAGAGAATTTCTCCATATACCTGTGCGCAGCCTATATGTTCCTGGTGCTAGCATTAAATAGCTCCTTAACCTGCAGGTTTCATTGCTTGTTTGAATGAGTGGGTGGGCTGATCTATTTAAATAATGAACTAAGAAATCTGGTCATATTGTAACCGAGAGAATAACAAAAATACTCAAAACTTTCCTTTATTTTTCAATCAAACTTTTAGAAATCACATGGCAGCACTACTTTTAAATATTAAGCTGCTCACCGTTCACAATGAAGTCAGGGGTTTGACAGCCGAGAATTCATCTTCTCCATTTGATTAATGCGAAGATGAGTGTAGCACATTAATCATTTGCATATTAAAATTACTTAAAATCATTGTAGGAATTCCAGACTTAAACCAATGAATGCCTTAACAAACAACGTTTCATTTTCTTGCAGTTTATTTTTGAATAGGCGTTGAATCGATCCACATATTAGTTTTTAACGCAAAAATCTAATTTACTTTTGTGAAAATCTTTCATCAATAAGGTGATTTGCATTGTTGCCAGTTTTGTGTAACTTCTTATGATTAACTAGGATTATATTTATGCATCGCATCTGTTCACAAATTCATGGAATTTCAATGCTATTTTGAAGTTTAAACAATACCTTGGTTATGAAAAACAATACAAAGGTAACAAACATAAATAAATATTCTATTGCTCATTGATATTGTGTTAATGAGGGTTCCCAAGCCAGATATAGATATTGCTGAATTTTTAAAAAGATTTTGAGTACATTTTCGGCGAAAGCCGAGTAATTTTTTAATTTTTGACTAAAAACAAAATAATAATATTTATAAATTTTAATTGAATGAAACAATATTTGAACATGGATTGAAAAATAATAAAATATATAATTCACATTATAGTATGCTCCAGAGAAGTAAAATAATTTTGGCAAGTAAAAGTTGTCTAGCATAATATCTAACAAATTATTATTCATTTTGTATGTAAGATTTGCATCTACCTATATCATGCTGACAGAGATCACTACATTTTTGAGGGAAGAGTTAAAAGGAGAGAGTGAGGGAGAATAGAAGAGAGAAAAGGAGGAGAAAGCAAGAGGGAGGATAGAAAGAAGAGAGGGAGAGAGAATGGAAGGAAGAGAGAAAGGAGGAAGAATGGGAAATACCATAATTTTAATACTTAATCTGCACATACCCGTCATATTTGATGAATAAAACAGGTTTGATACCTAAAGAATAAAACTACTCCACCGCATCTCTCTTGGGTTGAAGTAAATGCTTATGTGACCCTCTTGTGGGTTAAAGTTGATGCAAGGAAAATATTTTTGAGAAAATGTTCACAATAAGGAAGAAGACAAGTTACAAAAGACAGAGACAAGAATAAACTGCCATTATTATTTTTAACACTAATGTAAAAGAAGAGTGGGAAAAAAAGGCATTTGAGCAACCTCGATTCTCCTTCATCTTACAGTACCGCACTTAATATTTCCTAATAATTTCTTGGTTGACTATGATTTATTGCACAGAGGGATATGCTTCCAGCAGTACCAAACAATTTACAAATATTAGTATCTTTGGCACAAAGTTTCAAGTTTCATTCAAAAAATGTTAAATAATAATAAAAAAAATCATATTCTCATTTAAATGTTGTGCTACTGAAAATTTTGTGTTTAAAAGGTGTAGTCCACAGAGTACTTGTAAAGGATCCCCTTAACTTTAAATCTCTAATAAAACATAAGGCTATTTGCAGTGAAGAAAAATGTATTCTTTGGTACAGGAGGGAAATTTACCGACTTCTGAAACTAGATTAGAAGACAATAGTAGTGTTATGAAACCAGAAGATTAAGCACAATAGATTCCCTGTGGGTTTGGCAGAACAATACTTACAATGCAAACACTGCTTCTGTTTAGTGACCAGGAAAGCTTAATAAGTTATCAATTAAAAAGAGAAAAGAGCGCAAATGAAATATGTATGCCTAAGCACATTCCAGTCTATTACACTACCACTGCAAAAGAAAATTTTAATATATTAAGCATCACTCATTACCAGGGGTGGACATGTCTTTTCAGAACTAGTTATATGTTCCGTATGTACTACAACCCAATCCACCTAAGAACTTGTTATATAGCGTATATCCCACATATCCATCCCTGCATACTACTATGATGGCAATTAAAATATACTGATCTAAAATTGCCGGAGTATTACTGAATGAAATAATTTTCATTAAAAAATGTATTATAAAAATGCAGTGATTCATTACTTACAGGATAGCACCAAAAGGCATAGTATACCCCAGACATATAGATCGCTAGCAGACTGAGCGCAATGCCAAACAGATCGAACGATAGGAAGCATATGTAGTCCTTTTCAGAGCGGCAAGAAAACGTGTGGTATAAGGAGGACAGGATCATACACGCCTGCAAAATGTAACAACATTAATATTTGCAGCTTCTCCCGTAATAAGTAACACAAAAAGTATAACGTTGAAAAGTAAAGCATAAATGAAATATTACACATTTTTATCTAAATTGCATGAGAAGTTCGTTAGCCTTACTTGAAAACAGGCAAGTAATAGTCCGACAATGAGTTTGTCGAGAACGGGAGCATGTATGTTCAGGAGAACTAGGTCATAGAATGAGAGACCGAGGAACAGCATCCAACCAAATATATGACTCCATATATTAATGGTTTCATTTGTCCACCAGAATATGCTGTAAAAGATCAAATTTATTAGAATTTCAAAATCAAATGTGGGTCAAAATGCAACTCTTATCATCTACATACCTTTCTAAGCACATCTTTGTGCTCAGGCATCCTCTATATCCGGTTCTGATATAAGGATTGAACTTTAGGTAACTAGGGGCATCATTATATGTGAGAAGCACAGGACAGGAATTCGTAGATGAATCTTTTTCAATGTGAGATTCACTAGATTCCAGTAGATTCTTGATCTCCTTTTCCCCTCCATCTTCCTTCTGAAATGCAGTTATTGGGATTAAATAACTTTATATACAATATCCTATATTTATTGCATTATGTAATCCACGCGAATAACATACCCTATAGTAGCGAATCCGCAAAGTATTATCCAAACAAAGCATTCTCCCATTATGAACGTATTTCGCGTTTATTTAGTTTGGAAAAAGTTTCGCGAATTTTCCATAAATTCTTCGTTAAAATAAAACCCATAGTATCTTATGCTGCCCATCTAAACAAATATCACTGGCATTTACCGGAGATTAAACACTAGGCTCCCCCAATCTGTCAACGGCCAAGAGCTCAACGTAACGACGCTACAACTATCTTCAACTGTTAATGCATTAAAAAACGTTGGTGCATTGGTCACTCCAACAGCGACTTGTTGCGGCAGTAAGTTGAACTTTCACTTTAGTCATTTGTTCTCATCTGTATCTTCTTGTTCTGTTTTGATTAATATATCCTATATATTTGCCATGATATCCTTATTCTAGATTATTTTATTAAGCTATAGTGACGTCTACGGAATAAACTTTAAAATACAATATGGCGTCACCAGAAGTGAGACAGAGTAAGTAATCGGTTGTCAGTTTTGTACCTAAGCCGTTGCTCCTTAAATCGAGTCATTTCATAATTGCAATTAAAGTTGTTGAATATAGTGATCTAGATTATTTAACTTTCGTAGGGTATAATATTCTCCATCTAAGTGTGATTAACCAGTCAAATGTGTAATTGACTTAGATGTATTTGTCATTCCTTGTATCGTGTATAGGTAAGAAGATGCTTAAACCGAAAGAAATATATTTAAAAGCACCATTATTGCTGTTTTTCAGATAAGCGGAGATCAGAAGATACTAGTGAGTTCGATGCATCAAGAAAGGTAAAAAATGATACAGAACCAGATAGAAAGACTGTGAAATTGTCAGCTCCTTTAGCCCCTGTGGGCACGGTAAAGAAAGGCATCCAGATAAAGTTGAATGCTCAAAATCCATCTCCTCCAAAAGTGACAGCGAAGCCAAAATCAATATCCGTTGCTGCTGCTTTTTGTCAAGATGACGACGATGAACCAGAAGAAATGCCTCCAGAGGCTCGAATGAGAATGAGGAACATCGGTAGGGACACACCAACATCTACTGGCCCAAACTCATTTGGAAAAACTAAAAAAGGTTTTTGTGACACCAAGAAGATGTTCGAAAAGACTTTAAATCGAACTGCAGAACAACAAGGAAATGCCAACAACTGATTTAAATGAAGTAAAAAGTATTAATGTTTCTGCTCTTCGTTACATGGTGGACGCACTTTCATATTGCCTTGAAAATACCCTAAAAGTAACCAGCTGGAATTCTTTTTTCAGTCAGCTATCGTATTTCAAAGTTTAGCACTGTTCCCATGCTTATTGTATCAACACTTGTTATATTGTAACCAAAAATAATTTATTCACGATTGGATGGAATGGTGTCTTTAAAATTGTGTAATCATTAATTCTTTTCATCACCAGGGTAATTAAATGGTTGTCTTGTATTGAAAAATGAAATGGACATTCCATTAAGTGAAAATTAAACTTTCGATATGATGTGGAAGAAAAAGTGTGATGTGACATGTACATGAATGCATATTTGTTTTTTATGTAACATAGTGCATTTTTATACATAAAATAATGACCTATAACACAGCCACTGAAAAGAATATTTTTATTTCAAATGCAAAGTACATATAACTAAAAGTTGGTCAGAATAATTCCTTTAATCATAAATCTGTTTAGTAAACAAGATGTGCAAAGAAGTTGGCTTAGTCTTGATAATAGATACACCTTTTTAAATATAATATCTATTTTATTAACATTTTATTGAAATTAAGAGTAAAGAGTTATTACCAATGAAGCCAAAATCATAAGCATAGCAGTACATTAAATCATTAAAAAGTAACTTTTCCTTTATTAAGTGTAATATACAAGCTTCAATATTTTTATAATCCTTGTATCTCAAGAACCACTGCATAATTACATATGCATCTTCAGGTTGACTTAGAAATTCTTATAAAGTTTGAGAACTGATGTAAGGGAAGTACTAATTTTTTAAAAGGGTGTAAATAACACAGCCATAATTATTTAGCGTTACAGCCACATTGATTTTTTAATGCATAATATCTTAAGTTTTATAGTGGTGCTTATTACTAATCCAAACTTACTGAGGTCAAATCATTCATGACAATTGCTGATTATATGTTGGTAGTATCTCCAAAGACCAAAGTACATCCCTTGATTTACGGAACAAGCTAATACCTATGTATTAATGTTACATTGACAACCAGATATGTGAAATACAATTTACTAATAATGGCAACTCTCTTTTACCAAACATTCTGTTCACTTTAATAAAGAATAATACTGCATATCCAATTCAAATCATAGAAACTCGGACATTTACGGAAGCCCTACGAGATGCAAAGACCGTCTTGTATACCCAGGGATTCTTCTTCTACCCACTTGACTGTCTTTTTACTATTGGCTGCATTTCTTGAGAGAATCATACTGAGGCTTAGAATGATGTTACTGAATTTGCTGTTTATTTAACAAAATGTTTATGAAGGGTCAGAGAGACTAAAGGACCTCTCATGTGCCCATCAGGGGCTTATATTCAGGATGCACACCAACTGAATATAATGAAATATATATATGTAGTATGTATTCTGAAGAACGTCAGTAAGTTTGTAACTGTGAGATGCAGACGTGTGGAAAAAGTCCGCATATTTAATTCCATCCACATGAAAGTACATTCGTTGGAAGATCTCGACCAAAGTCATGTGGTCTGACCATGCACGCCTTCTACCCCTGGGAAGCATTGTGCAGTGGAGAGAGATTTGGGTTTTCAGTCGTAGATTACCGTCTGAAAGTCATGGAGAGGGACAACAGCTCTTAGCAGAGTTTGGTGTATAGTCGGCAGCAAGCAAGCTGTCAAGTGAATATGACATAGTGTTGCTAAGTGTCCGTTTCTTGCATGTTGTGGTTTATATTAGATCTGCATTTTGTATGTTATTTTTTCTGTTACTTTTTTAGATATTTGCCCATCTTTTACAATGGGAAATACTGTTGAAGATTTATTAAGTGTACCATTTTCATCTCAAACCTATGCTGATCATATTAAAATTGTGGGAGAAGGTAAGCCTTGTCCAGTTCTTACAAATCTAAGACATTTTTCCATTTCATAATATGAAACAGTGGAATGGTTAACTGACTGTGAAATGTGATCTAGACTTTTTAGTTGGCCATGTTTATTGTTCTCAAAAAAGAACAGCATATGGAATAAACATGGGTTTTCCAATATTAACCAATTAGCAACAGGACAGCAAAAACATGAAAGGTCTCAATCACATGTTCAATCTTTTCTGAGTCTTAAATTTTTTGGAAAACAAAGAATCGACACTTTGTCAACCAACAAAAAAATTGAAATAAGCCATCATAATGAACAAGTAAATAAAAAATAGAGATATTTTGAAGTCTCATTGACGCAATATGCATTTTTATCTAAACAAGAGCTTCCTTTGTGAGGTCATGTTGAGTCTAAGAATTCAATGAATAGTGGTAATTATACAGAATTTTTAAATGTACTTTGCAGCTATGATCTTCTTTTAGGTAATCATTTAAAGAGGAATTTCTTCCACTGTGCAAAATGATCTTATCAAACCTATATCTAATTTGGTTAAAGATTCAGCAATATTTGTAGTCATTATACTGGATGAAACTTTGGATGTCATGTCAAAATCACAGCTTCGAACAGTTTTGTACATGATGAGAAACCACATGAAAGATTCATTGGGTTTACAGACATTAGTGCCAGTAGAACTTCAAGTGTTCTATATAAGCATGTTATTAATACAATTCAAGAATTAAAAATTGAGGGCAAATTATTTGGACAAATCTATGATGGGACATGTAAACGGTTTGCAGAGCTAAGTTATCAATACTTACCCTTTAGAGCTTTTTACACATTGCTATGCTCATGTTTTAAATTTGCTTTTAAAAGAATGCCTTATGAATATCAAGGAACGTGGGATTTTTCCCAAACCCAAAGTGGAATGACAGCTTATTTTTCCAAATCATCTAAAAGCGTACATGCTATACAGCAGTGGTCAACAACCTACAGCCCGCGAGCCACATGTGCTCCCCGATATTGCTTTACGCGGCCCGTGAAGCTGTGATGAAAAAGTGATCAGGAAAATTTCACAGGCCAATTCTTAATTTCTACAATAAAACGATGGTCTCAAAACCTTTTCTGATGAATTTTTAACACTAGTAAATTATGTAGACTTGATTTTAGATTATATGAGATCACAGAAACTTGAGATAACTTCTGATCCATTCAGCCAACTGAGGCTTTCTTGACTTCCAACACAGCCCTCTAAAGCACTCACAACAGCAAATGTGGCCAGCTGTGCAGAAAAAGTTTGTCAGCCCCAGCTCCACAGGATTTTGTTGCTAAAAAATTACCATCCGTAGCACCTACCAGATGAAATTTTACATCCTGATTAACAAAAACAGTTAAGTCCTGATTTAACGTTCCCGTATTTAGTGAAAACCCGTATTTAATGAATATTTTTTCAGGTTCCGACCTACATTGGTGTAATTTAGCATAACCTCCATTTAATGAAAACCTCAATTTAGGGTAAGAATCACTCCCCCAGAGATTCGTCAAATTGGGATTTTACTGTAATGTGAAGGATTAATTAATTGAATTTTTTAAATATATTATTGAAAATTCTGAAAAAAGGGACAGTAATGGTGTCATTAAAGCAAGTGGATTTCTGGCCTTCTTGCAAAATTTTAAAACAATTTTGTTCCTTGAAATTTTTACAAAACTTTTTGGTTATATTGACGTTTTATACAATGTATTACAAAATCCAGCATATGGCATATTATATCATTGTAAAAAATAAATGATATTAAACAACAGCTTAAGTATGATAAGTCATATAGATTTGATGATATATGGGTTTCTGTTGTCACTGAAAAAAATTAAATTGATGAACCCAGCCCTAAAAGACTTGGAGGAAGTCTATCAGATGATGAAGAGAAAAATGGCTATCTTCAATTATTTTGCAAAATAATCAATAGCATATGAATGGAGATTGATGCAAAATATGTTTCACTATCTAAACTTGAATTTTTTACCATCCTTTGAAACATATGAACAGTATGCTAAAAGTATTCCAGACAGTGTAGCAGATAAATTAAAAGATTTCTATGGATCAGTTTTTGACTATTTACATTTGAAAAATGAACTCAAAGTGCTCTATTTGTCATCTGAATTCTCAAATAAACCTGTATTAGTATTAGTGAATTTCATGAGAGAAAATCAACTGAAGGTTGCATTTAAAGAGGTTTATAAACTGGCTGAACTAATTCTAACTATACTGAGTAGTACCACTGCAGTGGAGTGCTCCTTTTCTGCTGATAACTGAATACAGAGGCACATAAACACAGGAAAGATTATGTGGCCTCAGTTTACTTTCAATCAAAAAGAGTTTACTCTTGGCCTGACCCCATCCACTGTGTGTACCATACAAAACGTGGCTGAGAAGATTTAATCCAGGGCACAGTCCAAGACACCATTATCTGAATTAACATGGTGTCTTAATTATTTGCTGGATAAGATGGAGGAGTTACTGAGTCTGTGTATAAGAATTCAGAATCAGTGTAACATGCTGCTCAGCATGGAGATTATTCAGGAAAAAGGAAGAACTTTGTTTGAAACTTAAAAAAAGAGAGAAGGTGTGCGTGGAGCAAGTGAAAATTTTACTGATAGTACTGGATGGTTTGCGAAATTTAAGAAATGCAACAGGATGCATCATCTAAAGATGACTGATGAGTGAGTGCAGATGTCAAGGCAGCTGAAGCTTATAAAGATTATTTAAAGAAGGTTATTCAGGAAGGTTGATACACCCCTGAGCAAGATGAGACCAGGTTATACTGGAAGAAGATGCCAGCAAGCATGTTCCTATCCTCTGAAGAGAAGTCTGCTTCTGGTTTTAAGGCTTCTATGGACTGGCTAACACTGCTTGTGAGAGGCAATGCAGCTGGCAATTGCAAGCTCTTGTGTATCACTCCAAAACACCAAGGACTTGAAAAGGTTATTCCATATCTGAGTTCCTTGTTATCTGGCATTCCAATAAGAAGGCTTGGGTTATTGTTGATTTAGTTCTTGATTGGCTCAAGAGCCATTTCTGTCAATTTATAGAAAAATATTGCAGGAAGAAGAAATTGGATCACAAGGCATTTTTGCTGTTAGATAATGCACCATGTTGGCCTTTCATCACCTCAGAAATTTTGGAATATGTAAGGGTTGAGTTCCTTTCAAAAAACACTTCATCACTGATACAGCCCATGGATCAAGGTGTTATTACAACCTTTAAGGCATGCTACCTGCATTAAACAATGCACCAGCTCATCTCAAAAACGGATAGGGACAAACAAGCGACACAAGAATTCTGGTGGTCCTACAACATCAAGAATGTCATCGAAAACATATATGAAGCTTGGAATGAAGTGAGATCGATAACTGGTTGCTGGGGAAAACTGTGGAAGGAATGCAAGCACAACTCCACTGGTATTCAGGAGTCCATTCCTGACATCCACAGAAGGATTGTTGACCTTTCTAAGTTTGCTGGATTTGAGGAAATAGAGGAGAAAGATGTTGTGGAATTGTTGGAGTCTCATGGTGAAGACTTAACCAATGAGGAATTAATTCAGCTTGGAGAAAAACACGCTTCATTACAAGAGGATGAAACTACTGATGTTAATAAAAAAAGTCCCCACTCAAGATTTAACCCTGCAGCACTTATCTGAGGCCAATAAGTACATTGAGGCAGCAATAGCCATCTACACCAAGAATGATCCAAACCAAAAACAGAGCAGTCAAGTCTATCATATGATACCTGAGCCAATTACATACTACAATGAGCTGCATCAGGAAAAAAGAGGTAAGTCTCACAGCCAGTCATAACCACTTTTTTATCCAAGATCTCATCTCAAAGGTCTCTAAGCTCAAAAAACTCTCCAAAAACATTCACAAGTGGGGTGACCTCCTTCAAGGAAAAGATAACACCAAAACAAAATTTGTCAGAGGAAGAGGCTGACAATTCTTCCATCCATTCCACCCACTAACATCAATTACAACTTAAGATAAATGACAGGTCCTGCAAGCACTGCCAATCATCATGAATGGTAAGTATTAAATATGTTACTTTGATGATGTATTAAACTTTCTCAACATTTCACATAACTTATCCATTTTTTGTTTATTTATCCGAAGATGTTTAAATCAACTACAGAATTTTTTGTTCATTGATGATGATGCTGACATTTTTTCTTTTATTAAATAGATTACTTTTTTTTAACATACAATAGATGGCAATAGATTGCATGGTTGTTGTTTCCGTTGTCTCATTGATAAAATATTTTCATTGCCTTGACAGACAATTTTTGATAACTAAAAATATAAAATAAATTCAACAATGAAACATATTTTGCTTGGAATGCATCTAGTGTTATAATATGGAAGTCTATGGAAAAATCACGATCGTTCAATGAATTTTCCTTTAATGAACGTTTTTCAGGAACCCATATCATTTGTTGAAAGACAGTTGCCTGTATATTGTGCATGACAAAATTTTAATTGAAAATACATTTTAATTTTTTATTTTTTTATTTTTGATTTGTGATAGTGAAGACGTATTTGGTTTAAATAAAAAATAACATTAATTAATAAAGATTATTTTGGAATTCTCTAGAAATTTTCCCCAAAAAATTCAGTTAGAGTGGAAAAGTCTGGTTCGAACCGATTCAACAACACTTCCAGTTTCCAAGAATTTCTTGTTCTGATTCTGTTACCGGATGTGAGTGGAAATTTCTATTAGCTTGGATGTCTGATTTTATTTCACAAAACCAGCAAACAGTTTTCTTTTGTGGAATCCAGATTTCCAATGGACAAATTTCCTATGAATGACAGAGACAGAGGACCTTTGAAGCACGTACTAGAGCCATTTGCTGCCAAGTTGATGCAGAACTGTTACAGAGTGTATTCTGTATGGCTACTGAGCAATGGAGATGCTGTGATCACTCATGGGCATATATACTTGTATAATCACTATGGTTACTGGTTCTGTCTCAACCTTCATTAACATCAAACAGATATTTACCTCCTGGCTGTTAACACTCTTTGTACTGCTTTCTTATTTAAAACTTATGCTACTCCCTCTGGCTCTCATTTCTCCCGCTATATATTACCCTGAAATCATCTGTCCAAAAATTTCCATCCTCTATCCAGGTAACTTTGCACAAACCTAAGTCATTTATCTTACTCCTTTTCATTTTTAGCTATATATTTTCTAAGTTGATTTTCCTAAGCATCGTCTTGAAATTCCAATTTCCAACCCTCATTTCCAAGGTCTTCTTTTTCTTCATTGTTCCATTGATATGAGATGTTTAAAGATTTCATGGGATGACATATGAGATGGCCTAACTTCCATCACTGCGAGACATGATACCAGCTCTACTAGACATGGTTCCGTAAATGCTGTGAATAAAATTTATATTTATGAACTGTGCCATGATGCTTGTGATAATGGTTGAGGTGGTTTCCTATTGCCTTCCTTAATGGTGTTTTTAATGTGACACTATCACTTAACTAGTCCAACCTACTGGATACAGACACCATTTGCAACTGCCTCTCTGAGGTATGGATGCTGCATGGACTACTCTTAGTCTTGGTTCCTATCTGGCATGGCTTCATCTTACTAAGAGCAGATGCACCAGCCAGTGTAGCTTTCAAGGTCTACCAAACACTCAAGCCCTTCTGCTGCACCATGGTTGAAGTCCGAAGAGGGTTAGCAGTAAAAATGATCCCTATAAGGAAGAAGTCTCTGGAATCGTAAATTTACTTTCAAACACATCATCAAAGATCATCACAAGCAATGTTCCCTCTAATTTTTCATGACTTTTTTGAAAATTTCAGATAATTGTGCACCCTTTTTCTGCAGCACCATTATTTTCCTCGACAGTCAAAAATGGTAAATAAATGCATCTGGGCATATTAAAATTGCAAATTAGGTTGGGGTGGGGATGGTACAGAGTCAGCATATACCGAGATTTTACGACTAGTTTGCAACGTCGCACAGTAGTGTGTGCTTTTTTATTTCACAATAAAATATCTATTATGCTGCAAATATTTGTGCACACAAATTTTGCCCATGTGCGCTGGCCTTGCAGACCATGTGTGCGTGCACACCTGCACAGCTTAGAGGGAACACTGATCACAAGAGTTCTTAATGGAAGTCTAGAGCAGTAGTGTCCAAACTTTTTGTCTCAAGGGCCAAATATCCCGTTACTGCACTCATCACAGACCACACATCACACTTCTGCATTCATTTCTGGCTACACAGTTGTGGAATAATTTGAGGAAACTCTCTCAATGCAAGTTGCAGTAATAAAATGATTCCTACCATTAGCAAAATTAACTAGTTGGCCTTGCTAATATAGGTAGTCAGGTCATTGGTGTACTAAAGAGGAGTGGGTCAAGGATAGATTCTTGGGCTACACCACAGCTAGGAGTTGTGATTTGGAATCCATGCTTATTTATGAAGCCAGCTTCATTATAGTGTTTTAATTCAGCATATTGTTTGCAATGTATGACAAATGAGATATTCCACTTTAGGGCAATACCATTAATGCCTGGTTTTATCAGTTTACATCCAAGTGTAGAATGATCTACAGAGTCAGAGGATTTGAATAAATCATAAAAGTAAAACCAGTGTAGAGGATTTATTATCGTTGGATTGATAGATGAATTGTAATAGACTGAATATAGTGGTGTTGGTTGATTATCCTTTAAGAAATTAATACTGTGATGGTGATATTATTTGAAATTTATTGAGACAGGTGGTAAGTCAAGAAAACATTATCCTCTGAAAATATTTTGAAAAAGATGACATCAAGTCAATGGAGCTGAGTTTTTTTGTGTATTGGAATTATTTTGGCTAATTTTAGTGATAATGGAATTGGCTTGACAGTGAAGAATTAAGGATAAGGAGTTGTGTAATTATATGTGAGCATTTTCCAAGTATGTACATAATTAGGGATATCATCAGGCCCAGAAGAATGATGGTTAGTTAATTTTCAAAAGCATGTGTGAACTTTTTTTTCATATTATAGATATATTATATTATAGAATGATGTTTTAGGAGCAAAAGGATAGAGGATCTGGAGGAGTCTGGAGTTTGAATGGAACTAGTGTCTATTGTATTAACTGGAATTTCAATAAAATGTTAATTAAGTAGATTACAAAGAATTTGAGGATGCCATTTATGTGGAGTTTGATTTTGGATTGCTTTGATCTTAGTCTATTAGTGCAAGAATTAATAATATTCCAGGCAGCATTATTTTTATTTTTGGTGTTTGGCATAATTTTATTGTAGAGTAAACCCTCGATTTAACGAACCCCGATTTAAGGGACTTCGGATTTAATGGACTCATGGACTATGGCCTTCCAGCTGAGAATCCACTCCCTATCGTCGCTTTGTCTGCGATTTCAGACCACTCAACGTCCGTCGATACCGAGGGCAGTCCGTTCGCAAAGAGCATTAGTGCCTGACGTTTGGTTCCTGTCTGATTGTTTCCTATACTTTTCAGTTTTCGCCATAACATTTTCGCCACTTTTGAACTTCCTGCCCGGACCATCGACGAAACTTTTAGAGGAAAGTACTATGTTTGGCGAGGGTGTCGAGCACCGCGCAATGAAATTAAAAGGAGGCAGAGTGAGGCAGATACGAATTAATTTGTTATGCTGCACTCAGGGATACATTGGTTCGATACTCGGTACCACAGGATTTCCCGCAGGAGTACGTACTTGCCACGGCGATGTTTATGTTCCAAATCTTTAAACATATCACCAAGATATTTACCTACTTGAGCTGATTATTTCATCTATGATCCATTTTAAAGATGCAGAGGTGAAAGTTATGAATTTCTTTTGGAAGAGTCGTTTAAATGTAAAAGATAAATATTTTAAAAATAATCTAAGGTTTATTGGCATCATTAGCATAGTGAAGCTGGTATGGGTTGAAAACTGGATTCCCACCCACTATTCTACTTTAGTTTAGTCTAGCAACCAAAGCTCAATTGTTGCATATGTAGAACTGCTAGGCACTTTTTGATCACATTCGGTGAACCAGACCCGGCATCAGCATTCACATCATAGCTTTGCACAATCAAAAATATAGTTATTTTACATAATATAACATCAACACTACCAAAGTATACTTCATATTTATGTCAAAAATATATATTTAGCTAATTTATGATTTTTTGGCTACTTATAATAGCAGTGGTGTTCACATATGGGGCACCAGCATTGCTGGGTTAGATGAGTAGATGAATGACCAAGCAACAGATGAGATGGTAAGTATTAAGGTGAAAATGTTTTGAGATCCGAAAATATTTCACTTTATAGGGTGTTTGCACCTAAACATTGAGGTTGCCATTACACATTGCCATAGATAGCATACACAATGTACACAGCCATAGGGCAGCATGAATGTTTGAGGCACCAATCAAGAGCCATTCTACCTTCACAAAAATAGTTTAACATTTTATTTATTAATTTTGATACTTGTTATCAACATTTTATCAAAATGTATTATAGTGCGCTTAATTTTGTTTTCAATAAAGTGCACATGACAAGTTTTTCAATACTGGATGGTTACCGCTTATGTTTGTGTTGCTACTAGCTGCATAGAGCAGCGGATTCCAGACATTACAAAGTCGCACTCCCCCCCCCCCACCT
Organism: Tanypteryx hageni; assembly: GCA_028673005.1. NCBI lineage: Eukaryota > Metazoa > Arthropoda > Insecta > Odonata > Petaluridae > Tanypteryx > Tanypteryx hageni. The sequence continues at coordinate 77,533,370 of CM054118.1, read as the reverse complement.
AAGAAAACTATCTTCGTGCCCCCGCTATACCATGTTCAATTACAGTTCATAAACAATACCTACTGGACATACCATTACCATTAATAAAGCCACCTTAAGGAAAAATATGGATGCAAACTATACGTCCTAGCCAATTGAGGGCTAGAATTTGCCTGCTGCATATTGTAGGTCTCAAGATTAGGATGGTTAAACAAACAGTAAATATATGAGAAATCCCCCCCCCCCCCGACCTACCCATCGGGCCCCACAGTTTGGAAACCTCTGGCATAGAGCGCCATAAATCCTAAGGATGGCTGACCTTACCATTACATGCGATAATTTGAGCACAATGGTATGAGATACCAGCATCAATAACAGTAGTCTCATATTGGTATTTTGGTAAGATTGTTATACAATATTGTTATAAAATACGATTACACATTTCGCTAGTTTTTGTGTTCAATGATTTTTCATTTTTGCTTTGAACGGCAGTATAACACTGTGCACGTGCAAGGCCAATGACAAAAGATCGGAATCAACTGTGAGTTGCCAGTATGCAATCAATTATGTGGCAATAAAGAACACAGTGAAGAAAGTAAAGATACTGTGCATCTAAATTTGTTATATTTTTTGTGTTATGTCAGGACTTAATTCTAAACAAATGCCCCCAATATTTGCAAGAGTACCTACATAATTAAAAATGGAATTTATTACTTTGCCAACCAACGAACGTGTGCCTGTGTGTATGTTGTGTGAAAAGACATTACAAATGATGTGATAAAGCCTTCTAAGATGAAATATCACCTCAAAAGGATACACCCAGATAAAATAAACAAAGATTTGGAGTTTATTTTAATTTTTAAAGAAAAATTCGTGAAGCACTTAAATTTAATGTCTTTCTTCAACTCACCATCTTCTGTTGACATCGAAGGAGGCCTGCTAGTTTCTTACAATATCTCCCTCATGATTACAAGGAAAGGGATGCCTCATATAATTGGCAAGGATCTTATTTTATCAGCCATTCAGGAAATTATACAAACAGTTAGGATGCAAGATCAATTTTGAAGAGTATTTCACTTAGTAACTATCAGTGCAATGGCATATAGACGAAATGGCTGAGGATGTTCTAAAAACTGTAACTTCAGAACTTCGGAAATGCAAGTTTGCTATCCAGTTAGACGAGTCAACATTTGGTAGTTTCATGTTCTTATAGCTTATGTAAGGTAATACAGTCCCAGCAAAAAATGCATCATTGATGAGTTACTGTTTGTAAATTTTTTAAAATTGATTCAAAAGGTTAAATGATTTTTCTTTGCTTTGAGGGTTATTTCAAAAAATGTGATATTCCACTCAAAAATATTACAGCAGTTGCTTCTGATGGTGCGCCAGCGATGAATGGAAGGTATCGTGGAATTTCAGCTTTTTTTAGAGAAAAAGTTACGCACTGTTCATTGTGTCCTACACAGACAACATCTGGTTGTGAAACACCTCAGTGGAGAAATTTAAGACATTTTAGAAATTTGTATAAAGTAGATTAACAAAACAAGCAGTTATGGAAAGAACTAATCCACCTACTTTCCTTTCTATACAATTTTAATATATCACATGTAGGGGTGTACACAAATTTCCCGTACTACAGAAGTGCTTTTCGTCAAATTCGCGTAGTATAATCGTATAGTAATGTATTTGCTTTGAAATCAGAAAATTATTTTTCCTCATATTGTGGTAGCCCTGCTTTTTTGATCCGTTCTAAAAATATTCATTTCGTTTCGCCCTACAAACGAAATTTATTTTAAATCTGTTCAGCCAATACGTTCCAAATTCGTAGTTACAGAAAAATTCCAACACTAATCTTGATATTGTGGTAACCCTGTTTAGTCGACCCGGTTGAAATATGACATTTTGGTTAGTTATTTATATGAAGATTAAATATACTATATTTGGTTAAAATCCATTGGGTCAGTTCTCTAGAAATGTGTAAAAAATATTTAACTTTTTATTGCGGTAGTCCTGCTCTTTAGCTCCGCCTTTAACATCTTGATTTCATTATGGTATATTGTACAAATCTTATATACAAAATCTAATTGAAATCCGTTCAGCCAATTCTTTCAAAATCCTTAATTACTGAAAGTTTAATTTGTAATTGTGGCACCCCTGTTTAGTCGATCCGGTCCAAATATGTCACTTTGTTCATTAATTTATGTGAAGATTCTATGTACCAAATTTAGTTGAAATCGGTTTATTCGTGAAGAAGATGTTTGGGGGGGGACACGGACACCGAGGCGATCTCATAAGACTACTCTCCCTTGTTTGGAAAGTAGGCTATTTAAAAGCAAGCTCACTTAATTTTCGCCTTTTGCAGGATTATGTGAAAACATTGATGAAATTTTTACTCAGTTGATTATGCATACAGAAGTAAGGTGGTTGTAAAGGAGAGATTGCATACAGAGATTTGTCGATCTTTTGATTAAGCTGTGGAGTTCTTGAACGATGTTGAACCATCACTAAATAATGCGTTGTTTCGATACAAAATTCATATATATTATTTAGGTCATTTATACACTAAATTAAATGAGAAGACTACTAGAAAAATATGACACAATAATTCAAGCTCAAACAATTATATTGGGTTTCGAAGCAAAGATCGGCTTATACAAGCTTGCTTTTGGTCGCAGAAACTTTCAACATTTCACAAACTTGTCGAAACTAGAATGAGAAGCCGAGAAAATTATTTCAGGCAATGACTTGCTGATTTATACATCCCATCTCGAAAAACCGAAGGAAGATTTGAACGTTTGCTTTGAAGATCTCAAAAATATGGATATTGCTGATTGGATTGTTTCTCCTTTTTAGAGCCTAACCGACAGGAAGAACTCATAGAAACGAAAATGGATCTCGAGGGAAAATCATTTTTCAATAATATGAGCTTTAGTGATTATTGGAGAAATGAAAAAACTAACATAAAATATCCTAATCTCCATGCGGTTGTTCTGCCATTACTCCTGGCATTTCCAAGCGCATGCATGGTTGAAGCTGGATTTAGTCATGTTAATGACCTTCTAAGAAAAACAATGTCGATGAACGCGGTCACCTGGGATCAAAACTCACCAACCTAGAGCCAGTGGCGGATTTACGCCTCCTGGGGCCCCCGGCGCTAAACATTTTGGGGCCCCTGGCGTTAAATATTTTGTGGCCCCTGGCGTTAAACATTTGGGGACTCCTGGCGCTAAGTAGTCGGTGGCCTTGCAGTCTAAATATATAGTGAAACCGCTCCTAATGGCTATCCTCCTTTCTGACACCTCTCAACTATCGTTTTTTTTTTAATCATAGAGAGGTTTCGTTGATTTTTAAATTGGGACTTTTAATACTTCTGAGATTATATACACGAAAATTTTTTCGGGGCCCATTACTTCACAGTGTCCCTTAATTCACGGGGTCCCTTACTTCACGGGGCCCCTTACTTCACGGGGCCCCTGGCGCGCGCCAAGTGCGATCCCCCTTAAATCCGCCACTGTCTAGAGCCCAATATTCATACACTGATGAAAGCAAGCCAAGCCCACCCGTCTCATTAAATCTATACCAGAATATATCAGATATTCCATTACATAAAAGCTTTTCTAATAAAGAATCCCAAATTAAAGTATTTTAGTTTAATGTTTTCATATGAGTAGTGATAAAATTTTCTTCCAAATTATTACTATTACTAAGTTATTATAAAACAAAACATGTAAAGACAAACAACTGTAAACTTAATTGTGGTTAAAATACATTTTCATTATAAATTCGTATTTGTGCTATTTACTTATTTACCCTCGAATATTGTTTTTTCTAGACATGAGTGTATATATGACCCAAGGGGATCGACGAAAAAAGTTTAGGCTTGTAGGATCTCAATGAGCTAAAAAGTTTGAGAAACCCTGCAATAGACCCTAACCAAGGCGCGTCCGGTATGAAATCATCGTTTACAGAGGCCCCGCGATCTTTCTCAAATATTCGTTATACTTATAAAGTACACGCATTAAAAAATCAGAAAAAACTAACCACTGTCTTAGTGAGAGAGATTACTTTATCTATAAAAATGTACTACTAAAAATCTTTGATGCATAGAGGTGCTTTGCCGTCAGACATAAACTAGTTTTCCGCGGAATTTCGGAAGAACTGTCCTGGAAAATGGTGGTGATGGTATGCCGCCAATGTTTTTCTTTCTCGTATTCGAAAGAAAGTATTGTAATCGCGAAAAAATTCGACTTCGGAAATGCACGTTTTAGATGTCCCGGAGTCCAAATAAGTGGTTTTCACCATGCAGTCTATGTCCAATTCTAAGGCCTAAACGGTTGGACGAAATGGTGGTGGTGAATCACAGAAGATCGCATACCGTGGCAAAGATGGTTTACCTATACATACTCTATAGCAGGTAGGGTTCCCCAAACTACGGCCCGTGGACCTTACCCGTCCCGTGCATCGATTTCATCTAGTCCCCTGACGTCATTAATTTCTTTGAGACATGCTCATTGTACAGCTGCCAATAGGAGGTGTCATTAGATAGCAAGAAGCCTAATGAATTAAAAGGACATCTTGAAACGCAGCGTACTGAATGTTGGCAAAACATCGGATTTCTTCGATGGGAAATTGGAAAGTTTTCTTACGCAAATAAAAGTGTTGACTAACACAACAACCGTTGCATCAAAAGCATTGCCTTCGCCTAACAAAGTTTCTTATAGAATTGTTAGAAGTAAAAGGCCTCATTCGATCGGAGAAACTTTGCTATAGCCTGCTGCTATTGACATGGAAGAAACAATGCTAAACGAATCAAATTCAAAGAAGTTAGTATTCCGGTTGCAGATAACACGGTAGGAAGAAAAATTTCGGAGATATCTGAAGATCTATGTGAGCAATTGATTGAAAAACTCTTAAAAACTAGCTACGCGTTGCAATTAGATGTGGCAACTGGCGCTCATTAGATAGTTTGACGGATTTCTGATTGAAAATGACTATGTAGAAGATAAGGGGCAGACAACACGAAATGGCCGAAATACAGGAAGCCATCAATTATTCAACAGGTTTCTCTCCTGGAAACCCCACTCATTTACGCATTGTTTGCTGATATCACGGTTGCTCGGTTACAGTTATTTGGAATTTCAGGATTGTTTATAGTCATTATGAAAATTCGATGCAGGTATCGTGCTATTTCAATCCCTTCGAATTCTATCACTTCACCTCTAACACCTTCTCATCCACAGGATTTCTTATTTTGAATTCTAGCAATTCTTATATAAATATCATTAATACTTACATAGAATGGAGAGACATTTCCCTTGTATTTATTTACTACTTGTTTACGTAGAAAGTCTGATCAGCGTGAGTGTATGTAGTTGAAAAGTATTTACTTCGTTCTTCGGTTATCTCTTCATTTTCAGCCAGAGTGGCTCCATCAATTCTATTTAAACATTGTATTTATTCAGGTTCTCCCTCACGCTTTCTGATGTAGGTACTTGTACAGTTAAACCTGAGAGGCGGGACGCATAGGGCATATTTTTCCGTCTTTCGCAGATTTTCCTCTTTAGGTTAAAATAATTTACACAACTTTTTCTTTTTGGCAGCTTTTAATTAAAAAATAGGTTTTGTGAGTCTATATGGAAATAAAAGCTTTCACATCACAACAACAATCGATATAGGCAATAAATGAGAGAATAAACTTGAAATAGCATGCATGCACAATCCTGAATTTATTGGAAGTTAATAATATTCCGCTAAAAATGCTACACACTTTCAGAAGCAGAAAAATTTAATGTCACACAGTTGCAAAAAAACTTAAAACACATTAAAATCCAGAAACAAAATATGTATTAGACAAACGTCAAATTTTAAAGAAATCTTATTTTTTAAACTATCTAATTTCAATTGTGTTGTTTTTACTAAGATTTCCTCAAGCTAATAAAATAAAACCTTAATTCATTTTAGCATAATATTTTAAAACTTTAAAATTATGTAACACTTCTTATATTGTTAGTATTACCAGTTCTTCACAATCTTCCTCACTTTTTTAATCGTCTAAATTGGGAATAATTCCATTGATTTGTTATTCTACCACAGTTTTAAAGTCAATTTCATCGATCTGTGAAAAGGATTTCATCAATATTTACGAAATTTTTTATACTTAAATTGCTATCCTCAACTTCATACATCTCATCAATCAAATTTTGAATTTCACAATAATCATTGTCGCTATACCTTATTTCACCTCTAGAATGCAGACTGCTTTCTTATATCGCTTGGTTTTTACCAGTGACCTACGGCTCGCGAAGTTTTTGTGAAGCCCGCAAAGCTACGATGAAAAAGCAATCCGAAAAATTTAACGCATATATTCATACATTTTATAAATCTTTATAATAATTTTAATATTGAAATGTTAACCATAAGATCCTTATTTGGACTTGATTTTCACTTACCGTATTTATCCGAATATAAGACGGCCTCCCGAAAATTTCAAATCACACAAGAGACCCCAGGTTGAAAAATCCGATCTCTACCGGATTCGAACCTGGGACCACTGCGTGGAAGGCCAACGCTCCGCCGCCACCTCCCCAATTCCAAAATTGGTAGTTGTAGAAGGAAAAAGTAGTTATCTGAATATAAGACGACGACCAGTTCGCAGAATTTTAGTTACGTACAGAAGGGCGCCTGATCGTGTATTTAAGACTTCAATGAGCCACTGGGTCATTAATTCAGTGTCCATCGAGCACTTTTCATTACACTTGAATATTATACCACTAGGGAGTTACTGATAGAGCAGATTGTGTCTACTGACGCGTTTTTGATCATACAAATATAAGACGGCCCATCATTTTTAAGATACAAAAATAGGAAAAATACCTCGTCTTATATTCGGATAAATACGGTATATGGCACCTTAAGTAAATTTTGACTTAATCTCAGATCCCCGTAAAATTGGAAACTTCCAATGGGAGCTGCCGAAGGATTCGCAACCACCGATTTGACTCTCCAGTAGAAAAGGTTGGTCACACGTTTTTCTTATAGCTCTCTACTCTCCCTCAGTTGCCAAATCTGTCGTTACTATGGTGACGTTGTTTAAGTGAAATTATGACGCGCAATCGCAATAAATTTCACCTCGAATCTGATTATTTATGCATATTTAAAATGTCTAAAAATTCGAGAAAATTATCAAAAGTTAGAGAAAATATCATTTCGGCACAGCACTATGTTTTTAACATTTTAGAAACATGCGACGACACACTGCTACAATAGTGACAATTTTTTTGTTTTGCTATTTAAAAGTTAGTGAATAATGGTTACATTAATGACAAACATATTGTATAATATTAATGTAACGCCGTTAAAAAATTTACTAAAATTATTTATTCCGCAAATTTTTTTCTTGTTTCACGAAAAATACGGTCTGCGAGAAACTTTTTCCCTCGGCGATTAAGAGGGATACATTAAGCAAGCAAAATTTGCGGAAATGTTTAACTTTATTTTTGAAAAAGGCTTCATTCGAATATCATTTTTAGTTCTCATGTTACGGATGCATAAACAAAAGCGTGGTGCGCGCTCGCTGAGAAACTGACCAGCGGTTGAGACACTCCGGCAGATCCGAGATGATATTACGTTCACGATTTGGCTCCCAAACTCATTGAAAGAGAAAAGGCTGCCTAAAATCAATCAACGCAATTACAACTTATAGTTCCGGTGAAAAAAATCGAGAAAATCCCAAGCGTAACATCGCATATTTTGTTTGCATCGGTCGACACGTCGATTCTATCGGCAAATTACGAAAAAAACATATTTTTCTCTCCTAAGCTCTTACATGATCTGAGGTATAAATTAAAAAATATATTCGAATAGAAAAAAAATTCCGAGGGACCATATTATTACGAGTTATAGTTACGAAGATAAAAATTCAAGAACCGCCCAATCTTTCCATACCATTTTATACACATTTCCCATGAAATTTCCCTTTGAAATCTCTGTGTATTACTTTAAATGCAAATATTCGTAGCGATCGACATACACAAGATTTGCTATAATTACGTAAATTTCCTATTCTTTAAAATTTATCGTAAACCTTACGTTTTACGGGAAAATATTTTACTTAAAATTTTTATTTGATTATTTCCTTCGACTTTTGATATTTTTCGCTCAGGTGAGTATTTAACGAGATACTTGAAAGGTGCGTTATAATATGCATGTAGGTCTTCATGTAAAGTAGTCGTTATTATTGTCCGATTTTAACCAGAACTGGAATTGGTCGACAGATTTTAGTAAAATTCCCCAATACCAAATTTCATCAAAATGCGTCCAGCGGTTCTCGTATTGAAACATGCGAACTGACGGAGAAGACTTCCCTTATATCCCGCTCACTTTGTGCAAAGAACCCATAAAAATCCGACCACCAGATTTGAACCCAGGACCGTTGCGTGGAAAGCTCTAGCAGAGAAATTGAGCAGATTTTTGGAATACGGATATGAAGTAGACTGAGAGAAAAACAAATGAGGAAGTTTGAAATAGAATGGGAGAAGAAATGAACTTAATTAGAGTAAATGAAATTAATTAGAGTAAAAATGGAAAGACAAAAGAAGGTCAACTTACGGAAGGAAGCGGTCAACTGAAAGAAGACACAGAAAGGAAATTGGAAGGAAAGAGGCAAGTGGAATATCAGATGCATTGAAAGAAGGTGTTGGATATGAGAAAATGAAGAAAAAGGCCTTGGATGGTACGAAATGGGTTTGGTGAGCCAAAAACCAAACGAAAAGAAGAATGGCTATGATGATGTATGCATAACTCGAGGACTCGGGGAGGAACAAGTCTCAATTTTATGGCAATGAAATAAATAATTCGCTATCTTTTATCAAACTTCTCGGATGTAATGAAATTATATTTTTAAGAAGAACTCGTTTGGATAGTTATCCAAAATTCTTGTTTGCTTCGCAAGATGCTTTATTTTTGTAGGGTTTTTCATAAAAATCAATACTTTAATGCTTCATTGGTGCTACATTTCCAGGCCGTGCTACTCCTGGCGAAACGTTTCGCCTATAAAAAAAACATTAAGTCATGGAACCACGCTGCGATAGCCTTCCATCCATGCTTCATTTTTCCTTGTTTTTGTTATTCTTCTTAAAGTAAAACAAATGAAAGTATTTCTTTCTCTTTCTGGAATAAATAATATAACGTTTTTCGTTTCCTAACTCTGTTTCTGGATCATTTTCATTAGACAGCAATTCCCTTTCGTCAGGAATTTCTCTTTCGACGCCAAATTCCAAACAGCTGAACTCGGTGATATTAGCGAGGATGTTTACAAAAGTAACACTTGGACCTTTCATTTTAGTATTACAATAAATATTTAAGATATTTCATAATGACGAGAATCAAATTTAAATTGGTAAAATTATTTTTTTAGATGTTATTTACTCATGAAAAGTAAGAATTACTGAAAGTTATATATTACTGTTGAGGTATGGAGACAAACATTGTTCTCAGAGAAAATCTCGCACTTTGTTATATTAAGGTAATTACATAATGATGTGAATGCAATAATACGAATGTTACATAAATGAAAACCGGTTAATTTTATTGTGCAAACAGCTTGTGAATATCACGGTAACATGGGTTCCTAACCTTAACAATGTGGCGGGAACCAAGTTATTATTCAGAATATCGAGCGCGCAAAAAAACAGAAACAACCGTAAATAAAATCAAACCAACGTAAAATATATCCCTAATATTCTTTAAGAGGCTTAGAAAGAATATAATTAAAGAAGTAAATTTTATGTCACATGCATACGCGATTTTAAGCATCCTAGAACTGTACGGGAGAATTAACAAAGGATGCTCGCGAGCACCAGGTAGAGAACCTCTGAATTAGAGAGAAACACAAAAAGTTTTAATTTACATTTTGGAGGGGCGGAACGTTTAGCAGCAAGATTCCTCATCTTCCGAGAAATATGATCACGGATCACTCAAACCAAGTTCCTCTGATAACGACCGATTTACAAAACGAATATTCCTGGGCCAATGCAACACTTCAAAAACTGTATCGCATACCCTGGCGAAATGACGCAAATTAGCATTTTTAACATTCGACAAGCTGTTCCCGCCTTCCATTCCACAATCACCAAATGTTTTAAGTCCTATTTTTCACACAAGATCCGATATAGGTGATCATAAAGAACATGCATTTTCCTCCAACGTGAAATTTAAAAAAAAATCTTGGTTAAAGTTAGATAGACGGGAACCTTGCGGCAATCCCTCATTAGTGTGCGAGGTCCCTCAAGTCCTCGGCTATGCGAACCCTTCCTCGACTCCCTAGCTCACCCTTCCCAGCGGTGTATCTTCTGTCCGCGGGGATGATTAAGCATGAATTAATCAAAACTTTTTAATGCATTTCTGATGATAATACATCTCTGTTTAACACTGTGCGTAGTATACCGACTACACACGTTTCTTAAACGGTAGATCTTATTCCGAGCAAATTAAAAATAAAAACGAAATTTTATTCCCGAGAAATTTCGGAAGTTATAAAATTCTCGTTCTTTGTACGGCAGGAGGAGGATGGCAAAGCATGCGATCCTTCGACGAAACTCCGCGCATCTAACTACCCCCCACCCCTCCCCCCTTCGCGCGTTTGCGCGCGTGTACGCACTTTTTGGCAAGATCCCACGTTGTTGTTGTCGCAGTGGCCGCTTCCGCAGGTGAGCATCACCTCCCCGTCGACCATCTCGTCTTCGGTCGCTGCCTCCGAGAACTGGATATCGGGAGACATGGCCGCAAGCGCTAGATTGCGAAGTCGTACCGCGCGAAAGTCACCGAAACAGGAACAATTGGGAAATATCTAAGGGTCCTTTCTCCGGAGATGCGAGAAATTTGTTCGAGTTTCGCACGAGGCGACGAAGAGGTTGCGAAGCCGATGGATGTGTGCGTTTGGGGAGGGAATGGAAAGTGGCGTTCGAGAGGGGAGAAGAAGGACAGCACCGCGGGCGATGAGAAGTCGATCACCCAAAGGATGCGGGTGGTGCTGGAGAGAGAGAGTTACACGGTCCGCGTCTTCTCCGGGTGGCGATGGTTTCCACGTAAACACCTTGAACATTCGACGAACGATATTCTCACGCTCTCTTCTCTTCGCCTTCCTCCGATTTTCGGTCGCAGTGGAGTTGTCGAAATGCGATATTACGTCGCTTCGCCCGAGAGGCCGCAAAGGAGCCCTCTCAACGGACGGCGATCACCCGAAACGACACAGTCGCGACCTCTTGCACACCCGCGAAGGATCTCTTCTCACTCGCGTCCCTCGATCGGCAGTCGAACTCCGCGAGCCGCTTCCCGATGACCCGAGGCGCGTTCCACTGCCGGATGGCTGTCTCTCGCTGTCTCGCAGCTGCCGCGGCGAGAGTCGAGAGCAGAGTAAGCGCCTTAACTTTCCCTTCCGCCCTGCGCAACGGCCTTTCCCCTCCGACCGTCGCTGCTTGACCGCCTTACTCCTCCCCCCCCCCCTCCTCTCTCCTCCCCCTTCCACATTCCTCCCCTTCTCATTCTTAGATCTCTCGTCTGCCGTAGAAGACGACTAGAGAGACCGTATCGTGAATGGAGATATTGCGGCTTTTATCGGCAATCGTGGTTTGGTGTCGGTATCTCTTCCCGATAAATTGCTTTTAACAACCGAAAAGAATTTCGCTGCCCGCATCTCTATCTAACTAAGCGAAACTAGGAACATGAGGTGTACTTTTTCATTTTTGGAGTATAACAGTTTCAATAGATAGATAACGCCTTTACTCCAGACACCAAATGTTTTATTTAAATAATACCTATTTGGAGACTAATGATTTGCCTTTGGATAAAATTTATTCAAAAAATGAAAAGGTAACTGACATTGAGTTGGCAACGCAAGGAAAGGTATAACAAGATGTAGAGCAAGGATTACCTAATTGGTGCTCGCTAGCACAGCTTTGCTTTCCGACAATGCTCTTCTATGGGAATTTAAATCGCGAGAAAAGGGATTAAATTTAATTTTTGGAGTTGTCTTTCTAAATGAATTAATTACTATATTTTTTACGATCATTCCTAATTATCTAAAGATATGGTGGCGATCATTTAACATTCCATAAAATAACTCGGTGCTTGTCATAATGAATACATAGGGAATTCTCTGTTAAGAGGAATAAGAAAGGACTTTCCATCAAAAATAGAACACACTCGTGGTAGGTGCTCACTTGCGTGGAATCGGGAAGAATATAACAAGTACAGTATGTGAAATCATAAACGGATCGTTGTATTTATTACTCTCAAGGCCATAAAATGTACTCACGGCCTCTTAATCAATAAGAGTGATAAAGACGAACATAAACTTTCATGGACGCTGCCGTATATAAAATGACGACCTCTCTTTTGGACACTAATTGATCCTCTCCCAAGATCTGCCGGTATTTAGCCCTGTCCTTCACATTTTATTCTCCCGTTAGAACAATTGTCCATCAATAAAGTATTAAATTTAAATTAAGACCCTTCTAATTCTCCATTCTTTCCTCTCTTCCTTCCTACCATTCTCCCTCGCTCTCCCATCGAAAATGTAACTCTCTCTCATCGTGATATACATAAAATCTTACATACATAATGACATTTTTTAAAGCAAACGACGAACGGAAAATACACGCAGTGTAAGTATAGATACGTATTAGTTTATGCGTTAGAAATTAGATAAATTACGAACATACGAAACAAGCATACATAACGCTGAACTATTCCCCATGTAAAAGTATTGAGCTCTCAAATGCGGCGACAATGGGAGTTATGGAAGCTTATGTGTCTCATTGTTAAAAACCTGAAACTATTTTTTTCTGATTCTACGCACAATTTTATACCAATTCGACCTCGATTCGAATTATACCTTTTAAAAAAACACTTGGTTTATTCAAGCATAGAACACTCCAAATGTTTATTTCGTACTGTGCTTCTAAGTAATTTTAAAATGCAAATGGTTAATGTGCTACACTCATCTCCGTCTTAATCAAATGGAGAAAATAATCGTTCCTGGAATCGAACCCATGATCTTGCGATACACAATGGCGTGTTTAAAAAGGTGCAAGGTCCCAGTATAGTACGAAAAATTCGTCGAAATCGTATTTGCGGTTCTCGAGATATTCGGCGTGACTCACAAATCTTTTTATGTTTTCACTTGACCCGTCCGTCCGCGCGCAAAATTTTGAATCATTGAAAAGAGACGGGAGGGTAAGATTTTCGGGAGTGTTATGTCCGGTAACAGAGATAAACCATAATGATTCTGTTGCAAATCCGTCAGGTAGTTTGCCATCTAACAGGATTTTTAAAAGCTCTTTCTTAACTATCTATAAAGGTCCGTTACTATGGTAAAGTTTGGTTTTGTTTGCGTTGCTACAATAATGAAGCGTAAATATTTTTTTTAATGTCCACTTTTCTTTAGGAAAGGGATAAAAGCATATTACAACTGCTTAACTGCGGTGAAGTATGGTTTAAATAACTTTTTATTTCTTTTGGATCTTACGTTTTGTTTTAAATGCTATTTGTAATGTAAGTGCAGCGTTAAATTATAAAAAAAGCTCTTTTGAAAGCTGCTCTGCCTCTTTTTACTTGTTATTATATTGAAATTACATCACAACTAGACCCGATCTCTCCAGAAATAACGGATATCGCATATTATCAACCTGTGCTCCGAGTTTATGATTAAATAAGATAAGATAAAATCTATAAAAGATCGCGATGAAGCTTGGACTGCGCCCTTCCTTCCATAGGAAACGGATGATCGAGTTCAACAAGGGATACTACCAGTGGCGGATCCAAGGGAGGGGCGATGGGGGCGATCGCCCTCCCCTTGGACGACCCCATTGCCCTCCACTGGGTACATTCTTAAATTCATTCCGCGCAACATTCCTTGTTTCTACACCGAAGATTAAGTCTGTATGACAAGGAAAAGAAAGATTCTGATGGGGGTAGGGATTTTCAAAATGTATGGTCGTTGGCAGAGGCGGAATCAAGAGGGGGAGGGGCAATTGGGGCGATCGCCCTCCCCTTGGGAATCCGCCCCTGGATACTACACGATCCATTGTTGTCCGTGGTAATAATGTTCTGAGCTTTCGGGTAGCCCGTAAATGCGAAATATTCGAGAATCCCAGGCATAAACAAACACCGTTAATCGATTACCTTGGGTTCCTCTCCCTCACTTCTTAATTTATCTTCCGATGCACAATCGTATTCATATCACTATACGCGCCATAATAGATGAAGGTCGGCGCGCACGTACCTAAGTTACCACCAAGTTTCCGCGCTTCATTTGTTTCGTCGTTTTCAGACCAAATGCACGCGCATGGAGTGCGTGACGACCATGCGGCAAACACTTGAGACGTAAAAAAGAATATACGCCGACACTCAGTCTGACTGAGTATCAACAATCGCAACCGAATTCCGCTGCGTGATGTCATCTATTTGCGTTGCGACGACGACACTGGTCGAAAGAGATCGCGGGGGAATCCGTTGGGAAAATGTCACGGAAACGAAGTCAACGAAGGGATAAATCAGTTATCATCATCCCACAGTAAACCTTCTTAAATATAAGCATCGATTGTGACATCGCATCTCATAAAAGAACATATTATTGAGGAAAGTCTCATATAAATGTGGCAAATCTGGCCTGAAAGGAAACTTATTCATAACACCAGGGGAAGAGGAGTGGAGGAATAAAGGGAGATGAGGAGTGGAGGAATGAAGGGAGATGAGGAGGAATGAAGGGAGATGAGGAATGAAGGGGAGGAGGAGGAATGAAGGAAGAGTGAAAGGAGATTAGATTAGATATGGCCTTTATTTGGGGCGATATTGAGACTATGAAGTCTCATCTTCCACCTAACCCCTTCTCATGACACAAATACAATAATAATTCAAGAATTAACAATAAGGTAGAGGAGGAGGAATGAAGAGAGATGACGAGGATTGAAGGGGGATAAGGAAGAATGAAGGGAGAGGAGGACTGAAGGGAGATGAGGAAGAATGAACGGAGATGAGGAGGAATGAATGGAGAGGAGGAGGAATAAAGGAAAATTAGGAGAAATGGAGGATGAGATGAGGAGGAACGAATGGAGAGGAGGAATGAAGGGAGAGGAGGAATGAAGGGAGAGGAGGAACGAATGGAGAGGAGGTATGAAGGGAGAGGAGGAATGAAGGGAGAGGAGGAATGAAGGGAGAGGAGGAGGAATGAAGGAAGAGGAGGAGGAATGAAGGGGAAGGAGGAGGAATGAAGGGAGAGAAGGAATGAAGGAAGAGGAAGAATGGAGGTGAGGAGGAATGAAGAGAGGAAGATGAATGAAGGGAGAGGAGGATGAAAGCAGGGACAGGAGGAATAAAGGGAGAGGAGAGGAGGAATTAGGTGGCGGTGCATCATTGCAGGTTTTATATGCTACAAAATAACTTTTATTTTAGAATCTGCAATGGAGGGCATACGTATACCTCCAAGAAAATAAACTCGAACGTCTAACCGACACGATAAATAGCACGGTGAGATTAAAGCTGTAACCTGCAAAAATAAATTTCATCGGTTGTAGAGAAGCAAAAACCTCTTCTAGTGTGTCTATTTTAAAATGCGGAATACACAGAAAATCCATTATGGCAAACGCGGCGCAATTCACGCATCAATTTTCATGACAGATATTTCTTTACGGTAAATGTTCCATATTCGAACGATTACTCTAGTGGAGCAATCGGCGTATTCATTTTGTTCCACTCGGAGGAACGCGCCGCGGATAATTTTTCGTGGGCCATTTGGAGTTTCATGCAGTATATGTTTTTCCAACACAACCTGAATATTGAAAACGCAAACTTCTGTAATTGAGCTACCGGCGCTGTCACCTCGACTTGTTAATTAATCGATACTATTTAATTGCACTAGGCGTCTCCGCATTAAAGCTCGGTTTGCAACAAAAGACAAAAATATAGAAAGAAAAGGAGCAAAGAAAGAACTAAAGAAAAACTCCATAAATGGAGTAGGTACACAAAGATTTCAAAGACGTTCTTTATGGAAAATACGTATGAAACGGAATCGAAAATTCGCGCGGTTCTTAAATTTTTATCTCGTAATTATATGATCTCGCAAACTTTTCTGTGATAAATGTTGTCCTCTGTACGAGTAAATGTTTTAATGTATACCTCACAGATCATATAAGAGCATGTGAGAGCTGTTGCTTGCTGAGAGAACCGTCTTAGCGATCGCTGTAAATAAAATATGTGATATTATGCTTGGAACTTTCTCGAATTTTTATTCCGAAACTATAAGTCGTAATTATGTGGTCCCGCAGAATTTTTTGTGGCAAATGTTGTCCTCTATCAGAATATTTTTTCAAATCTATACCTCACAGATCATATGAGAGCTAGAGAGAGAAAAATATGGTATTTCATTGTTGCTTGACGGAAGCCATTTAACGAGATACGAGCACACGTTTATTTAATTTCTTATATAAATTGGAAGTTCTAATTGAGGGATGCAGTTGAAAATCATAATTTGTCGATACATTTTATTAAGGATCATCAATACTTAATTTAATTAAATCAGCCTAGTAGTTTAGGAGATTAAACATGCGGACGGACGGGGGCGACTTGCTCCTAAAGCGTTCCGCCAGTACCGCTTCGCCGGTAAAGAACGTCTGAAAACGCAATCGACAATAAACGCTTTACTATGGCGACAAAAATTTGTTTAAAAAATCTTGTAATTTTATTCCTGAATGAACAAATTTGGAATAGAATTCTGCTAGTATTTGAAATTTGACGGTATGAAAATAAAACTTCATTCTTTTCTCGGAATCTGGTTTCAAGTCCCTACTTTATATCTTGATTTCAAGTAATTTCAAAGTGTAAATAAAAAATACAATATAATTTTTACTTTCTCCATATATACTAGTAGTATAGGAGAAAGTATTGTTCTCGAGAAAAAAATGAAGTCTATATTTCAACGGTAATAATCGTTGTGAGGTCCAGTGTACGTTTTCACTATTTTTTCAATGATGTCTTTGTACGTGCGTCTGCGCGTGTGTGGCAGGATTATGTGGGCTTTCTAACTCAAAAACTATTAATTAGATCAGCAAAAACTTTATATATAAGATTTTTATCAGTAGTATTAGTAACTCAAAATATGATAAAGTTTTGGCTAAAATTGGTAAACCGAAACTGGAGGTTTGCCCATTTTTACGTTTTTTCCAAATATCTCCTTTAGAACTTAATTTACGTAAACAATGGTTTCTATTGAAGTTGCAAACAATATACCTTTCTACAACTATTGCCTGAAGCATTTTTTCATCGAATGTATTTTTAGGCGTTCTTTACGAAAAGTAAACAAAGAACGCCTTATGGTTAGGTAGTGTCCGTCCGTCTGTCAGTTCGCATGTTTCATCTGCTAAACTACTATTCATGAAATTTTGTATTTAGGACATAAGGATAAAGAAAATACGAAAATGATAAAAATTGTTTACGTCGCCTAATCGGGAGTGCCACTTTACTGGTGACAAAAAATGAACTTTTCTTTATATCTCGTAAAATAATACTTATAACAAAAAATTCTTCAGCCAAAATTGTAAAACTAGTAAAAAAAGCATACGTTTTGTTCGGTAGATTTTTGTCGAAGGAATAGCCGATTTCAAGAAAATCAAACGAGAATGTCGTAATTCACTTTGAAATTGTAACGCATTTTGCTCATTCAATCGTTTCATGGATAAACGAGTTTCTTTGATCGAATCTACGGAATAGACCTAAAGAATTCAATGCTTAACGAACTACTGCACAACCATAAAAACAAACGAATTCTAATAGAGCTGCTCAGCAAGACTTAAAAGGGTTTTTGGTGAGCGCCTTCATCACTCATAAATTAACTGCGACTGAATCCATAACGAGCAAGTGAAAATGAAGGCGATTATATTACGGAATTGTACTGACACATGGTTAGGCTAATCTTTTTCGCAATTATGAAATAAATCCCAACCATTTAATATTGACACTACGCAGGAAACCTCGAAAGTTCCACCGACGTTATAATTCAGAGAAAGCGATCCAAGTCCCCCGAGGTCCCAACGAAGTGGTGGCAGCTTTTACGCCATTTGTCTCACGACTAGACCTATTTATATAACAGAAGAGCTCTGCAGCATTAATAGGAGATCGAGGCAGTCTCTATCCGTTTCAAATTCTCTACGATCGGAAGGCACACACAGTAAAAGCGAAACATTCATCGCGACCAATTAGCGACAGTCTTTCGAGTAAGCAGGTGGTATGGTGTTGCGCTGACTTATAGACCTCGGGGCGGGGAGATGTCGCAAACGAACGCCGGTTAATGGCTTGCAGAAGAATTCCATGCGCGGATCATAACACTGGAACTTAGCATTCGATTTCAAGGAGTTGAGCAACAGAAGGAGAATTCTACGGAGAAGAGTTACTGCGGAAAAATAGTAAATATGGAATTTTCCTTGTGACGAGGCGAGGGAGAGGGAGGGGGGAGAGAAAGGGGAGGTGAGGGAGGGAGGGGGAGAGGGAGGCGGGCGAGAGGCAAAATTTCCGCTCCTAAAAGATGTGCGGGAGAAATGCGTGCTATGAACACACACGCCCCCGCTCCCTGGGTGTAGGTAGGTATCAAACGGCCTGGTAATTCGTGAAGAAAACCGGCCCAACCTTCCTCCTATCACATTGTTAGTGGAGAGTTGATCAAATCTTATTCAAAATCAAGTAATATAATGGGGAGAAAATTTTCTCTCCGCACAGCGATATTCGAAAAATAAAAAAATTTCCTTTTAAGAAATACCTATCGAGTTGTCCACTGAAGCTTCAAAGGCGTTTCTTCTTTCCCGGAAGATTATAGAGCTAATATAAGTGCATGGATGATAAAAGAGATTTTTACGGAATGGCTTTTAAAAATCGATAAAATCATGGGAAGAAGAAGAGAAAAAAAAAAAAAAAAAAAGAAATACTCCTGTTTGACAGTTGTTCAGCACATTTGATTGAAATCCGACTGGAGAGTATAAATTAGACAACAAAAAAGAGGACAAATATGTAAAATTGCCTTATTTTCCACCATTAAACAGAGGCTTGAACAAAATTTTTAAACATAAAAATTATACCATAACATATACAAATCCTTATAATTTGAAAAATTTACTGGGCAGTACAAAAGACACAACAGAATCTTTGAACAAGTCCGGTATTTATAAAATACAATACTCACACTGCGACAAAAAGTACATAGGACAAACAAGAAGGAAACTAATAACACGCTTCAAGGAACACATGGCTCACTATAAATATAATCGTTTTGAAAAATCAAGCGTTGCCAACCACATTTTTGAAACAGGTCATAGTATACACGTAAACGATTTAGCATTGATAACTTCAGCCAATAACTCACTAAACTCGTTAGAAAACCTTCACATTTACAAAAACCGCGATACACTTATGAACACGGACACAGATTTCAACAAGACCCTATACAAATTGACAGATTTAAACGACACACACGCCGAAAAATCTTTCCGCGTTTCACTTGTTTCTCGGTCGTCGTCTTAACACTTTCCGTTTCAAACCTGGCAGTTGGCTTTCAGTCACTGTTGAAACAGGTTTTACCCCTGACGATGCCCACCTTGTGGGCGAAATTCATTGGGTGTTGTAACCCTCTAATTGTTTGGCTAAAGGAGTATTTTACCTTTATTAATCTTAGCCAAAGTTGAGCTACTATCAATTATATAGGCATTAGACAAGGAAACTATTAAAAATGCAAAAGTGAATTTTCATCGTCGGCTCATCGAGAAAAAATGATGGATATTAATCATGAATTACGAATGAATATTAATGATCGCCAGGGCATGGAGATGATCACGAGTGGCCGGCGGAATGTCAGTGAGAGGATAATTAGCAATTGCTGAATGAAGACGGGCAACATATTTTCATCGCGGATTGCAGATTCCAATTATGAAGAGGATTTTTTAATATTCCCGGAGAAAAGACTTCTCCTCAAAACTTCAACTTCATTCTTCACTTAGCTTTGCGGAATTTTCAGGTGTTGATAATAATTTGAAAACCACGCCTTTATTGACGGATGGTGCCATTCAAGAGAAGATTACTGGACCATGCGAGGAAATTAAGTAGTCACTCTAAAAACGAGATAGAGGTTGAGTCAAGTGCGACACCATTAGTGACATCGTTACAGGCGTAGAGGTGTTTGGAGAAATTAAATGTATTTATTGTGAAATCTGATTATGAAACAGGCTGTTTAAATCATTTGGCTATGTAGAAAAATATGTTCTGCCACATTCTACAAAAGATGAAACGAAAGGAAATTTAAGATTATTTTATGAAGCAATAAAGTAGGGTTGAAGTATGGTCGTTTCCTTTTCCCTCTTCGCTGTGCTCCATACGGGTATTTTCAGTATACCGTACTCTCAGTGTATCGCACGCGCGACGCAAGCTATGCACAAGTGGCACACGGTGTCGTCCGAACAGAAAGCGATCCAACGCCGCACTTCATATTTTTTCTCCCGTTCGCCCGGCCGATAAACACGAGTAAAGGTTTAAGCGCGCCCTAGGAAACAGATTCAAGGCGGCAAAGCGTAGGATTTTTGCTCTAAATTGGTCGAACAAACATAGTTTCCATATGATTTCGCAATGCAGAATAAATAGTGAAAACAGCAGCGAACGAGTTATTCGATGGTGTGGGACACCGTTTGGAGGGCGAGGAGATCTGCATACAGAGGAAGGGCACAGCACCGTAGCGCGACAACAGGAGGAAGAAGCTCGAATGGCGTTTGGCGGGAGAAATAGCTTAGGATAGGACAAGCCTTGAGGCAGTGCGATCCTTGAGGCAGGGAGAGCATCAGGGTAGGCGGAAGTGCCGACGTGGCAGGAGGCTGAGAAGATCGACCTTCACACCAGTATGTATTATGCTTGTACCGCAAAATTTTCACGACTGGTGATGCGAAAGAAAGAAAGTTTACAAGAAATGTGTTTGAATCGCAGACATCGCACATGTTAAACGATGAGAAATTGACCAATCGGTAGATGAGCATTGGTACAATCGCCTCCGTCAGGTGAGGCAGAGAGAGAGAGTCTAGGATCTGTCAAAAGCGCTGTTTCAATCTACCACCGGTTGGAGAAACTCTCCCTCAAAAATAACATCTAATGTGGCTGATAATTTCTGATAAGTTTGTGAAACTAACTCAAGTACGAGAGAATCATTAGGGTTGTTTTCGGGGTTACCACATCAGAAAAACAAAAAACCGGCCTGAATCCCAAAATCCCGATTTACAAAAAAAATTAACAGATATCGAAATATTTTAATGCGATATAATAGTATTTAAAATGTAATTATAGCATTGCTATATTGTAATATTAAATATCACTATATTATTTTTAAATATTTATTATTTGGTTGGTTCAGTCATCAAACCGACAACCGGTAAAAAGACGGCCAAGCCGGTTGGCAGCCCTAATTGTTTTGCATCTTTTTGAAACGCCAAAATTGGTTCAAAAGATAAGCCTCGCCATGGTGGAGTGCGAACATCGAATTTGGCGTCACAATCTAGCGAGATTTTGCGTTAATTAGGCTTAAATTATACACATTTGCAATATTCTTTTAAGAATTCTTTATGGAATTATAAATAAGTAGTGTTTCATCATGGAAACCAAAATTTATTTTTGTATCAATTATCGGATTGAATGCCGGAAGAAGCGTTCGATGACGGACTTCATTTTAATAAGTTTAGCTTCTTTAGTTTCTTCATGCCTTGGGTTCAACGGCGTTTTTATTATGTCCTTATCATTTATCCTTGGGAAACGAGCGAAGCATTGCAGATTCGGTGTTCAAGTGTTTACAACAACTTTTATTTCTCCATAGTTGCGTTCCTCTCAGCGTTACGATGCGACTGCCAAAATTGTCGTAAGGTCAATTCTTAATTCTGAAAATATTCTAATTTACGCGGCATTAATCGTGCGGTATGAGGAAAGGTGGCGATAAAATCGCAGTGGCATCTATATTTAATTAGTCTCGTGGAGATATGCTGTGAAGCAATTGATTCTCATTGTGGCCACAAGGGTGACAAAAAAGAAATTCTACCTAAAAAGACTTTTTCTTCGTTGTCACATTAACACCTTATTGCCGTATGGTGTACAGATAGATAAGTCATACGTTTTACGGTGTTTTTTTTTGATGGGGAGAGGTGTTTTCCTTGCAAGTATAACCTTCTCTTCGAGTCACAAGGCATTCTTGATCGGTAACCTCCCCGCGAGCCACACTAGCCGCTCACGCCCGATTTCGTGTAAATCAACCTTTTCTTAATCTTTCCCTTGAAAACATTGAATCTATGCCGGATTTTCTTATGATTTTTGACATCGAGAACTCTCATGAAGAAGGAAGGCCTACCTGGAAGTCTCTGGAGGCACAGTCGCGGCAAGGGCAATCAGGTGCGCGGGAAAGTAGGTCTTTGTCACTTCACCCCTCTATACAGAGAGAGAGAGGGAGAGCGTGTTTAGTATCGATGGTAGCACCACGCCATCGCACACGAAACGCACGGAGCACGTCGGAACCACCTTCGTCAGAGTTTTTCCCTTTCTATCAGGAGCGTGCTTTCTCTTCCGACCCACATTCTCATCGCCCCCCCCCTCTCCGGACTCTTTCTCTCTTTACATCTTCTCCCGACCTCTCTCTCTCCCGCTTCTTTCCCCCCTCTCCATCCCTCCTCTCCCTTTCTGTCTCTCCCCGTCCTCTCTTTTTCCATTCTCTCCCTCTCTCTCTTCCTTTTCTCCCTCTCTCTCTCTCTCTCCATTATCTCCCTCTCTCTCTATTATCTCCCTCTCTCTCTCCATTATCTCCCTCTCTCTCCACCCTCTCCCTCTCTCTCCATTATCTCCCTCTCTCTCCACCCTCTCCCTCTCTCTCCACCCTCTCCACCCTCTCCCTCGCTACCCCCTCTCAATTCTCTCTCCCCCTCTCTCTCTCTCTCCATTATCTCCCTCTCTCTCCACCCTCTCCCTCTCTCTCTCCATTATCTCCCTCTCTCTCCACCCTCTCCCTCTCTCTCCACCCTCTCCCTCGCTACCCCCTCTCCATTCTCTCTCCCCCTCTCCATGCCATTCCTACCCAGCACCAAGACATCTGTGAGCTCCGCCGTCTCCTCGCCAGAAGATGTGCTGACGCTGCAGGAATACCTACTGTTTACCGCGTTGCTTCGCTCACGAAAAGAATATTTATAAAAATATAAATTGTTCTTGCTCTGTTTTATAAGTTTTGACTGGCTTTCCTAATTTTAGTTTCACGATTAAAAGCAAATTATGTAAAATCATGGGCACTCGATATCGCCCGTCAAAAAAACGCAATCGATCTAAAAGAAATTGAGTTTTCCAGAGGCTCTATTCCAGAGAGTGTCTGCTTTTCGGTCATGCATTCCTCAACTATATGAATGAACATTTGAGGCGCTTACAGTTAAAACAGCCAATAATATTTTTAAACGCAACATTTAAATTGCTTGAAGATTAACCTAATATTTTTTCATAGCGTTAATGACACAAACACAGAACCATCTCTTTTGATACACGGTTGATCGTAACTCTACGGTTGATAATTATTGCATTTTAACCTGTTTTTTATTAATTCGTCGATGAGTCCGTAACTTTAAGAACTCCATAATAAGAAATAGAATACATGCCATCAGGGTTGGACCCAGATACTTCCCTAAGCGGGAGGGAGCATTTATTTCCGCTGACGAATCTATATTTTGAAAATTCTTGCCCCTATCAGAATCATTCATTCCCTTGTCACACACATTTAATCTTCGGTGTAGAAACAAGGAATTTTGCACTGAATGAATTCAAGAACGCACCCACTGTTGGGCAATAGGCTCGTCCAGAGTCGCCCACTCCCCCCCTTTGGTTCCGCCACTTATACTATATATCAGGGGTGGCCAAATCGCGCCACGCGAGCCGCATGCGGCTCTTTTAACTTAACCTGCGGCTCTTATTCATTTCCACTCGAGGGTGTATGAAGGCTTGCCACGTCAGAAAGCAAAAACACGGTGCGAGTAATGTTTTGGAGATGCTTAATGCAGTCCCTCTGTATTGCTTCGAATACGTTTATACTGTTCATACATTTTTGTGTGCAGAATGCGTGTCTTGCGACTCTCCAACTTAGGAGGATTATCATAGGCGGCTCTGAGGGTGAGCAGGCTTGGCCATCCCTGCTATATATATGTAAAATAAAACAAGTACGATGTAAGGTTTCTTTGCCCTTCCTCGCATTAGAAGAGTAATTTTTTTATCAAGAAAGATACGTAGTGTTAGTTTTATTCTATAAAATTTAGCATGTTCAACATCTTGTTTTTAAATCTTTTTAGAATCTTTAAGGTCGTACAGAGGGCCTGTGAACCAATGACTGATATTTACCAAATGCGGAAATTGTGTTGGTTATTCATAGGTCGTCTTTGCCAAGTCAGATTGGTACGATATTCATGGAGATGTGAACACAAAGGGAGACGAGCGGGGAAGAAAAAAGTGGATTATTAGGAGATGGAAGGAGAGGAGATGTGTACGAGGGAGCTAAGGGAGGAAGAGCGGGGCTTAAGGAAGCGCTGCTTTCCAAAACGTTTCAAGGTTGCCTCAGCCCTCGTTTGCAAGTTTCAATGCCGCGAGGATAATTATTCTTGACACAGAAAATAGGAAACACTTTCTATTCGTAGTTGTTAAAAGCTATAAAAATATGTTTTTCTAATCTCGCTTATTATTTCGAGATTCTAAATTTGTAACAAAGTCTTTTAAAAGTTGTATGACTTAGTAATGACTAACTTAAGCCATATATTTTTTCTAAGAAGTTGGTACATTTTATAAGCTTATTCTTAGAATCTTAGAGGATTTACAAATTTAGAATTTTTGAATAGGCGGGCGATTATTTTATTTCTGTTATTACTACTGCCTATTAGTGCGTTCTATTATGTGATTTTGAA
Source organism: Tanypteryx hageni (assembly GCA_028673005.1). Lineage (NCBI taxonomy): Eukaryota > Metazoa > Arthropoda > Insecta > Odonata > Petaluridae > Tanypteryx > Tanypteryx hageni. The sequence goes on along the minus strand of CM054118.1, from coordinate 77,508,408 downwards.
TTTTTTTCTTTTAGCATATTAAAATGTTCTTTGTCTGATGAATATTAAGAAAAAATTATCAATACATATATTCCAATTTTATTGAGAAGTTTCATAACATGATTCATTGAAAAAATTAAATTCAAGGATCTCTTAGCCAGGCACAGCTTCTCTCAAGATAAAAAATAATAATCTACTTTTGGAAAAGACTATATAATTTGAAATCCATATATGGAAGGCCCTGATCGCTCTGGTCAACTTGGCACATAAAGGTTAGGATACCAGGAACAACTTTGCTAAAGACAACTTGCAGCCTCAAAGAGTCTCTGCTTAGCAAGCATACATTCTTTGGAGATTGTAAACGTACAAACCTACTGGTTTATTTCGAATTTTTCATGCTCATTTCACTCGCTAATATTTTCATTCAAACGCAAGGTACTCTCGAGGTAAGAGACAAATATTTCCCCTTAATTGGTAAGAACAAATTAAATATAGATTCAAATTTGATATTTTGCTAAGAATATTTAAAATAAGTTGTGTAATTTTACAAAAAATTAACACGGGCCTCTAGTCAGGGTACGACTTGTATGGCATCCCCTCCCAAATCAAAATTCTGGCACCGAGGTGTACCAAGTTTTAAGTCTCTACTTTTCTTGATTTTCGAGAAATGCAGTCGAGTATGAATAGTATGACGCCCCCTTCCGCTTCCCCCCACCCCCAAAAATCAAAATTATGGCCCCGAAGTGCGCATCCTCATGGTCCCATTAGTAAGTGTGCCAAGTTTTAGGCCTCAAGATATCTTGATTTTCGAGAAATGCAGTCCACACACACAGACAAACGTCAACTTTTATTATAATAGATCTAAAAGATAAGCGAAATTAAACCAAAAGTTGATAAAAACTCCACTAAATGTCACGCGCAACCTAATTAGTTCGAAATTCTAGATTTGTAAATATTCTAAAACTTGTATATGGCTTAATAATGATATATATATATACGAGCGCAACCAGAGCAGGATGTGAAAGCTTCTCAGAGGAAGGGCCACAATAATTAATATGTACTTATGCTGGTCGGTGGAGACATTTTGTCATATCTTGCGTTTGGGGACATTCTATCCGGGGACTTTTTGTCCGGGACATTATGCCCGGGGACATTTTGTCCGGTTCCCACATCTCTCCATGCTCCTCTGCGTTGTTTGCAGGCGCTGGATTACTCTGGCGTTCATGGTCCATGTTTCGCATCCATAGGTCAAAATAGGCAGAACACATTGGTCATACAATCTCCTTTTTAGAAAGACTGGGACGTTTGATTTGAAGATGTTTGCATTGCTGCCAAAGGCACTCCATGCCATTTCACTCTCCGGTTCACCTCTCCAATAAGTGATCCGTCCATGGTGATGTGTTGACCTAAGTAAATGTAGCTTGTTACTTCCTCGAGTTCTGCTCCTTTGATAGATATCTTTTCAGGATTTGTGGAGGGGTTGTAATTGACCTTTCTTTTATTATGATTCATTTTCAGTCCAGCTTTTAGGCTTGCCCGTTTCAATCCCTCAGTTCTTCTATGGAGATCCTCTGGCTTCCTGCAGATAATATGTCATCGGCAAAGCACAGTTGACTCAGATATTCTCTATATATCGGTATACCCTTTTCTTCCCAGTCTAGTGTTTTGAATACTTCCTCTAGAACTGCTGTGAATAATTTAGGACTCATGGTATGTCCTTGCCTCACTCCCTTTTTAGTTTTAAAGGCTCCTAATTCAACAGTAAACTATCGAACTCGTCTTACGGCTGAAAAAATTCATGAACAAGGACTTTACAAATGTACTTGCCTCACGTATCTCCAATAGCCACAACAAGGTTAAAAAATCATATGTGTATTTGGGCTACAAAGCAGCCGTCTTCAGTGGTGATTCACCGTAAATAGATTCTGAAAGAACACGTATGCTAGAGCATTTCCGTTGTTTTTACGCGGGGTAGGGGAGGATTGTGAGCGGGATGTCCATTGAGGGTGCGCGTGGGGTAGGTGAGAGGGATTTGGGACATGCGAACTTTCCCGTCGACATGGATTAGGTACTTTAATGACGAATACGCCGTTTTCGACACCTCATCGCACAACTTGTAAGACTTCATCCAAAATTTGAACAGATTACACCCCACGATCAAATTCACACACGAAATAGAAACCATTTCACGACCTACTTGTAACAAAGGAAGACAATAAAACAGAACTCGACATTCACAGGAAACCCACGCACAACAACAGCTACATCCAACGTAACTCGTTCCATCGTTACAAACACAAAATATCCAATTCTTTTCCCTCTCTCCCTCGCATTCCCCCTTTCTCTCTCCCTCTAAGCCCCCTCTCCCTCTTTATCCCCTCTCATCTCCTACCTCTAACCTCTCTCCCTCCCTCTCTCGAAGCCGTGAACGCACTTGGCCCACGCACGCCACCTGACGCCACCCTACGCGATGCGTTTTTTTTTTCAAATTTCCGTCTTTAGAAACACATTTATCCCACGCCACGTGATGCTGTACCTCTTCCCTACAAATAGCATATTTCCAATCAGTCAGGAAAGAAAAGTTTTTGAAACTTTCCCAACTGCATATTTAATTTTCAAGTAGTGTTAAATTAGGGTAAATGCATTTTAAAGAAATTAAATCTGACTTGTTATCGTTATCTTCGTCCCGATGTCCTCTCATGCTTCTTGTCTCATTTTTTGGCCACGGTAATCTTTGCCTTTCACATCACAGAGACATCGATGGGCCCTCACATGCTCCATCAGCAATTCCTCCATTGTGAAGAAACGAGTACTGAATGACGACTGAAACTGTGTCGAAAACAATTCTTCCCCACCACGCCACCGCATCTCGTCACATCTGTTCTTAAAAGCACACTTGCCCGACGTGAACTGACGCAACCCCACCCTACGCAACTTGGTCCTCCGATCTGAGCTCCTCTGATGTGGCCGACGCGTCGCGACGTCGTGCGCCGTGGTAAGGCGTCACGTAGCCATAGTGTATTTCTGATCCATTTAAAATAATAAAAATATCGGTACCAGACGTAGTCCACGTTGCGTAGTGTGGCGTGACGTGGGCCAATGTGTTCCCGGCTTAGCACCTGTTCCTCAAATCCCTCTCCTCCCTCTAACTACTCTACCTCCCTCTAACTACTATTCCTCCTTCTAACTACTCTACCTCCCTCTAACTACTATTCCTCCTTCTAACTACTCTATCTCCCTCTAACTACTATACCTCCCTCCCTATGGCCCCTCTCTTCCCCTCCCTCTAACTACTATACCTCCCTCCCTATGGCCCCTCTCTTCCCCTCCCTCTAACTACTATACCTCCCTCCCTATGGCCCCTCTCTTCCCCTCCCTCTAACTACTATACCTCCCTCCCTATGGCCCCTCTCTTCCCCTCCCTCTAACTACTATACCTCCCTCCCTATGGCCCCTCTCTTCCCCTCCCTCTAACTACTATACCTCCCTCCCTATGGCCCCTCTCTTCCCCTCCCTCTAACTACTATACCTCCCTCCCTATGGCCCCTCTCTTCCCCTCCCTCTAACTACTATACCTCCCTCCCTATGGCCCCTCTCTTCCCCTCCCTCTAACTACTATACCTCCCTCCCTATGGCCCCTCTCTTCCCCTCCCTCTAACTACTATACCTCCCTCCCTATGGCCCCTCTCTTCCCCTCCCTCTAACTACTATACCTCCCTCCCTATGGCCCCTCTCTTCCCCTCCCTCTAACTACTATACCTCCCTCCCTATGGCCCCTCTCTTCCCCTCCCTCTAACTACTATACCTCCCTCCCTATGGCCCCTCTCTTCCCCTCCCTCTAACTACTATACCTCCCTCCCTATGGCCCCTCTCTTCCCCTCCCTCTAACTACTATACCTCCCTCCCTATGGCCCCTCTCTTCCCCTCCCTCTAACTACTATACCTCCCTCCCTATGGCCCCTCTCTTCCCCTCCCTCTAACTACTATACCTCCCTCCCTATGGCCCCTCTCTTCCCCTCCCTCTAACTACTATACCTCCCTCCCTATGGCCCCTCTCTTCCCCTCCCTCTAACTACTATACCTCCCTCCCTATGGCCCCTCTCTTCCCCTCCCTCTAACTACTATACCTCCCTCCCTATGGCCCCTCTCTTCCCCTCCCTCTAACTACTATACCTCCCTCCCTATGGCCCCTCTCTTCCCCTCCCTCTAACTACTATACCTCCCTCCCTATGGCCCCTCTCTTCCCCTCCCTCTAACTACTATACCTCCCTCCCTATGGCCCCTCTCTTCCCCTCCCTCTAACTACTATACCTCCCTCCCTATGGCCCCTCTCTTCCCCTCCCTCTAACTACTATACCTCCCTCCCTATGGCCCCTCTCTTCCCCTCCCTCTAACTACTATACCTCCCTCCCTATGGCCCCTCTCTTCCCCTCCCTCTAACTACTATACCTCCCTCCCTATGGCCCCTCTCTTCCCCTCCCTCTAACTACTATACCTCCCTCCCTATGGCCCCTCTCTTCCCCTCCCTCTAACTACTATACCTCCCTCCCTATGGCCCCTCTCTTCCCCTCCCTCTAACTACTATACCTCCCTCCCTATGGCCCCTCTCTTCCCCTCCCTCTAACTACTATACCTCCCTCCCTATGGCCCCTCTCTTCCCCTCCCTCTAACTACTATACCTCCCTCCCTATGGCCCCTCTCTTCCCCTCCCTCTAACTACTATACCTCCCTCCCTATGGCCCCTCTCTTCCCCTCCCTCTAACTACTATACCTCCCTCCCTATGGCCCCTCTCTTCCCCTCCCTCTAACTACTATACCTCCCTCCCTATGGCCCCTCTCTTCCCCTCCCTCTAACTACTATACCTCCCTCCCTATGGCCCCTCTCTTCCCCTCCCTCTAACTACTATACCTCCCTCCCTATGGCCCCTCTCTTCCCCTCCCTCTAACTACTATACCTCCCTCCCTATGGCCCCTCTCTTCCCCTCCCTCTAACTACTATACCTCCCTCCCTATGGCCCCTCTCTTCCCCTCCCTCTAACTACTATACCTCCCTCCCTATGGCCCCTCTCTTCCCCTCCCTCTAACTACTATACCTCCCTCCCTATGGCCCCTCTCTTCCCCTCCCTCTAACTACTATACCTCCCTCCCTATGGCCCCTCTCTTCCCCTCCCTCTAACTACTATACCTCCCTCCCTATGGCCCCTCTCTTCCCCTCCCTCTAACTACTATACCTCCCTCCCTATGGCCCCTCTCTTCCCCTCCCTCTAACTACTATACCTCCCTCCCTATGGCCCCTCTCTTCCCCTCCCTCTAACTACTATACCTCCCTCCCTATGGCCCCTCTCTTCCCCTCCCTCTAACTACTATACCTCCCTCCCTATGGCCCCTCTCTTCCCCTCCCTCTAACTACTATACCTCCCTCCCTATGGCCCCTCTCTTCCCCTCCCTCTAACTACTATACCTCCCTCCCTATGGCCCCTCTCTTCCCCTCCCTCTAACTACTATACCTCCCTCCCTATGGCCCCTCTCTTCCCCTCCCTCTAACTACTATACCTCCCTCCCTATGGCCCCTCTCTTCCCCTCCCTCTAACTACTATACCTCCCTCCCTATGGCCCCTCTCTTCCCCTCCCTCTAACTACTATACCTCCCTCCCTATGGCCCCTCTCTTCCCCTCCCTCTAACTACTATACCTCCCTCCCTATGGCCCCTCTCTTCCCCTCCCTCTAACTACTATACCTCCCTCCCTATGGCCCCTCTCTTCCCCTCCCTCTAACTACTATACCTCCCTCCCTATGGCCCCTCTCTTCCCCTCCCTCTAACTACTATACCTCCCTCCCTATGGCCCCTCTCTTCCCCTCCCTCTAACTACTATACCTCCCTCCCTATGGCCCCTCTCTTCCCCTCCCTCTAACTACTATACCTCCCTCCCTATGGCCCCTCTCTTCCCCTCCCTCTAACTACTATACCTCCCTCCCTATGGCCCCTCTCTTCCCCTCCCTCTAACTACTATACCTCCCTCCCTATGGCCCCTCTCTTCCCCTCCCTCTAACTACTATACCTCCCTCCCTATGGCCCCTCTCTTCCCCTCCCTCTAACTACTATACCTCCCTCCCTATGGCCCCTCTCTTCCCCTCCCTCTAACTACTATACCTCCCTCCCTATGGCCCCTCTCTTCCCCTCCCTCTAACTACTATACCTCCCTCCCTATGGCCCCTCTCTTCCCCTCCCTCTAACTACTATACCTCCCTCCCTATGGCCCCTCTCTTCCCCTCCCTCTAACTACTATACCTCCCTCCCTATGGCCCCTCTCTTCCCCTCCCTCTAACTACTATACCTCCCTCCCTATGGCCCCTCTCTTCCCCTCCCTCTAACTACTATACCTCCCTCCCTATGGCCCCTCTCTTCCCCTCCCTCTAACTACTATACCTCCCTCCCTATGGCCCCTCTCTTCCCCTCCCTCTAACTACTATACCTCCCTCCCTATGGCCCCTCTCTTCCCCTCCCTCTAACTACTATACCTCCCTCCCTATGGCCCCTCTCTTCCCCTCCCTCTAACTACTATACCTCCCTCCCTATGGCCCCTCTCTTCCCCTCCCTCTAACTACTATACCTCCCTCCCTATGGCCCCTCTCTTCCCCTCCCTCTAACTACTATACCTCCCTCCCTATGGCCCCTCTCTTCCCCTCCCTCTAACTACTATACCTCCCTCCCTATGGCCCCTCTCTTCCCCTCCCTCTAACTACTATACCTCCCTCCCTATGGCCCCTCTCTTCCCCTCCCTCTAACTACTATACCTCCCTCCCTATGGCCCCTCTCTTCCCCTCCCTCTAACTACTATACCTCCCTCCCTATGGCCCCTCTCTTCCCCTCCCTCTAACTACTATACCTCCCTCCCTATGGCCCCTCTCTTCCCCTCCCTCTAACTACTATACCTCCCTCCCTATGGCCCCTCTCTTCCCCTCCCTCTAACTACTATACCTCCCTCCCTATGGCCCCTCTCTTCCCCTCCCTCTAACTACTATACCTCCCTCCCTATGGCCCCTCTCTTCCCCTCCCTCTAACTACTATACCTCCCTCCCTATGGCCCCTCTCTTCCCCTCCCTCTAACTACTATACCTCCCTCCCTATGGCCCCTCTCTTCCCCTCCCTCTAACTACTATACCTCCCTCCCTATGGCCCCTCTCTTCCCCTCCCTCTAACTACTATACCTCCCTCCCTATGGCCCCTCTCTTCCCCTCCCTCTAACTACTATACCTCCCTCCCTATGGCCCCTCTCTTCCCCTCCCTCTAACTACTATACCTCCCTCCCTATGGCCCCTCTCTTCCCCTCCCTCTAACTACTATACCTCCCTCCCTATGGCCCCTCTCTTCCCCTCCCTCTAACTACTATACCTCCCTCCCTATGGCCCCTCTCTTCCCCTCCCTCTAACTACTATACCTCCCTCCCTATGGCCCCTCTCTTCCCCTCCCTCTAACTACTATACCTCCCTCCCTATGGCCCCTCTCTTCCCCTCCCTCTAACTACTATACCTCCCTCCCTATGGCCCCTCTCTTCCCCTCCCTCTAACTACTATACCTCCCTCCCTATGGCCCCTCTCTTCCCCTCCCTCTAACTACTATACCTCCCTCCCTATGGCCCCTCTCTTCCCCTCCCTCTAACTACTATACCTCCCTCCCTATGGCCCCTCTCTTCCCCTCCCTCTAACTACTATACCTCCCTCCCTATGGCCCCTCTCTTCCCCTCCCTCTAACTACTATACCTCCCTCCCTATGGCCCCTCTCTTCCCCTCCCTCTAACTACTATACCTCCCTCCCTATGGCCCCTCTCTTCCCCCTCCCTCTAACTACTATACCTCCCTCCCTATGGCCCCTCTCTTCCCCTCCCTCTAACTACTATACCTCCCTCCCTATGGCCCCTCTCTTCCCCTCCCTCTAACTACTATACCTCCCTCCCTATGGCCCCTCTCTTCCCCTCCCTCTAACTACTATACCTCCCTCCCTATGGCCCCTCTCTTCCCCTCCCTCTAACTACTATACCTCCCTCCCTATGGCCCCTCTCTTCCCCTCCCTCTAACTACTATACCTCCCTCCCTATGGCCCCTCTCTTCCCCTCCCTCTAACTACTATACCTCCCTCCCTATGGCCCCTCTCTTCCCCTCCCTCTAACTACTATACCTCCCTCCCTATGGCCCCTCTCTTCCCCTCCCTCTAACTACTATACCTCCCTCCCTATGGCCCCTCTCTTCCCCTCCCTCTAACTACTATACCTCCCTCCCTATGGCCCCTCTCTTCCCCTCCCTCTAACTACTATACCTCCCTCCCTATGGCCCCTCTCTTCCCCTCCCTCTAACTACTATACCTCCCTCCCTATGGCCCCTCTCTTCCCCTCCCTCTAACTACTATACCTCCCTCCCTATGGCCCCTCTCTTCCCCTCCCTCTAACTACTATACCTCCCTCCCTATGGCCCCTCTCTTCCCCTCCCTCTAACTACTATACCTCCCTCCCTATGGCCCCTCTCTTCCCCTCCCTCTAACTACTATACCTCCCTCCCTATGGCCCCTCTCTTCCCCTCCCTCTAACTACTATACCTCCCTCCCTATGGCCCCTCTCTTCCCCTCCCTCTAACTACTATACCTCCCTCCCTATGGCCCCTCTCTTCCCCTCCCTCTAACTACTATACCTCCCTCCCTATGGCCCCTCTCTTCCCCTCCCTCTAACTACTATACCTCCCTCCCTATGGCCCCTCTCTTCCCCTCCCTCTAACTACTATACCTCCCTCCCTATGGCCCCTCTCTTCCCCTCCCTCTAACTACTATACCTCCCTCCCTATGGCCCCTCTCTTCCCCTCCCTCTAACTACTATACCTCCCTCCCTATGGCCCCTCTCTTCCCCTCCCTCTAACTACTATACCTCCCTCCCTATGGCCCCTCTCTTCCCCTCCCTCTAACTACTATACCTCCCTCCCTATGGCCCCTCTCTTCCCCTCCCTCTAACTACTATACCTCCCTCCCTATGGCCCCTCTCTTCCCCTCCCTCTAACTACTATACCTCCCTCCCTATGGCCCCTCTCTTCCCCTCCCTCTAACTACTATACCTCCCTCCCTATGGCCCCTCTCTTCCCCTCCCTCTAACTACTATACCTCCCTCCCTATGGCCCCTCTCTTCCCCTCCCTCTAACTACTATACCTCCCTCCCTATGGCCCCTCTCTTCCCCTCCCTCTAACTACTATACCTCCCTCCCTATGGCCCCTCTCTTCCCCTCCCTCTAACTACTATACCTCCCTCCCTATGGCCCCTCTCTTCCCCTCCCTCTAACTACTATACCTCCCTCCCTATGGCCCCTCTCTTCCCCTCCCTCTAACTACTATACCTCCCTCCCTATGGCCCCTCTCTTCCCCTCCCTCTAACTACTATACCTCCCTCCCTATGGCCCCTCTCTTCCCCTCCCTCTAACTACTATACCTCCCTCCCTATGGCCCCTCTCTTCCCCTCCCTCTAACTACTATACCTCCCTCCCTATGGCCCCTCTCTTCCCCTCCCTCTAACTACTATACCTCCCTCCCTATGGCCCCTCTCTTCCCCTCCCTCTAACTACTATACCTCCCTCCCTATGGCCCCTCTCTTCCCCTCCCTCTAACTACTATACCTCCCTCCCTATGGCCCCTCTCTTCCCCTCCCTCTAACTACTATACCTCCCTCCCTATGGCCCCTCTCTTCCCCTCCCTCTAACTACTATACCTCCCTCCCTATGGCCCCTCTCTTCCCCTCCCTCTAACTACTATACCTCCCTCCCTATGGCCCCTCTCTTCCCCTCCCTCTAACTACTATACCTCCCTCCCTATGGCCCCTCTCTTCCCCTCCCTCTAACTACTATACCTCCCTCCCTATGGCCCCTCTCTTCCCCTCCCTCTAACTACTATACCTCCCTCCCTATGGCCCCTCTCTTCCCCTCCCTCTAACTACTATACCTCCCTCCCTATGGCCCCTCTCTTCCCCTCCCTCTAACTACTATACCTCCCTCCCTATGGCCCCTCTCTTCCCCTCCCTCTAACTACTATACCTCCCTCCCTATGGCCCCTCTCTTCCCCTCCCTCTAACTACTATACCTCCCTCCCTATGGCCCCTCTCTTCCCCTCCCTCTAACTACTATACCTCCCTCCCTATGGCCCCTCTCTTCCCCTCCCTCTAACTACTATACCTCCCTCCCTATGGCCCCTCTCTTCCCCTCCCTCTAACTACTATACCTCCCTCCTTCATAACCCAAGGGTGGGCCACCTGCGGCTCCCGAAAGCATTTCATGCGGAGCTATGATGAAAAATCGATCCGTAAAATTAACACACAAATTCGTAATCTAAGGAGTTGGACTCAACTTCGTGGTTAGTGAGAATCATATTTATAAGAAAGTAACAACTATGTAACTTAAACATAAATTTATTTCACGCCCGGTTTCGCTAAATAACTAGCATCATCAGATCTAATTTCGCTAAAATTATGATAATTAAACCATTGGTATTGAAATTTTACCCTAAAATCCTTATTTAGACTTGATTTTCGAATATATCTTATTCCGTCTGCAACAACTTCCACCACGCGCCACCAGACCGCGCTACTGACTGACTGTAATGCTTATTTTTAACAAACTTTCCGAGTAGGTAGATGATTGAGATTTGGTAGGAATGTTTGTCTCTTATAGTAAAAGCCATTTACTTAACAAAATCTCAAAAAAGACCCGGTTTCGACTCCAGTAGATAATTTCTATTTGCTATAAGATAACACATAAAGATCGATTTTTGGACTTACAGGATTTTACTCTTTGCAAATTAAAATTATAAATAATTTACCTATGATCTTCGGACATAGGCCGTTCTAAAGAAAAATAAACGTTTCTTATTCTTATCGTCGCATTTTGCCTACGATATAAAATCGCTCAAGTTCTACGTTTAAATCATATTTATTTGAAAATTTTAAGCCTTTTAACGATATGTTGCCTTACCTACCGTGTCATTGTTAAGCCTAGTGATTGCATTGTCGGCTTAATCCTGATAGTATACTTATGCATAAGGAATGCGTGCTTTGAATGCTTTAATACGAGAGAGAAAGAAAGAAAGGAGAGAGACGGAGAGGGACAAAATTAAATGTTCCATAAATTAAAAATAATTTTGGGCGTATAAGAATTGCATAGCGCAGAAATCTTTTCAGGGTGGAGCAAAATATTTATAACATGTAACCAACCAACGAAAAAAGACGGGCTTTTAAACGTATAATGTGCAATATTTGTGAAATGCAGTGACCTTGCCCCTCATTGAGGGTGCCCATGAATAAATCGGACACAAAACGAAAGAAATTTTGGATAATTTGGTTTTATTATCGTTCGTGGTTGCCGATAGAAATTCGAAAGTCCGATTCGGTAGAGTGGCGGTGGCCGTAACTAGAGTCCAATTACGGAAGGGAATGGGAGGATGGTTTCCCAGAGAGCTCGAGGAGGCTCGGAGGGGAAAATGTCACCTCGGAAGCAAAAACTATTTCCATATTTATTTATGTATGTATTTATTTAAAGGCTTAAATTGCGATCAGGGCGCTGGAAAACACGAAGGGCGAAGTACGACGGAAGGTCGTTGGATCTGAATCGTCCGTTTAATATAGAGAAAGGTGAATTTTTACGTACGAGGCCAGTGAAGATAGGGAAAATTTGCTTCGAGTTGAAATACTAAGGGCCGGAACGTGATGTCGCGTAATTGAGAGGAAGAAATAGAAATGCTGGTGTGTATCTGCAATTCGCCCGTGGTCGCATCATTATTCACACGCGGACACAATCGATTTTCAGGCCTTGGAAGAAGGATGGTTAACGTGTCTAGCTTCCGATGCTAAGATCGCGGGTTCGAATCGAATCGTGTGTGTTCACCTTTGTCATCGTCACATAAGGCCGTGGAGTTTGAGAGACAGTTAAAAAAAAAAAACAATTAAAATAGCGGGAAAACAGCTGACCGTGGCTGAATTCTGTTTATGGTGAGGGGTTTATGTTACTCTGCTTTAAATGTTTCCTTCCTATAAGGACATCGATATATCGCGAATTCGAGACAACAACGTTCGATCCGACTTACGAATAGTTCGATTTTCGTTTATCGCTCCTCGACCTGTGATGTCGGATATTTTATCGATAAGAATTCCTTTTTTTGGATAGTGATATTTTCTTCGCAAGACTTTAATTTTGATCAAGACATTGGAAAATTATCACCTGATTAAAATTAATTAATGTCACGCTTAAATGTGAGATATGCAGGTTATTCCGGAGCATGGAATGTTAGCATCCATTAGTTTCGGTTCTCATGAGTTCCCAGTCACAGATGGAGGATGGAACCTTTGTAAGAATTAGTTTTTTGACGAGTAACTCCGAGATCAAAGACGAAAAGCGACATTCGCGTCCGGAGCAATAGCATAATCTAAACAATACGAAACCGTTACTCGTTCCATTGGGGCCACAGATGAGATGCGAGAAAAAATGAGCACTGTCGAAACGAGGTCAAGATTTAATCTTAATCGCCAACCCAGTAGGAGAAACGTGCCATGGGGGTCCATTCTCGGCGCAAGTGCGGACACTTGTCCTCAAATATGTTGCAAAGTGTTTCTGATAGAGCTGACGATAAATAAACATAGGCGATACCGACGCGCGACTCTCGCAAGAATGCCGGCCATGACGAGGACACCGACCTACGCCACGCATCCGAACGCAAGAAACTCCGCCTTTCCGGGTTCGCGCGAAAGAGGCAATATGGAGTCCCGCTCGCACTCCCAAAAGCCCGTTTCGTGAGCGTGATTGCGGTCGGATCCGCTCGCTTCCGGCGTCGCCTCCTTCGCTCACCTCGCGGACCATAGCGTGGCAGCCGTCCTCTTGACCCGAGGGCCGCCGCCCGATGCTCGTCGAAGACAGCTCGGAGGCCTCCTGTTCCTTTGAGGATCGGGTCCCTTGCAATCTCATCTCGATTGCGTTTCTCTTCCGATGTTGATCGGATGAACTGCGAAAGAGGGAGCGAGTTCGTTGAGCTCACGATTCGCGCGCCTCCTCGAGGAAGCCCTTCTTATAGAATAGCAGTCTACCGTGTGTTCGACGGCAACTCTATAACTTATTATTAGGAGAGATTTATTTATCTTAATCTCTAACGAAGTGGAAGTCTATGAATATTTGCTCGAAAAATCGGCTGATTTGAATGTATTGCAGATGTTTCAAGAGAAGAAGAGTAAATAGAGGAGAATTCCGCGAGGTTAGAGGACTATATAGTAGGATAGGCAGTGGCGGAACTACAAACTTTCGGCCCCTAGCAAAAATAATTTTTTGAACCCATCGTAATTCGTTGTTTAAATGCAATATATAGACCAGGGGTGGCCAACCGGTGGCTCCGGAACCGCATGTAACTCTTTGAGAGTTAATATGCGGCTCCTGATAACTTTGGCTGCCTTACATATACGGCAATTTTCCGATTAAAATGTGCAAGGGAATTATTGTTGAATTCAAATAATACCAGAAGTCCCACCAAATAAAATAGTAAATTTCTGTGATTATTATTACTATTATTATTATTATATGCGTCAGCAGCTACATTATGTGTTAAATATTTTTTATCAGCTCATTACATGTTACTGCGACTCTTCGGTGACGTGTATTACAGTATTGGGGCTCCTGCTTACAATTAGGCCCAGGTTGGCAACCCCTGATATAGATGGACCTCCCTAAATCCATCTTTCCCCAGCGGTCTCGGACTCGGCGGCATTTAAGCCCCTCTACTGGTGAGAGGAGGTGAGACACAAAAAAATTGCAAAACTTTTACAAAAAAAATAAAGATATTCATCGCCATACATAGGTATACTCATCATTGTGTCCCCACACTAAACAATCATTCAACAAATATGTTACCTAATTTTACTTTAAAAAATTAATCAACTATTTCATGGTTACATTTTTAGCGCTACGTAATATTACTTTCGAATCAATAAATTAGCCCGTCTCAACGCAATGTATTTTCCATTGAAATGCCAGGTAGCGTAACAAGTACACAATTTTTCAACAAAGATTATAGTCAATAATAACCTCATAAAGCGAAGAACAGGTTTTGGAACTATATGTATTTAACTTTATCAATTATTCCAATTAACCAAGTATTAGTAGTAGTAGTAGTGGGAGAAAAGCGACCAAGGAGATGAAGAGAATTTCGCCAGGTTGAAAGAATTAAAAGTACGAGGATATGAGCGAGGAGATACGGCCTGCGACAAAAATCGCAAAAAATTAATTTAGAATAAAGAAATCCATTCGCATACTTCTAAAAAATGTATAACTTCTCTATCTGAAAGGAAAATGTTTTCTAGTTTTACTTATCTTTATCAACTATGTATTTTACAAAATATATACCCTAGGAACCCTGTTAAATTTCAATGAAAATTTCTATAATTTGAGAATATCTCATTTTTAGAGTTATTTATCAATTTGTTTTGATAAAAGATAAAATAGAGTCAATTATATAGCAGGTATTCTTTAAAAAACCGTGCTTATACGATCACTGTATGTCCGTCTGTCTGTCTGCGGACAATCAACGTTTTTTGTTTTAAGAAATTTAGGGAAATATTTTTTGAATTATACAGCTCTTATCAATCTATGAATTTTCCACCGCTAGATGGCTTCAATTTCGAAAAATTCAAAATTTTGAAGTGGTATTGTATCCAGACTACCGAAGCTAGAGGAGTGAAGTGTTCACATATGGGGAAAATTCTAATGAGGATCTACATTCCAACGGTGCGGGCTCTCCCCCCCCCCCTCTCCCCCTACCAAAGGAGACACACCAAAACCTTGAAAATATTTAAGAAAACGTGCTCCCACCTCCTGCTGATTATCTCACATCCTTTCTTTTTTTAGATTGCTTTTACTGTGAGGTTCTAAGTTGTAGCTTAGTTAGATTATATATCATCAGGATAGCATATATTTTTTATTCCAGCAATGATTTCCACAGCATTATAAACTTAAAATCAGTTATCATTGTCCCATATAAACTGTTTGACCGATTCGATTGTAAATCATATTAATTCAACAATGTCGTAAACATTAATTTCCAAGCAAAAGGATAAGTAAAGAAATCGGTTCAAGATGAAATATAATAATATATCTCGTTTTTACTTTCTCCACACGTAATATAGGGGAAAGTATTGTTTTTGTGAAAAAACCGGTTTCAAGATTTCGACGGAAATACACGTTTTGAGGTCCCCAGAACACGTTTTGACCATTTTCTCGATGATGGGTGTGTATTTGTGTAATAGAAATTTTGTGGGTGCTCTAAATCAAAAACTCTTAATCAGATCAACGCAAAATTTTATATTTGATATTTTTGTTAAAGGGACAAGAGTTGATTAGTTTTTGGTAAAATCGGAAGTGGGCGTTTACACTCGTCACATCCGAGTTTTTTTAAAATATTTGCTTTAATACTTGATCAATGTAAAGACTTACTGGAATAAAAGTTGTAGAAAATTTAATTTTCTACAACTTTTGTTCAAAACATTTTCCCATATATGGCATTGTTTAAGAAATATTTCAAAAACTATTTTTTAGCTGCCACCACCACAATTACCTGGAGGCAACCTTTGTAAACACTGGACGCTTAGTTACATCTTAGTAACACTCCTTTTTATTTTCATAATTGCTGTGGCTTCGTAGTTATATCCAATATCAGAATGAGTTTATCAGTATGAGTTTATTTCTGTTCTACGAAGTCGGAACTTATTCGGAATTTTTAGAAATATTACAGGTAGGTACGGAGAACGTCATGTGGTGTCCAGATCAGATTTTTTTGATTTGAAATAAATTTTTAAGCTCTTTTGAAACTTATTCAAGTTTTCTACACGTGGTTTGTCATTTTAACGGAATCACGTTCAAATCACGAGCACGCACTTCAATTTTAACTATTTTAAAAATCGTGAAAGAAAAATACTTTACAATCACGCCCATGTTAATAAAAAAGAAAAAAACAACACTTCTGGAATGGTTACCACGTCCTTATAATAGACGATTACCCATTTAAAATCTGTATGAGCACGCGAAGAGTATCTGGCAAAAGATTCAGCGAAATCGTAGAGGCCGTTCTTGAATTATTCTCATTAATTCGTAGAATCTTACACAGAATGACGGAATGATAACGGATTTTATTATAACTAGAGTAATTGCCTGTCAGAAATGAAGCGAATACATGAATACAGTATTAAAATTAAGACACTTCAACTGGTGGTAAGCGTACCCCTAGGGGTACGTCAAGGGTTTTGAAGGGGTACGCGAAAGTATTAAGCATCGTAAATTTTCTTCTCGTTTCATCTTTCATGCACGAATTCGGAATCAAAAGTTGCGATGTTATGACTAAGAATAACATTATAAATCAGGAAAAACGCCGAAGATGTGAATTTTAACGTTATAAACATGGGTTATTTATCTTAATAAAAGGTTTATTCACTTCGTCACTTTAAAATGTACTTGGGAGAACGCGACCGCTAAAAAATGCTTCAAGGCAGGGGTTCTCAACCTGCGGTACGCGTGCGCGAGCTAGTGCAAAGTGGTACGCGAAAAAATAAAAACATGGTTTTGCCTGTAGCTTAAAATATTGCTAATTATGTTTACTCAATTCAATTACAAATTTACATGCACAACATTAATATAATATTTGAATTTAAATTGCCTTAAATCTCACTCCGGCGATACGCGAACATTTTCGTTTTTTATTTGGCGAAACAAAAATAAAAAAGGTTGAGAATCCCTGCTTTAAGGGGTACGTCGGCAAGAAAAGATTGAAAACCCCTGCTCCAGAGCAGGTTTTCCCAAAGTATGGGCCGCGACCCAATGGTGGGCGGCGAAATGTTGAAAATGGGCCGCAAGACCTTCACCAACAAAGCATATAGTTGGGAATAATTTTGAAACGAGAGAGCAGACTTTTTTCTCGTTTCAAAATTATTCCCAACATTACAGCTTATGCCTGTCTGCATAGGATCTTTAGATCGCTTTATTCCATCAAAGCATATAGTGCCTAGATGGGTAAAATGGTTATTACCAAATAAGCCGAATACCTTCCTTACAAAATTCCCCACCCATTCCCTCTTTTAGGGCACTTGTCATTGTCCTTTGCCTTTCTCAAAAACTGACCTACTGCAGCACCCACGCGCAGCAAGGGAGCACCATCTGCTTCCACAATAATTATTTTCCTGGAAAATCCAAATCGTATTTTCCGAAGTTTTATTCTCGAAAATCTTATATCATAGGATACATTGCCTTGAAGGTAATTCCATAAACTAAACATTAGTTCAAAGAGAAAGTTATATCAGAAGACAATGGTTAATTACAACTAATACAAAATGGAGAAATCTCCTAATAAAAATAAACATAATAAATAGAAAGCACTCACACGCCGGTTTAGGAGAAATTACTCCACGCCAGGGACCTAGCACACGCAATCATACCAACACACACACACTCCGGGTTTAGATGAAACTACTCCACGCCAGGGATTCTTTTTCTAAAACACGCACAAAATATAAAATCTTTTAGTGATCACATGGAACACTATGATTACACCGATATTGTCCATAACTTGTCCCAAGAAACATTTATAAAACAAGAACTCAGTCTGTTGTGTAACGGACTTAAGTTTTGTCTCCCTCACAAAGAACCTCCTTTGGATGATATTATAGGCATCGAATCATCCATTAAAAACCTGAACGATACAACCAAAAATCACGTAAAAGCCGCTTGAAAAATATAAGTGGGACATAATTTTAAAAAACAACACTATAAACCACCTTTCCAGTCCCGATTACAAACTCATCAAAAATTTTAAATTAAAAGACTTTTAATTTAAAAGCCGAGAAAGGAAATTCCGTTGTCTTCATGTCATGAATCAGCATGATTATTTTGATAAAGTTAATAATTAATTGAAAACGGACCTTACTCCACACAATAAATCCTCTTAATAAAATGAGTTTTACTGCCAAAGAACCTAAAAAAACTGACCAAAACTCAGAAGAGGTCTTACGTTATAAGATAACGGTTTCAAATCCTACCATCTCAATGTTACACAAACCTGGGATTTCTATGAGACCTGTTGTGTCACACTTTTCTCCTTTCTAGATGGATAGTTGACCAATTTAAAACCCTACCTAAAAATGCTGAATATTTCATTGAAATTTCCAAAAATGTAATACTTAGAGATTCCCAAGCGTTAGTTTCTTTTGGTGTCACTTCTCTCTTTCCCAGCATCCCAATAAATACTTCACCTAGTTTTCTCGAAGAATGGCTCGCTAATATTGTTGCTTACCTCGACATATCCGTTGAATAACTTAAGCTTTCTAAACTGTGCATGGGACAACATTTTTTTCTTGGCGTAATTAGTGAGGTAATTAGGAAGCAAAACACTGTATTTTTTATTAATATCTAATGAGCTTCAAATAAAATCAGTGCCAATTCTCAATGGAAAAGGAACTAATTATTTCATTGTTTTGGTATTAAATTGTGGTCGCTTCTTGGATTATTCCATTTTCCGGTTTAAATACAGTACTGTATTCAATGACATGCAGATTCACTTTTATGCGTTCACTGCACGAAGTGAAAGCATACAGGGGAGGTCGTTTCTGCCCTTCCGTCCGTCCATCCGTCCGCAGGTAAAATCTCGGAAACCGCTGAACCTATTTTGATGAAATTTGGTATTGCGGAGTTTAACTGAACTTGGTCGACCGATTCCAATTTTGGTTAAAATCGGACAACAATTACGACCACTTTACATGAAGACTTACATGTAGTTTACAATGTTCCTTTGCTTCAACTCAGGAACCGCTGGACCTATTTTGATGAAATTTGGTATTGGGGAGTTTTGCTCAATTGGTAGGCCGATTCCAATTTTGGTTAAAATCGGACAACAATTACGACTATTTTATATAAAGACCTGCATGTGTCTTACAACGCACCTCATTAACTTCTCGTTAAATACTCATCTAAGCGAAAAATATTGAGAACATTGTGAAATCTCAAAGGCCGCATTTCTGGTTTACAAGCAGCGAACACATATTCTTTGTATGAAATATTACTTTTTGAACACTATGTACGAAAGATTTGATTAATTTACGCTATTTCGTGTCGCAGATTCACTAATTATTAATTTATATGTAGTAATTTATGAAAAGAATTTTTTGTGGGTCGCAACATATGTTTTCTCATTTTACTGGGCAGTAGAGAAAATATTTGGAAAACCCCTGCCCTACAGTCTACCCTGTCTGAGGAGTCAACCATGCCTCCTACACCGGCACCGGATTTCCTTCCTCCCTTATGTGTGTGTTCAGTGTGAAAGGAGTAATAGCTATATAATCCAAAAGGTTAATTAGCCAGAAATTCCATACAAACAAACAAAAGTTTCTCCGTACTTAAGCAATTCAGTTTGAAATTAGAATGAGTATACATTTTCACGCTCACTGAAGGCTAGAAGGTAACAAACAACACTTTCCCGCGATTTTTAGCCTACTTTCCAGAATTGAAATAAGCTTCTAGTTTTGTCGTTTTGTCTGTCTCTCTGAGTTTCTGCCCGTCCCCCCTATTAACTTTTGAACCAATGGACCGATTTTCATGACACTTGGTGGAAATCTCCTGCTCCTGTAGATGAGCTTACGAGGAGAGTTTTTCTGCGAATATTTCAAGTTCCGGGTTCGATTCCAGGAACTATCCTTCCCATTTGATTTACATGGGAAATCTGGAATCCATCGTGCAGGGCAATTTTCTCTTGCAAATTATAATACCTTATAAATATAATATCGGTGCGGGATTTGTACTATTCTCTGAGGAAAGGAATGGAGGTTTTAACTTCTATCGTGTAATGTTGCTTATCGATAGTATTTCTTCGAATTTTGCGTAAATACAGGCGTTTTTGAAGTTTTTATCACTCACTACGACAGTGTTGCCATAGCAATGACTATTGTTGGATTCGGATTCGGTATATTCTAATATATACGCGCGTTATTTTTGCCGCACAAATACGCGTGGTCAATTTAATATTCCGTTTGAATGTATTTGCAATATTTTATAACGCTAAATTACAAAATTTGGGAACACAAAGAGCAACATATCCGCGGTGATTTTCAAGCTATTAAAGTCAATATATGTGAGTATAAAATAAATGATTAAATGGAAAGTAGGCATCATATGCACCGTTTGGATCATCTTGTCCTAACATTAACTTCGGCGTGATAATTTAGACGAGAGGAGAGTGGCAAATAATTGATGGACTGCGACGGTTGATACGACACGATAGAGCCTAGAATAATTGAGACACCGATCGGACGCGTATAAAATTAGTGCTGAGAAATAGAACTAGCAAAAGTAGTCCGAGCCAAGCGATGGAATAGTGTAACAGTGACGAGGACAACATCTCGCAATGCGAGCAATCGTAACACTCGAAGGACGATTTGGGTGGAAGCAACGGGGGCGAAAAGGGAGAGAGGTGGAAGTGGGGAGGGGAGGAAGTGTGGAGGGGAGGAAGTGGGGAGGGGAGGAAGTGGGGAGGGTTGGAAGTGGGGAGGGGAGGAAGGGGGGAGGGGAGGAAGGAGGGAGGGGAGGAAGGAGGGAAGGGCGGAAGGGGGGGGGACAGAAACAGGGGAGGGGTGAAAGTCTCAGAGCCACAGTCCGTCGACTCACTGCGCATCTGCGAACGCTAGTGCTAAAGGAATAAATGGGTGCAACTACAGGAACGTCGGAGGAATTGGCGCTACTCTTACCCCCATGCCCTCCCTCTCCTTCCAGTCTCCTTCGGTCCTTGCAACCGTCCCTTCTCCCCGTGTCGCCGTCCAGCCCTTCCCCACGCCTCCCCCTTTCTCTGTCCTGCGTGGCGTCGAGAGGTCTCTGCAGGTAAGCAAGCGGAGGGAGGGGTTACATTGACGCGCATTAGGGCAGGACCCCCTATTAACGACTAATTACTGCAAAACGATACATCGGCAGCAGCGGCGGATCCAAGGGAGGGGCAATGGGGGCGATCGCCCTCCCCTTGGACGACCCCATTGCCCTCCACTGGGTGCATACTTAAATTCATTCCGCGCAACATTCCTTGTTTCTACACCGAAGATTAAGTCTGTATGACAAGGAAAAGAAAGATTCTGATGGGGGTAGGGATTTTCAAAATGTATGGTCGTTGGCAGAGGCGGAATCAAGAGGGGGAGGGGCAATTGGGGCGATCGCCCTCCCCTTGGGAAGTTTCTGGATCCGCCCCTGATCGGCAGTGATGCCACGGGAATGTCCAACTTTTCATTTAACGATTTAATTTCAAATCGGTTGTTATTAATCTAACAATCGAATATTATTTAGTATAACTCACTTGAGTTAAATAGTTGTAATGTTTACGTTTACGTTCTTTCCATCGACTATAGATCAGTGGAGCCCAACATTTATACGTGGCGGGCCGCATTCGTAGTTGTGAATGCTTCGGAGGGCCGCATTGGAAGTCACGAGAGCTTCGGCGAGCCGGATGAGTGTTTACGTCGGAAGTTACTAAGGGATTTTGTGGTCTCGTATTAGCAAAAATCGAGTCAACATAAATTACTAGTGTTTAAAGCTCATCCATAAAAGGTTTTGAGACGATAATTATACTGAAAAAATATGAAATTGTCTATATCAAATTTGACCGATCACCTTTTCGTCAGAGCTTCGGGGGCCGCGGCTTGGAGACCTCTGACCTAGATAATATGTAAAGAAATTAAACGTATTTTCGTAATTATAACCGATATTATTTACTTCAACAACAACGATGATTGTTTTGGTCGACAAAAATTAAATAACTATGCATTAATACATCTAATTTCAAAGTGAATTACGACTTTCTTGTTAGATTTTCTTGATGACGGCTACTCATAAGATAAAAATGTATTTGGCAAGATATATTCTATTTTGTTATTTTTAAAAATTTTGCTTGAAAACATTTTCAGTGTATCTCAACTGTTCCTGGTGTAACTTTGTGTATTAATTCCATAATATGAAATGACAACAATTAGTGATTTTCCACTATAGGTTAATATAATTTCACGACCTAGGTTTCGACGCTTAGCGACATCATCAGGTGATACAGTGCGGTTCGACACATTATATATATATATATATAAATTCCAAATAGATTAAGAAATAATAAATATTTTTAAGGAACTGAGAGAAAAAGTCCGACTACAAAGAACAGAAATCAACTCAAACCGTAGCCTTCTGATATTGGATATAGCCAGGACTTTCCAACAATTAAGAAAATAAAAATGAGCGTTACTAAGATGTAACTAAGCGTCAAGTGTTTACACTAGCCGCCGGCAGGTAGCGTGGTGGTGGCAGCTAAGAAATATAATTTTTTAAATATCTCTTAAACAATGCGTTATAGGGAAGAATGTTTCAAACAATGTTTGTAGAAAATTAAATTTCCTACAACTTTTATGCCAATACGTTTTTACATATATCAAACATTAAAGCAAATATTTCAAAATAACGGATAAGTGACAAAGAGGAAACCCCCACTTTCGGTCGACCGATTTTTACCAAAAACTAATCAACTCTTGCTATTTTAACAAAAATGTTAAATATAACTTTTACGTTGATCTAATTAATAAGTTTTTAGTTAGAGCACTCACAAAATCTCAATCACGTATACTCTCACACACACAGACATCATCCAGAAAATGGTCAAAACGTGTTCAGCGGACCTCAAATTGTGTATTTCCATTGAAATCTCGAAATCGATTTTTTCATGAAAACAATACTTTCCCCTATACTACGTATTGAGAAAGTAAAAAGTAATAAATTAATAAAGGTACCTTAGATACAGCGAAAATGAAAGATTAGTAATTTACATTAATCTCCCGTTATCTTCGACGGATGTGTTCCGCGAAAACATCCCGGATACCGGGTTTATATTTACATTGTAATAGCGAGGATGGGTTCCATACCTTTGCGGCCCGTGACAAACTAATAGTTGAAGTAGAATTTTTTAACTATATTAATGCTCATTTATATTAGTCAAAAATCTGTTGTGCCCAGCACATGACTTAACAACTACTAATGCAATACTAATAAAAATCAGCTATCGACAACAGCGTCCTCAAGAGAAATTATTGTATGTGAGTGTGTATTTCTGATTAATCAACCCCTCTTAGGTTATTATAGCCATAAAACCTTCCACACCGAACTCACAACGGATAAGGGAAACCCGGTGGCGGCGTTAGCCCATTCTTAACGAATAACACCAAGGGGGCCAACTGCTTAAAGTCCCTCCCGAAGGACGGAGCGCTGACTTGCGCGGTCTCCTCAAAGCACACAAGTAAGGGACGGGACGACCTCAAGTTGAAAAATCCGACCTCCGCCGGATTCGAACCTGGGACCGCTGCGTGGAAGGCCAACGGTCTAACCACTCCGCCACCCCTCAAGAGAAATTATCGGAAAGCACATTTGTGAATAATTCTTACACACTTTGAATAATTTCCGCAGTGAAAAATACATACATTGAAACACATTTCACATTGAAAAAACATTAAGTAAACAAAACTGTAATTAGTTGCTATGGATAACGAAATACCGATACGCGAGTAAAATTACCGTTTGTCTATATTTACAAGAAAATTTCTTCACAAAATATGACGATAGATGACTAGAGATAGTTTGGATCGCAATTAAAATTACCCATTGCAGCGTAGGTATCACTATTAACCATTAGACACTTCTATCATAGGAACGAAAGCAAAGGGTGTCATTTGGCGAGTTCAAATAATGCCACGAAGAATGTCTTTATCGAAGACGTGTCCAAGAAGAAAGCGCAACGTACAAGAGGAGGGACGAATGTTTCAAGAGAGCCGGGAGGAGCAACACTTTCGCCACCCAAAGCAATATTGTTCGTTTCATTTTCATTCATGCGTGCGGAAAATATGAAGAGTGGAACATTATCACATTAGACGCCATCATGAAACTCACAAGGAAGGGTATGGCGAATTTTCAGAGAAGTATAGCGCAGATAAACTGCTCGAACTTAAATATGTATTCGCTTAAAGGATAACAATGTCTGCCAAACAGCTAATGAAACAAGTGAATCAGCAGTGAATGCAAGTTATTTATTGTCTCATATTATTAATTGTTATTAGAGCGCCCACAAAATGTCCGCCACACATACCATCGAGAAAATCGTGAAAACATACTCAGGGGAACCTCAAAACCTGGATTTCCGTTGAAATCTTAAAGTCGATGATTTTTTCACGAATACAACACTTTCTCCTATTTTGCACATGGAGAAAGTGAAAATGTGTCATATCAACTAGAGGGAATATAATATACACTTAAATTACTTATTTAGCAATTATAAAATATATTAACATAACCTATATGAAAATTAGGAAATTATAAGAGCGGTTTAAGATCAAATGGCATTTTTACCTTAGAGTCGGGCATTTCACGTGGATTAATAGTACCAGATAGTTTAGCGTCCACAGGATGTACTGGAGTCGATGTGCTGGGATTTATAAAACAAAACTTCAGGCTTGTGGGCTGTCTAGCTCCGCGCTGCTTCTCTCCACAGGTATACTTGCATAGCTCAAGCAATGATTCAAGTCTGATTTTAAATTTCAAACTCCATTCTATGTTTGGGTCGATGTTCACTGCTTCCTGGGCTGAAAAGATTAGAGAGAGCTTCTCTATAATCAGTGACCCTTCAAGTTCTTCTTCAACATCATCTTCTTTCTCTTCTTCAACTAATTGGTTTCTAGAACACAATTCCTCAAGAGTCAGTTCTGAATTACGTGTCTTCATTACCTTTGCTACATCACTTTCTTGCGAGCAATCAAATCTGTCCAATGCGTCCAGCAAACTCTATAATTGCAGACACAAGTTAAGGTGCAGCTTTTTCGGACATAAGCAAGTCAAAGTCTGGATGAGTTAAGTATTAAATTAAAATAAAATTTAAATAAAAAAGTTAATGAAGCCAACTTTTGTATGCACTAAAAATTAAGCAATAAATATAGAATTCACATAATTGATTGCTTCAGAAATTAAAAGTTTTGGGCGTATGAAAGTTGTGTGGTAAAAAAATATTAACGATGATTTGTTAGTCAAACATAACAATTCTTTTATACGCTCAAAACTATTTTTACTTGAGGGAACATTCAATGATGTGAACTGTAGGTTTATTTTTTAGCACGTGCAAATCGTGAAATTAATGGAATGAAATTATCATAAGATCATATCTATCGGAGGCTATTGAAAAATTCGTTCCTAAGAAGACATTAGGCAGTAATCCGGACCCGGAATATTATAATGTTTCTATTAAGAAACTAAAGAAAACAGCACGGAGACTATCATAAGAGGCATAGAGCAACGCCTCTTTCAGAAAAGTATAAGGCTGCCTGTAGAGGCCTATTGAAAGAAAAGAAAAAAGCGAAAGATAAGTTTTTAGAAAACTCTATAATAAATAACGGTTGGGGAAATCTTCATAAATATATACGAAGAAGACGTAAAGGCCGAGATGAGTTAGACAATGTAAATTTGGATTTAAATGGCATAATACTCAAAGATGACATAGCAAAAGCTGAAGCCTTTAACGTTTGGTTTACGAATCAGTTTAGCAATGACGAGAGTGACAACAACGTGCTCTCGATAGCCAGCAACGAGTTTGAATATATAAAAATAAGAGACAGCGACATCTTAAAGAGCATACTCAGCATTAGGAAGTTAAATCTTGTGGTCCAGACGGAATTTTGGAAGAAGTTCTGAAACTGGGGGGCGAAGCTATCGTACCGTATCTGCGAGTATTATTCACAGTATAGTTGAATAACGGGGAAATACCGAAAGAGTGGAAGAGCGCAATTGTAGTCCCTATTTATACATCTACATCTACATATTACCCTGCAAGTCACCTTGACGGTAGATGGCAGGGGGTGCCGCGCACCAAGTTCCTAACTAATTATTATTCACAGTTATCTATTGTGGTCACGTATTGTCCTAGGGAAAAAGGACTCCTTATACCTCTCCGTCCTACTATCTATTTCGCGAATCTTGTCCTCATTATCCCTCCGTCCGATATACGTTGGTTGTCGAATAATATCCTTCATTTCATTTACGAATATCTCCGACCTATATTTATCTAGAAGTTTAAGTCTCGCCTGTAATCTACGATCTTTCAACGATGGCCAACTCAACTCTTCAATGAGTAACGTAACGCTCTGTTTTTTATCGTAATTCTTTTTCACGAATCTAGCTGCTCGCCGCTGTATTTTTTCTAAATCCTTTATGAGTCCCCTCTGATATGGATCCCAAACCGCTGCTGCGTATTCCATTTGAGGTCTAACCAAGGATAAATAACAGGATTCTCTCACCTTTTCCGTGCTTTTCCTGACTATTCTACGCACAAAACCCAACTTCTTATTTGCCGAACCTATCACCCGTCTTATGTGGGTGTCCCAAGACAGGTCCCGATTCAAGGTTACCCCGAGGTATTTCACGGATTCCGAAACAGGAATGCTCTCACCATTTATCGAGTAGGTAAACACGGACGATGGGCTTCTAGATTTCCAAAAGTTTAGAACGTTACTCTTTTTCTGATTGATTTCTAGCTGCCATTCCTTGCACCAAACAGATAACGCATCCAGATCATCATGAAGCTGACGATGGTCGCTAGGACCACTAATTTCTCGATAGACTACGGTGTCATCCGCAAAAAGCCTGATATTACTTTTCACAACTGAGCTGATGTCGTTTATATAAAGCAAGAAAAGCATAGGTCCGATCACACTACCCTGCGGCACTCCAGAGACTACATCTGCCACACTCGAGGACTTACCATCGATGACTACTTTTTGTTTTCTATTCCAAAGGAAAGCGCGAACCCAGTTAATCACTTTAACATTAACGCCAAGATTTCCCAATTTTAATAACAACTTACGGTGGGGAACCTTGTCAAAAGCTTTTCTAAAATCAAGGAACACTGCATCGACCTGCTTATTATTTTCGCCGCATGATAAAACATCATTCACAAACAGACCGAGTTGGGTGTCACAGGATCTACCTTTTCTGAAGCCATGTTGACAGCTGACTAAGAGCGATCTACTCTCAAGATAACGCATTGTGTTGCTAACAATAATGTGCTCCAAAATCTTACATCATAAGTTTTATAAAGGAGGTTCTCGTTCCAATTTGAATAATTATCGTCCGATAAGCTTAACAAGTGTAGTTTGCAAGCAAATGGAGCACTTACTGTCTCACTGTATTAGAGAATTTTGGAAGGCGAAGAACTGGCTAAGTAAAGCACAGCACGGTTTTCGTAGAGAATACTCGTGTGACAGCCAGACGACCGCGCTAGTACAGGATATCGCAGAGACGCTAGATAAGGGGAAACAGATAGATGCAATTCTCATAGATTTTTCCAAGGCCTTTGACAGAGTAAACCATAGGTTACTTATGGATAAAATATCTGGAATGGGAATTGACAAAAGAGTGGTTAGATGGATTGGGGAATTTTTATCAAAACGTAAGCAAAAGGTTCGAGTAGGCGGTGAACTTTCGAATGATGCGGATATCACTTCGGGCGTTCCTCAGGGAAGTGTCCTCGGAGCGTTGTTGTTTTTGATATTCATAAACGACCTAACTGAGTCTTTGGGGTGTAACGTTAGGTTATTTGCGGATGACTGTTTAATTTACAGATTAATCGAGAATATTGAAGATTGCGGATCATTACAAACTAACTTAGATGAACTTTTACGTTGGGCAGAAGTAAATAAAATGAAAATAAATGCAGAAAAAACAAAACTAATACGTTTCTGTAGTGGAAGAAGTGCATTTAACTGGGAGTACGTTTTAGAGGGTAGCGTCCTAACGGAGGACGATGAGTGTAAGTATCTAGGGGTAACTTTCACGAAGGACCTTCAGTGGGGACCGCAGATAGACAGAGTTGTAGCCAAAGCTTACGGAGCACTGCATTTTATAATTAGGGTCTTAGGAAAGAGTAGTCCCGCCACAAAGGAAATGGCTTATAAATCGTTAGTTAGGCCTATTCTGGAATATGCTGCAATAGTGTGGGATCCTCACTCAGTGGGTCAGATAAAGCAGCTTGAGATGGTGCAGAGAACTGCAGCGCGCTATGTCTTAGGAGATTTTAGAAGAACCGAGAGCGTAACAGAAATGTTTAAAAAAACTAGAGTGGGAATCGCTAGAACATAGAAGAAGCATAGCAAGGCTAGGGGGACTTTTTAATGCATATACGGAAAAGCCAGCTTGGGCAGATATTTAACTGGGGAAAATTCTCGTTTATTAATAGAGGGATTGAGCATTGGAACGCATTACCTGCAGAGGTCTTCAAGCCATTCCCTTCCCGCCAGGGACGTAACTAGACTTTTATTCTTGGGGGGGCAGAGGAGGGCCAATGAAAATTGAGGGGGGGGGCCAGGGTAATTTTCAGTATTTCCAAAATAAACGAGAGAATGGCGAAACTAGTTAAATTTTATTGCGGAATATATTTATTTTTCATGAGGATTGAATAATTTTAGAATAACGAATCTTTTTCGTTGAATAGTTCATGAAAAGATGATATATAAAGCGATAAATATGTTTTGCTTCATCTTAGGTATACTTTACAGATTAATTACGGCTATGCAGTTTGGATGAATATAAAGATCAATCAATGCTTAGGAAACTTACGGTATATTTGGAATTTGTTCTGATAATAGAATTAGATGGGGAAAGGAAATCACATTTTTGTATTCTATTTTCAAAGATCAGACATTTTCTTATCGAATTATAAAGACCGAAATTTTCATTACATTATGTGAGATTTATACATTGTAAACTCTTGAATTTATTTTTTAAAACAAATTTATTACTTTAGAAAAAAGATTTTACATTTTTATTAAAAAAAGATAATTTTAATTCCTCCGAAAATTTTGTCATAATGACGGATTTTAATCTGCTATAGAAATGAACACATTTCAATTGCATTAAGTACCTAATGTGAAATGTATTTTTGATTTTGTAAAATACACATAGTCATTCCATCTTAATTACAAATCAATTACCAAATAATACAAACTTAGATGAAAATTTTTTATCACATTTAACATAAAGTTATGAAAGTAGACAAACGTATGTTAAGCATTAATACATTATAAAAGATTAATACTAATAAATTATTAAAAATTAATACTATGAGAATACATTCATGCCTTGTACAAGAATTAAGACGAGCATTTTATTTTAATAATGGCATTCGTCTACCACCAGCTTTTTGTGCAAATCTTTCTACAACTTGATCTAAATCAATGGATTTGGCAAGCTCTTTTTCTATGTGCAATACAGCAAAATGTGAAAGACGATCATTGGCAGTTTTATTTCTTATGTAAGTATTAAGTCGTCTTAAACACGAAAACGATCTTTCGCACGCTGCAGTTGACATTGGTATTGTTACTGCTGTTGCACATAATTCATAATTCATGAAAAGCTAATTTTAACTTCGTCGACATTTCTAGTAGTTGAAACAGATTTGTAATTTTAAGTTTGATTTCTAACTCATATCTTTTAATGGTTTTCGGTAAAATTTGTAATTCTGCATTTTAATTATCAATGTCAATGCTATAATTTAAAGCAAAAGCTTTCAATTGTACAAAATTTAAAAATTTCTCATGCATCGGATTTAAGCAACATATACCTTCTAATATTTCCGAATTGTTTGTGAATCTTGCGTGTAATTCCTCTACTATTTTATCTAAAACAGGAATATAAATTTGAGTACGAATTTTATCTTTCGTATTAACATTTCGTTGAAAATTATTTTCCTCTGTATTTACATAATTTGCATATTTAGTACAAAATTTGGAAATTCTATTAGAATTTTCATTATTTGGAATATTAATGTTATTATTATTTGCAATTTTTAGTGATTCTTTGTAAATTTGGTCAAAGTTCAAAGCAGAGTTTTCATCAGATCTCACGTTCAAGAAAAACGTCTCCAAAGACTGATCTGAAGTGACGCTTTACAAGAAATCGCTAACAGATTTGAGTTTTCCCAGTATTTCCGTAAACATACACAAGTTAAATACAAATTGAAAATCACTTGCATCAAGCAAACGATTGGCTTCTACTCTACGTGCTCCCGCTTCATTTGAAATTGCATTCAACAAGACTAATACGGCCTCGAAAGTATTTTTCATAGTCGAACATGCAGATGTCTGAGCTGTCCATCGGGTAAAACAAATTCTTTTTAGTTCCTGCAATTTGCTATTCGGGTTACTATCCCTTTGTAGCTTTATAAATCGCGCATGTACACTGATCCTGAAAAAAAGACATACAATTCCAACACAGGAAAAAACACGTCTACATGTTTTACGTTTTTGCAAACATCGACGATCACGAGATTCAGCCTGTGATTGAAACAGTGTACATATATACATCTCGAATTAATTTTTGTACTCCATTCAATCTACCGCTCATAACGCTTGCGCCATCGTATGTTTGTGAAACGCATTTAGATAAATCAATCTCGCAATTAGCAAATATTTCTTTAATATAAGAAAATAGTGCGCTTGCATTAAGGTATTCCGCTTGTTTATAGCCTAAAAATCGTTCAAATACTGTACCATCTAAAAAATATCTAACTACAACCGACAGTTGTTCACTCTTAGAAATGTCCTTTGATTCGTCTACCATAATGGAAAAATGCTCTACTTGGTTAATTTGATCCTTTATTTGTCGAATCACCAAATCCGACATTATTTTCAAAATTTCATTTTGAACTAAAGGACTAGTATATTTGGCATTTTTTGGACCATCAAGAAATTTTTTTTACTATATCGGAATGTTCAGATAGAATGTTTAAAATTTCTAGAAAATTTTTTCTATTTAAACTTTGGTCAAATTCATCATTTCCCCGCTGAGCTATATTTTGCATTGCTGTAAATCTTAATACCTGACAAATAATTCTTAAATATTGCCTATTTTCACTTACTTGGCTAGAATAAGCATGATTCAACAAGGAAGTTACAGATGCATTATTTTTTGACATTACCTTTTGCATATCCCATGATGTTTCACACTTTTTATGAGAATCACTATTGCCATGTTGCCGAATTCCTGAGTCTTTTTCATGGCTTTCTTCCAATTTCTGAATTTAACAGATACGAACGGCATGTACGAATCAACAGAATTTGAAAAAAACGACATGGGAAGCAATATGCAATAAGCAATTACCAAATAGGGTTGAAACTTCTCCAACGTGTTGCAAATTTCCGACTCGGAAAACACAACTTCGGCTGTTTAGAGCCGTCGGTCACAATTTGAGACAAATCTTGAGGTCCAGGAATTTCTTTAAGTTTTGGCTCTGTTTCGACACTATCTCTATCTTCGCAATCGGAATTAAGCATTAAATTCATTTTATCGAGTTAACAATCTTGGAATTCACTTTCAGAATTTGAACTCGTTTCCTCACTTTCAATAATAATTGTTTCAAAGTCATCCTCTTCGATAATAGCCGTTTCTTTAGGAATTTCTACTTTGATCTTCTTATTCGCAGCTTTCCCAAAATAGTCCGATATAATAATCCTTTTGTTACTCATTTTGTTCAACTGCTTTGGGTCCCTTAAAAACGGAAATTTTAAACGATATTTTTTCAAAATCGAAATTAGTGAAAAAAATCAATTAATCATAGAATTTAAAATAAATTATTAAATACATCCAAACTTATGTATTGTCAAGTATATAACTAATTTACTCGATTTACTGTAAAGTTAAGTTACAGGAAAAAGCTTATAAACTAGATCAGGGGCGGATCGGCAGCAAAAATCGGCCCGGGAAAACCTTCAGACCTCGGCCCACACTGCTGAGTGAAATATTTCCCTATATAAATTGGGGATAATTGAATCGGAGACAACAATGCGGGACACCTTCGCAATGCTCGGAAAGAATACGAAAAATCCATAAAATTTCGTAAAGGAATGCGTACTTTTAAAGATTTCGAACGCCTAGCATCTAAGCATTGCAATTACGGAATTGTTTACTGTTTTAGCTGTAGGATAAAGCAAACTAGAAGAAAATTGGTCCATATTTACGTATTTTTATGAATGGATGGAAAGAGTTCTTGCACTTTAAAACATTTTAATCCAGTGTAAACTTTCATAAGAGCGTCACGCACAGAGGGGGATATGCTTTCTATATTGGGGCGTTTGGTGGAAATTCATGTTTGTAAAAATTAATTTCTTCAAAATGAGGGATGGGACAAAACGGGAAAACACGTGTCTGCTTATTTTGGATAAATATTCATTTTGTACAAATTTCGTTAACTTCCGATTTCCAATTTTCGCGACTTTTCATCGTTAGACTAATTATAATTAAATTTTTCACATACCTGAACTTTTTCAAACTTAATAGACGTTGTGCTTGGAATACCTCTCCGGGCTCAGTGTCACAAGTAGTCTTCAAACAATCAACCTTAATTAGGAATTTGAATTAAAATATAAATATTTCTGAATCTGCTGAATCACTATAAAATTCCATTACAATGAAGTATACGAACTTTCTAGCGATAACGATATTTTGCATCACTGAATTGAACAGACCTTAAATCCCGCTGTTCTTAACTCTTCAAATGTTAGACTTCGACTGGACTAGAGCATTCGTATTCTCATCTTCGGTGGGAAATTCAGGCTGAGCTCGGGCAGTTTCCCACGGATACAATCCGATTTATTGTCTTCCGAAAAGGCCAGATGTATCTCGGCTTCACATTCATAAGGCAGAGTGGCGATCCACAGGATGTTTATAGCGGACAAAGCGAGTGAGTATCCACTCGAGAAATAAACAACGTCGAGAGCGTCGCCATCCGAAGGTATATCTGAGCGTAGCACCCACGAAGCACAGAACTGATTCACCAATCGGCAATTTTTTTTAAATCTGTTTAATTGGATAACACCAAAACAACAACAACGATGGCCCCATGGAAAATATTTTGTGACCACTCACAATCAGCCCGGGGTTAGTGCCTATGAGACTGGTTGGCATCTGGAGACTGGAGACATCGTTTTGAATGATAAAAGGGTAATGCGAGACACGGTGATACAATACAAAGTAAGTAAAAGGTAATAGATCCTTCACCGTAAAAAAAAGGAAATAGAAAACTCACATACGCGCTGTAGGTCTCCGAAGGAATCGGCGGGACCTAATTCTTGTGAAGAAAACACACACACGCACACGAGTGCCTCCTTGGAGTGTTTTACTTACATCGTTTTGGATGCATTTTTTACTCAAGAGATTAAAAAGAACTACATTGTAGAACCTAGCTTCTCGCGCATTTAAAACTACTACATTGTAGAAACCTATCTTCTTGCGAACGTAATGTCAAAATTACAGTAAAAAAAATCCGATAAAAATGGGTGGGGATGGTAATTTCAATCTGCTGATCAAATTCAGTGGAAGCTGGGAGGGCCAAGGGGGGGGGGGGGCAAGAAGTTTTCAGGGGGGGGGGCAGGGCCCCCCCTTAGTTACGTCCCTGCTTCCAGCGTAGGTCTCTTTAAAGCGAAGTTAAATAGCATTCAAAATGCATAATAATTATGGGTAATTCTAAAGACGAGCTTTTGAGTGATACGTGATGTTTCCATTTATGTACCCTTCCCTAGAAATGTTAAAACCTTTAAATCAAGAGTAAAAAATATCACTGGGAATGATATTCATTACTTTTAGTTAATTTATTGTTAAATAATATTGTAAGATGAATTAATTAACGAAGGAGCTCGAACTCGAAGCTCCTAACAGGAAAAATATATGGATATGTGGTATGTGAAAAATTGTAAACTGAATCTTCTTAATATGTTTTTATATGTTTTAAATATGTTTTTTATATGTTAATTTTGTAACCTTGCCACCGGGCCAGGCGCCCACTTGCATTGTATATTGAAATAATAATAATATGCAGACAGGCATGTGCTGTAAAGTTGGGTTCTGAACGTTCAGAAACGGGAGAATTAATCTGCTACGATAGTTCAGAGGTAGAATAACAGCGCCGGCAATTTGAACATCCGGTTTCGATTCCGGGTCATAGCAGAATTTTCTCTCGTTTCAAAATTATTCCCATACTGAACGTGATTTCATTAAAATAAATTTATATAAATTGAATTTTTCTGTTTTTAGTCAAAGATTTCAAAAAAAGTCATCAAAGATCTTAATCTCCATATATTACCTCATTAAAAAATATCAATAAATGATTGAATATTTGTTTATTTTTGTTAGTCTTATTATTTATCGGAAGGTATTGTTTAAACTTCAAAACAGCGTCGAAATTTCGCAAATGCGATGCTAATTTATAATCCCAGTCAAACATACGCAATTACACGAAACTGGCAATAATACAAAGCCCCTTGACGACGAAAGATTTTCACGTAAAAATCCTCCAGATTTTGGCATAAAAAACTAATTTGTGGAGCGATTCGACGCGTACTAAAAAATCGACGCAGGAAAATGAAATTTCGTTCTTTCAGGCGTTCTTGTTTCAAATACCGAATTCCCTCGAATATAATTTAATCTTTTATATATAATTACTCGAATGTCTGACCGTATGTCCGCCTGCCTGTCTGTCTGTCCGTTCCCTTTTCTATCTCTTGAACAGTTTGCCATAGAGTAATGCTGTAAATGCAGTTTTGCGTCTGCTAACCAGGAGACTCCGAGAAAACTATTTCCGTTTACATAAGTGTCCCAGGTTTAACTCCGGGAGATGATTATATTATTCCGTAAGTTTACACGGGAATTTTTATTTCTCGAAGTGCAAGATTTTTTCTTTAATTAATCAAAATACGTAAATATGAAAAAATTTTCTCCGTTCTTGCTTTACTCGACGGCTAAAACTATAAAGTATCTTATTATTGCGATGTATAGATGTTACACGGAAGAATTTGTCAGAAATACGATTTATTTTCGAAATTATATGCCTTTTTCGTACTCTTTCTGGATATTGCCAAGGCGACCCGCATTATTGCCTCCGTATCAAATAGCGTTTATTAAGCCTTCAAATAGACAAAGAATTGCGTTATTCGCTTCGCGCTTTTTATGAAGCAACGAAATTATTGTTGTAGCAACGTCAAACTTAATAGATTGCAAAGTTAACAAGATAGAAAAGTATACTCCACAAATGGAATTCACAGAGATTTCAAAGCGGTTATTAATGGGAAATACGTATGAAACGGTATCGAAAGGTTGGGCGATTCTTGTATTTTTATCTCAGAAACTATAAATCTTAATTATGTGGTCTCGGTGACTATCTTGTAGTAAATGTTGTTCTCTATCCGAATAATTTTTTAACTTATACCTCACAGATCATATAAGAGCATGGGGGAGAAATATATGGATTTGTAATTGTAGTTTGCTTAGCGACCGATGTAAACAAAATATGCGATGTTTTGCTCGGAATTTTCTCGAATTTCATCACCGAAACCATAACTCGTAATTATGTGGTCTCGCGGAGTATCTTGTAGTAAATATTGTCCTCTATCCGAATAAATTTTTTAATATACCTTACAGATCGTATAACAGCTAGGGAGACTAAAGGAAGGTATTCCATTGTTGCTTGATGGTTGATTTAAAGAGATATGAGTATAATTTTATTAAAGTAATTATGTAAAGCGGAAGTTCTAATTTACAGATAAAGTTCAAAATCATTGGGCGCCTAATAATTGCAGATAATTATTATTCAGTAAGCTGCGTGTGAACTGGGGGAGTTTTAACGATCGTCCAAAAGAAAACATCTTTCTTTATTTCAATACTGGAATATTACCTTTTTCGTAAGGGAGAAGCAATTTAAATTGGACAAAAATTATGAAAACTAACGTCACATTCAAAATGTCAGTGGTCTAATTTTATAAGGATATTATGGACTATTATTAATAAATGAAAATAACACATTGTGAAGTACAAAATAATTCGTGTTGGTAATAATAATTCATGGGTAAAAATGAAATACATGGTATAATTAATTGTATATGAAAATTTTCCTATATTTCAATAAAAATCTACAATTTTAACGCATTAATAACATTAAAATTGGACAATAATTGCTGTGTAACAATATTTTCTTCTCTAAGATGACTTCTAAACAAGCAGATTTCTGACACTCCGTAAACGTTTTTGTGGGTACCACTAGTTAATTATGCAAATGACTATTGCGCTCCACTCACACAAGCCTTAATCAATTGTAGAAAATGAAAGGTCCTGGAATGGAACCTTTGATCTCATATAGGACGACTTGTCTAAAATTTACAAGATTTAGATCACAGTATATCGCGAAATAATCGTGGAAACCGCACTAATTTTTCTAGA
This sequence comes from Tanypteryx hageni, assembly GCA_028673005.1. Lineage (NCBI taxonomy): Eukaryota > Metazoa > Arthropoda > Insecta > Odonata > Petaluridae > Tanypteryx > Tanypteryx hageni. Next base: position 77,472,084 of record CM054118.1, on the reverse strand, counting down.
TAAATTCCGCCAAAGGATCCGCCAAATCCATCCCATGCGACAGTGTTCCAGACAGCACAGACAGACAAACAAACAGATCTAGGCCTCTATTACAACAGATTAGGAAGCACAGAATTAATTTATACACCATTACTAAACATATATTTTGAAGTTAATCTAGAAGGATGTGTTTGGGTTATTTTTATTCGCAATGGTGATTTTGATGTTACCATCATCCCCAACGACCATTGATGTATTTGGAATTATATTTCAACGAACGATAACGTTGTATCCGGTGCTCACGCTCTAATTATCGGTGCAGCGATATGCCGTAAAAAGAAAAGGACAAGGTTCCTAAAGTAATATATGGAATCGCCATGTTGAGACGGAATCATCAATGGCGCGTTTTCAATTACAGCATTATATTTCTCGGATAATAACCGACGACGAATAGAGAACGACCGAAAAGAAATGGCTGATCGAGGCTGACTATAATTACGATATTATATATAAAAAAAAACTCCTGGAGCAATGGTTCCCGGGTTCGACGCAGCACGCCTGCTTCAGTCACGGAGACTTAGCAAACAGACCGCAGAATGTATTGTGGTCAGCGGGTGTGAAAGGGGAGAGCGGGAAGTAAATAAACCCGATGGATAAGCAGCGAGGGAGCGCTTGGTAGATGGGGTAAGGGGAGGATGTCTGGCAGCAAAACTGAATCAGAGACAAGGGGTGAGATAAATTGAGAGGAAAGGAGTTGGGCTGGAGGAAAGCTGGGTTCAGTGCGTTCCGAAAAAATGGGGGAGGAAGGGAAAACCGGAAATTCTTGGTTTGAAACATGGGTATCGTTCGGTGCAACAAACGGCTGAAAGACGAAAAAAACGATGAATTTGTCCTCAGAATAATATTATACTAGTCTGCCCGTATAAGTGTTACTTTTAATTTGGATATAATGATTACGGGAGATATGAAAAGGAGCTAAGGAAAAAATAATTTTGCGAGTTAATATTTATTCTTTGAGAAATAAAATTAAAAGAACCTAATTGTACTTTTTGGTATTAAAATAATGAAATCATGTTACAAAATTTCTATAAAAATAGCTTTCCGTATTTATTCATTTCACGGTATAAAAATGCAATTTCTCTATCTCTCTCCCCATACCATTTCCCCTTTTAAAAGCATTGGATTCGTTTCCATGGTATCAGAATTTCTCATCGCTAAAATCTTTCAAAAAATACCCCTTATTTTTTCCGGCACCCAACAAATTTTTAAGCTAATACGGCAAGGATTCAGGATTCGGATTTTCTCCTAGAAAAATGCAGTACATACTTCAAGTCTCAAGTTTGCATGTAAATTATAACTGATTTAATAAATAAAATAAATAAATACTTCTTTAAAAATAAAAACTTTCCTAATGCACTAAAAAGCGTAAAACAAATTTTTGTATTCACCTCGATAAATCGATTGGTTGGTTTATCTCCAAAATTTGCAATTTTGAAACCTATAAGGATGTCGGTTGTAAAGCGGGAGTTCATGTGTTTTCAGTATTTTCTGCAAATGATAGACTATATCAGCGCCAGCAGTAGTTTCGTGCATTGGAATTAGTTCCAAATGTTCCTCCGCAATAACAAATTTGAGTCACCACAACGGACAAACACTGCAAGCTGAACGCTGTCTTTGATATCTGTGCTCTCATCAACAGCTATCTAATAGGCTAGAAACTCCTTATTAACAGTAAACAATTGCTTTTTCATGTAATACGCAATGCCATTTATATGTCCAACCACTGTATTCCGATGTATGAAAAGAGAGGGTTGCGAGACCAGGGGAAACAATACAATAGTGAATAAACAAAAATTCCTTCGCCGTAAAAAGGAAGATAAACTCACGCTGCACGTTGCTGGCAAACGCCGTCGCAGGACCTAAGTCAAAAGGGGACACACGCACGCGCAGAAACATGCAAAAGCCACTCACACAGTGAACTCGAACCAAAAATTAAAACTTAATATTTGGTTCGAGTTTACTGTATGAGTGGCTTTTGTGTGTTCCTGCGTGTGTCCCCTTTTGACTTAGGTCCTGCGACGGCGTTTGCCAGCAACGTGCAGCGTGAGCGTGAGTTATTCTCTTTCTTTTTACGGCGAAGGTTTGTTTATTTACTACTGTATTCCGAGTGAGATTAATTTTTTTAAATCTTTTACTTTATCGGGACATATTATCTTGGTGGTTTCAATCAAGCGAGCCTGAATAAATCGGCCTCCTGTGAAAGGTTTAGAGTATGACGGAATTAAATAAGACAAAATATAACTTGCTTTCACTGCTGAATCACTTGCTTTATTAGGTGTTTGTCTGACACTGTTGTTCTTTGGGCGAATATTTATGTCCGCGCACTATCTGCGCTATGATTCTCTGAAAATTCGCCATGCCCTTCCTTGCGATTGATGGAATGATATGATCCGAAGATCCTATGCAGACAGGCATAAGCTGTGAAAGATGGGACAATTTTTGAAACGAGAAAAAAGTCTGCTATGACCGGGAATTGAACCCGGGTCTTCCACTTGCCGGGCGGATATTCTACCTCTGAACTATCGTAGCAGAACATTTTCTCTCGTTTCTGAACACGGATGTTTCCCTTGGTGGGACGGGAACTGGCCAAGCTAGTATCAAACTGCCACAACAGATGTCCTCGAAGAGAATCATCGAAAGAAACTCCAACCTCTCAAATGGTGAGATTGCCAAACATGAAATTGATGGAATGATATGATCCGAAGATCCTATGCAGACAGGCATAAGCTGTGAAAGATGGAACAATTTTTGAAACGAGAAAAAAGTCTGCTATGACCGGGAATTGAACCCGGGTCTTCCACTTGCCGGGCGGATATTCTACCTCTGAACTATCGTAGCAGAACATTTTCTCTCGTTTCTGAACACGGATGTTTCCCTTGGTGGGACGGGAGTTTCTTTCGATGATTCTCTTCGAGGACATCTGTTGGGGCAGTTTGATACTAGCTTGGTTAGTTCCCGTCCCACCAAGGGAAACATCCGTGTTCAGAAACGAGAGAAAATGTTCTGCTACGATAGTTCAGAGGTAGAATATCCGCCCGGCAAGTGGAAGACCCGGGTTCAATTCCCGGTCATAGCAGACTTTTTTCTCGTTTCAAAAATTGTTTCAACCTTCCTTGCGAGTTTCATAATGGCGTCTAATGTTACAATGTTACACTCTTTATATTTTCCGCACGTATGAATGAAAATGAAACAAAGAATATTGCTTTTGCTTTGGGTGGCGAAAGTGTTGCTCCTCCCAGCTCTCTTGAAACATTCGTCCCTCCTCTTGTACGTTGCGCTTTCTTCTTGGACACGTCTTCGATAAAGACATTCTTAGTGGCATTATTTGAAATATACCGAAGCACGCAACGATCCACTCGCACGACTTAATTAAAAATAATATGCCACGTTTCAAGAACTGAATTCGACAGTTCTGGTGTAGATAAATGGGGAGGGCAGCTCATGAGTATTATGCTTTTAGTTTAGATTCCTATTTTAAAGGACTAAATGATTCAATTATTACTTCCTCCGTGCGTACGTATATATAAGGCTCCCCCGAGTACGTTTTCATTATTTTTCGAATATCTCCTCTGAGACTTAATTCATGTAAACTTTTTTTTTACCAAATATAATTTTCTACATATTTTGTTGGAAACACTTAGTCATGAAACGAATTGTTTAACAGAGATTCAAGTGATAACCTTGGTTTTCGTTGCTATGGTAGAATTTCGTGATTGTTGATAGCGGTGGCTACGCTGGCGAGGGCAATTTTAATTGCGATTCAAACTATCCCAAGCGTCATATTTTGTGAAGAAAATTTCTTGTAAATGTAGACAAACGGCAATTTTAATCGTGCATCGATAAGTCGTTATCCATAGCAACAAATAACAATTTTGTGTTGTTTTTCAGCTAAAGTTATTCACAATTTTTTAAAATTATTCAGGAGTGAAATTGCCGATAATTATTCTTGAGGACGCTAATGTCGATAGCTGCTTCCCATTACTATGGCATTAATATACTTTACTACGTACGGAGAAAGTAATGTGCTCGACACATCAGATATAGTAAGCTTTTATACAATTTCTACTTTCTCCATTCGATGTTTTGGAGAAAGTATTGTTTTCGTGAAAAAATCGTATTCGAGATTTTAGCGGATACACACTTTTAAGGTCCCTTGAGTAGGTTTTCGCTATTTTATCGATGATGTCTGCGTGATAGGAAGTTTGTGGGCGCTCTAACTCTAAAGCTAATAATTATATCAGCACAATAATTTATATTTCATATTTTCGTTAGTAATTCAAGATGGTATGCATAAAAACGTAGCTAAAATTGGACGACCTAAAGTGGAGGTTTACTCATGTAAATTTTCCGTTTTATTCAAATATCTCGTTTAAGATATAATTTACTTAAACAATTCTTTCCTTCAAAGTTGTAGACAGTATAATTTTCTCCAAGTTTTGTTTGAAACATTCTTTCATATAACGGATTGTTTAAGAGATATTTCAGGACCGGCCCGATGTACGGCCGATTCGGGCGGGTGCCCGGGGAGCCCATGTATAGGGGGCGCTTACCCGATCATCTATCTATACATTACTTGCAGGTGAATAAATGTTGGATTCCAGTTTATACAGCGGAATAGTCGGGATCTGTTCGAAATTCCTTTTACTTTTCGTTATCAGTCATTTCATGGAGCTAGGAATAAATGAACAGGGCCTTTTTAAATTTATCTTAATAATTATTTATGGAATGGGGCGCCGGTTCTGCTCTCGCCCGCGGCGCCAAATTACCTCAGGTCGCCCTTGATGTATTTTTTTATTGTGTGAATTTGTGAAGTACCTCGCTAAATCATACCCTTGCTTCCGTTGCTATGACAGAATTGTCTAATTGTTAATAGTGATACCTACGCTGCCATGGGTAATTTTAATTGCAATCAAAATTATCCCAATGCAATCTACCGCCACATTTTGTAAAGAAAGTTTCTTGTAAATGTTGACAGCGATCTCAGCGCTCAAACGGTAATAAATAACCTCGCATCGATATTTTGTTATCCGCAGCAACAAACAACAATTGTGTTTACTTATAGTTTTATCATTGTGAACCATTTTCTCTTTGTTTGTTTGTATTTCTGGCTAATCAGCCTCTGGTACTATTAGAAAATTTTAGACTTTACAAAGAACAGAAATAAACTCAAATCATAGCCTTCCAATATTGGATATAGTCACAAAGCTCCAACAATTAAGAAAAGAAACTGGAGCGTTATTAAGACGTAACTAAGTGTCAATTGTTAACTATAGTCGTAGGTAGGTGGCGTGGTGGTTGCAGCTCAAAATATAAGATATCTCTTAAACAATGCATTATATGGTAATAAGTTTCAAACAAAGGATCTAGAAAATTAAATTAAATTAAAACAACTTATATTCCAATACGTTTTTACATTTATCAAATATTAAAGCAAATATCTCAAAATAACGGATGTGACAAGAGTAAACTCCCACTTCCGGTTGATCGATGTTCACCAAAAACTAATCAGTTCTTCTGACTTTTATAAAAATGTTAAATATAAAATTTCGTGTTGACCTGATTAATATTTTTTGCGTTCGAGCACCCTCAAAAAAGCTATCACATACATACACAGACCATCGAGAAAATGGTTAAAACGTGTTCAGGAGACCTCAAAACGTGTATTTCCGTTGAAATCTCGAAGTCGATTTTTTCATGAAAACAACACTTTCCCCTCTACTACGTATTGAGAAAGTAAAAAACAGCAATTTTTCAATGAGAAACCAACTTATTATCCATCGATATGAGCAAGACTATGCAACTGTCAATATGATACGGTGGTGGCAAATTATTTTCAATTACTTTGACGAGGTTCGCCAGGAATATTGCGATGACTGAAAACAATTGCATGTTCCACTCTCCCAACAAACAGAAATTTAGGATGCCGGAGAGAACCCGACCTTCGAGTTGGAATGGTTAAAAATAACGTGTTAAAAAATTAATATGACAGGATACAAATAATTTCTTATGAAATGCTTCTTTGCTGTAGGGGCTTCCATTACTGGGGGCCCCGGTTCATTGCAATGGTTCGCCATTAGTACGCTACGCCACTGAATAACTCCTTCCACACCGGACACGCAAGGGAGGAGGGAAACTCGATACCGGCACTATAGCCTACTCTTTACGAAGAGCACTGCTTAACGTCCCTCCGAAGGACGGAAGGTCTCCTCAAACCACACAGTTAGGAGAAGGGACGTACATAGATTGAAAAACTCGACATCCGCCGGATTCGAATCCGGGACCGCTGTGTTTAAGGCCAAATTTGTAGCCATTCCGGCACCGCAAACCCCTCTAGGTGAAAAGTGATTACAGTATTTTTCACTGTGAAAATTATTCAGTGCTTAGAAATTATTCACAACTGTAATTGCCGATACCTATTCTTGAGGACGCTGTTGCCGAGGGCAACTTGTGAGTAATATTTTCATCATATTATTTACTTTGTATAGAGAAAGTCATATGCTGGAGGCATCAGATTTTTTATTAACGATAATGGCTGATCAAATATTGGTCAGAAAAATAGCAATCACAGACGAGAAAATAAGTAAGCTATTGGAAGAAGATACGAAGCTACCGATGATGTTGGCTTTGTGTCAGAAGATATCAATATCAATTTTAGATTAGAGAGTAGGGTAGGGTGTAGGCGTAATAGGAGATTTCATAGGGGCATCGAGTGTAATACAGTTTCTGGTCGCGAAGTGAGAGAGTCCACCTGCAAAAGCCGTAATAGAGCAGTTAATGCTTCGGGCGATAACGAGAAATTAAATATTATAGTTTTAAACTGCCGCAGCATTCGTAGGAAGTCTGCCGAACTCGAACACGTAATTCGCACGTTGCACGCGGATGTAGTTATAGGTACGGAAAGTTGGCTCACTGAAGATATCGCTAGCCAAGAAATTTTTCCGAAAAGCTATAGAGTATACAGAAAAGACCGTGCCAATAGAATAGGTGGCGGAGTATTTTTGGCAATAAGTGAAAAGTACGATAGTTGTCAAATCCCTATTATCGATGAAACGACCGAGAGCGTGTGGTGCCGCCTAGGTAAGGATAATTCGAAAAAGATATATTTATGCTCATTTTACAGACCACCTAATGCCAAAGTTGATTATATTTTAAGTTTAGAGAGGCAATTAGCCGAGCTTAGATCTATTATGAACGACGGTTACGTGATAATTGGAGGCGATTTTAACTTACCGTCAATCGATTGGGAAAAGCTATGCTTCGTTACGGGAGGTAAAGAACGCGAATCGTGTGAAGCCTTAATTGACACGTTTCATGAATATTCCCTAACCCAGATGGTTCGAAAAGCCACGCGTTCGGGCAATGTTCTCGACTTGCTTGCTTCTAACATCCCGCATAGGATAAATAAGGTATCCACAGAGGACGGACTTAGCGACCATCGAGCTGTGTATGCGGAGTGCGAATTAAAGCTCAAAAGACATCCTAAGCCTCTTCGGAATGTATACGGTTTCGCCAAGGCCGATTTTTAAAGTTTAAGCTTACATCTCAAAAGTACCTTTGTCAGTTATCGTAAAAAGACGGAACAATTAGGTATGGAGCCATCATGGTTATTATTTAAGGATATACTAGGAAAAGGTATCAATAGATTTATCCCCAGTAAGTTAAAATCTGATAAGAATAAGGAAGTCAGGATTGCCTTAAGACGACAGAGGCGTAGCCACGCAAAATTGAAAAACATACCTACCACGGCTTCCGATGAGTATCGCACAGCTATAGTCCATGAGTATAACAGTGCCCGCGTACTAGCGAGAAAAACCATGCGTAACGCATTTAACACCTTCCGGAATGAGGTATTAAATACAAAATTGAAGGAGGATCCAAAAGCGTTCTGGTCCTATGTAAGAGAAGTCAAGGGAGTGGGTCCTTCAATGCCCTCCCTGCGATGTGATTCCGGAGACATCCTTCACGATGGGGAGGATAAAGCTAATCTACTAAACGTTTACTTCGCGAAGGCGTTCACGGCAGGTGGAAAAAGACTTGAAGATAATCTTATTCCCGATGGATGTACTCGGATGGATAATATTAAAATCTCTGAGGCAGGAATAGCAAAGCAACTGAGTGCGATAAAGCCCAACAAAAACCCAGGACCAGAAGGAATTCCCGCGCGTGTATTAAAAGAACTAGCAGAAGAAATAGCTCCCTTCCTTCGGATAGTTTTCGAGAAATCTCTTACCCTCTGTGAGGTTCCTGATGATTGGAGACTAGCACACGTCACACCCATTCCTAAGGGAGGTGACAAAGAAAACCCCGAAAATTATAGGCCGATTTCTCTAACATCATTATCATGTAAGATTTTGGAGCAAATTATTGTTAGCAACACAATGCGTTATCTTGAGAGTAGATCGCTCTTAGTCAGCTGTCAACATGGCTTCAGAAAAGGTAGATCCTGTGACACCCAACTCGGTCTGTTTGTGAATGATGTTTTATCATGCGGCGAAAATAATAAGCAGGTCGATGCAGTGTTCCTTGATTTTAGAAAAGCTTTTGACAAGGTTCCCCACCGTAAGTTGTTATTAAAATTGGGAAATCTTGGCGTTAATGTTAAAGTCATTAACTGGGTTCGCGCTTTCCTTTGGAATAGAAAACAAAAAGTAGTCATCGATGGTAAGTCCTCGAGTGTGGCAGATGTAGTCTCTGGAGTGCCGCAGGGTAGTGTGATCGGACCTATGCTTTTCTTGCTTTATATAAACGACATCAGCTCAGTTGTGAAAAGTAATATCAGGCTTTTTGCGGATGACACCGTAATCTATAGAGAAATTAGTGGTCCTAGCGATCATCGTCAGCTTCAGGATGATCTGGATGCGTTATCTGTTTGGTGCAAGGAATGGCAGCTAGAAATCAATCAGAAAAAGAGTAACGTTCTAAACTTTTGGAAATCTAGAAGCCCATCGTCCGTGTTTACCTACTCGATAGATGGTGAGAGCATTCCTGTTTCGGAATCCGTGAAATACCTCGGGGTAACCTTGAATCGTGACCTGTCTTGGGACACCCACATAAGACGGGTGATAGGTTCGGCAAATAAGAAGTTGGGTTTTGTGCGTAGAATAGTCAGGAAAAGCACGGAAAAGATGAGAGAATCCTGTTATTTATCCTTGGTTAGACCTCAAATGGAATACGCAGCAGCGGTTTGGGATCCATATCAGAGGGGACTCATAAAGGATTTAGAAAAAATACAGCGGCGAGCAGCTAGATTCGTGAAAAAGAATTACGATAAAAAACAGAGCGTTACGTTACTCATTGAAGAGTTGAGTTGGCCATCGTTGAAAGATCGTAGATTACAGGCGAGACTTAAACTTCTAGATAAATATAGGTCGGAGATATTCGTAAATGAAATGAAGGATATTATTCGACAACCAACGTATATCGGACGGAGGGATAATGAGGACAAGATTCGCGAAATAGATAGTAGGACGGAGAGGTATAAGGAGTCCTTTTTCCCTAGGACAATACGTGACCACAATAGATAACTGTGAATAATAATTAGTTAGGAACTTGGTGCGCGGCACCCCCTGCCATCTACCGTCAAGGTGACTTGCAGGGTAATATGTAGATGTAGATGTATCAATTCCAGCGGATCTGAACCATCTGTGAGAGAATCTGAACGTAAAACAAAAGAAGAGCGGGAAGGTGATGATGAGGCTTTCCCACAGGTTGGTCGTAGATTTTTCACTATGTGAAAAAATAAATGTTTATGGCTTCAAGAATCGCCATCGACCAGTTCAATATCACCCGCGTGCACATAATCAAGTCGCACTACGCCTGCCGGTGGCACGATGCATTCTCTCATACTCGTGCGACAGATTAAAAAATAAACAGTTGACCAATGGGTAGTTACGAAATTCGTATCGTCATTATTCTCGAATGGAAATTTCAGTCATCCACGGTGCAGAGATTGTAAATTACTCCATTCAGCTCGCTCTGAGCGTGTCGACATGACAGGAGGTCGAAAACAATGGACGGTGCAACCAACGGAGAACAATACCCTTATCGGATATAAATAAATTATGACTCAAATAAGAGCTCGCGTTGACATATTAAGTATTGGAAACGTCCAAGTGGCCAAAGATATGGACAGAAAGACAATGGTAATAGCAATAATAACAGTGATGGTGATGATAACCATAATAATAAAATTGCGGAACATTTAAAAGGAATTTTAACACCTGCTGGAAATGAGTCAAATAAGAGCTCACGTTGACATATTAAGTATTGGAAACGTCCAAGTGGCCAAATATATGGTCAGAAAGACAATGGTAATAGCAATAATAATAGTGATGGTGATGATAACCATAATAATAAGATTGCAAACCATTTAAAAGGAATTTTAGCACCTCCTGGAAATGACCGCACGGGGACAAGGAAAAGAATTGCTCTGGTGCGTTCCACATCTGGCATGCAGTATGCGTTTTATGGGATTTTGTTATCTCTCTCTTTTACATTAATTTTTCTTACAGCTTTGTCTTTCTCTACTCCCGCTCAGTTGCATAATTTGTCGTAAATACGGTGATATTCGTTTAAGTGAAATTATGACGCCTAGTCGTAGTTAAATTTCACGCTGAATCTGATTATGCATATTTAATTTTCTAAAAAATGTGTTAAAATAATTTAGTATTACAGAAACAAAATTAAGACACACTATGAGTTTTATCACTCTTATAAACATACAAAATCATCTAGACTTCTACTGATTCAATATCCGCAAATGTTTTGTTGTGTCTCTTGAAAGATTGTGAATAACGATTATATTAATGATAAATATGATATTAATGAAACGCCATTAAAAAATTAGATACGTTATTCTTCCGCCCAAATGTTTTTTGAGACATGAAAAAGTCGGTATGCGGGAAACGTTTTCCCTAACTGACTTAGAGGGACATATTAAACGAACGAAACGGTGACATTCATTTTTAGAAAAGACAACTCCAGTAACATTTATAGTTTTCATAACACGGATATACAAACTAAAAGGCGCCATGCGCTCGCTGAGAGCGACACCAACGGTTGAGACGCTGCAGCAGAGTCGAAAGGCTTATTACGTCCTTTTAATGTCGTTGTTGATAGGAAGGCTGCCTAAACCAACCAATTTATTTCATGTTATACGCCACCAAAAGTAAAACAACTGAAGCGAGAAACATTCATTACTATGCTTTCTAATTTAACTAATAAATATTGAAACTTAATAATTGAAATACTTTCATCAGAAAATATCGCCAAATTTATAAAAAATGATAAGACTTTGAATATAGCCCTACATTTTTGGCCACGCTTTGACAATAAATAATGATAAATAAATATTACGCAAATTGACATAAAATGTGAAATTTTAATAAAGAAGCATATTTACAAATCATTAGTTATATTTTGATGATTTGTTCATTTAAAAGCATCAAATAAATACAAAATTAATCGGATTCCACGAAGATTAACATTCGAATCTGGGACAAAATCAAAATGTAAATCTTCCTATCAAAAAAGTACGTTATATTTTGTTTAGAGATCATAGAGTTATATTTAATTATTTTAACTTTTTCTTATGGGAAAACGTATTTAACTTAACGTATCTTCGCTAAATGCCGCGTTTTTTGATAATGCAACTACGAATTTAACCAAGGGATAAATATGTATACTTCGTATATACGGGCAACTAAAAATATAACGCTTTACAATTATTCTTTCTAATGGAAGTTACCAACGAATTTTAACAGAAGATCTGAACATGCGAAGAATCTCTGCCAAATTTGTTTATCGGGTGTTACTAGATGGACAATAGGAAAATCGACTCCGTCGTGTGTCGTGGTCTTCAACAAGTTCAAGATGACCCAAATTTCTTGTCAAAGGCCATTACAGGCGATGAAACGTGGGTTTAGGGGTACAATCCGGAAACAAAGCAGCAGTCGTCACAATGGAAATTCCCGCAGTCCAAAGAAGGCCAGACAAATTCGATCAAATGTCAAGTGCATGCTCATCGTTTTTTCGACTGCGACGGGGTTGTGCATCACGAATTGGTCCCACATAGCTTTTCTATCTAAGATACTGTTGAAAACTAGGGACTCTGATTGTCATAAATAATAATAATATTTACACATACACTCTAGACGTCTAGACACACGCATAGGTTTACGGGACGCTACTCCTATCCAGGGACCCACCAGTCACTCACCATGCACATCTCACGTAAACAAAATACTTGGGTTTGCGGGAAAATAATCCTCGCTAGTGACCCCCATTCATCCGTCTTCGCACACGTTTGCGGGACGTTACTCCATGGCAGGGACTATACCAATCACACAACGAACACACGTGGGTTTAGGGGTGATTAAACCTCTTCGGGTCGAGAACAAACTTTCAGAGACACACACGGAGTATTTAATCGACGAATAGATATTTCGATCACCAGCGTCATCTGAAGGAAGAACAATGCACTGATAGGATCAGACGTGTGTGTATGTATGTATATGTATATATATATATATATATATATATATATGGGGAATGGCCGTTAAAGAATATAATCTAGAGGTAATCGACAGCGGCGCTCGAAGCAAATGATCTGAAAGGACTGCCACGAATAAAGGAGTTGGCCATATAGGAAGAAGTTGGGAAGCATTGTCGTTGCGATTGGCCGCCATTAGATTTTTATTTTGGAATCAGTCGGATGGGTCCGTTAGCCGCAATGACGGTTCAGGCGACTCGCCGGACCCATTCCGAGTGCGATATTAATGTGCGATTAAAAAGAACCTGATTCAGATATTAAGCAAAGCGGAGAGAAAATGTAAAAATAGTTTGAATTTAACGTTACGTCTCCACCTCGAGAAATTCGTTCTGTCTCTTAGAAAGAAGTCTTATTGCAAACGACTTCCCCGACATTCGCTCGCCCACGCCGCCCCCGAATAACGGGAAGAGCGAAGTGGAGGAGGGCAGGGGGGAGGGAAGGGGGCTAACTACCTCCGCAAGGCATTCGCCGTTTCTTCCGCCTGTCCTCGACGCGTCGCGGAAACAAAGGCGTTCAGAGAGCGCGACGGGTTCCGTTGGAAGCGAGGAAAAAGATCGACGAAAAAAAGTGAGCGCGATTTCGCGAATCTAGGATTACCAGATGCCCTCTTTTAAACTGGAAGTCCTATTTTTTTTAGGATAAACGTCCGAGTTTGGTATCTTTTTTCAGTTTTGGGGTAAAATGTCCTATTTTTAATTTATATGGTAAATAAAAAAGATTTGATCAATAAACAATAGGAATGGCGATTCTAAAAATTAAATTAAAAATTTTATAAATAATCTTTGACATTGTGATATTAGTTACACTGAATTATACGATAGTCAATTTGATATAGTATATAAAAGCGCGTAATTTTGTAACTCAACAACTACAGAAGATAGAAACAAGTGGGAGGTGTCATTTTAACCGCAATAAAGAGTATGGAGGGATGATAACGACTTGATTGACCAGTTTAATTTTTAAAAGGTTTCTCTCTGTTTTAATTTTTTCAATTTGAATAACAGGGGAACGAATGCAGCATATTATTAATTTACTTTTTAAAACTGCCCATTTTTCATGGCTCTGACAATGAAAAATTATAAATGATATGAAAACGTAATCGCATTGTTGCCGCCAATGGAAGTCCAATACTTTTAAATAGGAAATAACTATACTAAATTTCGTTTTTGTTTTGTTTACGTATCAACAAATTATTATTTTTTTGAAGTTTTTTTAGATGATAATATTCTTTTTATACATTTCACAAAAAGCTTGCTTACTCTCTGGCAAAGTAGAAACGTGACTCAAATCGAATTTTATTATAAAACAAGTACATATCCTTATTCTGCCCGTTGGTCCGCCGGAACGTTCTATAGAAATCCCCATAAGGGAACTTTTTCCACTTGCAGGTTTTTTTATTTTGCAAAATTAAATTAGAAGTAAATGTCCTACGATCTTCGGACCTGGACCATTTTAAAGAAAAATAAACATTATTCTTATCGTCGACGTCTGTCTTCGGTTCGAAATCGGTCAAGTTATACGTTTAAATCACATTTATTGGAAAATGTTACGCTTTTTAAAGATATGTTGTCTTGCCGACCGTGCCATTGTTAAACCTCGAGATTGTATTGTGGTCCTTATACTATATGCGTAAGGAAAATGTGTTTTGAATACTTTAGTACAAGAGAGAGAGAAAAGGCGCCCGAATTATTTATAATTAAAATCGTGTTTTTCATTACTAATTTCTTTTCAGTTAACTTCCCATTGAAATTTTTGGTAATTAACTATTTTTATAGTTATTTTCATAGTTTTTTTGCTGTGCATCTTATAATTGACCGGAGTTATAAATTCGCATCGCATATATGAATCACGCAAAAAGCCATTCCTTAACGTGCAGACCTTTTTTGTTTACATTTTGAAATATTTCAAGGATGAGGTATTTAACTTACATTAGTTACGCGAAGAGAAGGATTTAAATCTCATTCGTTAATCTCCAAAAATTACGTTTTAATACGATTTTCACGTTTTCACGCATTTTGTTTATATTGGACCACTGTTGTCTCAATTGTTGAATTCTATTCTTGGCCCCATAATAAATGCACCAATTTAGTGCTTTAACACGGGTCAGACTTTTATACATGGGTATAACTTATTTACTGAATCTATTAAGTAATTTGCGGGAGGAAGGAAAAGAGAATGGAAATGAGCAGAAATTGAGAAAGAGGAAGAGGACGTAGCATTTGTATAGGATTGAAAGGAGCTGAAGTACAAAAATAACAATAATAAATTATAATTGATGATAAAAAATAATATGCTATTGAATCATGCACCATTGCCAAATGGTGAGAATTCATAAAACTAAATATAGGTCACGTAATTTTCATTGGATTTCTTTAACTGATCATACAGCAAATTTTTCGAACCGAATTTCTAATAGGAGCGAAAAAATAACAATTTATGACTTTTATCTAAATTTCTTTAACTAAAGTGATTTTTATGGAAAATTTTCAAAACTATTATAATTAAAAGAAAAGTGCGATCTTAAAATATAGTTAAACTCATTGCAGTTCATGTAAGTATTTAGTTAATAGTAAGTTAAGTTATTACACATTTTTCCTTTGATGGTAAATTGACAGTTCGTTCACATTTTATCCTGTTTTTTACGAGTTAATAAAAGTAAAATAATTCATTTATTAAGTTAAATTCTATACGTTTTAAATAACTTATAATTTGCTCAAATATTTCAAGTAAATTTCAGCTACTTCTTTATGCATTAAATCTTATTATTTCGATTTTCCTCTTATTTTCAGCAAATATTTAGATAATTATAAGGCCTCTCTACTAATAATTACTTAAATAGTATAATTAAAACAAATATAACTTTCAAAAACACTGATTTGATTGTGCATGAAAGCCAAATCAGATCATATCTTACTGATTTTTCATATCGAAATCATATATATTTGGAATACTTTTATGATAATCCCGTCATATTTGACGGGCAATTACGCTAGTAACGATATAATTAACGTTTATTTAGTAAGATTTATTGAATGTTGGCAATTTGTGCTGTAATAGATTCGCTAAATCCGTTGAATTTCAACGGGCATTTACACTAGTTTAAATATAAATGACAGTGGCGAATAGTGGCTAATTTTGTTGCGCAACAATAGTTGCAATATTTAGGGGAAGCCGGTTGGGCAGTCGAACAGGGCCTCGCGCATATGGAGTTCAGAGCCACGCCCAGTAGAAAGATGTACAGTGCGTCGAATGTGAAAAAAAAACGATCTGGATGTGTGTTACGAGCAAGATTAAAATAGGATGGCTTTGCGAGGTAATTGTTGTCTTAGTCTTCAAGCGAAGAACAATCAGAAACCCCGTATATGAGAATTATTATCGTTCTCTGCTCTGCGTCTCGATAATAATAATTATTATTAAATTGAAGTGGAAGAGAGGGCGGGGGAACGTGCCGAGTGAGTGTCTGCGGTGCAAATGCTGGCATCTAGTTTTAATCAAAGAAACAAAAATCAAGTTGGCGTCAGAGGCCGGCGCCAGTTCCGCCGAGTTAAAATGTTCCCTTTTATTTCGTCTAAAATTCACTTTATTTGAGTTGCGCGGTTTTCTTGTGGGGCTGAAGATACGTGCTGTTCCTTGCACGTGTACTAAATCTAACCATTAAATACATAGTAAAAAATCATGCCCTATAACTTACAAACTTAAAAAAAGAGTTAATAGATCTGAAAAATCCTTATAACATTTGCTTCCGTAGCAAATGTTATTTGTTCTCTTTCTTTAATCCATTTGTCCTCTTTTCATAGAGTGAAAATCTGGTAATCCTATCCTCACCTCTGGGCCGAGGTCTTCGCAGGCGATTGGCCGAAGAGCCTCTCTGACAATGAGAAGAACAGCACGCGGAGAGGCAGAACCACAGACTGAGGCGGTGGAAATGGAGAGACAGAGGATGAGAACGATGGAGGGAGGGGAGGGAGGATGGGGAGAGAGGAGGGAGGGGAGCGAGAGGGGGCTAGAGGGGGCGAGCACCTCTTTTCTGGGGGCCCCTCCCTAAAGAACGGCCCATTTGCCGGAAGAACGACTGCTAGCGGCTGCTGCGATGTCTCCGGTAATTACGATATCCTCGGAAGCAACCGTTGGATAGGAGGGCCCCGGAGAGCGCAGGGGCGAAAATGCCTTTGCATGAGGTCTCCGCCGTATGATGGAAGCGACGGTGAACACACAACCCAGGAAGTGGAACACTTAAAATTGGGTTTATCGATCACGTTCCAGTTATCTATCTCTGTGTTTCGATGCCTCTTTCGCTTTTTCTCTTCCGTTCAATTTCTCCATGGAGAGCACATATTTTCTGGTCATTAAAAGGGAACTAAGGCATGGAATTCATTAACTCACCTGCGGACAGCTGGTCTAAATATAGTACAGTAAAACCTAACGCAACGCGGATTCACGCAAAGCGTATTACGCGGATTTATTTTTACAGGTAATATTTTCAGGTAATGCGGAGGCGTCCGAGGTAAAAATTCGTAAATTTTGCGATGTTTTAATTTGGCACGCTGTCTCCGGCGCCTCAAATATTCACTTAGTTCCTCTTTACGCGCCGAAGGCACATCGCAAGGAGGAAAGAATTTCTTTGAAATATCAAATTGGTAAGGCGATTTCTGAAATGACTCTAACTTAGTAGGAGACAATCGCTGATTATTGTACACACCTCAGTGTGGTCATTCTGGGCAGTGGAGCGGTGATGGAGGTTGATTTTTGGAGAATCCTGTGCACTTTTACTCACTGTGAAGCAACACTTATAGTAAGAGCTTTGCGTTGTTTTATGAACTTTCAACCATCCCTCTCCTTTTTCAATCATTCACTATGGAATCCGACAGAAAGGCTAGTGATGCTGGAAATGAGAAGACGGGTAAGCGTGAATCAATGGCATTTATGAAGAAGAAATAGGTTTTGGATAAACTTAGAGTAGGTCAGCGAGTGGTGGACTTGGCACGCGAATATAGGGCGATTGAATCGACTATCCGTACTATTCGAAAGAACAAGGAACCCATTGGAGCTAATCTTACAGCTGCCGCTACTACTAGTGATTCCATAAGGAGTATGAGTAAGAAATCCGTGCAGCAGAATAAGACAAGAGGTTATTGAACACCTGGATTGAGGAGGGAGCGGCACTCAGTGGCGCCGTGATTCGGAAGAAGGCACAGCAAATGCACAAAGCGGCTCATGAGAAGGAAGGAGAGCCATCGAAGGACTGTAAATTTACTGCTGGTTGGTTTCACAAGTTTAGAAAGCGTTCCAATATGCACAACGTCAAGTTTTCTGGTGCGAGTGCGTCTGCTGACCACCGAGCTGAACTTGCTTTTCTGCACCAAAGCATCGGGGGATTTTACGTGTAAACCCATGCTGGTTTACCGCGCAGAGAACCTCAGGGCATTACAGGGTAGCATAAGTCCCTTTTACCAGTTATTTGGCGGTCTTACAGGAAATCAAGGGTAACGGCAACCACGTTCACAGATTGGTTCACATTCTACTCCGTGCCCCAGGCAAGAGAATATCTTGCACAAAAGGATCTTCCATTCAAGGTTCTCCTTGTTCTTGATAATGCTCCTTGTCATCCTTCTGTGATTTTGCAAAGTATAAACCTGGATGTGCAGGTTGTGTTTATGCCACCCTACACGACTTCCGTACTCCAACCTCTAGAACAGGGAGTTATCAAGACCTCAAGTTCTACTACACGAGGAGGACCATGAGGAAATTCCTCAAGACATTGGAGAAAAACCCCAATAGTGGCATCCCATAATTCTGGTGTGAGTTTAACATCGTCCATGCAATTGCAAACATCATGTCATGGGATGAGATGAGCCAGACAACTATAAATGCAGGATGGAGCAAATTATGGCGCAGAGTGGTGAACGGTGCGCAATGTTTTCCCGTACTAACATCTGAGATTAGGGAAACCGTGCGACTAGCAAGGGCTGTGGGCAGTGAGGGCTTCGATTATATACAGAAAGAAGAAATACAAGAATTGGTGAACTTGTCACAGGAGGAGTTGACCGAGAAAGAAATGCTGCAGATGCTCGAGACCCACAAAGAGGAGGAAGAGGTGCATGAAGAGGAGGATCACCTAACACCAGCAATGTTATGGGAAACTTTACTTGGTTTTGACAAGTGGTGTCGTAGAAGCAGATTCTAACATTGGAACGTGCTATCGAACAGTTTACAAGCTTATGCCTGTCTGCATAGGATCTTCGAATCGCATTATTCTATCAATTTTTTGCTTATTTGCTGCCATTTGCTTTCCACAGGGCTGACAAGTTCGCGGTTTTGCTGTCTCGTTTATAGACGCTATGTCTGACATGCTAGTAATATATCAAGAAAGTTGACGGAAAGCTAAAGCTAAGATATTTGAATTTATTATTCCATTACTTACTTTAATACAAAGCAGCTCCCCCCCCCCCTCCACCCAATCGCCCATAATGCATCCTCCGTCTCTTTCCGTACTAAAACAGTGGTCTCAAACCGCGGGCCTCATTCTGACCGTCAGTTGTAAAAGTCCGGTCCTCTCGTTTCTAAATTTCAACAAAACGTTTAAAGTCATTACTATTACATGCGGCCCCGTCCTAATACGCCGTCCGCCATATATTTCGAAATCTATTGGGCCCCCTCTTTTAGTTTGGGACGCCTATAATAAACCCGTTGATGCGGCGCTGTGTCTCTAGGCAGGGTCAGTGATAAGGATTTTACAGGGGTGTGTGAAGGAAAATTTGGCCGCCCCTTCTTTTAGCTTAACCAAATGCAGATATTTCTCGATTTACGCGCGTTCGGTTTATGCGTTATCACATATGCGCGATCTTTATTCTTAGGATCATTATTTAGCTATAAAGCACAAATTTAAGAACGTTTACGAGTGGAATATATATAGTAGCGACCCGAAGGCCGCCCCTCAGTAGCCTCCGCCAGTGTGCGGTGGCACAAGTCGCACACGCCTACGACCGGCCTTGTCTCTAGGCCAGAGTTGGCACTTGGCTGCTCGGAACCAGTCAAGTGTCACCTCTGGGAGGAGAGATCTTTAGCCAATGAGACAGCGTAAAGAGTGAGCCGTTGCATCTACATTTTACCCTGCAATTCGCCTAATTGGTGGGTGGCAGGGGGTGCAATGCACCAAAGCCCGCCTAAAGATTGTCTCTCGCAGGTTGAAAATTTCTATTGTGATCTAGTACTATCCTCGGAAAGAATGAGCCTCGATAACGCTCCGTCCTACAATCTATCTCACGTATTTTATCGTCACGGTCGTTTATACCTGTGTACGTTGGTGCTTCAATTATTCCTACAACCTCCTCTTTTAAACATTCTGACCTATATTTCTCCAGAAGCCTCAAACCTTGAGTTCAATCCACGGTCATCCAGTGATACCCAGTTCAAATCACTCAATAATGAAGTGACGCTTTCCTTATATTAGTACTCTTGTTTTACGAATCTGGCTGCTCTGCGGTGCACTCTTTCTAATTGAATTATATGTCCCTTCTCGTACGGATCCCATATGCATGAGGCGTATTCCACTTGTGGTCCAACCAGTGATAAGTAACATGTTTCACGTACTTTTTCTGTAGTGTTCCGTACTATTCTGCCTATGAAAGCCAGTTTCTTGTTGGCCGCGCCTATAACTCGACGAATGTGCATGACCCACGAAAGATCTCGACAAATGGCTACTCCTAAATATTTTACATACTCAGCTGATTGAATGTTCATTCCATCTATTTTATAATCGAAACTTACTTCTTTGTTCTTGGTTTTCCAGAACGTAACTGCGGCACATTTAGTGTAATGAATTTCAATTTGCCATTCTTTGCACCATGCTGAACTGGCTCTTAAGTCTTCATGCAGCGACTGATGGTCCTCCTGGTTTTTTATTTCTTTATATAGAACGGTATCATCGGCGAAAAGTCTAATTTTACTACGAACTACCGAGCAGATATCATTCACATAGATTAAGAACAATAGAGGACGCAATACATTTTCCTGAGGGACACCCGACGCAACTTTAACGGAGGACGAGTATTTCCCATCGATGACAACTATCTGTTCTCTATTCGAGAGCAAGTCTCTCACCCAACCGACAACTTTCGGATTGATACCATATTGTACTAACTTCACTATTAATTTCTTATGAGGAACTTAATCAAACGCCTTCCTGAAGTCACTGAATATGGCATCGACCTCAGTATTTTTCTCTCCGCATCGCAACAAATCGTCCACGAACAGGCCGAGCTGCGTTTCGCATGATCTATCTCTCCGGAATCCGTGCTGGTATCCGCTAAGGAATGAGCGACTATCTAAATAGCGCATTATAGAGCTAAAGATTGTGCTCAAGTATCTTGCACGATAATGAATTTAAGGAAATCGGCCTATAATTTTCGGGGTTCTCTTTGTCGCCGCCCTTATGGATGGGTGTAACGTGTGCCACCTTCCAATCTTTAGGAACGACACCTTCCGTAATGGATTTCTCGAATATTATTTTCAAATACGGCGCGATTTCATAGGCTAACTGTTTCAATACTCGCGCGGGTATTTCCTCCGGCCTAGGAGATTTATTAGGCTTAATTGATTGAAGTTGGAGCGCGATACC
The DNA here is from genome assembly GCA_028673005.1 of Tanypteryx hageni. Lineage (NCBI taxonomy): Eukaryota > Metazoa > Arthropoda > Insecta > Odonata > Petaluridae > Tanypteryx > Tanypteryx hageni. The sequence goes on along the minus strand of CM054118.1, from coordinate 77,450,878 downwards.
ATTTTCCGATAATATCAAATCTTCCATCGAGTCGCCCTGATACATAGGAATAGGGGTTTCACATTCATCGTCATTAGGAGTAAAAGCTTTCTAAAAATGTTGATTTAATAGGTTTGTTACCAAGGCAACGGTGCGCTGTTGTCACTTCTTCTTACCTCTCCTGTTTCGCTATTCCCACACAACGGTAACTCAGTAGGTTGGGGTAAACTGATGGTCGTAACAGCATTTGGCAACATCGCCTTTCCATCGGTGGGTAGGCAACAAAGACCCCTACGGAAAGACCGGAAACTTAATGCTATAAAACGATTCCCAGGTTTTCCATGGAGGGGCGACAATCGATGGGTCAACGGGAAAATTTGGAACTACGTGTTAACGAATGCTAGCGTGACGTCATCACAGGATGTCCCTCGCCCCCTTCCCCTCCCGTTTTATTACGATAATCGTAGCACACATAAATTGCACGGACATAATAAAAGGACATAAATGAAAGAAATGCATATAAGAAATCAAATTTATTACCGTATATCACACATTGCGAGAGTACAAAGTCATTATCAAATTACATAACAGTGAGGTATTTTTACATAAATATTATACAATCAAGATATGAAAATGAATTATTGTAACAGAATTTTATAACGTTAATACCTTTTATGCATGAAACGTATTTAAAGGAAATTCACGTAGACGACGAAAAACGTCCAACTTTCACGTCAAGAATGAATTTGCTGATCAAGCTAAAATCTATTTGTAAAGTGATTTCTTCTGCCCTGGAACACATTCTCTTTCTGTTGCACCTGTAAAAAGAACGAAAATGAATTTCTAAGAATGTCAATCATTATACATGCTAAACCTAATGACATTGATGCAGGAGGCAGTGGGCATGCTTCAAATGTTGCAATAAATGTAAAATAAGGCAAATGCGCTTACGGCCCATAAACAATGTTTCTATGAAGATCACATTACCATTTGTAAAATTAAACACATCACATTGCACTAGAAAATGTCCACTTTATCTATAATTTATTCTAAGCACAGTTGTATTTGCTGACGTTTACGTGTTCACAGCAGTTACAGTTAGCCCATTTAAGATCTATATATATTCATCATATAACAAGGAAAACTTTTGATATAGAGATTTCAATTTCTCGATCGAAAAATGTATGCAACTAGCTCTTCAGGTGTCAACTCTAGCCGGCTCGACTATAGCATCGCAGGAGCGTACTTCGTGCTCGCGTTCGTTAAACGTGCGCTTGTTACAAGAACACGGGAATTTCTTTCGAAACGTGTGCTGAATCGAGATTTGCCAATTCGGTAGCATTAGTGCTCGACGGCCATACGTCGAGAAAAGTTGTATTTTTCCATCTTGTGGATATGAAGAAAAACGAACATTCTTACAAAAATAACAATCTTAAATATAAATCATCGCATAATAAATCACACTAAAAGACAAGTTAGTTGTATCAAAAAAGCAAATATTATGTTAATAATATTTGTGAAAAAACTCAAAATTTTTAATTTTTTGTGGCACATCATTTTCATTTTCTGATGTGCCCGACTCAGTAAATATCATTTTGAAGTACTCTTGGCACTTTCTCTTTGAATCATTTTCATTACCCCTTCTTTTTTGCTTATTGAGTCACAATAAAAGTTTTCTTTGAATTCCAATCCATGACACTTCGCATATTAAAATGCACACAAATATTTTTCAGCTACACCTAAAAACAACGTTTCTTTCTGGCCATTTTTGTTGACAATTTTCCCCAGCATGTAAATTTGATCAATATTTGTACTATCAACTGAACCAACAATTCTCAGTGACAAAGCTAAGGTGCTGTCAATGATTTCCTTCAATATTGCAATATTATATTCTACAATACAGTTAGTATTTGTAAATGTGAAGATGGAGTGATGTATTGTAAATTGAAATTAGGTGATTGAGGGGTAGCATTAAATTGATACAAATTTGCAGCTTCAGCTCATACAATACACGGTGGACAGCTCCATGCAGACATTATTTATCTTTTTGGATCATTGTAAACCAATATAGCTAAACCTCCAATTCTGTTAGCAAGTTGTTCATTCATGCAATCTTTGTGGTATTGAGTGTTAAAATTATGTTTGACAGTTTCTTTCCTGTAAATGGTTCCATATTGTGAAGCAACAGCAGGCATTTTTGGATTTTTTAGCTTTTATTATATCTGGATATTTTACGCACACAACGCAATGAAAATATTTTTGTCCACTATTATTCCAAATTTCAGTATTAGGTTTGATGGTGTCTTTATGTTGTTTACTTATATTCATATTTCCATGTGTTTTATCAACATTGTATCATGCAATGCATTATCCACATTTTTATCTTCAAATGTTTTATTAACATTTATTGTAGATGTAGATGCCAAGGGCATAACAGCATCTATTATAATGTTTTTATAGGCAAAAGCAGAAGGTACAGACATGTCTTGAGCTGATGCTGCCTCTGATGTTTTGGCATAAACATATCCCAAATACTTCGTTGCCGTTGAGTTTCCTTCTTTTGTCTCATTGCTAATGGAATTAAGGGCACTCTAAATAAATTATTTTTATATAAATATATACAATTTGCGACGAAGTACAACTTACCTTTAAGCAAAAAAGTAAAGCTAGTTGAAGTGCATCAGTGAATTCTGTAAATACCCAAAATGCAGCAATTGGTGTGCTGGCGAGTCTCCTTTTGAGAAACAATCTAACTAAACATGCCACCTAGTGAGAAACAATCTAACTAAATAGGCCATTAGCATTGTTCAGGTTCAGATACTGAGATACTCGGTGCTTTTTTTCTGCTGAAACACACCAGAACGCTGTTCTGGAACCTTCAATGCAAAAAAAGACTAATTTGCATAACTTACAACAAAGGAAATTAAGCTATTTGCAATGCAGTTACATTTTATTCATGTTGTACAATTACATGTATTCCTCCACTGACAATTTACATTCAGTTCCTATTTTTGCCCCCACTCACCTTTTTCGCATTCCGGCACCTTTTGTGATGGAAAAACAGCACTGGAGATACCTAACCCACAATGAAGATTATAATTTATTCACGATTCATGTAATACTTGAAAAAAAAAAGAACTAGCAACTGCACAAAATTGACTTGAGCTGCACATTAAAATAGGCTCTGTTCAAAATAATTTATTATCAGTTAAAAATTTCATTTAAATTTTTTTTACTAATTTGAACCTGTTATTTTTGATGGGCAATATAATATAATAAAATCTAGTTCCCGTTGTCTCATCGCACGAGTCATTCATTGGTTCAAATTCCACCAATCGCATTTAATCTACATGAACATTCACCGTCAACTTAGTAAATAAGACAAAAAGTGTAAATCATATTTAAAAACAAAATTTAATGCTAAACTTTCAATTAAATTACCTTCAATTTAACTTATCAAGAGAGGAAACAGACTGATACATTGCTGACACAAACAAAACTCAGTTAACAGAACTAATTGCCGAGAAAGTCTGAGAGAGAGATGGATCAATGAAGTCAGTCATAATTTTTATTTCTTCAATTTTTACTTTTCCAAAAAGTACACAAAGCATTGTTGTCTTCTTTCTAACATTCTACACAAATCATGAATATAATTTCATTCTTTCTTATTGTTTCATGTTATTTATTATATGAATCTGAGACTGTCTCATTTAGCTACTCTCCCGTAATTCCCGAAGATACTTAACAAAACTAGAGACAAAAAACAAGCCCTTTAGAGAATAGTGGTGCCAACTCAAGAAAATCAAAGATAACCTAATCATAACATAATAAGCAGAATACTGACAAATACACTGTAACAACAAGAATAATACAAATAGGATACTCCACTTTGGAGGAATAAAATAAATGATATGAAAAACAGGATTGGGTGCAGGCTGGGATGAATTTTGATGGATCCTCTTGTTCAGATCGCCTCTCTCTCTTCTGCACTCCCTAGTTCCAGGCTTCTCTAGAGAATGCCAGCCGCGTGCTCCGCTCAAGTCTCTCTCTGCTCTTCCTCTGCCTCCCTTCCAGTGTTGCCGTAAACTCTCCAGGTTTCTGGATTCTTCTGACATGAGGGCAGGTCCCTCGCGAAGGACTATTAGCCAATTTTGCCAATTCTGGCAAAATCTCTTGGATTAATGTCTGTCGGCTAAATAATAAGTGTAGTGGGACAAGACACATGTCACAGAGTTCACACGACGCTATGAGTTCGTGTGATGCTAAGAGTTCGGACACATCACCTTCGGCAGACACAACCCGAGAGGCACATATCGCTGCAAATCCTAACGCAACAATCTATCTTTTTTTAAATTTATGAATCTCTGTAAAAGATTAAAAGCTAAAGAATGTAAGAATTAATGATCTACAGACAAGTATAAGATCACATTTTCAACAAAACTAATAATAAAACATTAAAGAAAGTTAAAAATGTTTAATTCTTCACAAAATCATTACAAACAATCAGGTACAACTTTTGATTTCTATTGTACATAAAATAAATGTGCACAATAAGCAAATGCATCTAACCAGATGCTATAATAAAATAAACCGATTAGAAAATGTTGCACAAAAACTATCGAAACGTAATTCCAAAAAATTACCCAAGAATCAACTAAGGAGCACTTACCTCAATCAAGATACTACCCAAATAGTTCTGTAAGATCAAGATACTGCTGTGTGGAACTCATTTTCCAAATAAAAAGTATTTTTATCTTGCAGTTATAACTACAATTCTCTGGATGAAATTTTTCTAAATATTACAAAAATTAAAAACCTCCTGACTTACCATTACAACTCACAGTATGCTCTAATAGAAACTTCTTCACAGCCAACATATAATAATGACATGCATCAGAAGATAAAGAATAAATTCCACAATGTATAGCATGCACACCCTCTACTTCGCCAAATGTAGAAAAAATGAGTCTATTAGTTCATTAAAGACTAATATTTGCAGAGTATGCTCACACACATTTCAAGAATGGGTCAATTTCTTCTCAACTAACTAGGGTTTTTCGCTCGCAGAGTTCTGAGGTATGTTACGCTTTGGAGTCTTAACCCATGCAATTCTATCCCACGATTCCTCTTCCTTCTTAATCCAATCCAATTGCGAATGCATCTTGATCCACCACGCCTTCTTCGGCCCTTTTCCTCTCCCCTTCCATGCCCCACTTTCAGTTGCTCCTGTCGCACACCATTCCTTCTCCCCACCCCAATAGTCCTCAGGTTTTGCAGGAGTAAAATATGTCCCTGGTTTGCTTTGAAAGTTTATATGGTTTGGTATCTTGTGACGCCGGTGCCACGAACGAAATGATTTTGACCAAAAATTAAAAGGTGTTCTCTTAATAAAAGCAATCATTGTCTTTGTCAATTCTTCTGAAGGATTGGACGTTGGCACCCAAAGATCCAGAGCATGGCTAACACGATGTTGAAAATGGCGCGACAGGCAAATGAGGCTGCTCACAATCGCCTCCTGGATTTCCATAGGATCTTAATTGGAATAAAAAAGACAAACATTAACCACATTTTAGTCAACACAACCAAACTGAGTTTACATCATTTCACAAACTACTCTCAAAAACATATTTGCAATAGGATATGTTAAACTAAATTTAGGATAACATGACTAAAAGGAACTTCCTCATCATTCACACTTGAAGCAAAAAACTAAATGTTAAATCATTTTATTCATCTTAATAAAACATATACTGCATTTACATGAAACCAAGATGACCCAAAATCCAAGATGACCTCTCACTATTCGTACAGAAAAAATTGTATTACCTAAATTCATGCTACTCACAAAAACATTCAAGAAGTCCAACTGAATTCAATACTTTTCTTTTACATCAAGTTATTGTACTTGACAAAATCTTCATCACTCATTATCACAGCCTTCACCATTTTCCTCATTCCCTCTATCTTTATACAGTAAAACCTACATATAACAAAATTGGAGGGCCCCAAAAAAAGGGGTTCATTGTACGGAGGGTTGCATACACAAATGGGCAGACCAACCCTGTGCGGGTATGTCAGGCTTAACCCCTAAGAGACAGTCTAGATTTAATTACCACTCCACCATAAATCTGGCATTAATCTGGTATTAATTTAATTGAAATGGCAAATTTTGATGTAGTTCATTACAAACATTTATAACATTTTACCTAATAATCGGATTTACATGAAAATTTTGGAATATCTACACCATAGTACATGTTATATAGCTCATTAGCCTACTTTCCAGAATGGAAATAGGCTTATAGTTTTGTCATTGTGTCTGTCTGTCCATCTGTCTGTTCACCCCCCCTATTAACTTTTGAACCAATAGACCAATTTTCATTAAACTTGGTGGAAATCGCTTGCTACATGGGTCGAGCTCCCGAAGATAGTTTTTATTTATTTATTATCAATAGAGTCCAAATACAGCACGAAGCCAATTACAGTGGATGACATAACAACATTAATTAAATATTAACAAAATAACAATAATGAATTAATATAACAACAACAACAAAATGGTGACAAAATACATGAATGAATGGGGATGAAAGGGTATTATGCAGTCAGTGGTATTAGCGAAGGGGTCAGTGTTGGAGAAGCGTTTAAGCAGGCTATTGTAAGAACTGGGAAGGTGGAATAGAAAGGAGTGCTGAGTGAGCGAGAGATGGGGGGTGGGACAGTGGAACAGGTTGTTTAACCGAGTGGTACGGGGGGGGGACCCTTAGTGGAAAGAGTGAGACAAGATCGGGAGACCTGTATTTTTCGTTTATTATTTTGGTAAAAAAGTTGCGATCGTTTTTAGAAAGACGATCCTTTAACGTTGGAATATCAAGAAAATCTTGTGTGTGGCGGAGAGTGCAGTTACGAAGGGGGAGATGGCGATAGCAAACTACGGATAGGAAGAAGTAAAAGGGACGGTCGAGACATTTGAGGGCGGAAGTAGAAGCCGTGCACCAAATTGGGGAGCAATAATAAAAAATGGGGAGAATGCAGGAAAAAAAGAAATTGCAGAAATATTATTGATGTCGGTGTAACTGTACATTAAACCAACTAAGGACATAGCATGGGAGGAAATTTTTGATGTGATCGTGGAAGAGAAGTTTGGTGTCGAAATGAACACCAAGATCCTTGTGGGTGTAGACTGAAGGGATTAATTGACCAGAGAGTGTATATTGATGAGGATAAGGTGATTTGCGGAGAGTGTAAGACATGATATTAGATTTCAAAGGATTAACTCTAAGTAGCCATAATTTTGACCATGCTACTAGAGCATCAAGAGCCTTTTGCAGGTATATGAAATCTTGAGGGGAGTCAATTTGCTTAAAAATTTTACAATCGTCTGCATAGAGGAGTATATTGCAGTGGGTTGGTGTGATGGATTCGACCAGATCATCGACATACAAGTTGAAAATTAATGGCCCAAGTACACTCCCTTGGGCGACGCCGGACGAAATGGTTGTTGTAGGGGAAGAAATTCCATCGAGTACTACTCGCAGGTGCCTATTGGTGAGGAAAGATTTCAAGATGGCCAAGAATTTGCCATGGATGTTGTACCAGTTCTCCAGCTTAAATAGCAAAAGTTGGTGGTTAATCGAATCGAACGCTTTAGCAAAGTCGATGTAGCACACATCTAAATGCGAAGAACGTTCAAAGGCGGTGCTGATGTGGGAATGCATGACAGTGAGGTTGGTTTGAGTTGAACGACCGGGGAGAAAACCATGTTTTTCGGGGGAAATAAAAGGTAAAGTGAAAGAGAGAAGGCGTTGGTGGATAATGCGTTCGAAAACTATCGACAGCACCGGGAGAAGAGAAATAGGGCGGAAGCAGGGGGAGGGAACTCTTATGGGGCGATTTGGTTCTCGTCAGATACATCAAGTTGGTGAAGGCACCGTGAAGGCGAAAGGTTGAGCGCTGTCGTCGCTCTAATTTGAATGGTAAGACAGCCAATGAGTGAGCGCCAAGCCGAATTTGAAGTGATCATGTGATCATGTTGAGAAGTTGTGACTGTTGAACTAGGTAACTGCGTAACTGAAAGTCTATCCGCCATTACGGGAAATCTTGGGAAAGTGTTATTTTTTAGTACAGGTAAGGATGTTTTGACTATAGAGGAGTATATGAATGAATGGTTAACAACTTCATATATGCTGGTGATACATGTGACTCTCTGTGTGTGTTAATTAAGTTATTTTCTGTACGTTGCAACATTTCCACTAGCTTGCAAAAATGAATCAACCAGAGAAGATGGTGCGTTCACGTAAGTGCTACACACTAAACTGCAAGCATACGAGGGGAACGACCGGAGATCTAAAGTTGAAATTACATTCGTTTCCTCGCACGGAATCTACGTAAGTACTATTAGCTATATTTGTAAAAATATTTTTGTAAGTCGACAGAATTATATGCAGTAATACCTCGATATACGAAGTAGAAGCGCTCCGTGAGTTGCTTTCGAGTATTGAAACAATATATCGATTAATTAATGTACTTCTGTGTTTTATTACCTACAGTACTACATATTGTGTAATAATATTACGTACCGAGAAAAATAAAGAATGAGTTATGTTTCTTTTTGAGATTAATCTTACTATGGTTGTGTTTACGTATGTGAAATTATATCCAGATTGCAATTTGGAACACACGAACCTTGTTCTACCGCCCAACTCAGCTTAGTTGTTATTTTTGATCCTTTAATAAGTGACTGAGAACCTTCTCTCGGATGTGTTTGTTTATTCCTAAGAAAGGCTGTGGCCTTATATCTATTGCATAATAAGTACAGCCAATTTGACATCCTATACATATATGTATATGTCCTGGGATGAATAAAAATTATTATTGTTATGGGATTGCAATTTTTAACTTGAAACCTCTCGTTTCGAGATACGGCGAGTATATCGTGGACTACCTGTAGTAAAAAGGTCACTTATTTAATGTACAGATTATTCGCATATCGAGTTATTACTGTAGTTAGATATGTATCTCAGCATTTTCAACTTTAATAATAGTAACCATTTAACGAGATACTTCACTATGGCTTGTTTTCATGTGATGCATATCTTCACTTTAGGCTCTTTAGGAGCAAAGTTGTATTTGATGCATATGTTGAAGTGTTAATAATTCTGTAATGTTATCATTCCAGGTGTCTTTCATGTTAATTAGATGGAAGGACTCCTTGTTCCTGAGGAGATCAGTTTGCAACTGCAGTTATGCACCTTGACCCATATGCTTCAGCTTGGCAAACATAAAGCCACTGTTATTGAAGATGCTTGATGGACATTGCATGAACCTTATACAATAATTGCCCTCTTGCCTTTCCCTTAATTGAGGCTGACTGGCTGATTTCATGCTGGTCCATACGTACTTTATCAGGTGTGCGTTAGTGGTAAAATACTTCATATACTTAATGGTTGGTGACTAACTTGAATGTTTCATTGCTATTTCAATCAACATTTGCTTTGATTCCTATGCTTATTGATTCATTGAGACTGGCAAAAGTCACTTCTGTTCATACTTTGTCATGACTTGTTTCTTTATTATTGTTATGATGTTTGTCTGGTGGCTGGCTTCTGCAGCTTTCATATGTTAATTATTCCTTCGTCTGTTACAAACATTCTACTGTATTATTTTTTCAATGTGTGCATGTTTCCTATATTTATTGAACAATAATTGATCTATGTGGTTCAATTCCATTTAATATCTGTTATATGTAAATATGTACAATATTTCTTCTGCAATAAAACTATTTAAATTTAAATTATTATTCTTTCTATTCTCACCCATTACTCCTCTGGTTACGTTATTCGTAAAAAGGTTTGATTTGCTAAATAAAAAAATTAGCGTCATTTATTGAAAAATAATGAATAAAACTAAATTGGTGTATGATTTTTGAAAATTGCGCTCGCCGTCTGTACGAAGCTGCCATTGGCTGCTGAAATTCGTCTGCTAGCTGCCTGTTCTCTGCTTCGATTGGCTGTAAAAATGACGTCATACGTCAACGCAACAGCAGCGCCAGCTAGCCAGTGCCTTCACCAACTTTTTGTACTGGCCAGCTAAGACCACGATTTTAACATGGGAGTTCCCTCCCCCTGGCGGAAGGAATCAACAGAAGACTTCTTGCCTGATTTAAAGAGAGGAAACACGTTCGCCGCCTTCCATAAGGGAGGGAAGTAACCAACAGAGAAACATCTATTGAAAATCATGGAAATAGGAATAGAGAGTGAAGGTGCAGCGTGTTTCAAAAATTTTGCGCTGAGGTAGTCGGAACCAGTTGCACGATTATTTGAAAGAAAATTCAGAAAGTTGAGGCATTCCTCAGGTGTGGTAGAAATGGAGGATAGAGAGAGAGTACAGATACTATTGCAAACTAAATTTGTGGTATCTACATGGGAGTTGGATAAAAAAGTTGACTGAAAATAACTGCTAAATAGTTCGGCTCGAGAGTTTCCTTCCGCAATTTTATCACCAAGCGAAACCTCCAAGGGGATGCTAACAGTGTTGCGTCAGCAATTAATCATGGACCAGAAGCGTTTTGGGTTTGAGAGACAATCACAGGACATGGAAAATATATACGCCTTGTAGTCAGAATCCAATAAAAAATTTGCATGACGACGCGTATCCTTGAAAGTATTTAAAGTATGATCATTTGGAAAACGTTTATATAGACACCAAGCACGGTGTTTGTTTTTAATTGCAAATATTGTTTCTTTTTTCATCCATATGGGAAACTTTTTCGACCGGATTTTTCGATGAGGTACACAATCCTTCATAACCGCCGAGATCCATTCGTAAAATAAGTCGAGCGCCTCGTCGATGGTTCCACTGTCAAGGAGACACCACGGAGGCAGCTAATGGTGTCATTTACATGGCCCAGTCAGTCAACCTCCAGATTGGGAATGACGTACGGGTTGGGTTGAAGTGGGTTCTCAACGATGGGAAGGAACATCCGCTGAGTTCCAAGGAAATTTCGAGTGAGGAGTGGTCCGAGGGAAAAATGTCATTCCTGAGGGACACTTTTTCCAAAGATAGGGAGGAAAGGACGAGATCCAGGGTTGCCAAATTATGGGTTTTGTCTATGTTAAACTGCAGAAGGCCTAATCCTTGAATAAAGTGCTCCACTTTTCATGTTCACCAGAGCATCTACCAATGGTTGGGGAGACCCAATCGATTTTTAGATTGAAATCCCCAAGAAGTAAAATTTCGTTTTGATTATTAGCTAGAATAACACTATCAAAGCACTTCTCTAAATTTGAAATGTCACTTGCTGGAGGGCGGTAGAATACACCGATAAGTAGTTTTTTGCATTGTGAGTCAATTTTAGTAGTTATTTCGACCCACAGCAGTTCAGGGCAGTTTTCGAGATCGAGGCGGCATTTGGCGGGAAGGGAAGAATTAACAGCCAAAAGCACGCCACCACCACGCTTCTGATTATGGTCACGCCTAAAAATCTGGTGGGTTTTCGTTAGGCTAATCTCACCATCACTGACACTATTGTTGAGCCAAGTCTCGGTGAAAGCAATCACCTCGAAGTTTGCTAGCTCACTCAGGTGAGAGTCCATCGAATCAAGTTTGTTCTTAAGGCTACGAATGTTTTGATAATAAATTTTTAGGGGTGGACACTTATGGTTAGAGGGGCCAGGGTTCACGTGTATATCGCCGGAGAGAAGTAGAAAGCAGAAGAGAAAGCAGAGATTGCGGGCCGGAGGGAGAGCGCCGCCCGGGGAGGAAGAAGGGCCCACGGCTCGGCGATGGCTGAGACGGGAGACTCCGCAAGGGGCGAACGTGGAGAAAGAAAAACTCCGATAACTAAAAGAGTTTACTCTCAATACGCCAGTCAATGATTCATTGGTGAGATCGATGGAAACAACACACAAGCTAGAATAGCAGATCGTAACAACTATAAAAGCACTCGCAAAAATGCAACAAACTTGGGAGCACGAAACACACGCAACGTCACTGCGGTGGCCATCTTGAATGTTGCAAAGGTTGAAGTAACGGGTTCAACTCCAGGAACTATCCTTCCCATTTGATTTACATGGGAAATCTGAAATCCATCGTTAAGGGTAATTTTCTCTTGCACATTAAAATATCTTATAATTGTAATATTGGAGCAAGTTTTGTAGTATTCTCTGAGGAAAGGAATGAAGATTCTAATTTTTGCTTATCAATTGTATTTCTTATAATTTCGCGTAAATACTGGCGATTTTGCAGTTTTTATCACTCATTATGAGTGTTGCCATAGCAACAACTGTTGTTGGACTCAGATTCGGTATATTATAATACGCACATTATTTCTCCAGCAAGATAAATGTATTATTCTGTTCAAATGTATTTGTAGTATTTTATAACGCTAAGTTATGAAATTTGGGAACACAAAGAGCTACATATCCGCGATGACTTTAAAGCTATTAAAGCCAATATAAGTATTAAAAATAAATGATTAAATGGAAAGTGGGCATCATTAGTTCCGTTTGGATCATCTTGTTTTTTTTACACAATTCTATTTCAGTAAGTTTATGCGTTATCGCATGATGAAGTAATAACGGTTTATACCATATAAATGTTTAACTCTTAATCACTGCTTTTAGTGCTAGAATAGTTCCCATGAACTTCAACTCCATTCAAATAACGCAGTAGAGATCTCTGTAAATATTCACTTGTAATAATTTTACTATTTTTCAAGAGTCCTCATTTTGTCCAATGTTTCATACACATCTATTTTTCTCATGATGTCTCATAATTTTTCTCAAATGTCTCAGAATTTTTTTCAGACGTCTCATACACAACTACAATGTATAAATTAATTAATGTGTGACAATTAGTGTATAAAAATTTAATTATTTACTATCAATAATATTGCATATAGAGAGAGAAAGTGAAAAGATCATAAGTTTTTTCCTCACTTAAGAAATTTTAAGTATCGGTTAAAATTTATCGAGTTAGGAACAGAAACATGAAAAAAGTCAATTGTTGCATTAAAAACTAATTCACCAAAACAGCAACAATATTTTCCAAACAGATGTTCATCTCAAGTCACCGTGCGCCATCTAAGAAAAAGTTTTCTTACTCAAAAACGGTTAACACAATACTAGAAATTTTTGCCTAAAAACCTTCCACACGTGTCATTCCAGCTACTGAAAAGGAGGAAACAGCGAAAAACAAACGGGAGGGAAACCATCATAAAATGTGAGGGGTGGGATAGAAATCTACCCCACACGAGTACTGGAGGGTTAAAACCCTTTAAGTACCACATAACAATATATCGTTGTTTGCTGCCAAAGTGAGAAGTGTCAACAACAATATATTGTCATCAAGACAGAGTAAGTATAAATTTGTAGTAGTTAACCCATAAAAATGACAGATGGCATGAGATGAGGGCATCATACGAAAGCAAAGACTACGTAGTTTATATGTCTGCTGTTTTTTTGGTTAACATAGACTTTTAGTTATCATGATTTTTTAAACTTGGTAAGATTTGACACCCTCTCCTTTCAAGATTGCTTCTACAAGCTAAGATAATACCATGGTTGGAGTTGGTGACAATGGATTAGTTTGTTATACAAACTTGTTAGGTAATGATGAAGATTATTTAGAGAAGGAAGATGTCGAGTTTTTAGAAGATAACTGAGAAGAAGACAGTTTTGACTCAGACTCTACTGACATTATTCGACAGAAAAAGAAACCTGCTGCTTTGGTTGAAAGTAAACAGAGCGAAGGAAATGATGTGTGCACCAATGATGAAAATAACAGTAATAAGCCTCCCGAATACATTGAAATCACAGGCAATCAGAATCTTTCATGTACTCCTACATTCAGGTACATGGAAACTCCTGGTCCAAAACATGCTCCTCTACTAAACTCTAGTCCAGTGGTCAGCAACCTTTTTTTGATGGCGGGTCAATTAAAGATTTTTGGGAGATGCGATGGGTCAATTAAAAAATCTGACTGAAAAGAAAAATCAGCCCTGGATGTTTCTATAAGCTATATTTAGCAACTGAAGTATTCTTTTATTTTCAAAACGTAAACCCTTCTGAACATGTTTACCTTTGTGGGTCACCCAAATCGTGATGGCAGGTCACCCATTAACCCGCGGATCATAGGTTGCCGACCACTGCTCTAGTCCTACCGGTTATTCCAATCATTTTTTAATGGAACATATTTGTGCAGAAAACCAATCGCTATGCTGAGCAATTTTTAGCTAACCATCAAAGCTTGTCACCAGAATCAAGAATAAGGAATGGCATCCAGTGAAAATATTTGACAATTATTTGCTACCAATACATCATAGTAAAAGCTGCAGTCTTGCTCTCATAGAAAGGTTGATATTTTTTGAATGATAAATAATTATATGATGCAACAATAAGGATTTTGCACCGGGGCTCCCAAAATGTTTGCTATGCCACAAATAAAGAGTAATTCTATTTTACAAAGAATACAGCCGAAGATATAAAGAATAATTCCATGATTTGGCAGCCTGCCTAGTATCATATTTCTCTTACCTAGCATAACCCAAAAAAGTGCAATGACAATGCAAAATCTGCACTGAAAGAAATTTATAATAAATAAATATACTTACAAACATTTTTTGTAGACAAAGCTTCATGAAGGACGTCAACGATAGCTCTGACAGGGCCACTGGTCTCCATGGAACAAGACCGGGATGTAAAACCTATGCCAATGAATGGATGTCAGAAAAACATAAACAGCACCAAACACACAACATTAATGCTTCATCTAATTTAGGGGTCTCAAACTCACATTTATGCAAGACAAAAAGTAAGTGAATTTATACCACACAGCCCAAACTCAAATCTACTTCTTATAAAATATTTTGCGCATCTTTTTAAATAATCTAAAAAGTATGTTAAATAGGTACTTTTAAAATATCCATGGTTTATTGCTTATTCCCACTTATAACACACTGCACAATTGGAAGACACATGAATGTTCTTCCCACTGCCAGCATGTTTCTAGTGTGTCCGAAGAATCTAACCCTCAATGCTGAATCTAGTATTTTTTATAATAAATGGGTTTAATAGTGCATCATAGGATTGGGGAGATTTCCCCCTAGTGGAAGGAGAGAATGAATGTCCATAGATTATGAAATGATGCAAGGAATGGCAAAGTATGGAATGCAGCCTGTGGATTTGGTGGCCTGCACGTCAATGCAAGTTTGAGACGTTCTAATTTTTTTTCAATTAGGGTTACTGCAGAATTTTTTACTTATCACTAATCACAAAAACAGTTTCCATTGGAAATAATCGTTATAATTTTCAATAACTCAGTCCTATTTTTATGAACAACGGAATTTTTATATATTTGCGCCCCCCTGAGAAGATGCAGTCTCCTTTAGACTACCTTCTTACCTAAATTTTCTCTTTCTAGAATTGCATGCCTCAGAAAAATCTACAAAACTATATGTCCAACTCCACAAAATTACCATATTAACTCACATATAACCTTTCCCAAATTTTTCATCTCCAAAACGAGAATGCAGCTTACGTACAAGGAAAAAAATGAGATAAACATTAAAATTCACTATGACTTGGCAGTGCATTCGGAGATTTTTCACAATATAGTCATATCCTGCAAAATGAATATACTGCTGCTGATCGTTTACAAAAAGTTCACCAAAATTCTTTATTACCGTATTTACCCAAATCCAAGACAAGGTTTTTTTGCAAATTTCAACTTGTGATAATCTAGGGTTATCTTAAATTTGAGTATGAAGTGGTATACAATCAATACAATGCAATCAATTTATCGCATGTCAATTCATTGTGCATAGATTTGTTACATGAAAAACTTGTCGCGCGTCACCACATTGCACATCAATTCATCGCTGGACAAATTCGTCACGAGACAAACTGGAAGGCGGAGACACCATGACTGGTGTATGACAGGAGGATACCCTTGTTGGGTTGGGAGTCACCCCTTGCCATACACCATCCAGGGTGTCTCACCTTGCATAATTCGCAAAGAGAATTGCGATTCATTCTGCTATTATCGAAACAAAGAAATAGAATGCATCGATGGCTCAATGGTAGATTCAACTCAGGGTCAATATCAAAATATTTTTCTTATCTCTAATTGATCCTTGACTCAGTTTATCAATATGCACACCAGAAATCAAACTATGTAACTAATTTGGAACAAGTAAGATGCAGGTGATTGAAAATCCAAACAATGGGGCATATGAAACCAGGAGCAAAATTTTGCCATGACCGGGAATCGAATTCGGATCTTTCACTTCTTGAGCAGATAATCTACTAGTGAAATATTGTTGCATGTCACATTTCTCACATATTCCAACATATGCCTATCTCACAAGGATCTTGATCAATTTTTTAAACCATGTTCTAATGGGGCATTGTTTAAAAAATAACATGTTGGAATGTCATCAAGTGCATTTTGAATACTTTTTAAAACACTAATACTGTGTTTAATAAAACAAAATGAAGTATAAATGTGACATACAACATAAAATATATTTAAGAAAAAAAATGATCAATAAGTTGCATTACACTAGCACTACCATATAGTTAAGCACATGAGCTGTAGCATTCTGGCAATCCACGAACACAAGTCAACAGAACTATCGAGCTCGTCTTATGGCTGAAAAAAATTTAAGAACAAGCAATTTAAAAAATGTACTTGCCCCAGGTTTCTCCAATAACCACACAACAGGGTTAAAAAAACCATTGCGCATTTTGGCTACAAATCAGTGGCTGATTTGTAGCCGAAATGCACATATGGTTTTTTAACCCTGTTGTGTGATTGGAGATAACTGAAGCAAGTACATTTTTTAAATTGCCTGTTTTTGAAGCATGAACGCAATGTTATGAAAATAAAAGTAATTGCTTTTTTGGAACCACAGGGCTTCTTTTAATTTTAACAATAATGCTATCAGGATCAACGTCATCATAAGGCACCAAAATGAGACTGAACTTACAAACCTAAATAATAGTGGTAGAGAATCTAGGATTGGGAAGTGTGAGGATGGGGTTCTTATGGTTGGATTGGAGAAAGAGGAAGGGATTAGAGGGAAGAACAGAACGATGGGATGAGGGATATTAGCCAGTCATTCCAGCACTAAACAAGAAAGTGACAAAGAAGGGCAAAGAAGTGAGCCTTGTACACGTAGGTAGGTGTGGAGACAGTTATTTCAAGGACACAAAGAGATCTGCAACAACAATCAAGCCTGTAAGTAGAGCTTTGCTTATACCAAATTTAAAGTTTTTACGAAGGATTCAATAATCTAGGGCACATTTTAAAAAGTTTTCATTTCACTGTCCAATCACTTGTATTTAATGGTCTCCAAGTTTACAAGTGTTTACCTTACCTATAAGCTTTATAGCAAGAATAGCTGAATTCGTTGGAGGTATTCCTTTCTTCCAGTCTTCCATGACAGACACCAAACTTCCACAGAGGAGGTTACGGTGAGTCCAATCCCAACCTTGTTTCTTTGCCAAAAGAATCATTGCAGCTGCAATACCTTGCAAGGCAGTTCCTTCTACAAAGAGAAAGACCATTAAAATCCAGCGTCAAAACATTCCATTAGCGTGGCATTAACATAAAATCTTACTTTCTGTGAGAATACACTGGAACTTCCATAACTCGAATGTCTATAACTCAAATTTTCCGTAACTCGAAGTGAATTAATTTTACCGGGCAAAATAAAAATGAGAAAAACATTTCCATAATTCAAACTTTCTATAACTTGAACATTTTTTGTTTTTCTTGAAGTTCGACTTATGGAAGTTTCACTGTATATCTTTTACTTGAGCAATGAATGATGAGATGCGTACTTTAAAATTTTAACATCTATATATTTTCAAAGAATCAATTTATTTAGTGTTTATCAAATAAAGTAGAAATCATAATACAGTTGAAGATCATTTATCCTAAATTCCGAACAACAAAACATCCAAACAATGAAATATTTCACGACACTTTTTTTTACCCTTAACCCTCAAAATTTGACACCACCTCACACAGCTCATATTTAAAATTACAAACCACTATCCACAGGAAGACTGCAGTGATCTAAATAATACTCTCGTAGCTGAAGATTTTCAAATAAAACTAAGTTGCAGAGATGTACAATGTGGGATAAGGATCCAATCCCATAAATTGAATAAGTTATTCTCTAGTGATACCCAAAATGTAGCATTCTATAGTAAAGTGAACTTGAGCCACATGTTGTGTAACAATAAAGGCCGTGTGACTTTGAGTGAAAAATGAGGTTTATAAAATAGAATGTGGTGACAGCAATGCTATATATATCAGCCAAACTGGGAGGAATTTTAAAATCAGAGAAAAAGAAAATCAGCGATAGGACTGGTTCTCAATTCGCAAAAAAACTTGGTAATAGGCATTTTTCTGACTGATTCAAAAATTTTACATTGCGAAAATAAGGGCCACAGGCTAAATGCCTTGGAAATTTTAGAAATTGTTTCTGCTGTTAAAAGCGGTCACAATGTTGTTAATGACTTTCTGTACCCTTCTCACTCCCCCCTCCTCGATATCCACTCCATGTGTCTCCTCCTGCTAATTTCCTAACGAACCCCCTACGACTCCACCTACTCCTTACCCAATCCCCTTCCTTTCTCTCAGTGGGCCCAGGTTAAAATTAACTTCCCCTCCTTCCTCCCCCTCATATAAAGAGTGCATTGGTAGATATTTCGATGTGAATTGACGTCCGAAAGAACATAACTGTTAGATTCATGCTATTTGTCACTTGAAGGGGAAGTATGTGTACACCTTTTCGGATGATAACTGTCGTAAAAACAAGAAAAGCATTCATAAGGCTCCACAACTGTTTTAAAAAAACTGAATCAATTCTGTGGTCATTTGACCAGATTTGGAGCACGTAACTACAACATTTAGATCCCTCCAACTGCCTCACGGTTCTGCTCACTCGAAGCCCAAACATATCTCCAAATTCTTGCATACAAAGAAACGCTTTGGGTAGCAAATTTCCTGAGGCGGTGATCGCATACAGTGCAGTGTATGAATGCGTGATTTTGTTCCTGTCTCTGATATATCTCTGGACAGCCTTTTCGCCTTGAGTAAAGGTTCACTTCACGTCAACTCTGTACTCACATCCAGTTTGGTCAGTATTAACGATGTAGTCTAGGTCATAGTTGGGTATTATGCGCAATGTTTGTTTTCGGAAAATCTCGGTTCATCTTTTGGAAAAACATAGTTTGTAACTTTTCGCTGTCGAATTCAGAATTCTTTCTTGAATTTTATTAGCCATGCTCGAGATGCAGTGAAGGTGAACCCCAGCAATGTATGTTGATAGGCTGCAGCTAATGCCCACTGGATGTAACTTGGTCCTTCCTTTTCCTTTCCTTGCTGTCGTATGTACGGTTTTTAATCATGTTATGTTTGTCCAAGCACATTCCTCCTTTCGCATTATCTTTACTCCACTGTGATACTTGTTCTTTGCATTTCAACAGCTGCGATCCTCATTCCTGTAGCGTTAGATTTACAAATCACATTGAAATATCTACTAATACACTTTTGCATCGATTTTAATGAAGTAAATAAATAATAATATAATAAAGTAAAAATAATGAAGTGGATTAAAACGAAAAAAAAAAAAAAAAAAAAAAAAAAAAACTTGGTATGACGTGGGATTTGAACTTGGAATAAAATATTCGGAAGCCAGTATGGTAACCACCCAACCCAACCCACATGCTCAATATTGTTGGCCTATTATTGCATTTTATCCAGCCACAGTTAATCCTGCAAAAAGAAAAAAAAATTCTGCCGAAACTAAGACCCATTCAATCAAAAGCTGATACATGGGTCAAACATGCCTCAACAAAGAATTTCAGGGAAAAATCAAATTTCTTCAAAAAATCTGATGTGGCCACCACATGACTTTCTCCATACCTGTAATATTTCTAAAAATTCAAAATAGGTTAAATGATAATAAATATGTTAAGGAACTGCAAGAAAAATTTAGACTAAAAAGAACAGAAATAAACTCAAACTGTAGCCTTCTGATATTGGATATAGCCATGAAGCTACAACAATTAAGAAAATAAAAAGGAGCGTTATTAAGAAGTAACTAAGCGTCAATTGTTAACAATAGTCATCGGTAGGTGGCTTTGTGGTAGCAGCTAAAATATTAGTTTTTAAAATATCTCTTGAACAATGCATTATATGGGGAAATGTATCGAACAAACGTTGTAGAAAATGAAATTTCTTACAACTTTTATTCCTATACTTTTTTACATTCATAAAAGATTAAAGCAATTATAAAAAAAAAACGGATGTGGCAAGAGTAAACATCCACTTCTGGTTCACCAATTTTTACCAAAAACTTCTTTTACCTTTAACAAAAACATAAAATATAAAATTTTGCATTGACCTGATTAATAGTTTTTGAGTTAAGAGCACCCACAAAATTCTAGTCACAGACACACACACAGACACCCACATACATCGAGAAAATAGTCAAAATGTGTTGAGGGGACCTTAAAACATGTATTTCCGTTGAAATCTCGAATTTGATTTTTTTCATCAAAACAATACTTTCTCTATACTTTGTATATGGAGAAAGTTAAAATTGTCTTTTTTAATTTCCTCCATTTAAATGACACGGGAGTGGGTGTACCCTAATTATAATTTGCATTTTCAAATTATTCATATTCATCATACGAATCTGGGATTTGAACCCAGGAATGGGGAAAAGAATGAAGTTTCATTTTCTTACCTTAACATTTCAAATATGGGTAGAATTTTTCCAAATTTGAGCTTTTAACCACAAAATTAGAAATTTTTAAATCATTTTCATGGCAATTTAAGACAATAAGAGTAATTCAAATTAGATAGAGAAGCAGAGTATTCTTATTACCTAATTATCTAAGTACATAAAATATGGCATGAAATGCTATTTCTTGAGTTTTGAACATTAAAAGACAAATTATATCAGAATTATAGTTATGATTGATATTTATATCATCACTGCAAAATGGCCTAATCATTTAAAGTTTCTATCGTATGTGTATGTTACTGATTGCTCACAAATAAAGTTAGCTAAATGTTAAGAAGGTAAGAGAAAAATAGTTACTAGCACATTGCTTTTCTCATGATCAGTTTTAGGTAGCATATTCAAGAGTAATTAACCAAAATGATTTGTATAATCTTTTGCCAAGTGGCAATACAGTTAGGATATGCTATGAAAATCTATTTTAAATGGGACTTTCATTTTCAAAATTAGAGAGGTTGATGAAGATCATTCATGACTTTGAAGTTATGACTTCGAAGTCATGAAAGATCATAGGTACATACCAACAGAATCTTTTCAAGTTATTAATCACAAATCCCCTGGGCAAAGAACTAGCTGTTCTGCTAGTTTTTTAAGCGCTTTATGTGATGACACCCTTTGGAAGATACCATGGCCTCATCGACTGCCAACTCCCAAACTGATCTGTATTTCTCATGAAAATGATCCATTATATCTGAGAATGGCCTAACTTTTTTAATCAAGTTTTTTCTCCTTCACAATAACACTTAAATGAAAAAACCTGGTTAATGTTTTGTAATGCTAATATGTCATGCAGTTTATGATTGGGCATTAAATATTAGAATTTTGCCAATAGTCTGTTGTTCCCAGGAAATCATAAACTCCCATATAAATAAATATTCCTATATAGGCAATAATTTCTTTGAATGAAGCGTCCAATCATTCTTAGTCACACCTTCCTGTCACCTGTTGCCAGTAAGCAGCGTATTTGTTTATATTGTCCAAAAGCAATCAAAATATTCTCTCCCCTCCTAACATGTATGAAAGTTTGCTGGAAGCTGTTTGCAAATCATGGACTGATAATATTCTTAGATACCAAAAAATGTGCAGTTTCTTACCAATCAACTAACTAAGCTTGGGATTTATCTCTGTCCCCTGGATCTTTGCCTTCTAAAAATCCAACAAGATGTCACAGTCTCTTCATAAGATCTGCAGTCTAAAACTTCATTTACACTCGAGCAATTACTTAAATCATCATCAAAAGAAGACCCTGAATCGCACAAATATTCATCATTATTCAAACCTTATTCAATAGTGTTCCTGCTCAGACCAGCCATGGTCACAAAGCATTGGTAATAAATATTACCCAAAAATTCAAATAGACCACTGAGGGCCATGTGGTTAGGATGAAACGACTGTTTACAAAGAGTATAAACAATCTTCTCACAAACAAGTGCCTCATAATTCTTGCAGATGACACTGTTTGGGTTATGAGATCAAAAGTACCAAAGCAGGGACTCTGCTCCAGGTGGCCACGGGTTGGGAAAGGGTAAAAGAATTTGCAAAAAACCTATTCTAATGTAAATTAGCTTACTTGATAAAAAGCAAAGGGACTGAACTTACCTCTTAATTTTGACATCAATGTCTCTAGAAAAACATCTGGTGAGAGATTATGTTCCTCACTTCTGTAAACACTTCTGATAAGTTTTTTTACCGCTACAACCTTTGGCTCAGAAGATTTTTTGTGAGGCCACAGATGGGATACAGCATGTAAAATGCTAGCCTCTATGTATCCAGGCACTAAAACAAAGAAAACTTTGGTCATTATTATGCAAGTGTTACTTTGTGCTACAGTAGGTAACAGGGTTGCCAAACATCCATATATTTATGGACAGACCGTAAAGAAGAGAAAAAATTGGACGTGTCTGTAAAAATATATAGATGTCCATAAAAATATGTAATGTCCGTAAAAATGCTAAAAAATTTCCAGAGGTTTAAAGCAGTGGAGAGAGGGATGGAGAATGACAAGAAGAAAGAGTGAAAATATGAGGGAGAGAGAATAGGAAGGAAAGAATAGGGGGAGAGGGAGGGAGGCAGGGAGAATAAATGGGAAGTACCTTAATTTTAATACATTATCTGCACATACCCATCATATTTGACAGGCAATTACGCTACTCCTCCCTTACAATAAAAAGCTAAGTTGGTCCATGTCATGCTCTTAAAACGTGAATAACTCTATCAAATATGCAGATGTGAACTTGAAATTTGGCAGAGATAATCTATTCGGATATGAAAATGTTGTGATGAAGGAAAATTTAAGAAAAACGTCCAAGGTTCGACTCCAGAGGATGATTTGCATTCTCCATAAGATAACACATAAAAATCGGCTTTTTGACATGCAGGCTTTTCTTCTTTTTAAGATTAAAATTAGAAAAATGGACTCGTGACCTTTAGATCTAGAACGTTTTAAAGGAAAAATTATAAGGTTTCTTATTCTGGTCATCTATTTTCGCCTACAGTTAGAAATTCCTCATGATAAACGATTTTCATAGCAATCAATATATTTGTTGCATTATTTACGAGAAGGAATACCTAAAAAGCTAAAATACTATTAAAAAAGATTAAAAATCGTAATAATGAGCTAAATATGAATGAAATAGGAACGGTATGAAGATCTGAGGAAAGTGCTGGACGTTTTAATAAACAAACCGAGCATGTGAAAAATTTACGGAATGAAGCATTGGGTGACGGGTTATGGGAGTTAGGTAGAAGAATGGAGGAATTGAGGACAGTTTGGGAAATAGAGAAAGAAAGAGAGGTTTAAAAGAATCACAAAAATAATAATAAAAGGCTATGTTGTACGTACGTTGGTCTGAGTGTAATGTTATTAAAACCAGAATAACTCAAGGATGTAGATAGAAAATTGAAATTTTGCAGAAATTTATATAATGAGTTAATCAGAATTTTTAAATTTAGGGTTGACATGGTAATTTAAGTAATAAATGTCCATTTTTGGGGCTATTTTGAGGGGAAATATATTGCATTTCCTCTGAATAAAGTTTATAAATTTTAATTAATGAAACAATATTTTATGTAAACTGAAAATTAAAAAAAATGTATAATTCACATTTTAGTATGTTCCAGTGAGTTAAAATAATTTGGGCAAGCTAAAGTTGTCTAGCGTAATGTTTAAGAAATTAATATTCTTTTTATGTAAGATTTGTATCTACGTATATCACTCTGAGGGAGATAACAAAATTCTTGAGAAGAGAATGAGGAGAATGTGAGGGAGAAAGGGAGGAGAATTGGAGGGAGGAAGAGAATGGGAAGAAGTCAGGGTGAAAAATAAGAGGGAGAGAGGGATGGAGAATGGAAAGAAGGGCAAGACAGGAAAAATAAGAGGAAGAGAGAGAATATGGGGAGAGGGAGGGAAGAGAATGGGAGGAAGGAAGAGAATGGGAGGAAAGAAGAGAAAGGGAGGAAGAATGGGAAGTGCCTTAATTTCAATACATAGTCTGCACATACCCGTCATATTTGATGAGCAATTACGCTAGTATTTAAATAAATGTATATTTTACACGATGTGTCCAACATGACTTTCAACTCAGGACTGAAAAAGAACCGACTGAAACCGGACGTAGGCACAGGAAATTGCCGTGACGTGTGAAGACATGACTACACTTGCGCAGTACACTACAACACGGTCAAGGGACCGGCCGAATGTAGTGGGAAGTCATGGTTGCAACGGTGCCGTGAACGGCAGATTCATTGTGGCTGGGCTGTGTGAATATCGCTATAAGAACGATCAGGCAACTACAAACCACGGCGCCGCGGCCGGATACGGCCATGGCAATGAACTGTGCTGTGTGAAAGAGGCCGAAGGAGAATAGGGGACAGCTAGAGATGATTCATTCTCATTTTCATAAATCGTACCGTTATTTGTAAACAGTTCACAAATGCCACAACGTCTGTGTTTGGAAGAGATAAAGTGGGAAGAGACTCTCAGCTACTGAGTTGTAAGGAGAACGAAGCGGCAAGCTCAATATTTACAGAGAACTCGACTGCGTTATTTGAATGGAGTTGAAGTCCATAGGAACTATTCTAGCACTAAAAGCAGTGATTAAGAGTTAAACATTTGTGTGGTATAAACCGTTATTACGCCATCATGCGATAATGAATAAACTTATTGAAATAGAACTATGTAAAAAAATAAGCTACATAACACGTGCTATGACGTAGATATTCCGAAATTTTCACACAAATCCGATTATTAGGTAAAACGTTATACAGTAAAACCTCTACCTTACGAACCCCTTTATAGCGAAGACCTCCGGATAGCGAACTATTGACGGCGGTCCCGCCAAACTTATATACAAAATCCCGAATTATAACCTCTTTACTACGAACTTCTGTACTACGAAAACTTCCGAACAACGAAAGAAAAAGTGGTCACTTACGTTTATATTTACCTCTTTAGAACAAAATTTTGCTGGCTGAATATTTTTTTCACTTACATACGTACGGAAAACGATTGAAAACAGTCACCAATGCGCCAATTAGCGTCAAGCTTACAACAAGCCAATCATAGCACGTTTTCTATCATGATGACGTATTTCCTGTGTTTCTGGCATTCTCGCGCCATTGACAATCTCGTCCGAGACTTGTAGTGATGCCGCTATGCATGCTTTTAGGGAAGTGGAGACTGCCGTTTCCCGAGAATTCACAAAAAATTTGAAACAGAAAAAAATAGATTCGTTTTTTAAAAAATGTTGATGTATTTTAAATAAATCTTTTAAAAAAATTTTTGTATTTGAAATCATTCCCGATTAAATTCATCCCCTAATCCATTTAAAGGGAATTTCAACATAAGATTGCAGCAATGAGGTATGTATCGTGGTGAGGTGGTTTCTATGTGATAGGTAATTTATTCGTCAGAGACGGAGCTGGAGTGTTGTTAAGAAGGTTAGTGAAAAATATTGATTGGAGTCTTGATTTGGAGTGCCAACGACAGTTAGTGCTTTCTAATGAGGAAAATGCTGCTTTCATTCATTTCGTTTTGAAATATTTGCAACCCGCGCCATAGTAGTCAAATAGTAGTTTATTAATTGGTGTTAAGAAGTGGCGTTGCTCAATATTTTTTTATAAACTTAGCGGCTCAACAGATGCTTTAGGATAGGCTCAGTGAGTTTCACGCATTGCAACCTCGAAAAAAGTCGTATAATAAAAAATTGCCGAGGATGTTTTCGTGCAAAACCTGCCAATCAATGCTAGAAAAAATAACATTGCATTTCAGTTATTTGGTGCTTGCCACTGTCAAACATTGCAAAACGAGATGAATGAAAGTGGCCCTTTTTCCCATAAGAAAGCATTGTGACGTCAGAGCTTCAAATCAATATGGCTAGTTATTAAACATTGAGGGCACATTTAGAATATCGTCCACTTATGTGATACTTTTTCGTGAAAATGGGCATATTTTAGTAGAGTTACGCCGTATCTGCACATACGCCTTCATTTGGATAACCCCGTTGCTCCCGTATAATCTAACAGGCAATGCGCCCCTGAAGTTATGCAACACCCAATAACTTCCATCAACGAATTTCTGAATAACGAACAGACGAAAAATTGGGTCCCTTGAATTTCGTTAATCAGAGGTTTTACTGTAAATGTTTATAATGAACTACTTCAAAATTGGCCATTTCAATTCAATATCTGCCGGATTTACGGTAGAGTGGAGATTAATTCTAGCCCGTTTCCGAGGGGTTACGCCTGACGTACCAGCGAATGGATGGTCTGCCCCTGTGTAACCTCCGTACAACGAACACGCCATTTTTTCGGTCCCACCAATTTCGTTATACGGAGGTTTTACTGTATAATATAAAATAAATTAACTTAATGGACGAGACTGAGACTTAATGGATTTTCATAATCAAACCAAAATTAACAATACAAAAATATATTTTTAATAATAACTTTGGCTAATTCCACATGAATGAGAAACAACTGGTTTCGGTGAATAATCACCATCATCAGGTAACAAGCATTCAAAAAAAAAGGCTGTATATACCAACAAGAGAGAGGTAGGGAGGAGAGGATATGAGGAAGGACATTGGTTAAAGGAGAGGTGGGAGTGGACAAAAATAGTAGTCAACATTGAATAATGGGTGGAAGGTGAGGAAGGGGAAGTCATGAACAGAAGATAGAGAGCGCTATGGGGGAAAGAGATTGAACATTGTTTTGGAGAAAGACTAATAGGTGGGGGAAGAAGCGTTGACATGAGTAGCAGAGGATGAGGGGAACTGGTAATTGTTAACTGAAAGTATCTCAGGATTAATTTTGTATAATTTCCATTTTCTCAAGGACATAAGGATAATGTTCCTCAGTTTGCCATACCTAAATACTGAATACACCCAGAAAACACCAGGTACTTTAAGTAGTACTCTATAAAATAACATGGACAATTTTTCAAAAAAACCTTTTTTATCCATAAAATGTAGAAAGACTTGTGCATCAAAAAGATATGGATTATTTATTAAAATGAAAATTATATTACTTAGCAACATGCATTTTATTCAAAAAGGTACACCAATTAACTCTTTTTTAAGAGATTTTTAAGGTTTCAGATCACACACATTTGGGTAGAGAAAAGTGCCATCCCCTTACCAATCATTGGGAAGAGAGGGTGTGGAATGACACAATACATTTTTTAATTCTAGGAAAATAAAACTCTTTGGTCAGTTATTAAGACAGCATTCAGTGCTGTCTTTCCTTGTTTGCAAGTTTAAAAGTGAAGAATTCTTTCTGTCACAAATCATTCCTTTACCATCCATTCATCCATCTACATAAAACGGCAACAAATTCAAGAGATAAAAGTCTTACCTCGGTCCTTGGTTTGTTTTCTGAAGACCTCTGGCCAAATACTAAGCACCACAAAAATAAGAGAAAATGCTTTTGTTCCAAGAGAAAACAGGGAATCATAGCAAAAGACCCGTGCCAATTGGATGTCTCGGCGGATTTTGCACAACACAGTATGCATTCGTGCTAATGCCATTATCTCCTCCACCTGCAAAAAAATAAATCAGGTCTATCAGTTATAGAAAGCAATTAATAACAAATTTCCTGGGGTTATTTCACTTATCTTGATAAATTCTCGCCATGTGAGCAAAATATCTAAGAAAACAATCCTTCAGCCTAGTACAATTTCAAGATGCGTAAAGATAAGGTATATAAAAATTACACCAAAATTAGTTATTGTGTGCAAGGCAATGCACCTCAATAAAACAAAAAGATAATAGAAGAATATTTTCAGTGATATAGTATTAAAATATAGCCTCTCAAACCTGCCATTCCAAAAACAAGTACCAAAAAACTGGCTGTTAAAAAAATTCTTCATCCTCCATTTTTGCCTCTCAACACACCCCTCCAATCAAATTATCCCCAGCTCCAATCAACATAAAGTTATAACAACTTTCTGCACATTCCATGCTTTGTTTTTTTGTTATCTCTTTTTATGTACAATAAAGGTCACTGCAAAAAGTCTTTTTTGCGTGTGTGTGATTGAAGGTCACTGGTGCGGAAAAGTCTCCCGTAAACCTGTGTGTTGACCTGCTGTCCCTGGCACCTGCCCTAAAAAGTCCATAAATGGCAGGTTGAGTTGAGTGTTTGATTAGGCGAGTTATATTTTTTTCACTTCCCCTCCTTCCTTCTTATTGAGGAAGTTTTTAACTTACGACATTTGAAGTTGATTAGTTCAGCTCCACGCACTTGTTCATCTCTAGTAAGACATTCACCATTGTACCTTGGATGAAGAATGTTTACACCAAAGTGAAAAGCCATACTTTTTCTTTTCTCAAGATTTTTTAGCATATCTCTTTCCTCCTGCTTGGTCAGTGGACTCTCAGTAAGTATCTTCTCAAAATGATGGCATATTTCTCTGAAACATTCAGGAACCATACTTATTTTAGGCTGGTCAGATTCTAGAATTGTAATCCATTTAACAATTGGAGTAATCAGGTCATGTAATTTTAGAATTCGTACCAAAATACATCTTCATCTAGGATTGATGTTCTGGTGCATTTGCTCAAAGTATTTTCTAATTCTTCTTGCACAGCAAGAGTCTTAAGACATGTTTTGATTCCAACAAGCTCTTCAAACAGTAGAGAATTGAACCCCACCTGGTTTTAACAGGAAATTTCAATGAGCAAGCTTGGTTTTTTTTTCTTTTTGAAGTGCATTGAAATGAGCTGGCAGAACTTGAGAATTATTAATTTCTTTTACAATAGATTTAGCTGTAGCTTCGATTTCTTCTTATTGACTTTAAATGAATGACGTCATCAATAAGTGCAGTATTTGTGCAGCCCAAGTGTACATAGCAATATGATTTATATTTTTCGTGGAGTATTGTTATTGTTTCTCCATTCCTGCAGTATTATCAGTCACAACAGCACCAAATTATGGAACACCTATTTCAATCATGACTTCATCTATCTTATCAGCAACATACTCAGCAGTGTGCCATTCAGCTTTGGTTGCCAGAATCTTGTAAAACAATGGCTGGCATGTTGCTATTATGAAATTTATAACTGATTCATTTCTTTAGTTGCTCCATGCATCACATTGCAGTTCAAGAGAGCAATTTTTGTTTTGACAAGAGATTCAACATACTGGTATTCAGCTTTCTGAAGTTTGTTGGAAAGTGTGTACCAGGATGAAAATTTATAAGAGGGTCTTAATTTTCACAAGAAAGTAATCCATTCCTCATTTTCAACCACTGAGATGAAAATATAGCTCTTGATAGGAGTTCATCCAAATTGTAGCTTTCAGCTTCATTCATGAAATCAAAATAACGACTGATGAGGCTGGAAATCCTCATGTCTGAGTCAGAAGTAGAAGGAGATATCAATGTCTTGTGCATTGGTGGCCTAACAGCTTCTGCTGCCTTAGTGGTTGGAATTTCTAGTGCTATATCATCAGTTGAACTGCTTCTTGATCCAGGAATCAATGTAACCATCTTCTTAACATAAGCAGGACATTTCAAACAATTCTTAATGTGTTTCTTCATTCTAGTGGCATTTTAATCCCTGAGAAAACAGTGATTATGAAACTTATTTTCTGAGTGGCATTTCTTGACTTAGGAGTACAACAAATAAATACACAAATGTTACTAAGTATAATTTTTTAGATCAAATTGTTCTGTTATGGTTAAGTGCCACATTTCTTGCAGAGATGAATGGTTGATAGCACATACAAAAACAGACTGGAAGCTGTAAGGACATCTTATTTCTGGTGCAATTAACTTAAAAGGAAGTTAACTTATTGAAAAATTCCTTTAATAGAAACCTCTAGTATGAGGTACATTAAAACATGAGAAAGCCAATGATAATTGAGTGTTTAAAGGTTGTGCCAGTGGTGTAGCTAGGTTCTCCTTCACCTGGAGGCGTCACAGAGATGCAAACCCCTTCCCTTTGCTCCCTGTACGATTTTCCAGACAAATGTAATGTGGGAAATGTAATGAAAACCCAAGCATACTATACTAGCATTTTAATTCGGCATATATTTTAATATTATTATTATTAAAAAGTGTGCTGGTTAAGTAAATGAATAAATAGATATACTCTTTATAAACTTAGCTCTTTTAACACTGATTTTATCGTT
Source organism: Tanypteryx hageni (assembly GCA_028673005.1). Taxonomy (NCBI): domain Eukaryota; kingdom Metazoa; phylum Arthropoda; class Insecta; order Odonata; family Petaluridae; genus Tanypteryx; species Tanypteryx hageni. The sequence goes on along the minus strand of CM054118.1, from coordinate 77,420,451 downwards.
AGTCTTACTGTAACAAATGAGCGGGTTTAAAAGCAAAATCAGCTTACCTATTTTCCCTTTTCCCTCAATTTGCACTTTCCTGCAATTTACACTTTTTTCCCAGATCCCTAGAAAAGTGTAAATAAGGGGTTTTACTGTATTTAATTCTGTACATAACTAGCAGTTCATCAAAATCTGATCATTCATTTTTAGATAATTTTTTAAATAGGCTCATTTTCCCTAAGTTCACGCATACGATCATTAATATCTCTTTGCTCTATCCATCATTTAATCCATTTTGTTTTGTTATTAATTGTAATATTATGTACCACATACAAGCCAGCAGCAGCAATAGCATCTTTTTTCTTAATTGAAAACACGTTGAAAAACAATGAAACACAACACACACCAAATTCTCGAAGGGAACTAACTGTGAGGATTTCAGTCAGTTCTAAATGATCTATCCCACTGACCAGATCTGTCAAAAATTGAAGGTTTTACTCACTAACTGACAGTCTTGTCCTCTCACGGATTTGATCAGCTAGGTAACCACATCGGCAGGATGGATCTGAGAAATCTGGACTGCGGGACAGAGCCCTCAAAAATCCCCTTCGTGTATGGCCAGCTATTGCATTGGGAGCCAGACACACTAACTATCCCTCTACCAAGGATAGCAATTTGCATACAAATGTAATGATTTAGTCAAGCTCAGTGATAGTAATGATATTGTTCAGAGCCAAACAATTAACACTTTTTCAGATTTCAAACAAATTTTTAGGCAAAGTCAGAATTGATTCAAGTTTTCTTAATTAAAAAGAAATAATTCTTCTGGGTCTTTTTTCACAAAGAGAAATGTTATCAATGTTAACAAATTTCAACTCCCTATGTGAATCAATTAGATAGTTTACCACTACCCACCTGAGGTGCATGTCCCAGTCGAAAGAGCTTGTATGATATCCCTGACATAATCACATCAATTAGGTCCTTGAATCTGGGGCAACGTCGGTCAAGCGCCAGGATCAATGACAAGATGCGTATCTGCATATTTGAGAGACGTGGTGCATAACTAGTATATGGATGTTCAACATCATCCTCATCTTCTTTGGATAAAATACGTACTAGATACCTAGGAAAACATGTTAACAGATTGCCAATTAGAAATTAATGGTGGAAATCAACAATAGGGCATGCAAATATTACATCAGAAAAGACTATGTAGCATGTAAGTGATAAATATTCACCTATTCTAGGAACTAATTGATTGATCAATAAAATAAAAGCTCAATTCAGTACAATTCTTATGCAAAACTAGTCAATGAAAGACATGCACATTTTTCATACAACAATGAATTAGAAATAGCTTAAGAACATGTGAGTTGAACTGTAGGAGTTGTTCATTATTACAATATAAGTGGCAAAAAGCTTTTACCACATATTAGTGTATAATATATGTTTAGGTATATACATGCCATTTAAGTCAACAAACTCCTTTCACTTCAGAAATACTTTTCATGTAATATATATATATATACACTAGTGATACCCGCAAAAACTTTTGCAAAGTCAGTCAGAAATCTGCATGTTTAAAAGTAATAATAGCCCATTTCTCCTTATAAAATTAGACAAACGACATTTTGAATTTCATGTCTGTTTTTATAATTTGTGTGTGTAATTATTATTGCTTCTCCCTTACAAAAACGGTAATATTCCAGTATTGAAATAAAGATTTTTTTCTTTTGGACAATCGTTAAAAATACCCCCAGTCCACACGCAGATTATTGAATAATAATTATCTGCAATTATTAACTTTGCAATCTAAGTTTGACATTGCTACAACTATAATTCCGATGCTTCATAAAAAATGCGAAGCGAATAGCACAATTCTTTAATCTATTTGAAGGCTTAATAGATGCTGATTGAATCGAAGGCAACAATGTGGGTTGCCAGGGCAACACCCGGAATGAGCATGAAAAAGCCATAAAATGTCGAAAAGAAATGCATATTTCTGACAAATTCTTCCATGTATCATCTAAACATCACAAGACTAAGATATTTTATAGTTTTAGCCACTGAATAAAGCAAAAACGGAGAACATTGGTCTATATTTATGTATTTTGATGAATGAAAACAATCTTGCACCTTGAAAATCAAAAATCCCGTGTAAACTTATGGAAAAATATAATCATTTCCTAGAGTCGAACCTGGGTCACTTATGTAAATGAAAATAGTTTTCTCGAGGTCTCCTAGTTGGCAGAAACAAAATGGCATTTACAGCATTTCTCTATGACAAACTGTTCAAGAGATAAAAGGGGGGATGGACAGACGGATGGATGGATGGACAGACATTGAGTAATTATAGTTTCTCTCTCTCTTGCTGAAGAATGGCTTAGGCCCGAAAAGCTTTCACTTTTGTATGTTTATACGTATGTTACTTCAACACCCCAGCGGCTCGCCAACTCCAGTAAGAGTCCAGTGGGCTGCCTCTAACACATTTGCCACCATCATTACTTCCATTCCTTTTCCTCAAGATTACATATACTGTATTTTTGGGCATATAAGATTCACTTTTTTTCGAGAAAAATTGTCCCAAAATCATCCTGCATCTTATACACCAGAGGTAAGATTTTTACTGTTCTCAATACTGACACTAACAAACATACTCATCACCAAAGTGGAATAATTGGCAATCTTTGTCACAAAAACATTCAAATATACATTATTAACTAATAGTGAGTGCCATCGGACGGAAGCCAGGTGAACTACGTTATCAGATGGAAGCCACATGAACTACATTGGTGCCATCGGAAGGAAGCCGTGTACACTACAGTACAATTTGTAACCACAGTTTTAAAGGCACATCCCCACTGCCGGAGTGACTGTTAATGCATTATAGACTTTCCGAGTGAATACATTTAGTTTAGTGTTTACTAACAAACTTTTTATTGCCAAAATTGATTTCAAAGTCCAGGAACTAACTTTGTTTCATAAGTTTGACTTTAAAATATTCATGTGGCAAATTATACCAACAAAATTAGTTTCTGCATGGGAAAACATATGGTTAACACATTTGCTGCCATTGATCCACATGTGTGTCAACCCGAGCAACCACCGTGGGCTGGCGACATTGGCTTTATGGTGAGGGATATGTCCCTCAGCACTCTGTAAAAGTTTAGACCTCAAATGAGCAGCATTTTTCTCTTTTTATTGCGTTTTTGGTCCCGATTTCGCAAGTAGTCTTCAAGCAAGATTTTAAATGTTATTATATATTTTTTAGGATATTACTATTATTTTTGGGAAATTTTGCATCTTACTTTTCAAACAGACATTAGTTACAAACTTCTATTCTTTTTTCTCACTTTTAGAATTTTTCACATAGTTTTGAAATAAATAGAAAAATTTTATTTTGAAGTTGGATTAGTTAGGAAGTTGTTTACATGTTATTTTTTTTAGCAGGTGTTATTTTTATAGTAAATTCATAATATCGACTGAAACACTTATTTTTCGTTATTTTAAGGTATTTTAAATAAGAAAATTAAAATTACAAATTTGGCTCCTGGGGAATTATCACCAATATTTCGAAGGCAGCAAATGTGTTTAGCTAAACCTGACTATATCTTAAAAAGTGTTTCCAATGGTTGCATTAAAAATTAAATTGATTTCATTACTTGGTTTCATTCTCAGATCTTTTGTCTTGATTTAAAAACTCAAGCAACACTGGGTATATTTGCTACGATTTTAGTTTATATCTGTTCTTTGTCAATTCTTTAAATTTTTCTCCAAGTTCCTTAAAATATTTATTATCATTTAACCTATTTGGAAATTTTAGAAATACAGGCCATAATTTATTCACCACATTTCAAATATACATAAAGCACAAAGTTCACGAGACATTGAGAAATGATTTGCATTGCTTGAAAGAACGCCTCAAAATTTTTTAATACAACTCAATGTGGGCACCATTTGTTAGCCCGCAGAATGTCCAAACGATACTCTATTTCACGCCATGTGTTTTGCCAGCATCTGGGATGTCACAGAAGCAACTGCATATCTGATTCGCGCTCAAAGTTCAATCACACTATCAACTTTTGTACCGAATACGTTGTCCTTTACATTACCCCAGAGAAAAAAATCCAATGGGATTATATCAGGGGAGCAAGGGGGCCAAGAGAAACTCTCTCACCATCCGGCCCCAGTGTGGTGGAATGCCATCTTGTTGAAAGAAAACGTTTGGTTAAAGACGTCCCATCTGCAGGACTGCAAATAACTGAAGCATATCCAGGAAATTTTTACTGTTCAGTCTGTTCTTGAAAGAAGAAGGGTCCAATCACCTCATGATGTGAAAGGGTGCACCACACATTCAACTTGGGGTTATCCCATTGGTACTCGCGAACTGCATGTGGGTTCTCTGAATCCCAAATTCTGCAATTATGTCGGTTTACCACACCACAAAGGTGAAAGGTTGACTCATCACTAAAAATGACTGTCCAGGAAGCCGTTGTCATTGCGGCCCAGCATGTCCACAGCAAATTCCTTCCGACGAGGCCCATCCTCCAGTCGCAGTGCTTGCACAATCTGAGTTTTATATGCATGTAGCTTTAACCGACTGTGGAGAATCTTTTGCACAGTCGAACAGAGAATTTGCAGTTCTCTGCTAGTGCGAAGAGTGGATTTCTCTGGGCTGCACTGAAAAGCTTCACGAACCCTCTCGACTGTGTCAGCATCTACTTAAGGCCTACCTGTGCCCTTCTTATGCAGGGCATTGCCTGCCTCTTTAAACTGTTCCAACCATCGCTTGATGGATTGTCCTCCAGGTGCTTGTTCAGTAACATCTTTATACTTGAATCATTGATTTGGATTCCAGTACCACAACACATTGCTTTTTGCTGTGGTGAGGCCATTTTCCATTCGTCAGCTGTGTTCGTTCAGCAGTGCCACTATCAGCCGCACAATCAATTACCATGAAACTTTTTGAGGTGTACTTTCAAGCAATGCAAACCATTTCTCAATGTCTCTTGAACTTTGAGATTTATGTATGTTTGAAATGTGGTGAAAAAATTATGTATTATATGTGGTGGTCACATCAGATTTTTTTATTATTGGAAGAGTTACTTTTTCTTATGTATCGTTAAAAATTAATCCTTGTTTTAGATGACTGATGGTAAAAGAAAACAATTATCTGGAGCTGAGTATAACAAAAATAGGATAGCAAGACATGAGGAAATACAGATGCAGTTATTGAAGTGATTGTTTGCCTTATACAATTTTTATCTAGAGAGAACCTTACTTTTTGAGGAACTTCCAGTACATTATATGAATCGAACAATGGTAACTTTTTAAAACTGGTAGAAATGATAAGTAAATTTGATGTTGTTATAGCAGAACATATTAGTCGAGTACAAAACAATAAAAAACATGCAACATTATTTTGGCTATAGCATTCAAAATTAAATCATTTAAATTATCTCGCAGTAGGGGGTCTCTAGCTGACCAAATTATTTGCAATAAAATTTAAACTTTTTCACGTTGTTTAATTAGTGAGAAAGTACCTGAAGCATCGAATCTGGGTAAATACACTGATTAAGAGCATCCTTTAAATGTAATTCTATGATAAATAATAAGTTATTTATGCTCAAATGTAATCTTGATGCCCAGGAATACCAACCCAACCTTGAAGTTGCAGCACAAATTTTGTGAGTCTGCTACTGAGTGACCAAATATATTAACAGAATGGGCCAGAATTGTTACTGCAACTAGTCAGTTTTCAACACAATTCTGTCCTAGAAATTCTTAAAAGGTTATTAAAGCCTTGCAACATTTGAACACAGCTCCAAAGTAGAGCATCTCAAACATGCTCCAGGAGACAATGCAATTAAAAAAGGAAACAACTTACTTAGCCACGGACTTTGTTTCAAAGTCCTCGGTTTCATCACCCAGAAAATCAACGAGATAATCCAAGTCTTCAGTTCTGAAATACTTGTGTCTCAGCCTTTCCAACTTTTTCTTGAGAATTATATTCTTATCTACTGAAAAGAAATTTGCATCACATTGTCAAGGAAACACATATTAGGAAAATAAATGAAAAATTCAGCACACATGAAATGTTTATCTTGTTTTCCAAGAGATAATTTAAAAAAATGGCAATGTTTACCAGCTGACGAGCAACTGCATGTGCTCTGTTAATTGATCAATGTTTTCAATAAATATTCAAGCCAATTATAGCAGTAATACAATAACATTAAACCAACCTTAATCATAGAAAAATGACTAACCTGTCTGGTGCTTCTGTTTTTTCTTGTAGTTTTCTCTGTGAGCATACACTAATGTACTAAAGTAGTCCTTGAATTCTTCCTCCTCCAGTTGAGCTTTTTCTGAATCTTCCTGATCAGCAATATCTTCCTGATCAGCAATATCTTCCTGATCAGCAATATCTTCCTGATCAGCAATATCTTCCTGATCAGCAATATCTTCCTGATCAGCAATATCTTCCTGATCAGCAATACTCTCATTCTTCAATTCCATACTGACATCTCCATCAATGGAAAGCACTTGCAATTTTTTATCACCATTTGGCAATAAATCAGGCACATAATTAGTCAAGGAAATCGTCCCAACACCATCCTTCACTGATTCAGGTTCCTGCAAATCCACCAAGGTAATCCTTTTATTAGCCGGCAAAATGGGACTCCAATTCTCATTGTCAACATCAGTGCAGAGAATAAAAGAATCCACCAATTCATCAGCAGAGAGGGGAGAGAGAGGAGGAACTTCCATACTCTCAAGTAACTTCTCTTGGCTTAGATGAGTCACACTGCTACCATTTCCACAATCAGATGCCTCAAGTTGGACTTCCTCCTTTTGAGGAGTAGATGAAACGGTGATATCTGCTGATGACACACGTGGAGAATCTTCCACAGCAGTTTCGAAAGTCAAGTTCAAAGAAGAAGTATCCAACTCTTCCTGAGAAATTTTGCCCCCCATTTTAGGTGATGTTCCCAATACTTTTTCAAGGAGGATTTCTTTTTTTAAATTCTCACAGGAAGAGATAGCCTCCAATTCAACAGAGGAATTCTTTTTATCAGCCTTTTCAATGGATTTTGAACTGCTAGGCATAACTACATTCCCCTTCTTTCGCAATTTTCTTGGATTACCTTTCCTTTTACATTTCAGGCTGTCATTAGATATAAAATTATCATTACAAAGACTTGTTGAATGGGTATTTCCACCTTCAATGATTGTTTTTTCTTCTAAATTAAATTCTTGTCTTGCTTCATCTTTGTTTCCATTTTGGAATAATGAATTCTCATTGTGTGTTTTAATTTTACTATCCACAACTGGGATACCTTTCATAAGGCTGCTTGATTCCTGAGAGTCCAATTTTTCTTCACTAGTAGGTTTCTCCAACGGAATATCAATGACTTTCACATTCTTATCCAGTGACATGGCACACAAATCACCAGTCTTATTTATACTAAATATACCCTTAGCTTTTGCCAACTTATTCCTGAGCTTCTCCAGCTTACTTAATTTAGTTTTTGACCCTTGGCAGTAATCAGGTTTACTTAAGCATGCAGAAGAGGTTTTCTTGGAAGCTGGCTTAGAAATACCAGATGCAGCAGGTGGGCATGAGTCATTCTCTTCCACTGGATTGCTCACAATTTTACTAATAACAGACATATTTTTTGGGGTATGGGCAACGCGTCTCTTTTTTACATGAATGATGTAGTTATCATTCAAAGATTCAGTCAAATTCTCAGGCATCATGTCACCAGCACCAGTTCCTCCAGTTTCAGACGGTTTAGTTACCTTTTCTTCCTGAATTACCCTTTTTGGCACTTTCTCCCTAAATTGCATGCTTTCCGTATCGCTGGAAGAATTATCATCATCTACAAACACTAGTTCATCTTCCCCATGTCTGTATTGACTCAACGATTGCTTTCTAGATCTTCCAAGTTTCTTTCCATGTTTACTTGCAAATGATGAAATTTGGTGTTCATTTGTGCACTTCTTTGGACTGGCTTGGTATGATCTTCCAAGGGAATGTACTTCACTAGAAAGTGATGTATTAAAAGAAGAATTTGATTCATTTCCAAATGGAACCCTCTGTTGAGAATCAGTGTGGTTGTCAAGCTGAACATGGCTATCCACAATAAACATATCATCATTCACTACATTTGTGGAATTAGATTTGACATCACAACCTTTTTCTTCTTTGCCATTTCTCAGTTGCAACTCCATAGAACCAGCTACAATCTCTGAATGCTTGTCTTTGAAATTTTCACATTCCAATTTTTTTACTACAGAAGTCGATGATTTACTTGTTGATTTTGCCGAACTATTTGAATCAGAACATGATGCCAGTACATCCCTATTATTTTCAGTTGACTTTATGTCATTTTTAAAGGAGCAATGAGATGTTTGTTTATCTTTCCCTCTTTTTAAACGCCGCTTCTTTTCCAAAGGCTCGTCTTCAGAACCAGATGAATCCCTCTGCCTTCTTACAGTCTTTCTTTTTAAAGTTTTTCTGGAAATCCTTTCATCAATAAATAGTTTAGAATCAAGGGATGAATCACTCCCAAATAAGTCCTCTTTGGTTGGGTTTGTCTTGTAATTCATATTATTTTTGCCTAAAATATTAGAACTTATCATTTTACTTGCTGTAGAGTCTCCCTCTGATAAATCTACACTTGAACCATAATCAAACTGGCTGGATCCATCTTGCACTTCCTCATTTTTATCCTTTATGCTATTTGAATCATCATTTACATCTGCATTAAATTCGTCAAAATTCACAATTTCAACGATTATTTCAACAGTTTCCCCGTTTGCTAATCTATTGCCACCTACTTCCTGAGAATCTTTACATTGACTTTCGTCACCAATATCAACTGGTTCTACCTTGTTTTTATTTTTAAGGGTGTTAAATGTTTCCAACGACAGTCCATCACCATCTTCAATGGACTTTTCATTAACTTCACCATCCAAGTTACCAACTTCAAAACTATTAAAACAGGAACTTTCATTTTTCTCATTACTCCCATTTTCTCTTAATGAGATAACATCATTGTCCAGACAGCTTCTAAGGCCACCTTTAATATTGCCAAAAGATTCCCTTGAAATACATTCCACATTCTTTACAGAAGTACTAACGTTGTGCACTTGGTCCAACTCTAACCTAGGTATTTTCTCTTCCTCTTTAGCAATCGTTTCTGTTATAACCTCGGTTTGCTGAATTTTATTGATATTAAGTGCAAGTGGACTTGTGGTATTATTTTTTGACATACTTTCACAATTCATGATATTCTGTGGTATAGGCTGCTGCATGATCACAGTCGAGCATACACTGCTCTCGTTTTCATTAACTCTTTCATCTTCTAAAAATTCTTTGCAATCATCAGGATTTCCTTTGGTAGGAGATGAAACAATTTCATCAAGTTCATTTCTTCTTAATAAACTCTCGCTTGTTTGGTAAGGAAATGTACAGCATAATCCTTGTATGATCCTTTCGTTATTTTTTCTGCAGATATATGTTGCAGAACTAGAGTTAAGGGTCAAAGAAGCTAAATCAACAGCATCTTTCTCAGCAACTTCAGCAGGGGAATGGAGCAACTGAGAAGGCAATTTCTCTACAGGCAATGCGCTGTTCTTCTCGCCATTATAGGACAATGCTTCTACTATGTCTCCAGGTATAATAGGATGTGCAGCTGTAACCTTGTTTTTATTGGCATGTTGCAAACTGTTTTGCACACTTGCAGGTTCACTTAATACACCAGAATTTATGAGATATTCATCCGTTTTTATAGAAGAATTATCATAAACAGCAGGCATACAACCCAAGAATTTTCTAGTGGTCTCCCATCCATTGAAAACGGAATTCAACAAAACATTTCCAGTAGTTGAAGATGAGGTTATGCTTGACTTAATGTGAACCAAGTTTATAAGGGGTCTTACAGGGTTCAAATATCGGTCAATATAGGTTGTGGGGGCAAAGTGGCCAGATTTGAAGTATTTCACTCCTAAAAATTTAACAGATGGTATATTTGAGAATTCATGCTCAGTTGTAGTGGATTTAAACAACTCTCTTAAGTCACCTTGTCCAAAGTTAATCACAGAGCATTTTTGAGTCAAATAAGGATCAGTGAATAATTCAGGAGCAAAATGTCCACATATTCTGAATTTTACTCTACAAAATCGTTTACGACAGGAATGCCCAAAAAAGAAGGGGACCAAAGACCTTCTTTGAAAGTTACTTTTTCTCTTGCACTTCATTTTGCAGGAAGAATTTTTCTTCTTGACCAAAGCAACTATATTTTTTCCTCTACTTTGAGAATCAGTTGAAATTTGAAATCCCACAAACTTAGACCTACTTTCATCATTCATATTTTCTGATGAAGAGTCAATCATTGTCTGGGTGCTATCACCTGGAGGCAGTACACAACATTGTGACTGATAAATCTGGGTTCCTACATCAACTTTCTTATTTGGAATAAATGAACAAGAATAAGGCTTTTCTGTATTGTCACGAAGAGACAGTGAGGTCATAAGCAAGCTTTGAATTTGGTCAGTTGCATTATTACCACGAGCAGGAGTTTCACGTTTTCTTTCACTTGAACTTTTATAACTGCAACGAACAAGAATTGTTCTTTTTGGTTTAACCTTTTCTTTTTCAATAAGATGTGCCAATGGAGAACCAACAGGTACTTTTAGAAGAGACAGATGCCTCTCAGTTAGTGGCCAGTTGGTGCCTGTATTAACCTTCTCTGCACATCTTCTCGACAATCGGTTTGAGTTTTCAAGCACCTCTTCTTCACTCTTTTCACTATTTCCTGAAATGCTAGTCTGTTTTTGCGAAACAATTGAGTCATCACTGGTACTGTTGAAATCATGAAGAGATTCACCAGGAGACTTATCACCACAATCAAAGGAAATTAAATTACTGCTTGTCTCTCTTCTAGCAGGAAACACAAGTGTCTTTTCAGATTTTTCCAGATAGACTTTAGATGAATTCCAGCCACTAGCAAATGACCGAAAATACTCTCTCGGAGGTTTCTTACTCTGTGAAATTGGAGTAGAGCTTAAACTGTTTAATGAATTGAAGCTTGGCATAGGTGTTGAAGAAAATCCAAATATCTTGTCATTAATGGGACTTCTTCCTTCTTTAGCTGAGGACAGTTTACCAAACAAAACTTCATTCCACTTGTCAAATGCAGGAAGTGTTTCAGAAAAACTGTGTACATTCCTTTCCTTTTCAGCAGATATTAAAGATTGGGAGAGTTTTGAAGCTTTTATTTCGATTGGAGACCCATTAGCCAAACCAACTGAAACAAAATCTGCAGTACTGTCTTTGCTGATATGAAACTGTCTGCTTTCCTCCAAAGTTATCTCTAAATCACATGGACTGCTACTATTTTCTACTTCATGCACTCTGTCATAAACTGGCACATGGACATTCTCATCACTATGAAATGAGCTTGAATCTTCTGATTCATGAGATGTATTTTCGCAAGAACTTGGATTTGAAAAAATATCAATACTTTTAGCTGACTCTGAAACAGCCATCCCATACCCTTCAGTACAACACTCCAAATTATTTTTTAAAGCAACAATTCCACATCCTTGAGAGGAGTAAATATCTGATTTCTCCAGTCCCTGTAAAACATATTGGCTGTCCTCTGTTAGGAGCAATTCAAATTCCTCACCGCCAATATCATCAGCAAGTATGTTGCTTTCAACACTATTTATCTCTCGTTCATTATCAGAAGATTCGTGAATACTGCCATCTTTCCTCGACTCAGATGCCATATTTTTCAATCCTTCTTTATCAAGTGAAGTAATCCTTGTTTTTGACATCCTTTGAATATCTCTAACACAATCTTCTTGTTGCAGAATAACCTTATTCCTCTCATGTGACACGCAACTTCCACCTTCATCTGATTTATCAACGGCATTGTCTAAAGAGTCCATCAATGTGCTACTGCCTTTCTTTAACTGTAACAAATTTTCAGAACTATTTAACTTCTGATCAGAAGTTTCTCCCTTTTGATCTTTTGCTTTCTGGAATTTAGGGTCATTCACCAACTTTTCTTGAATTATGCTCGTGTATGAGCACACTGTACCCTCTGGAGACTCGCTGCTGCAGGTTATCCTCGCCGAAGAACGATTTCCTTCATACTGTATTATATTCCCGTTCCCGCTGGCCATACCATCCGCAGCTGACTTTTCTGATTTATGTTGTTTACTTGCCTTCGGATATGTTCTACGCTGTTTCCTTTTCAAAGCAATGCTCTTTTTATTCACATTACTGCTACAACTGGCATCTTGGGACTGCTTTTCTAGAGCTTTGATTTTTTCACTAGCTGTTATCTTTCTCTCCTGAGAATCTCGAGCTTTATTTTCATATACACCATGAATTTCTTGGTTTCCTTTTTCAGTACAAATGCCTTCCTGTGAATTTTGTATGTTCTGTAAATCTTTATATCCTAACATTAATTCCAAATTAGAATCACTCTGCTTTGTTGGCTCTATAGCCTGTTCTTTTACAAGGAATCTGGAATCCCTTAGAGAATCCAAGTCACTTGTGATTCCAATCCCATCTGCCTCATGAAGGTTTTTTTCTATATGAGTTTGATGATCTTCTATTTCACCAATAGGTGACTCAGGAGAATTGAATCCAGAATCAGGCAAACTTTCACAGTTATTGGCAAGTTCAATAATATCAGTTTTACTGTTAAATAAAGAATTTATGCCCACAAACCCACTTTCTGAAATGTCAGCACTAACATAATTTGCACTATTCTTAGAGAGCAATTTAGCTGGTTCAGTTGATTTTTGTTCATTTTCTTTAAGATGATGTGAACCATTTCTTAACAACTTCTGTAAGTTTACTCCACCACATACTACACTTTCCTCAGCAGAGCTGCCAAGGGAGTTATTGCTTGTAAAATTTTGTATGCTTCCAAGTTTATCTCCCATTTGAAGCCCATCACAACGCCAGGGCTGCAGATCAACCAAATTTGAATTTTTATTTGGTTTAAAAACATTATTGACATCTTTAGGAATTAATGATGGCACTTCCTGGAGCAAACATTTTCCTCCCAATTCTTCTTTAGATGCTGCCTGGGATATGAAACCAAAATAATCTGGAGCACACATCTTAAATGAATCTGCAAATATGGTCCGAGCATCAGGTTGTATGGTGGGACTCTCTTGAGCAATTGACATGGTTGAAGTATTTTTTTCTGTAAGATGGCCTGAAAAGAGTGAAAATTTATCTTAAAATTTCTGGGCAAACTGTGGAGCTTATTCACAATATCAATGAATTAAATAATAAATTCAAATTTATTTGTTTCTAAATACAACTAACAAGGAACCTTCATGAAGTGTTACTGTCTGATTTGATTCAATTTTCACTTTATCATATGCATATTGTATGATATTGCACAAAAATAAAGGATAGTTTATTCTTGGTGATTTTTCAAAAAATTTGATTTACTCAAAAAAGGCTACAGAGAATTTGATTAAAATCATACCAATTGTAGAGCCTGATGTAACAAATAATACTACGTAAGCCATACATCTCGAGAAATCACTATATGGCGTCCAGTGACATTACAATGTATGCTAAGCTACCTTACCTATGCCTTATGAAGTCATGCCTCCGCCACGATCCATTCAATATCTTACTAAAGCCTTAAGGTTAAACTAAATCGAATGATACCTCATATTTTGGGATAATATCATTCATAAGAGACATTCTGATGAGAAGAATGATATTGCGCAACAATTAAGGGTACTTTATTCTTGGATATTTTTAAACAAAATTCGATTTACTCAAAAATGGCTCTAAGGATTTTGATTAAAATCCATCCAAAGGTACAGCCTGATGTCACAAATAATACTAACTAAGACATATGTCCCAAAAAGTTCCTATATATCATCCAGTGGCATTATTTCTGTACAAGACGCTCGGCGCACACGTCAAAGGGGAGAGTTAATTTCAGGACGAAAAGTGTAGTGAGATCAAACGTATATATGTCTATGAGAAAGTTTGTGCAATGTATATTGTGCCATTTATTTGGATATGGCTTGGAGTTGTGAGATTGGGAGAGTATCAGCTGATCTTGAAGCATTTTTTCCACTTGCTGTTTTGTCTACTTGCTCTTTTGGGGCACACTGGAATTTCTTATTGAAGTGGAAAATTGGCAAGGGTCCCTTCTTCATCCAGTTCTTCAATTCGATTTTGAAATTGTCTTTAGCCTCTAATCTGACAGATGAAGAAAAATATTACATTTCATAAGACGTGTATTCAATATCTTACTACAGCCTTAAGGTTAAACTAAATCAAATGATACCTCATATTTGGGGATAATATCATTCATAAGAGACATTCTGATGAGATAAATGATATTGCACAACAATTAAGGGTACTTTATTCTTGGATGTTTTGAAACAAAATTCGATTTACTCAAAAATGGCTCTAAGGATTTTGATTAAAATCCATCCAATCATACACCCTGATGCCACAAATAATACTAAGCTATATGTCCCAAAAAATTACTATATATCCTCCAGTGGCATTATTTCTGTACAAGACGCTCAGCGCATGCATCAGAGGGGAGGGGTAATTCGAGGATTCCCTAGTCTAAAATTCCACACTTCTTTTATTAGTGTGAGGTAATAGACGTGAGAGGTTGATGGCATCAGTCACTTTGGTTCTGTTGCTCCGCATTATTAACATAATTGGCAGTGAATTGCCAAGTACACACAGTTAATTTCGGAGGGAGATGGAAGGCTAGAGAGGGAAGGAGGGAGAGGGAAGAAAGGAGGGAGAGAGGAGAGAGAGGAAGTGAGGGAGAGAGAGGGAGGGAAAGAGAGAGGAAGCGAAAGAGGGAGGGAGGGAATGAGAGAGAGGGAGGGAATGAGATGGAGGGAGGGAATGAGATGGAGGGAAAGAATGAGAGAGAGAGAGGGAATGAGAGAGAGAGGGAGGGAATGAGAGAGAGGGGGAAAGAGAAATAGGGAGGGAGTGAGCGAGAGAGGAAACTGCAAATCCTGAATGTACGAGTATATCATAATGAGCTAAGTGCACAAAGGAAGAGGCCCAAATTTTAATATAACTTTTTAATTATTATTAACCACTCATCTGGGTATTTAATTTATCGAAACCGAAGGTGGGAATTTAAATTGCAATTGAGGTAAAACAAATCACAAATTAATTTTAAAAATGTTAATTATTGAGTATTTGAGTTGTTTATTCTTAAAAATTGTGTCTTAAACTATCTTTACCACAAGACAAATTAAAATGTTAATATATATTTATTATTACAATAAAAATGTAATTTGTTAATAATATTTAATGAAAACAAATTCCTAAAATATGGTATAAAGACATTAAAAATGTACACAATTACTAAGTGATTAAAAAATTGTTAAAAAATCATAAATAACATATAAATGTTAATTTTAAAATTAGGGTAACAGAAATGCAATCCCCAAAGCAAAGTCAGGGTTTAGATACGTGAAATGTATCTTTTCCAAATAAAGAAGAGAAGCCCATTTACTGCCAAGATGGTAAACTAAAAGGATGCAGCTAGTTGCCGGAAAAGCTGCGTGACAGAATATTACGGCATACCCATAACAAACAGCCAAGAAAACAGCATGACGTATATATACGACATACCCAGATGAGTCGTTCAAGTTTAATGGATTCTGTTAAATTTTTAGTATAATTTTCTTTCACATCCCAATTTACAGCCTTAGTTTTATGGTTGCACCACTTTTATGTTGATTTTAAAATGAACTCGAATGTAAGTTGAGGGTCTTTCAACGGATGTAAAAGGTAAAAAAAGTTCACTTACAATCTGGTAAATATGGTACTCTGTCACAAGATGGAAGAAGATTGAAAAAGATCAGGACAAGGATAGTGAGAGCAAAGAAAGCATTTACAAGGTGGCAACAGTTGACAGGAAATGAATAAAGATATAAAAATAGATTAGTGGGAACACTGACATGGAGTGCAGCAAAAGGTGGGGGCGATACATGGACAAAGAGAAATGAAGATGTGAGCAGATTAGGGGCATTTGAGATAAGAGTATGGCGAAGAATGGAGAACATTAGCTACACTGAGAAAAAACAAATGAAGTTTCAATAACAGTAGGGAAAGAGAAGAGCTTAATTAGAGTAATGAATACAAATAAAAAAATAATTTTCAAAACAATAAACTATGCAGAAAAAGCAAAAAATAACTGTGTGTACACCTCAACAAATCAATTAGTTAATCTCCAAAATTTGTAATCAGGGAGGGCCCTTTTAACAACAATGAAGGATTTCGGTTCTGGTAAGTTTGCAGAAAAGTTTTATGGCACTTAGCAATGGTAATAAAGAATTAACTTTGACAAAACATTCCCGCAAACATAAACCAGAACTGAAATCCTGAACCTCTGTGATTACAAATTTTGGAGATAAACCAAGGAATTCTTGAGGTGTACTAAAATTTCATTTATGCTTTTTAGTGCATTTGAAAAAGTAGGGGATGGGAGGATCACAGGTTGAACAAGAGAGGAAAGATCCACAATCATGTGTGCACACATGCAAGGCCGAGGCGCTCTTTACAATTTATACAATCATGCCAAAAAAAATAATGGATTAGTATGTCTACAAACTGAAATGCCAGTAGTGATGCCAAGGAAATATCGAATTTTCGATTCACAGATTTATTTCCTAATCAGTTGTAATTAATAAAACAATCAATAATTAGATTAAACATAGCTTACTCGAATAGTAGTAATATAATCTTTATCCTGACATTCATTCCTTCATTATAAATTCCTCATTTCTTTTCCCTTACAAACGCTGTGTATACATAAAGAAAATAGACGTATTTAAGTTCATTTCTTCATCGCAGATAATCCGTTTGCCTTCATTTTCCAAATGTTGCATGCATTTCATTTTTTGTCAGCAGTAAAGTGGCACTCCCGATTAGGACACAAACTATTTATATCATTTTCTTATTTTCCTTGCCCATGTCCTAAATACAAAATTTCATCAACATCTGTGCAGTAGTTTCTGAGATGAAACATGCAGACAGACGGACGCGACCTGACCTTTTTTTTATTTATTGTAAAGAACGCCTAAAAATCTGTCCTTTGCCCGATTCAAACCTGGGGCCGCTGCATGGAAGGCCAACGCTCTAATCCAGTGGTTCTCAAACATTTTTGAGTCACAACACTCTTTCAAAGATAAAGAGGGTTTTATGGCACCCCAGTCTTTTGACAAGCTTTATATATTTTTAGATATGGATGCTGCAACCTTTGGACACATCCATTTGTTGATGATACTACGTAATTTATTAGAAGAAAAATTATTGCCATAATTACCCACCAACTCATGCAAATCATTGATTTATTTACTAAAAGTTTTTCGCAGAACCCCTAAATATCTACCAGTGTGCCACGACACCCAGTTTGAGAACCACTGCCACCCTGAGAGGTAATGGTCTGCCGAAAGAGGTTATAGAAGGGAGGATGCAAGGAAAGAAACGGGCAGGAAGAGGAAAGGAATATTAGATGCATTAAAAGAAGAGAATGGGTATGAGAAGTTTAAGATGAAGACAGAAATGCCTACCTAAAACTTAATGAAAGGTACAAAAACTATAACTCTTTTATATGAAATATTTAACATTTGCAAATGAAACATTACATTCCAGAATTTACTAAGTCTAGTTATGCAGAAATTAAATACTTACAAACAGATCCCTTTTCAGATTCAATGACAGATGAGTGGATATCTTCAAAAGGTTGCAACAGGGGAAGTGCCAACCTCATTTCATGTAAGAGAGAATACACATCTAACTCATCACCAGAACATCTGCTTACTTCTTTTCTTTTCATTACTTTTTCCTTGAGAGGACTCTTCTTTTCTTCCACCACACGTGTATCAGATGTGAAAGAACCATTGCTGCACTCATTGTCACTCCAACCCCAACCATCATCTCCTGCTAACTGAGTGTCAACTGTGATTTTCCTCTCAATTTTACCTTTTACTTCCTTGCAATCGCTCAAAGAATAAGATGACCCTAAATTAATGTTCGAGGTGGTTTCTGTATCCTTACTGTAAATCTTATCTACTCCTGTAGGCTTATCCTCACTGTTGCACAAAGAATACAGAGTCGATGAAGTGCTTTTTTTACATTTTCTTTCCAAATCAGTTCTCTTATCATTCTCAACTGTCCTGTTTCCACTGTTTGCACCAGAAACCAAGCACTTATTGGAAATCTCATTGTTTAAACTCTCACATAAACTGGACAACATATTAACAGTGCTCAATGATTCTGTTGCACATGTCTCTTCTTCCGATTCTGACTCACTCATCAATGCCAGCAAAGCACCACTGTCACGCTCTTGAGAAGTGCCCTCTTTCAGACATGTGATTCCCACTAGCTCACTCTTCTTTTCATAGTTAGATGAAGACTCTTCATCAGATTCTGCAAGAGAATGTGAGAAACGATAAAAACAACAACATATTTAGCAGACATGAGAAAAAGCAATGTCTAACGCTACCGCAGGTAAGGAGATACTCCTTCCCCTCAATTTTTCAAATAAATTCTCAGAGGTGTGTGTGTGTGATATATTTATCTTCTAAGGTCACTAGAGAATTATCAAGCTCATCTTATGGCTGAAAACAAATTCAAGAATAAGCACTTCAATATAAAATAAGTTTGCATACAAGTTTTTATATTTAAAATTAGGCCATAGACATTATCCTGCCTAATGCAAATTGTCAAAATTATTTCTTACTTACGGATGAGCTAGAAAGCTAAAATTTGCAAGCTGATTGTTGAAGATTTATAAACAAAGGAAAAATTGAGAAAACAGGAAGTTTTTAAGTTTAAGTGCCACAAAAAATGTTTCAAAAATTAGAAAAATTTCCAAAAGATCAACATTGGAGCATTAGGCACGCTTCTAAAGAGATCTTTCAGATGGAATTAGGCATTCAAACTCAGCATGTATGCAGTAGAGCACAGGGTAAATAAATCGTGATAGGTCAATCCAATTTCGATGAAACTTTAATTATAATATACTGCGTATTTTTTGCATGTGACAAATGTACAGACATCTAACATAATGGAATGGTTTTGAAGCCAGGATAGTTTCCAGTCTCCATTTGATTAACACATAAAAGAGTGTAAGGCATCTTTCATTTGCTTTTTAAAATTACTTATAATTGTCGTAGAAGTTAGAAACTTGAATCACAGTACATACAAAAGAATGCAAATTTATTTTCCTACCATAGATTGTCAAATACAATTCAAATTGACTCAGAAAATTTTAAGTTTTTTGTGAATAAAATATTTCGTTGCCAAGCACTGTTGCCATACCCATAAAAATTACCGTATTTTCCGCCAGATACCGCGCACCAGCAGATAACGCGCATCTTAATAATTTTATCGAATTGAAAATTGTATACATAACGCGCAGACGAAATTTTTCTGTTTCTGATAAAAACCTGAATCAGCACAATTTCTTCTTTCAATTTTTTAATCCAACTTCAAATTCATCACGTGATTAGTCGTTCATTTGTTCTGGTTTTGGTGAACGGTGTGAACACGTGCTCAGTTATACTAATTACTAAAAGTTTTATAATAAAGCCCATGGAAAACGAAAATAAATTAATACGAAAATCTTATACTGCAAAATTTAAATTAGAAGTAGTGAAAGTAGCCCAAGAAAAAGGAAATCGTGAAGCCGGAAGAATTTTTAATGTAGGAGAATCCAGCGTCCGAGAATGGAGAAAAAGTGAAGCAATTCTCAATTGCTTGCATGAAAGAAAACGTTCAATGCGTTTCGGAAAGTGCTTCTGGCCAGGATTGGAAAAAACTATACGATTGGGTTATTAAAGAGCGATCGAATGGTATTAGAATTTCAACTGTTCGTGTGTTACTCGAAGCAAAGAAAATAGCACGAAGCGAAAACATTACAGAGTTTAAGGCTTATCCATCATGGGTTTTTAGATTCATGAGGAGAAATGGATTAAGTATGCGTTGTTCCACCAGTGTCGGACAAAAATTACCCTTGGACTGGGAAGCAAAAGTGGCGAAATTTAGATTGTTCGTCAACGAAAACCTTTGTGGAGTAGATCGTCAACATTTCGGAAACATGGACGAGGTTTCGGTTAGTTTTGATCTCCCTATTTCTAGGACTGTCAATCTTAAGGGAGCCAAAGATGTGTCGGTTGCAACAACTGGACATGAAAAATCTAACTTTACGGTAATGTTTTGTGTGACGGCAGATGGGTCAAAACTTCCACCTATGGTGATATTTAAAAGAAAAACTATCCCTAAAGGTTCATTTCCTAAGGATATTATAGTTACTGCTAATGATAAAGGGTGGGTCAACCACGAGGTGATGAAATTTTGGGTGGAAAAAGTTTGGAGTAAACGAAAAGGAGCATTTTTTAATCCTAAATCATTGTTGATAATGGACTCATGTCGTGCACATACAATGCCAGAAGTAAAAGAAACCATCAGTAAATTTTCTAAACTAGCCATTATTCCAGGAGGATTGACGAAACTAGTTCAGCCTCTTGATCTGACAGTAAATAGATCGTTTAAAACCAAGTTGCGGGCGAAATGGGAGAATTGGATGATTCAAGAATACACCAAGACTGGGAAAATGAAAAGGCCATCGTACAGTGACATGTGCAGTTGGATCATTGATAGCTGGGGTGCAGTTACAACAACATGTGTCAGAAACGGTTTTCTGAAATCACTAGGCGATTCCTTGATGTCTGAAGACCAAGAAGTTGTAGAAGATAACGATTGTATTTTGGAAAATGAACAATTTGTACCCAATGAAGTATTATCTTGTATTGATTCCTTTTTTGTCGATTCTGAAGAAGAATTTCATGGTTTTGAGTAATTTAATATTCAATAAATCTTTTAAAACGTCTTTGATTCCAGATGTTAGTTTGATTTAACGGTGCTTGTGTGTTATCTCCATGACCCATCTAGTCGTTCTATTCGTTTATTTTATGCTTGTTATTATTTACAATACAATCAACTCAACTGTGAGTATTTTCTGTAAAAGAGAAAATGCGTAAATGAAATGATCAGACACGGAGTTGGGTTGTTTCGGTTGGTTGTATTGTAAATAATAACAAGCGTAAAATAAACTAGCGAGTATGTTGAATTACGTTAGAACATTTAGTGATATTGTTTCATATGTTGCTTTATAGACTGATATATTTATAGGAATTACTAATTGAAATTGTATAATATGGAAATGCTTTAATTACGTGGTAAAACGTGTATTTTTTTAATTGAATAATTATTTTCGCTAGGAAATAATTTAAATTGCCATTTGATGAAAAGAACGTCTGCAAGTGTTTTTAAAATGTGACGAATTGTCGTAAATTTCCATTACTATAAGAAAAGCATAACAATTACAACGAAATAACGTTCGCTTTGAAATACAATTTTTTTTCCTGCGTATAATGCGCATAGTCACATTTGCTGGATTTTTATATTTTTTGTATAGATAATGCACGCGGTATCTGGCGGAAAATACGGTATATTGGACCGTACTGAGGAGGAGGAAAACAGGAGTATGGGAAAAAGAAAGAGTGAACGAGAGAAAGAGAGAGAAGAGAAAGAGGGGGGGGGAGGGAGAGAGGGAAAGTGGGAGGCAGAGAGGGAGGGAGGAAGGGAGAGAGGGAGGGAGAGAGGGAAAGGGGGAGGGAGAGAGGGAAAGGGGGAGGGAGAGAGTGAAAGGGGGAGGGAAAGAGGGAGGGAGGGAAAGAGGGAGGGAGGGAAAGAGGGAGGGAAAGAGGGAGGGAGGGAATGAGGGAGGGAGGGAGGGAGGGAATGAGGGAGGGAGGGAGGGAGGGAATGAGGGAGGGAGGGAGGGAGGGAAAGGGGAAGGGAAAGGGGAGGGAGAGAGGGAAAGGTGGAGGGAGAGAGGGAAAGGGGGAGGGAAGGAGAGAATGAGGTAAAGTGGAAGGTGGGAAGGATGGATATAGGGAAGCAGAGAGAGAGAGATGGTGAGAGAGGGAGATGGAGAGAGGGGGTTGAGAGAGGGAGATGGAGAGAGGGGGTTGAGAGAGGGGATTGAGAGAGGGAGGGGAATGGAAGAGAGAGGGAGGGGAATGGAAGGGAGAGAGAAGTTTTAAAATAGGGTCAAATATAATTTTCTACCTAAAATATATGCCGAAAGGAGGAGGTCCAGGGTTATATATGGGCAGCAGACAAATTCGCCTCATGGAGCAAGGCATGGGGTTGATGCAGATATTTTTTGATATTTAAGTACGTACCTATTCTTGAATTTATATACTTAATATATCGATTCCGACCACAACCTTTTGGTGGCAAATACACAATGTAGACTGAAGAGCATTAAGAGAAACATAAGAGTTAACAAGAAATGGAACTTAGAGGAACTCCTTAAAAACAAGGAGGCTATCATGATAGAGCTGGAGGAAAGGTTGGGAGAGAGAGATGAAGAAAATAGGAAGAATGTAGATGAGGAGTGGAGATACATCCATAGCAACATTAAAGATGTAATGGAAAAGAAGGTAGGAAAGGTAACAGGTGAAAGAATCAAAAAACCCTGGATCATAGCAGACATGCTGCAAAAAATGGAAGAGCGGAGAAAGTGGAAGAACATAAAACTGAAGAAGGCCAAAGAAAATACAAAGAGTTAAATAATGCTTTAAGAAGGGAAACAGATAAAGCCAGAGAACAGTGGATAAATGAGAAATGCGAGGAGATTGTCGAGTGTGAAAGAATTTGTAGAACAGACCTCATGTATAGCAAAGCAAGGGAACTATTCAAGAAAAGGCAAGAAAGATAGGACGTAAAGGAATCATGAACAAAAATGGTAAAATAGTCTCAGAACCAGATGATGTAAAGAGCGTCTGGAAAGAATACATTGAGGTGCTGTATGACAAAGAAGGAAAGCCAAGAAATATTGAATTAAATGAAAAAGAGGATGTGGAAAAAGATCAGCTAGGACCAAGTATTCTCGAGTCTGAAGTTAAAAGAGCAATTGATGACATGAAAAGAAGGAAGGCTGTTGGGAGTGATGATATACCAGTGGACGTTCTTAAGGTTTTGGGGTCGAAAGCCGTTAAGCAACTAACAAAAATTTTTAACCAAGTATATGATACTGGCATATGGCCTGAAGATTTTTTAGATGTTGTTATAGTACCACTGGAGAAAAAGAACAATGCAAAATGTTGTAAGGATTACAGAACAATTAGTTTATTTCTCATACAGCTAAAGTTCTAACTAGAATAATAACCAAAAGAATTGAATGTAAAATAGAAAAGGAGCTGCAAGATAATCAGTTTGGTTTCAGAAGAGGAAGAGGGACTAGAGATGCTATAGGATGTATGAGGATGATGATAGAAAGAGCGCTAGAAGTCAATAAAGATATGTATTTTTGTTTTGTAGATTGGAAGAAAGCTTTTGACCGAGTGAAATGGGATAAAATGCTGGGTATTTTAAACAAAATTGGAATAGATTGGAAAGATAAAAGACTGCTTAAAAACCTTTACTTTGATCAAAAGATTAGAGTCAGGGTTGAAGGAGAAGAAACAGAAAGTACTTCAATAGGGAGGGGAGTGAGGCAGGGATGTTTAATATTTATGCAGAAACAATAACAGAAGAAGCGTTGAGGGAAGAGAAAGGATTTAAGATAGGAGGTGAAAGTATTACCACCATTAAATATGCAGATGATCAGGGATTAATAGCAGAAGATGAGAAAGAGCTTCAGAGGATGACAGACAGACTAGTGGAGGTTGGCCAACAATATGGAATGAAGATCAATGCTGAAAAAACGAAAGTCATGGTGGTTTCAAAGGAACAAAGAATTAAATATAATGGTAAATGGACAAAAATTGGAACAAGTATGTAGTTTCAAATATCTTGGCAGTATTTAAGCGCAGGATGGAAGTAGTACACAGGACATCAGAAGTAGGATTGCAATGGCAAAAGCAGCATTTAACGAGAAGAAGGAGCTTCTCACAAGCAAGAAAATAAATTTAGAAACAAGGAAGAAATTAGCAAAATGCTACATATGGAGCATAGCTCTTTATGGTGCAGAGACGTGGAAGATAAGGAGAAAGGAGGAAAAATATTTAGAAAGTTTTGAGATGTGGGTATGGAGGAGAATGATGAAAGTGAAATGGACAGAGAGGAAGAGAAATGAAGAAGTATTAGAAATGGTGGGAGAAGATAGGATGCTAATAAAAACAATCAGGAAAAGAAAAGCAAATTGGATAGGGCACATATTGAGAAGACAGTGTTTACAAAGGAAGATCTTAGAAGGAAAAATTAGTGGAAGAAGAGGAAGAGGGAGAAAAAGAATAGGAATATTAGATAATATAAAGCAGGGATATAATACTTATAGAGATATAAAAGAGGCTTCTAGGGAGAGAGAGAAATGGAGGCAGCGATTCAGTTAAAACCTGTCTTCGGACAGAAGCATGATGAATGAATGAATACTCAATATTTAGATCCTCTAATTCCTAGGAGCCATTACTTTATTCATTATGTCATCTTTCATTAACTACAGAAATTCTACCAAAAATGTAAAAGATTATACCTGTAAGAGGCAACTGCCAGCATAGACAGCAAACAAAATCTGTCCATGGATTAGTAACAAGACAAAAAATTTGGTGCGTTCAGCTGTAAGTTTTTTTGGTAGTTCACCGCATTAATTGGCTGTTTCACAAGATGACGTTTCGCCGGCGTTGCAGTCAGCTTCCTCAGGTCAGCTGCAACGCCGGCGAAACGTCATCTTGTGAAACAGCCGATCAATGGGGTGAACTACCGAAAAAACATGCGGCCTAAAGACAAAAAATGTCCCCACCTAGCAATTCTACAACTTTCTACAGGGTGTTTCAAAAGTCACGTGATCCTGTAAAGTTCACTGCAATATCTACTCGTCAGTTATAGTATAAAGCGGATATGGAATTGTGTGAAGAGTGGTCACTTCCAACAATTGGTATCACATGGAAATGGAGGTAATGTACAGCTGATGTATTATGTACAACTGATGTGTAGATGTTACAATGAAATATATAGGATTGCACCAGCTTTGAAACATCCTGTAGTAATAGAAATCATAAAATATGCCTTTCTTTAAAACGTAGTTGTTTCCAAAGATTTAAGTTACCGTATTAGCCCGAATATAATGCGACCCCAAGTATTTTGAAAGGAATTTTAGAAAAAGACGAAAAACATTTAATTTTCTCTATTTTGCACATTTAAATTACCTGTAAAGTCATGAATTATGTACTAAAGGGGGATAATGTGACGCTACGTTTAGACGATCCTCGTTTTCTAACGTTGTGTCGCGACCCTGCGTGAAGCTGTGCCGGTGCTGTGGTTGCTGCAATTTGACCTTGATCTATTTTCAAGTCTCCTCAGACCCTTACCGAGTATATTTGTACAATGTAGCATCGTAACATAAACGTCCCATTCACTTACAATGTAGCAATTATAAAAATATGCGCTGAAACACGCGTCATGAAACGCGCCGATACGCAATTATATTTTAAAGATACAAGTATTCGAATATAGTACGAATGATCTCCTCAGACCACTACCGATTATATTTGTACAATGTAGCATCGTAACATAAACGTCCCATTCACTTACAATGTAGCAATTATAAAAATATGCGCTGAAACACGCGTCATGAAACGCGCCGATACGCAATTATATTTTAAAGATACAAGTATTCGAATATAGTACGAATGATCTCCTCAGACCACTACCGATTATATTTGTACAATGTAGCATCGTAACATAAACGTCCAATTCACTTACAATGTAGCAATTATAAAAATATGCGCTGAAACACGCGTCATGAAACGCGCCGAAACGCAGTTATTTTTTAAAGATACAAGTATTCGAATATAGTACGAATGCAACAAGTACTCGAATATAGTGCGAATGCGACTTTCAAAGGTACACATTGAGGAAAAAAACATCGCACTATATTCGGGTCAATACGGTATATAAATCTACTAGCTGCGCAAACTAATTCTGTTAAAACAGCAAGGAAATTAATTAAAAATATTAGTAGAATATTCAACATAATAATAAGTAACATTACCTTCTTTCAAGTTTTCTTCAAAATCAAATAATATATCATCTGTTCCATCTTTATTCTTTTCCACTTCACTTTTCCAAAGTCGGTGGAACCGCTTGTACTTTTTTGGGAATGAACCTGCAACAGAAATGTACAAGTACTTCACCAACAATAATGTCAGAATCTACATCGCATTGAAAAATTCATCTAGTAAAACTTGGGATATTTTTATAATGAAAAAGCATATAAATAAAAGTCCACTCTATCTAAAAACACTACTTGAAATAAAA
Source organism: Tanypteryx hageni (assembly GCA_028673005.1). Lineage (NCBI taxonomy): Eukaryota > Metazoa > Arthropoda > Insecta > Odonata > Petaluridae > Tanypteryx > Tanypteryx hageni. The sequence goes on along the minus strand of CM054118.1, from coordinate 77,394,092 downwards.
GTAGGGAGTATATATAAATGCTAGTACATCAAGAACAATGAACTCCAATTTCAAACAAACTTTCAGGATTTACACTAATTTAACCGTGCCATAATTAATACTTAACCACCAGAGGTTTAACTTCAGTTTTGAGGCCCCAAGGCAAATTATTAAAACAGGGCCCTCCACAACAAAATTAAATAAAAATAAATACGTGATATAAATTTTTATTTAACATTTTAAATGCATAATAACAAAATATACTATATTAGAATTGAATATTTGTGATATAACCAAATCAAAAGTTTTACAAAAAATATCCATTTTAAAATTTTCTGCTTCACTTCTAATGTATGTTCCTCAACACTAGGTTCATCGAAGAACTCCTTTTTAATTTGAATTCGTTTTGTTTTAAACTCGATTGATATATTATTTTATAGCCATTTGATTTGCTTCATTTTTAAATCCATCAAAATCATTTCTTCGAGACAAAAGTGAAAAATCTTCTAAAAAACAGGCCTGCATCTTCTAGACCAAAAAAATACAGTACTTATCACTAAAGTTAATTTAGTTTTGAAATGGAAATGATCAAATCCTTGATTTTTTAAATAATATTACATATTTTGGAGTTCAATAAAATTAGTAAAAAAACTTTCAAAACAGAAATGCAAGCATTTCCTTAATTGTCTCCCTGTGATCTTTCTGAAACTAAAATTAAAAAATAACCTTTTTGACCTAATATTGTAAATAAAACAAAAAACATTATGAACCTATTCTTTGAGTATCTAGTTGTTATTTCACATAAAACCACAAATTCATGAAATCATTACAACTTGGGATGGCAAGGCATCCCATATGCAGTATAGCTGCTAAAAGTATGTATGCATTCTATGCACTCAAGGATTTTTTTGTTCTGTAATTTTATACAATGCAATTTTTTTACATAGAAAAATGTGTATACATGAATTAACAGATAAAAAATTTTGATCTCACCTGATTTTAGAAGAACTTCAGACAATTCAAGTAACATCTCCAATAGCTTGCTTTTTTTTTTCTTTTCCATTTCACTTTTCCGTTTACTTCCACTAATAATTTTTTTCAACTCTCGAATTTTTTCTGTAAATGACAAAATTAAGCTATTATATTCATAATTAATGAAGATATTTCACCGCTTTGCATAAAAAGTAAAATGAGAAAGTTCATAAAAATGAAAAAGATTTTTAATATTATAATTACACTTTGAGAAAAAATTTATTTGTAACACTTAAAATTATTAACAAAAAGGCATATCTTAACTTCCCATTACTAAAAAATACTTCTGATACATACGTATCGCATTCATCATTGGATTTACCACTTGCATATATAAAAGAAACTACTAACTATATCATTAAAGCATTACTAAGAGTTAACGACTGTTCATTAAAACATGACATGATCAAAAGTTTATCAAGCAAAACTAACTACAGTGATTGAATATTTTAGCAATTGAAGATAACTGCCAGTCTTCAAGACTTTCTCTACCGTAGATTACAAATTTGGAATGAAAAAGGTAAAATTTGATTAATTTAATAGGCATTACATAGTGTGACAACCCCTTACAAGGTCGGTGTGAATTTGCTTCGAATCACAACAAACGAGTGTTACCTGATCTGACTGACAATAACCTTTTACACTTTTTGATGAACATTTTAAATTCTTTTTAATGGTTAAAATTGATGGATTGGGATAAATATGCCTCCTTCAATTTTATGAGCTTCTAACATTTTCGGAGTAACCGAGTTTTCTGCGTCATACACAACACAAAGCAGATTCCCAATTCTCAAACTATAGCAATCCAATGTATTGGGAATTTGTGACTTAAATAAACGAAAAAATTCATACCATTTAGTTATATCGAAGCCTGGTTGTTATGGTTGATATAATTGAAATTGCAACTAACATGGTAAATTAAAGAAACATCACTCTTTAAGCTTACCTTCACAACTAGCTACTTTTTCCTTCCATTCGTTTTTGTCTTTATCATGCGATTTAGACAATTCCTGAAGTTGTTTATTAAGTTGATCAGTAGCCTGTACATATAACTTCGCTTCTTCTAATTTCTTTTCCAAGTCAGCCAATTTACGCTGGTCCTATAAAATATTACAAAATAAACGGTAAAATGCAATCAAAATCAAAGAGTAATGGTGAATGGTTCAATCAGTAATATAAAAACAAACCTCTCTAACGGCCAATTTCTCCGTCAGTAACTGCGTCAATCTTACTCTATATTCATCGAGAGCTTTACAATATAATTTGACTCGGCTACGCAACTTCAAAATTTCTTTCTTCCACTTCTCTTCTTGCCTGAAAATTATTCTCTTTGATTTCACTGTAATGACGGAACATGCATAGAAAGGTAAAGATACGCCCTTCCATTATAGATACTTACTCGTATTTTATCCCCGTCTCTTTGAATGAATCGACAGATTGAATAGAATCATTGACGCATAAACCCGAAACCTTAAAAAAATACAGTGATAGTAATTTATATAGCACGTGCATCAACTGATATCGGTAAAGAATGAATTAAACTTAAATTTAATTACATTATGTTTTATGTTATCTTCAGAAAGCCAGTCGTCCAAAAAATCATATTCCGAGGTCATGTTGCCAATTAATACCGCATCAAAACTAAACCACACTTATTAATATCTGACAAACACGCCGGCCGTGAAACCAAAAACTACACAAAATTCGTTATTCACTTGAGTACCTCACTCAAAGACTAGTCCCCTAACGGAAAGACCGGTAACTCAATGCTAAAAATCTAAGCCGAAGTTTTCCTTTCAGAGCGCTTCACTCTGCCAATGACGAAAAGTGGAACTACGTCGAGACGTCACGTGAAAAATCTTCCCCACCCCCTCGCGGTATTTTCGACTTTCTAGAATGACGATCCAATTTTTATCTTCGAATTTTGCTTATCGATCGTATTTCTTCAAAGTTCGTGTAAATACTGGCGTTTTTATCACTCATTACGAGAATGTTGCCATTGCAATGACTATTGTTGGACTAGTCGAATATTATACATACACAGAATAAATAATTTAGAATAAAAATTAGATTAAATAATATTAACAACAAAATAGCCAACAGAAGGTAAAAAAAGAATACAGAATTGAATTATTAAACTGAATTTATTAGCATATGTTGTACACACTGAGTACAATGAGGTTTGTGATAGACAAAGCATATAACAGAATATAATATACATGTGACAGCAATTATAACAAATGCAGTATAAAAAAGATTAAGAAATACACTAATTTTAAACAACCTTTACATAAAAAATAATAGAAATGTCCAAATGTGATGTCAAGATATTTTGTATAAAATATATACCATTTACATAGTTATATACAGTGATTTAGAAGTATATCATAAAATATCAGACTAGATCGAAACATTTTGGGAGTCTATGCCAGGAAAAATAGGGGTCCTTTTTTGACAAAATTCAAGAATAAACTTTAAATAATCTGAAATTTGGGGACCTCTATAAATCAGAGTCCCGATGCTACTACATTTCTGGCACCTGCTTCAATCTGTTCCTGATGAAATACATTAACAAATTGCACATGAATAACAGTTAAGGTCATACAAACAGGTATTAATAGAAACAACATGTATTAGGTACACTTAGCAAAGGAAATGAAACATTCATGTATGGACAAACAAGTCACGCTGTTATATGAAAGGAGACTACGGTGAAAAAATTGAGAATTTACAACAAACTCTTAAACCGTATGAACCTCAAAAAAGTTTTTGAGGTAAAAAATTAAAATATATCAAGTTGAGAGAAAAATTTTTTCACGCCAGGGACTTGATATCTCAAAAACATCTGGTTTATGCATCTCATGACAATGACAGTGACCAAAACACACTACATTCAAACACATGCTCTTATACTCAAAGGCAACATACATCAAGTTTATGGAAAAATTGTCTCATGCCAGGGACTTGATATCTCAAACAAATGTCTGATGGTTTATGCATCTCACGACAACAACAGGGACCAAACAGACTAAATTCAAAAACGCACACACTCAAACTCAACCACACATCTCTAAAAAAATTTTAAAATGAGGCTAGTATTATAATTCTAAATGTACATTTCAAGAATGAAGCTCTCATCATCAGTAGATGATAGTGACAAGACATGTCATAAATATATGCATGAAGAGGCAAATCATTGTAAAAAAAATCTGATGTGGCCTCCACATGACTTTCTCCATACCTGTAATACTTCTAATAATTCCAAATAGGTTAAATGATAATAAATATTTTAAGGAACTGAGAGAAAATTTTAAAGACTTTACAAAAAACAGAAATAAACACAAACTGTTGCCTTCTGTTGTTGGATATAGCCCTGAAGCTCCAATAATTAAGAAAATAAAAAGGAGAGTAAAGTGATTACAGTAATAAACTTCATATATGGAGAAAGACAAATATTTACATAAATATACAAAGGTGGGATGCTCTGTGGATATATGGCACTCCTATTTGTGGGACAGTATCTTCAGTTTCTGTTTCCACGCCACCTTATCATATCTTTGAGATGTGCCCCTATTAATTTTCTTCACCCACCACTTAAAACTTATCTTACATACTAAATTTAAGATGGTGTCAGAAACACATATGTGGTGTTCTGAACAACCATCCTTGAGCCAATCATGGTTGATATCCCTCTTTATGGTTGCAACAACTCTTTGTTTCACTGACCCTAAATGAGCCACCTCGCAGAGTAGTCTCTCTGCAGTATTAGCGGCAGACCCAACGAACTGTATGAAGTTTTCACTTGGATACAGTAGGCCAGGCCTGTCGCTATACGCCTTGAAAACAATACCTGCAAGGTGGTAATCATCCCGTGAATCAGTGGTGAGCATAGCTCGACAATTGCTGCAATTGCCACGGCGGAGGATTTTACTGGCTATGTAACCTGTGACATAGGCCAATGAAAAACAGTTTTTTTAACATCTTCTACATTTACAGAAATGTCAGATTGTGAACATATGAACTCTCGCATGTTGTTAAGCAAAGATTCACTGTCCTCACCTTTACAATTTGAGCCTTTCAAATCCCTGCTAATTAAACCCTGAATTAGGCATCTTCAATGCAGCTACAAATTGTGTTACTGTGGGATTTTTGTTTGATCCACAGCGGGCATTTCTCCCCCTTCCTCCCAACAAAAGCCGCCCATTAGAGGTACCTGTTTGGAAAAAAATATAGTTTGTTTTTACATTTGCCCTAGGTTACATAATTATTGAACAATTATCACTTAAGTCAATGTAAGGTATTGGGGGGAATATTGCTATCTTAAGGAAAATCAATTTATATCACCTTGAAATAACTAATACAGCCACCAGCTAGTGATTATCTGACCATATTTTGAAAAATATACCAATGGTAAAATCCGATTTGTTTCATAAAGATAACCCAAGGCATGGCTATATTGCTCTCACAACTTGCCACTACTTGCATGGAAGACACACGAACATTAACAACATAATATTCATATAACATTAGAAAGAGGTATAATTTCTCTACAAAATGGGTAACTCGGTTATCCCACAATTATTTTGTCAGAAATAGTTGTTTATTGGGTGAAATATGTTAATATTAGGATATCTATGTCAAATAATATAAAATAAATATTTGTAAAGAAAATAATGGATATTTTATAATTACTTCACAACTGTAATAAAGGTTTTGTTACCTTGTATGTTTAGCATAACCAGAGGAGAACATGAAGCTTACTTGTGTTTACAGCAGCCTTTCACTATAGCACACAATCACATACAATCTTCTGTAGTTCAACACGCGCCTTACCATCACCAAAATGCTTTGAAAAACTCTTTATCTATTTTAAACATTTAGTGTATTAGCTGATATAAACGCGTAATACGAAAATAAATATCTGTGAAAATAATTAATATTTTATAATTACATCATAGTTGCAATAAAAAGTTCTTAGTTACCTTGAATGTTGAACACAGCTGGATGAAAACGTGATACTAACTTACATTTACAATGGCCTTTCAATGTAACACACCAGCACGAGAATGGCAGAGGAATGGTTAAAGGCGATATGACACAATATAAATAAACTTATTTTCTTTGATAATGGGTAATAAACTAATTTACTTTGATAAACCAGCTAATTACTGCCGCTTGGTTATATAAACTTTTTGGCAATATTCACCGCATGTACCTTACGAATAAATACAATTAAACTTACCTGTTCCTATTCTCTGGAGAGGCATACATCTGAACCCCGTCTATCGTCTTCAAACCACAGGCGGGAACAGCACTCCTTTTATGTTTGAGATAATCTCCGTTAAACATTTTTTTATCAAAACAAAACCGTGGCAACAACACCACAACGCTTCCAAATATCAACACCGGAAGTGTAGAATCCATTAGGGGTAGTCTTTGGCTGGTATTGGCTGGATATTTGACATCCGGTTCTTTAAAATCGGTAGCGACACTAGCGCTCCATGTTGCTAATCGGGACTTTTTGCCAACAACTTGGGAAAAATTTTCCCATTCCAGTTTCATCCCCATGACCTCACTGTTGTGCTGTTGCCAATTTTGGTTAATGCAATGGGAGGATTTTACTGATTGTTTAGAACTAACTTAAATCAGTTAATTTTGCAATATGAAGGTATATTATACCAGAATTTCGTTTATTATAAATTAAAATATCCTCCACGGCCAGAATAAAAGTATGTTATAATCAAAGGAATCATATCACGGAATACAATAATAGTATTACCACTAGCGATTTCCTATAATCTACAATTTAAATTCTATCACTGATTATTGCCATTGTTTTTTAAAAAACCTTAATTTTAGGGAGAAACTGATATTCTTCATCTAATATATTTCTATTTTGTTTAAGAATTAAGCATGACAGATTCCACGGTCATTATTTACTTAGCAAAACAGAAATATATGTCCTGGAAGAAAATAACCTCTTCCAATAGGTGTAAAAATGTAAGAAAATCAATTTATAGATGCAAAATAAGGAGAAATGTTAAATTTAACATTTACATTAAAGGACCCTTTGTTTAGCGCAGATATTCGTTTTTCTCAGATGCGCCAATAGAGGTGCTACTAGCCACCATACAGGAAGGAAACTTTGGATAGCGGGAATTTGAATGTTTGTACCGGTTGAGTGGTGCTGTTTTCTTGGTTGGATTATGCTGAGTTAGTCTATGTTGGTTGAAATGCAAAAGAACGGTAAAATTGATAGATTCAAGCTATAAAATGCAGCTAATACAAGTCTTTTCTTTCAAAATTACTTATCCTCCCCTTATTTGTAATCTTTTAATTATGTCAAAGACTCCTGTCTTCTTTCTTACACAGTCATTCCTTTTGCGGTCTCCTCGGGTGATCCCAAGCATACATCCCTCCATGCTCCTCTGTGCTGTTTGCAGGCACCGGACTATTCTGGCGTTCATGGTCCATGTTTCGCATCCATAAGTCAAAACAGGCAGAACACATTGATCATACAATCTCCTTTACAGAAACATTAGGACATCTGATTTGAAGATTCTTACATTCCTGCCAAAATTACCCAATGCCATTTTCACTCTCTGGTTGATTACTCCAAGAAGTGACCCATCAGTAGTGATGAGTTGACCCAAATAAATGTAATTTGCTGATTCTTCAAGTTCTGCTCTGTTGATCAATATCTTCTCGGGATTTGTGAAGGAGTTGTACATGACCTTTGTTTTATGAAGATTCATTCTAATCCCAGCTTCTTGGCTTGCTCATTCCAATTCCTCAGTTATTCTATAGAGCTCTTCTGGGCTTCCTGCAAACAGTATGATGTCATCAGCAAATCGTGTCTCAGATATTCTCCATTTACCTTTATACCTTTTTATTCCAAGTCTATCATTTTTAATATTTCCTCTAGAGCTGCTGTGAATAATTTAGGAGACATGGTATCTCCTTGCCTCACTTCCTTTTTGGTCTTAATGGCACTTGTTTCTTCATGCAGCTGGAGAGACGATGTCGCATTTTAATAGAAATTCTTGTTTAAAGTAATGCATGATTCTTCTACCCTTTGTTTCTTCAGTGCATTTAACACTAAAGATGTTTCAATAGAGTCGAATGCTTTCTTGTAGTCGATGAAACACATACAGAGGGGCAACTCATACCCATTAGTCAGACTGATTATCTCTCAGGCGGCTTGGATTACAATCACAGTGAAATACAGGTTGTTCTCTGGGTTGGGCGAAATCAAGATACTTTTCAAGGCGCATAGTGATAATCTTTGTGAGTATTTTGTAGACTGCCGGGAGCAATCTGATTGGCCAATATATGCTCTGGTATTCCTGAAATATTATTTTTTAAACATTAATAAATATTTATTCTTTTGTGCTTTTGTACAAACAAGTTTTTTGTACATACGAAGCATTGAATGTTGTTTATTTATAAAACTTTATTTTTAAATCATATAAAATAACTTGTTTTTCTTGTAAGTATTCCGTTCAAAATTTTGTTATACCAAACACTGAATGAGCTTTAATTTGTTAAAAACTTTTATTTGCAGCAAAAACTAAGCAGTTTTTCTTGTGTTCCTTTGAAATTTATTTAAATAAACGTCTAAAAATTAATTGAGGGTTTCTATTTTTTACCGGTTAATTGCCGATTAACCAGTTAGCTGATGATCTTTTAACCAAAAAACCTGTTAGTGAAAATTCCTGTTAATTGGAAGCCCTAACATAGCCTAATCAAGAGTGCCACTTTACTGGTGACAAAAAATGAACTTTTCTTTATATCTCATAAAGTATTAGTTATAACAAAATGTCTTCAAACAAAACTTGTAGAACTAGTCAAATAGCATATGTTTTGTTCAGTACATTTTTTTATCAAAAGAGTAGCCAATTTCAAGAAAATCAAATGAGAGTTTGAACTTGGAACTTTTTCCTGTTTTTTAATTGTTGTCAATGAAAACAATCTTCATGGCAACTGAAGTAAACGATATCTGCTGTAAATACCAAATTAGTTTAATTTTCTTTTGTGCACATGCAACATTTGGAAAAAGAAGGGAAATGGATTATGTGTGACAAAGAAATAAAGTTAAATATGTTTTCTTTACGTATAGACAGCGTTTGTAAGTGAAAAGAAATGGCTAATTTACGATGAAGGAATGAATGTGAGCATAAAGATTATATTACTACTATTTGAGTGAGGTATGTTTTAAATAATTTCTTTTAGCAGAACGTTGTTTTGCAAAAACTTCTTTGTGGGAATTCAATACAATTGAAGGACATGAAAAGGAATGGTACCAAAGTAAAATGGTATAAATTCCGGGAAAATGTAAATCCTGATTACAAAAACAATGGTTTTTACCATATATAACACCTCTTATTTGTATGTGCTGGCCATGTGGACGAGACTGCAAGAGCTCCTCCATCTTAAGTACTACCTTAACCCAGCCCTCACTCAATATCAATATCTTATCTCTCTTAATTTTAATAAAAAGTCCCTCTTACTTATTATTTATTAATATACAATAATAGACAAATAGACCATATTTTTGTTTTATTAGAATCATCAGTAAAGTTATTAATAACTACTGTTTACTAAGGACAGAAGGTTATCTTTATGGCACAAAATGAATATTTCTTAGCATTTTTAATTCTCAAGGCATTTTCTTTCCATTATTGGTTTTCTATAACTAATAGTTATCAATATTTATGGTTTCTCCAAGACACATTCATTTTTGCCTTTACAGTTGTATTTTCTTACAATATTCAAGCCTGGAGTTACTTCATTTAAATTTAGCAACTCATCAAGAACATCATCAATCACATAAGAAAATTTAAACAATAATAATGATCATGATAAAATTACAAATACTATCGATGGCATGATACTCGTTTCAGACGAGCAATTGAACTTTCTTTTCCAAGTATTTCAAGCATCTCTGCCACACCTGGACCATCCTGCAAAAGAAGAGAATTAAGCATTATTGCAGCGGTGAGCAACCAGTAGCTCCTAAGACGCTTGCTCAGACTTTTATGTCCCTCTCCTTGAATCTTTGAACAAACATGCAGTGATTAGCTTCAATAGAGAGCACTGAACACTTAATTTGTTACCAAACTATAAATGTGCCGAAAGAGGTGGTACTTTGAAACTAAAACCCAAGGGGGTAATTCTATTGGATACACGTCTTATGAAATGTAATATTTTTCTTCATCTGTCAGATTAGAGGCTAAAGACAATTTCAAAATTGAAATTGAAGAACTGGATGAAGAAGGGACCCTTGCCAATTTTCCACTTCAATAAGAAATTCCAGTGTGCCCCAAAAGAGCAAGTAGACAAAACAGCAAGTGGACAAAATAGCAAGTGGAAAAAATGCTTCAAGATCAGCTGATACTCTCCCAATCTCACAACTCCAAGCCATATCCAAATAAATGGCACAATATACATTGCACAAACTTTCTCATAGACATATATACGTTTGATCTCACTACACTTTTCGTCCTGAAATTAACTCTCCCCTTTGACGTGTGCGCCGAGCGTCTTGTACAGAAATAATGCCACTGGATGATATATAGGAACTTTTTGGGACATATGTCTTAGTTAGTATTATTTGTGACAACAGGCTGTACCTTTGGATGGATTTTAATCAAAATCCTTAGAGCCATTTTTGAGTAAATCGAATTTTGTTTCAAAATATCCAAGAATAAAGTACCCTTAATTGTTGCGCAATATCATTCTTCTCATCAGAATGTCTCTTATGAATGATATTATCCCCAAATATGAGGTATCATTCGATTTAGTTTAACCTTAAGGCTTTAGTAAGATATTGAATGGATCGTGGCGGAGGCATGACGTCATAAGGCATAGGTAAGATAGCTTAGCATACATTGTAATGTCACTGAACGCCATATAGTGATTTCTAGAGACATATGGCTTACATAGTATTATTTGTGACATCAGGCTCTACAATTGGTATGATTGTAATCAAATTCTCTGGAGTCATTTTTGAGTAAATCAAATTTTTCAAAAAATCACCAAGAATAACTACCCTTTATTTTGGTGCAATATCATTTTTATGAAAAAAGGGTCTGCAAAAGATGATATATTGCACTAATACAAGATAGCATTCGATTTCATGTACGTGTTTGGGCCCTAGATCGGCGAATAGAACGCCAGACAGACAGACGGTATGGCAAAAACCACTTTTTTGGACTCTGGGACACCTAAAACGCGTATTTCCATCAAAATCTCGAAATCAAATATTTTCACGATAACAATACTTTCTCAATATACTACATATATGAGAAGGTAAAAATATACAGCAGAACTTCTCAAATGAAGCACATCTAATAGGCAAGCAAGTTTAAATATCTCAAAGACAGTTTTGAGGATAGATTCCAAGATTTGTAGCAGAAAAGGCCTCAAATCAGATTCTGATAGACACTTTAAATGTTAAAGCTAATTTTCTGATTAAGTAACTGACAAAGAAAGGCCCCAAATATAAATTACAGAACTAATGGAAGATGACAGATTAAAATCTGTTCAGAAGAAAGGACCTTCTCAATATCTGTGACAAAGGATATATACCTTAACATCGAAGAAGCAGAGCTTTTCCTTCCTTTGTATGTTATATTGATACTCAAACGTGAAGCCACATTAGAGAACTACAGAATGTGAACAAAACTGAACCCTCTCTCTCTCTCTTACTCTACATCTATATAGTCATTTAGAAAAGCAAAAGAATACAAATTAAATCCCAGTCCCATTAGGATTATGTATTTTTGCGAAAAATCCTACGATAATTTAAGGAAATCTATGCAATCGTATATATTACACGTATGTGGGTAGAGACACCAATTGATTCTCAAAGTTGAATATTGATGTGGTCAGCAAGACAACATCCCGTTTAAAAGTCAATCTTTTTCCAAAATATGTGATTTAAATGTTTAATATGAGAGATTTTGAATGGTCGGCGGAAAAAGATGAATAGAATAAGAAATTTCATTAATTTTCCTAAAACATAGTTTAAATTCAAAGATCGTATGTCAATATTTTCTAACTTTAATTTCCAAAAGAATAAAAGCCTGCACTTTTAAAAAGTCAATATTTAGGTGTTATCTTACAGGAAACGGAAATTTTTATAACTGAATCAAACATTTATTTAAGATTTTACTTAAAGAAAGATGACTCGATGGCCATATTCAAATCAAAATCATCAATTAAATAAAATAAAGAAATAAAATATAAAATTGAATTAAAAAGTGACCCGATTGGAAGTGACCTATACGTTCTGAGGTGCTCTATAAGTGAAAATCAATTCTAAATAAGGTTTTTATGGTTAAAATTTTAACCTTGAATATTTTATTAGAAAAATTTTCATAAAAGTGTATGAATATGGTTTGGCGGTTTTCCGCCGCCTCCTACACTAAACACAGAGGGGAGGAGGTAAACATGGTGCCAGCATTACGAAGAGCACCAAGGGGGCCAACTGCTTCATGCCCCTTCCGAAGGAGGGAGTGCTTATTTGCGTGCTCTCCTCATTTTTTTCATTTACTCGTTTTCTCATTCTTCTAGTTTGTACATACACAAACAGAGGGAAGGGTGACCTCAGAAAAAAATCCTACTTCCCAGGATTGATGCCAAATAGATCGGTAGGCCAGTAGCAGTCCAGTACTCTAATCACTACACCATCAGCATCCTAAGACACCTATAACTATATAATATTGTTTATCAAATATACTAACCTTTAATCCACTTATTGCTTGACGAATTAACTTCATACACTGCCCAAAAGGAATTCCATGTTTCTCAGAAAAATCTTGAAGCTTGGATTTCAATATATCTTTCCTAAACTGCTCATCTGATAAATCAAATAATTCTGCCGACAATTTTTCCAACAAATCTGAAAAATATACAGAAAATAATCCATAAAACTGTAATTCTCTTTTAAGATTTTTTAATAACTTACATATTTGAGCTCAAATATGTTTGCAACATAAAACTGCTAAAATATTTAGCTCTGTGATAAATAGTGCATTAAAGCATATCTGCGAACCTTCATAAGGTGATTGATGCTTAGATGATGGCAACACCCACAGGAAAGCAAATGAAGGGGACACAAGATCTTGGAGCCGATGGATTCGATTTAATCCCCAATTAAGAATTCTGCGCACATGGTCTTCCTCCAGTTCAAGCTGACACGTGTCGTTTGTTCTAAAATCACATCAGAATTCAAAACTAATTCATATGAAACTATACACATGGATTTACCATAATTTTCTATTCATAATACAAAATATTTTTCATGAAAAATTGACCAAAAAGTTTGTATGCGCATTAGACATAGTAACAAATACAAGCATTTTTTTAGCCATCCAATAATAGTTATTTCCCAACACATTCTTTCCTTTGTACAATGTATGGAGAAAGTAACAAGAAAAAAGTGCCACATGTAATTTGCTCTGCAATTCTTCCCTCCTTTGTTGTATTCCTTGCATTTTTACTTTACAAAAAAATCACTGATTTTCACTGCACTGATTTTTCTGGCACACCAACTTTGAAAAAACGTCCAAACTCAAAGAAAAACAGCATGAAACTAAAATCCTTCATGGGAAAAGGTTCCAAACACATGCCATTCTATCTATTGAAAGGAACGGATCACAAAAGCCCATAGGGAAAAAACACTATCATAAATATACAGCTATGCCATCATAACAATAAAATAACAACTACGCAATATACATTATCGCTATATTTTGTGAAATTATGGAAAGGGGTGACTGAAACAGGATGGTTGAGTCAGATTGTGAGTTATACCAATGATTTACTCACATCATACCTGTGGAAATAAAATCTAAAATTTTTAGCTTTAAAACTTAACTTGATAGTGTAGAATATGTAACAAAATGAATAAAATAACGAGTAAATTTCAAGAGAAAGCCTACCAACTATTTGCATACATATATACTAAAGCTATTTAATTCAGGAATAGGAACTTTTATTACCACCAAAAGGACAAAGAATTTAAAATGTGAGTTGAATGTATTAAGAATTAATACACAAGTTAAAAACTTGAATACTTCAACAGATATCTGGTCAACATTTAGACTGTGTCCTAGACAAGAGGTGCTCAAACAGGGGGGCATGAAAGATTTGACAGGGATGCGATCAGTTCTTCTGTCACAGTGGAATGCGATTCTCAGCAAATTTACTCAACCAAGGCTGACCTGGTGGCTATTTGGTTTTTCTTTGCCAAGAAATATAGAATTTTAATCCTTTACAATTCTCATATTTATAAGAATTTATTACAAACAATGCAAACATGAGATAATATTCAATTAAAAGGAAGTCTCCACCATTTTCTGCGATGACAATGGGGATGCAGCTTGAAATGTTTCACACCGGTCCTAGACTACCATTTTCCTTTTTGTTGTTCCTTGCTCATATATGAATTTAGAATGTAATTTTAATGTTCACAGTTAAATCAATTTTCATGTTTATCCTCAAGAAGAGAAAAAATTTTAGTGTTACAATAATACAAATTAATTAATTTACGAGAAAAAATTGTACTTTTTTTTCAGCAATGAAGTTATTGCTAAAACCATTTCATACGATCAATTATACAGTGGATTTGGATGTACTGCAGCCCTTTTATCCTCCATCAACATTTTACACTGAACTTGAAAAAATTCCACTGTACTGACTATAGATTAATTTCAGCATTAACTTTTGTATAGTGTTGTTCAGAGCAGCCATAAAAGATAAAATTTGAAAAAATTGATAAAAAGTAATATGAGCAAACTTAACTTGGTCAAAAGGTATCTTGACTTTACCATGGGAGATCTTGTTAGCCGCCTTGAATTATCTTGACTCTGAGGTAGAACCAGGAAACACCGTCCCAAGTACTCGACTGTGGCGCAGCTCTTAAAGAGCTGTTATATAAGTACGGAAGAATCGAGAACTATTTACGACTGACTGTAATGCTATTTTTAACAAACTTTCCGAGTAGGTAGAAGATTAAAATTTGGTAGAAATGTTTGATTCTTATAGTACAAAAACCATTTTTTTTTAAATCCCCAAAAAAGACCCAGGTTCAACTCCAGAAGATAATTTTTATTTCCCATAAGAGATCACGCGAAAATCAATATTCCTTCCTGCCATATTGACGGGCTTTTATACTAATTACCTATAGAATGATCTCTTCACCATGTCTTGTAGCATTTTGATTAGCTGTTGAGAAGTTGCTTCATTTTGCAGAAGTCGCTTCAATTCCTTCCTGTTAAACTCGCCCAGACGTTCGGGTTGAAGGCGAGTAGAATTGGTGCCAACTCGTGTGATATCAAACTTGAAAAATAGAATAATTTATTTTGAATCAAATCGAGTAAACAGAGATACCGCGATTTGTTTTATTATAATATCACACACAAATATAGGTTAAACAATATATTTTTGCACATTGTAAAAATAAAAATGAAAGTTAAAATTAAGGAAGATGTATGATGACCTCATAGTTCTATCTTTAAAACAATACAGGGTGTACATAAATTAAAGTACAATTTGAAAGGTTTATAACTTTTTATTCAAGTCACATATTGGAAAAAGAATTGCTGTACAACAAAGGCCCAAAATTCGAGTTTCCCACTCTACAGCTGGAAGTTTACAGGTCTCCCACTAGAGGCGTGGTGATGTGATGTTCCCCGGCACTTCAGGGGCGGCAGGGAGGGATTCGCCGGCATAGGAGGGAGACCCGCTGGGCGCCAGTGCAGGTAAAAGAAAAAGGAGAATGAGGTAGAGATAAGAAAGAGAGGGGATGGGGAGTAATTCCGCCTGCACTCGGAATTCGTGGCCAAAGACCCACGACTGACCGCTGATACCTGAACTCTCGACTTCCGACTCCTGACCCCCCGGCCGTAGAGCCACGGCCTTATATCTGGTCTCCGCCACTAGCAACATCAGTCGCAAAATAAAAAAAAACAAAAGAGCAACGGCGGACGCTTCTACCGCACGTCACATCACTCCCCTCCTTCCAGAGTTCACCGCGGTCATTATGACCACAGTCCGGCGTCCGCCTTGAAACCCTACTACACCCTATCTTACAGCTTTCAAGTCCCGCACATGGCACTGACCCGCGGGCTTTCCACTAAGCGTCTTTAAGCGATAAATGGAATCTGACATTTCTCCCTCCACCACGAAGGGACCTCCGAACTTGGGTTCGAGTTTCGCTGCCGAGAACTCCGCTGCGTCCGATACCGGGTGAGCCCTACGCCACACCAGGGTATTTTTCGAGAATTTGACTTCCCGACGCCGGATGTTATAATATCGGGCCTGTCTGTCCGATGCCTTTCTCTGCACTTCCTCAGCCCTCTGCAGCATTTCTTTTAGTGAACGGTGGAGTTCCATCGCGTAACTGCGCGAATCGAGTTCCCGTAGACCCCCCGAGTCGGACTCTCGGTATATGTCCTCGGGCATTCTCAACTCTCTCCCCAAATTTAAAGCAGTGGGGGAGTAGCCGGTACTCTCCGAAGTGGCAGAACACAAGGCAAACATCAGATCAGACAAATTTTCATCCCATTTTCTCTGGCAACCTTCGCAATAAATGGAGATCATGGTTTTAAGAGTTCTATTGGTCCTTTCACATGGGTTGGCTTGAGGCAAGTAAGGGGCCGTATGACAGAGTTTCACACCGAATAGGCGGCACACCCTTCCCAATACTCGACTAACATATTGGGGTCCGTTGTCTGTCAGCATCACTTCCGGGCAACCCCACTGGTTAACTACCTGGGTGCGGAATTGCTCAGCGACATGGGTTGCTTTCACCGAGCGCAGCGGAATCGCAATGGGCCACCTGGTGCCCACATCTAAAAACATCAACACATACTGATTACCTCTGAGGGATCGGGGGAGGGGACCAATTATGTCGGACGCCACAATCGTCCATGGACGCACCATCTCGTGCGGCCTCATTTTACCCCCAGGTTTCTCTTGTTCTACTTCATATCTCTGACAGGTACGGCAGCGCCGGACGAAGTCGGCTACGTCTCTTCTCAGGCTTGGCCAGGAATAAAAATTTTGGACCTTTCTGAGGGTTTTAAAAAAAAACATAAGTGACCTCCTCTGGGGCATGTATGATTCGCTTCTAATAGCCCTGGTCTCGTGCCCGCAGGAACCATTAGTTTCCACTTGACGGCACCTCTCCTAGTGCCATCTTTCACATAGAGCCGTCCCTCTTCATCGCGAATCCCCGGATACTGTTCCGGATCTGCCACTACCTTCTCACGCAGACCAAAATACCACGGGTCGTCATTTGCTGCCGCATCAAATCCGTTGACATCGTCTATTGCCCCTATCCTCGAGAGCGCGTCTGGCACGACATGGCATCCCCCTTTTCGATGGACTATCTCACAGTCGAATTGCTGTAATTGCGACACCCATCTCGCTAGCCGACCCTGCAGATTACTGAATGCGAACAACCACTTAAGAGAGGCATGGTCCGTGACCACGGTAAAATGATACCCCTTGAGATAGGACTTAAATTTATTGATAGCAAACAAAACCGCTAGGCATTCACGCTCCGTTGTGCTGTAGTTTCTTTCCGCAAGAGAGAGAGCACGGGAGCAGTAAGCGACAACATGCTCTTCGCTGCCAATTGTTTGAGCTAGTACTCCCCCAATGCCGACGCTGGACGCATCGCATTGAAAAGAAAATGGAGACGTAGTAATGAGGTCGAAACGAGGACACGAAAGAATCGGTGCGGACACCAGACAAGCCTTCAGCTTAACGAAGGCATTCTCGTGTTCCTTTGTCCAAACAAACTTTCTGACTTTCTTTTTGAGAGAGTCCGTCAGAGGAGCCGCTAGCGTGGCAAAGTTCGGAACGAACCTTCTATACCAACCCACAAACCCCAAGAACCTACGCAGTTCGGTAATGTCCCCAGGGGGCGGGTAATTAACGACCGCCGATACCTTTTCGGGATCCATAGCTAATTTCCCATTCCCTACAATATACCCCAAAAATTTTAGCTGAGGTTTGGCGAAACGGCATTTATCCAAGTTTATTTTCAAACCAGCCTCACGCAAGCATCTAAATACTTTTTGCAGGTGGGACAAGTGTTCAGAAAGCGTCCTGCTTACGACCACGATATCGTCCAAGTACGCGAAGCAATTTGGCTCCATCGCAGCCCCTATGACCTTGTCCATTAAACGTTGAAATGTGGCTCCGGCACTGTGCAGACCAAAGGGCATAACATTAAAGTGAAGTAGCCCTTTTCCTGGCACGGTAAAAGCAGTTATTTCCTTGCTCTCCGGTTCTAGTTCGACTTGCCAGTATCCCTTTTCTAAGTCAAGGGTCGAGACAAATTTCCCCGACCTTAGTTTATTTAAAATATAGGCAATATAAGTCGTTGGGTACGCGTCCTTTTTACTGACGCTATTAACCTTTCGGAAGTCGACCACGAACCGTTTCAAGCCGTCGCTCTTGGGAACCAAGAGCACCGGAGACGACCAGGAACTAGTTGACGGTTCAATTACTCCGCCCGCTAACATTTCTTCTACCTGTCTGTTGATCGCCTCCTGTATAATGGGAGAGACAGGGTAATATCTTTGCTTGATTGGCGTAGGATTTTCTAACACAATTCGATGTTTCACCAGACTTGTCCTACCAGGGACCTGGTCGAACCGCTTAATCTCCGAATCTAGAAAATGCATTAAAGTTGCATCCTCTTGCGCCGATAAGCCTTTCTCCTCGGTCACTTCCTCGAACCCCCCTTGAAAATCTCCCGAGCGGCCCTCCGCGCACCATAATGGAACGGTGCTGCCATCTGCCATTCTAACCGAAAAATCCGGAAAATTAAGGCTCGCCCCAAGACCTCTCAAAAATCCTGTCCCCAAAACAATGAAATAAGACATGGAGGGCAAGATATCAAACCGCGTCACTGCGACGATGTCATTTAAACAAACCGGAAGAGTGACACTTCTCGAAACTGGTGATCGCCTCCCGTCGGCCATTTCCAACTGAGACGGGCACGTGTGTATAGAGGTTCCGATATCCCTGAGCCACTTTTCCACCACCGAGTTTATCACCGACTGCTCGCTCCCGAGTCTAAATTTCTACCTCTACGAACATCCTCTTTGACACATTCCGTAGCTCGTCAGCTTCTCGAGTCATAAAAGCCCGAACCTTCCGTAGCCACTCCTCCCAATTGTTTTCCAGGTCTTGAGGTTTACAACCGGTTCCGAGACGCCTTAGGCCCAGTTCACAGGCACCTCCCGAGCATTTCCTGAGCACTCGCACTTATCGGCCAGCTTCCCTGGGTTCCTGCAACGATGACAAAATTTGCGACACGGCGAGGAACATTGCCGAAAATAATGCTCTAAGGACCCACAATTCCAACATTTATTCGCCCGATCGTTATTTCTAATGTCCATGGTTATCAAAAGGGAGTTTTCCACTTTCCCCCCCACGAAAGCAAAATCACGGTCAACTGTTGCCGAAGCAGGTGTGGGTGGTCTATACGCAAGGCGGCGTGCTTCTATTTCCTCGACGCTCCTTCCAGCCTTAACTAATTCTTCCCAAGTATGAAAATGTTTTCCCACAAGATGAGATGCATAATCCGGGTGTAGGTTGGCATATGCTAATTCTGTTAATTCGTCCTCCTGTAATGGTCGTTGGAGACGCTTATTCATTGCTGCCAAACAAACCGTGTAATCGTTTATTCGTTCGCCTATACCTTGCGTTCTCACGAACAGATCCTTTTTTAATCTTATATCGTAATTAAACGGCTGGTAAGTTTCCCTAAGCGCTTCCTTAAGTTGGGCGTATGTCGAGATCAATTCTTTTTTCACGCGGTACCATCGCTCAGCTTTTCCTATTAGCAAATCAGGAAACAACCGCAACATGACCCCGTCAGAAACGGCATTCGATGATTGAAAATCGTCACATCGCTCTAAGAAGGAAATGACACCCTGATTCTCTTCTTCTGAGAAAGCTAGCCCTTTCTGACTCGCGTGTTTAGCCAACTCCCACATATTACGGCATTTTCCCGCATCCAAGGCGGTTGAGTCGACTAGTTTACACAAAAGCTCCTCTAGTACACCTTGATCTGCATTTGGTTTCTTCCGTCGGCATCAAAACATCGCTTTCCTTGCAATACTCCCGAACTCTCATTCTTAATTGATCTAGCGTGCCTTCCACGCACAGGCCAAATCTGAGGCAGTGAGATTCCGCTTCAGCCTTACTCAACTCATTCACCCACGACGTTCCACTCTGTTTAGATGCCATTCTGTCAGATTTCACCGAAACAAACTAAACCAAAGGAAAGGAGTACCAGGGTTCTATTCTTCTCCCCCTGAGGTCCTTCAGGGGATTCACTACAGGAATAGAGGGTGGACCATGGGAGGGTGAAACAAGGGATTGAGATCAAACCAACAATACTCACAACTTATCGAAATGAACAGACCTTCCAAACGGAGTAGAAGTAACTCAAAATTCTCGGTCTCCTCCCGATTACCGGTATCGGGCCCCACGTTGGGCGCCAGATGTGATGTTCCCCGGCACTTCAGGGGTGGCGGGGAGGGATTCGCCGGCGTAGGAGGGAGACCCGCTGGGCGCCAGTGCAGGTAAAAGAAAAAGGAGAATGAGGTAGAGATAAGAAAGAGAGGGGATGGGGAGTAATTCCGCCTGCACTCGGAATTCGTGGCCAAAGACCCACGACTGACCGCTGATACCTGAACTCTCGACTTCCGACTCCTGACCCCCCGGCCGTAGAGCCACGGCCTTATATCTGGTCTCCGCCACTAGCGACATCAGTCGCAAAATAAAAAAACAAAAGAGCAACGGCGGACGCTTCTACCGCACGTCACAGTGAGAGATGAACTAGTAATGGCAGATTACAGTGGCAGTGAGCGTGCATTTTGCTGTTATGCATTTGAATTAGTGATGAAGCAACGTTTCAATTAAGTGGGACAGTTAACAGGCATAATGTGTGGATATCGGGAGAAGAACCACCTAGAGTCACAGTTGAACATCAACGTGGCTTTCCAAAAGTGAATGTCTTTTGTGCTATGAGTGTTACAAAGGTTTACGAACCATTCTTCTTCGCTGAGAAAACAGTGACTGGAATCACATATCTAGACATGCTGGAACTGTTCCTTATTCCCCAGTTGCAGCAAGACACTGAGATAGCAGACATCCTGTTCCAAAAGGATGGAGCTCCGCCCCATTATCACCAGAGAGTAAAATCTTTCCTTGATGCCACATTCCCCAGCAATTGGGTTGGTCGAGGTGGACCTATAAGGTGGCCGCCACAGTCACCCAACTTCACACCCCTTGCTTTTCATTTTTGGGGCTACGTCAAGGACAAAGTTTATGTTCCTCCTCTGCCACAATTCTTAGAGGAAATGTGAGACAATCCTTGATTCAGTAACGAGTGTCGATAAAGATATGCTACATAGAGTATGGGATGAGATTGCTTTCAGGTGGGATGTGCCCCCCGTGGAAGCTACATTGAGCATTTGTAAACAAAAACTTGAATGTTAGGCCTTTGTTGTACAGCAATTCTTTTTCCAATATGTGACTTGAATAAAAAGTTAAGCCTTTCAAATTGTACTTTAATTTATGTACACCCTGTATTTAAGACAAATTACCTAACATCTTGACCTTGTGTAGAGGTCTTTCTGTCATTTACGCATTGAAAGCTAACTGGAACATAAGCTTTTGGCATAGACATCAACACAAGTAAATACATATATAAATGAATATATAAATAAATATATATAAGCACTTCTTTTTCCCAATACTTCATGACAAACCATAAGATACACAGTCTTTCCTCACTAGCCTAAAATAACTAAGTTTCACCTAATACAAATTATTCCAAATCAGGGCCAGATCAAGACTTTTTAAAAGGAGGCCACTTAGCAAATATATGAAAGCATTAACAAAGATAAAATAGGGTTTAGGAAAATATTAATGAAATTGGGGGATTAAATTTTTGGCAAACCTGGGTGCATAATCTGCCAGGAGAATCATATTTTATGTTTAAAAGGTGAATAGCAGCAACTAAGGCAATGATTTAGTAAAGACAACACTACTTTGCCTTAAATGGAAAATTTTAGAGACAAACATAATTAGGTATCATTATTCAAGCAGGAAAATGGGAAAAAAGTATAAATAAAATACAAACTCGGGTTGATGGAAAATTTTTGCAAGGATCTTGACACAAGGGGTCAAGTGAATAAAAATTAAGCCAATGCTTTAAGAAAACAGTAAAAGCAAAAGCATTTGCTAAAAGGAAAAGAAAATGCTAAAAGTATTTACCTCATTTTGAGTGAATATAAGTTTGCATTTACTATTCAGTTTTAAGCATTTTCTTAAAATTGAATTGTAAATGCACACATTTAGTCTTCCCATCAAGCAGAATTTGACTATGATTTCTCAAGAAATACTGAAGATCGATTATCTCAATTTCCAGGAAAACCTTTTCATGTGTTGTGCTTGAAATGTTCAAGCTACTGGGGGGTTTTTAAATTAAACCCAATTTTAGTCTATTGCTCTGAGAATCCCAGAGCATTTAAGGGCTATCCAAAAGGACTACTGATTTGGAAGTCCAATCATGAAACATGGATGGCCATGAGCATTTCTGGAGAATCTTGACATGCTTTTAGTTAAGGACCACCTGTTCCCTCCCTTCCCTTGGTTGTATTCCTTTCCCTTCCAACTTCACCCCACCCACTTATCACCTATGACTAAGGTGACGAGATTTCAAATCAGACAAAACGGGACAAACACTGATTGCTCTGGAGTGTAGGCAGCCAACTGCATTCAGTTTCAGGGATTGGGGGAGGGGAGAAAATCTGCACAAAGCAACACACACAAGATGCATGGGATGGTACAAATTACACTAGAAAGTCTATAAGCTTTTCTCTGCTAAATATTTTTGCAATTTATTTACATAACTTATACACAGAATATTGTTTAAACAGTACTTTTATCATCATTACATTTGTCATTATTATCAATGCTTGAAGAGGAAAAAACACAGAAATCATTAACTTTACTGTAATATACCACCAATAGTGCAAAAAAACAACAAAGGTGTGCCTGCAAGTTAGGCGGGGGAAATTTTATAAAATAGAAAGTTTTGGGTGAGCATAAAATCGTAAAAGGCATGAATATAATGTAGCCAAATAAATTTGTTTTTAAAATGCCTAGTTAATGACAAAAAATGGGACAATTTTTAAAAATATGAGAAATACGGGACATTTACAGGACAAAACGTATTCCTGGACATGGCTCCAGAATACGGGACTGCCTTGGAAAAAACAGGACGGATGGTCACCTTACCTATGACTCCCAGTATTACCCACTCCCTCCACAACCCAAACCCTTAACCTCACCTCCCTTCTTCCCTCTCTCTTCTCCCCTCCTCCCTCCCCTCACTCCTTTCTCCACCTTTTTGTCTCCCTCTCCCTTCTTCTGTTTCTGGTATATCCTGTTTTTGAATCTTGTGACCTGACGATGATGCTAATGCAACAAAACCAGCCATCCTTATATGTATTGTTATGTGTAATTGACACAAAGTTATATTAAACTATGTGGTGTTATATTTTTTAAATAAGTGTTTAATTTAACAATGCATAACTTAATCCTATTTTATTTTTCTAGACTCTAAATTCAGAAAAAAATCTGACACTTTTTCTTGGCTAAGCCAAAATGTCATTCTCATGTTGTTGAAGCACAAGGTGTAAATGTTGAAACTCATCTAGTAGAGTAATGAAGATAATTTAACTCATTGGAAAGCTTGAAAAGTAATTTTTATGCTTATAAAAAAAGTATGAAGGGTAAAATATCAAATAAACTCAAATATTAGATGAAGGTTTTCACAGCATGATTCAGAAATACTGGTGTTGGTTTTAGATTTCAGCTGCATTGCCTGGAATATCGTATCTCACATTTCACACCTGTTGCAGGTGTGCATCTTTGGGGATAAGTGCAGATGGCTAGTTTTCTAGGAAAAAGGTGAATATGCGGAACGAAAGCCCCAGGCTGGCTAGAACTTCAAGAACACATTTTTTCCTTATTTTTAAAAGGCTGAATACACTTCATGAATTATTCTGAAAGTATTTCAATTGATAATAATATTTAATTGATTAACATGTTTCGTGGACTATTGCTGTTCTATTTTAATAAGTTGAAATTTTTATTCTTCTTATAACATGTTTAGTTTTGTGAGGCATAACCATTGTTTGTTTGTATTTCTGGCAAATCAACCTCTTGGATTATTATAGCCATAACTCCTTACACACCAGACACTCACAAGGGAGGGAAACATGGTGCCAGCATTAGCCTACTCTTTAGGAAGGGCACTGCTTAATGTCCCTTCCGAAGGACAGAATGCTGACTTGTGTGGTCTCCTCAAATCACACAAGTAGGGGATGAAACGATCCCAAATTAAAAAATCCGACCACTGGATTCGAACCTGTGACCGTTGTGTGGAAGGCCAATGCTCTAACCACTCCACCATCCCCATCTCTTAATTATTGGTGTTATCCAAGAACATAACCTCTGCAGATAAAAAGGGTCTAGTACTTAAGCAATAGTGATGCCTCAAATGCAACAATCACTGACAAATAAATCCATGTGGCCATTAGAACACACATTAGCTTAATAGAAGACTTGGATCTTTGCCTGCTTTTCAAATGTTTAAAATGTATCTGGCAAAATCAAAAAACTTGTAATAAATTTGGATGAAATTATAGGTGTCACATTAGCCAGACAAGACTGTGCATCTTCAATTTGCATGTGTGACCCACAACCTATTAGAAAAATAGTATACTTTGTATGATTAAATCTCAAAAGATGTCTATGTTTAACGTTTCAATCCTTTAACCGCATAATTTAATTTAGAAGAATTCCACCAGAATTGTCAATTGTCCACAAAAAATTTAAAGGATACAGGGGAGAGATGAAAGGAAATCAAAATGTGTTTTAGCATTGCTAGCAGGATTTTTTTAGAACAATGTGGGATAAATCTGAATACTGCATGCAAAGGTCAAAAAAGTTTGTTCAGATATATCCAAATATTCCAGTGAGTTAACCCTTACGCACATTTAAATGTACACCAAAGTAGGTGCTCACAGTCATGTGCATACTTAAATGTATGCTGAATCTGCTTATATGAATTCATAGGCCTATGATATAATCCACACTTTGTGGAATGACATGAGGTCCTTGAGATATGATAACTTACACAAACATAAACATATAATAGTTAAATATCCCAACAAAATCAGCTGTGAGACGGAATGGCAGGAATTTAAATGCTGTACAAAAAGGGTGGAAGGGGTAATGGATGAAACAACATTTTTTGTTTTTTCTCCACCTACTTTTAAATATTTAAGTGGATGATAGACTCACAAACTGTATCAATTTTATTAATAGTATAAATTTATAAACATTAATTATACATAACTTACATGATATACCAGCTCTTCAAGAGAGAAGCTCAAATTGGTAACTCGGTTAGGGAATCCACCACCAGCATCTGTTACATAGTTTAAAAGTGCAGCAGGTAGAATTCCATTGTCACGGTAATGCTGAATCTGTATGTCTCCTTGCCTTTTTGAGAGCTTTGATCCATCAGCATTGAGGATGAGAGGAAGATGAGCATATAATGGAGGGGACCAACCAAATGCCCTGTAGTCAACAATACAGAAGTTATTACTAGCCAAACCCTGAGTTAGCGCCCTCCTATATAGTACCACCCCTACATACTACTCATGAATCATTGAGAACAGAACTTCCATCTTATGATTACATAGAGCAAGCATATATCTCGATTTACTGCCACGCTCATTTTAATGCCAATATCAGCAATGAACAAACGGTGACACTAATTGGGGTTTAACAGTAGATATATACAGGTTGTCCCCGCTTAACAAGAGTTCACTTAACACAAAATTCATGTTAGCATGATTTACCAATTAGGGAACCTGTTCATTTTACATGAAGAAGTTCCCGGTTGAACACGAACTGCAACACGATCCATTACATGAAAAAATATCTTGCCTTTAATGCAATGTATATGTTAATTTATATTTAGTCATAAAATATTAGATTTTTAACGTATGAAAATCCATATTCTACGTATAAACCCTCACTATTTCCTATTGTTGACCTTTTGTTTCTCTGACATCTTCTCATTCTGATTAAATTTACCAAATGATTCCAGATCGACCTAAAAAGAAAAAAATCCAATCAGGTCCTACACATTTAACAAGAACAGATTCTTCAGTTCAATCAAGTGGCCACACATTAAAGGAATAGTCATTCATGATCGAAGGATCCTGCAGAACTAGCGCACATAGCCATGTTTATCATTTATTTGTTATGTATATTGTTTATCTATTGTAATTAATTTATAATGTATTGGTTCCTGCATTTTATATGAACACGTAAGTAAAATGTACAGTAATACTTGTAGTGTATTAAATCTCTGCTTTCTCGGACGATCTCTTTCTCTCTTGAACACATATCTCTCATCTTTTACGTGGTTTCTTATGACTTTTATGCATTTGCTTAGCACGAATTTGCTTAACACAACACTATTTAGGAACTATCTTTCATGTTAAGTGGGGACTACCTGTAATAATAGCAAAATTTTCAGTTTAGTTTTCTACAAAAACATCTTTTTGCATTAAATTCTTGAATGTGCCTGTTTGTGTTTTTCTTCAATAACTCTTTCTAGGGACACGACCATTTTAAAGTGCTACACATAATTTGAAAGCTAAAATCAAGGGAAAATCATTGTAAGTTTAAACTTTACTTCTAGAGTTGAGAGATCCATATACATCTCTACACTAAATCAAAAATACACAGGAATTTTTTCAGGAAAACTCCAACGCAATGAGGTACATAAGATGTCACTTGTTAGATGAAAATCCCACTTGTGGAAGGAGAATAGCAGGATTAAGGAAGTGTGTTGTTTGATCAATGAAGGGAATAAGGAATGAGATCCTACCACTGTAAGAACTGACCTATGTGTGATATCATGTAATGAAAGGTATTACACATTTTCCAAGCTATTAGTATAAATTTGTAAGCACAAAGTCTGTTCAAAATTAACTATTGCATCTAAAAATATAATACATAGTGAACCAACAAAATTAAATACTGCTTAACATTTTTGGACATTTTTCTCCTATATTTTTGGAGAAATAAATTCAAATTTTGCTAGCTGCATTTGGTGGCATTTAAATCATGGAGGTGGCCATTTTTTAAATCATGCTTGAGGGATAAAAATGTAACAAATAGATCTCTGCTACCAATGCATAGCACATTTAAAGTGATTTTACTATTAAAATCATAAGTCCTCAAATATAATGCAAGTGCTATTTTTCTTAAGTCATTTCACAGAAAAAACTTCATATTATATTTGGGCTAATATGTCATTTTGTATGATAACAGTTCCAAAATAATGAGTAAAATTATGTCAAAGGGTGTATTATAGAAACATTTTCATTAATAGAACATATCTTCCATGTGCTACATATAAGTCAATGGGATAGTTGGCTCCATTGTTTGTCATTTCATTGTTTGTCATGAACCTTAGGAATGCATCCTCAACATACAGCGAGGACTTGCTGTACTGTAAACAAGTGTCAAGTCATGAATAAAATTTAAAGTCAACCTGAGAAATCAACGTAATAAAATAACCTTACTCATAAGCCTATAGTCCACACTATAAGATTATATGTTGTCGAACCATTAAATTTTTTGTACAATATGTAGTTGGTTATCATTTAAATAAATTCAAGGGCCAATAAGAGAGTTTGGTATCTAAAGAAGAACGACAAAAATCAACATAAATGTGCAGCAAATTTATAACTAACATTCATTAAATATTTCAGAAATTCTGAATGAAACTGACCTGTACAACAAAAGATGCTTTGGTGTTGACATCTGCCACTCCACACCACGAAGAACATGACTTATGAGCATCGCATGGTCATCCACAACATTGGCTAAATGATATGTTGGAAATCCATCAGCCTTCAATATCACAGGATCACCCTCCTCATTGCCTAAGGCAATTGACCCATATATAAGGTCCTCAAATGTTAGAGTTTCCATCCCACCAATCTAGGTGAAATCAAAGGATATATTTCATGAATATATGCATTGGGTTGTCTACAAATTCTACCCAATTTATTTTAATTAAAAATCAACCTTTTAATGATAAGTCTATATGCCAAGTATGAGCTTATGAAGAAACAGTATTCATTTATTTTGCAATTCAAAAGATAAAGGAATATATATTTGCAAACAAGATGGAATGTAACTAAATGAAGTTTTTATGCATGAACACATAATGCAAAATATAAATTTTTCCTTTTCTATATTGAAATACTGTAATAACCTGAAATGAAGATAACTTTGAATTTAAGACACTCTATTGTTAAAAATTGACGCTTAGTTACATCTTAGTAATGCTCCTTTATAGTTTCTTAATTGTTGAAGCTTTGTGGCTATATCCAATATCAGGAGGCTACGGTTTGAGTTTATTTCTGTTCTTTTTAAAGTCTAAATTTTTCTCTCAGTTCCTTAAAATATTCATTATCATGTAACCTATTTGGAATTTTTCGAAATAATACAGGTATGGAGAAAGTCATGTTGTGGTGGCCAGATCAGATTTTTGCCATTAACAACAATAATTTATAAAATGCATTCTATTATACCTCAATAACTATTAAAATATCTCGTATCCTTTTTAAAAATAGAGTATTTACATAAAATATCGAATGATTTAGTTAAGATAAAACTTGGCATTCAGGCCGGAGTATGGCAGAGCAAGGGGCACATGCGGCCTGCGGGCCACTACTTTGACATGCCTGCTACATAGCTTGTTCTTACTTATGATATAACATATAGGAGGACACTAATGTTTAGGCACTTTCAGATAAGCTGGAGACTCGAAATTTTTTATGTGGATAGGGAAACAATGGATTTTCTCCTAATGATTTTTCGCATCAAAATATTTCTGTGTTCAAAACAAATCTGTGCATCAAGTATTTTAAAATTGATGATGGGAAAATGAATTTTCATTCTTTTAGGTGTTCTTTGGTTTAAGTCTAAAGGCTGTACAAGTATTTAAATGATTTTAAAATGCAAATCAAAAATATGCTGCATCCATTCCAATGTTATTCAAATGGAGGAATGAAATGATCCTGGAATAAAACTAGAGCCATCATTTTACATGGTGATTATCCATAAATGTCTTTAGGCAATTGTACATATAAAATTGAAAGAATGATTAAACAGATTCAGCTATTTTCCTGTTACTCAACGTTCTTTGAGAAATTCACCTCCCATGCTGTCTGAGCCAGACAATATGCCTCATGTGGCCCTTCATGGACTAAAACTTATATATATAGAGAGGTATGGGTAGCCAAATTAAATAGCTTTGGGAAGGCAAATTTTCAAATTCAGCACTGAATAGAACAATAGTCAATTTATAGCATCACGCAAGGCTATTGAAGAATAATGATTTTAAAACAAAACAACAAAAACTTTATAATAAAATATACAAGACCCAACTTACACATCAATAGCAGATGGAATACTATTGAATTCTTAATGGTATACTGTCTTGACAATCATATGGGGTTAAACTGTGATGCCAATAGTATTCAGGCATACTTAACTGCTCAAACAATAGAAAATGTAACTGCATAGAGGTGCCATATGGCAATGCTATATGGCTTCATAACCTTAAGCCATTGACCAGTTAATGAAAAAATATGAGGTATTGTGCGTGTTTCTTAAAACTAATAACAAAAGTTAGCAAGTTACTAAAACAAATATTTCAGAATATCAACAATTTGATGCTAAGAAAAAATGAAATGAGGAGCTTTTTTGCATAAAAACCTTAAAGCGGATGCAATATTTTTCACCATTTAAAGCTCGTTTCTTGGAAACATCAGGATCTAAATGTCTGCATCGATTGTCATAGCGAGGGACTTGCCTCCTTCGTAGGGCATCCTTTCTTAACAACTCCAACCGGGATTCTGTACAGAAACACATATATGCAGCCTTACTATTGAGTAATTCCTCAGCTGCTTCCTGTAAATAATAATTTAATATCCTAAATTATACAACTCTTGTTTTGATTAACATATAATTAAGCAAATGATTTAACACTATGAACAGTGGAAGAAATTATGATAAATAAAAACTTGTATCAAACACAAAATTTTTATAATTTTCTTACAAATCAAAGTGATAAATACAAGATAACTTTCAACAAGCATACCTCGAAAATTCATTATAAATAATAACATAAAAGAAGGGGTGCACACACAAGGGGATTGAACAGCTCTAGACCAGGGGTGGATATCTTAGGACCCATGAACCATATGAGATACCCAAAAGCAGCAGATCTCATCAACCTTCTGCATCCCACGTCCTACCACCTTTACCAGAGGAAAGGACATAGGAAAGAGGATTTTCAGCATGTACATATGCAGCATTTCTATTTGGTTACTGATCATATGCCTTTAAAGTCAATATTTGGTATTCATAAAAATATAGAACAAATTTCAGACTATAAATACCTTGGAAGCATCATAACAAGAGAAGCAAAATATACAGATGAGATCAGGACTAGAATAGGAAAAGCAAAAGTGGCTTTCAGAAGAAAGAAACACCTACTTACGGGGAATATAAGAGAAGATATCTGCAAGAAGTTCATAAAATGCTATCTATGGAGTATAGCTTTGTACGCGGCAGAAACATGGACGCTAAGGAAAAATTACATCAAATACTTGGAAAGCTTTGAAATGCGGACTTGGAGGAGAATGCTGAAGATAAAATGGACAGATAGGATGAAAAACGATGAAGTGTTACGAACAGTAGGAGAGAAGCAAATGATTATACAGACTATCAGAAAGAGGAAGGCAAACTGGGTTTCGACATTACCTCTGGAGAGAGAGTATGATTAAAGATGTGCTAGAAGGAAAACTAGATGGGAAAGAGGTAGGAAAAGGTTTCAGCTGATAGACGATTTGAAAGGGAAAGAGAGTTATCAAGATATGAAGAGGACAGCGGAAAATAGAGGAGTATATGGAGAGCCAGGTTTAGCCATGAATAATCATGGACTTGTCTACGGACAGACTACCTATGATGATGATGATGAAAAATATATCTAGACTAGCTGCTGCATGGTTTCAACATTGGGCATTAATCTTGTCAGCTTATAATTATTCTATTCTGTATGAAAAGGATAGTCATGCGGATGCATTGTCACGTTTACCTCTTGAAAAGAGTAGTGAGGAAGAAGTTTACAGCTTTTCTACTTGATCTGACTTCCCCACGACTTAAAAGGATGTTGCCAAAGAAACACACGATCTTATAATCTCCAAGGTGTTAAAAATGGATGGCCCAAATTTAGTGATAAGACAGTTTTAGAACCTTACTTTAGAAGGTACAATGAGTTACTAATTGATCAAAAGTGTCTTACAGGGAGTGATAGAGTAGTTATATCTTCCTGTCTTAGAGAGCAAGTACTGTATTTACTCGTGTACCACATGCCCTCGTGTACCATGCACACCCCTATTTTTGGAACAAATCGGAGAGAATAAGTTGGTATCTAGAATTTAATAAAAAAAGTCGGCCTCTTCACTGTTTCTCCCTCCCTGAAACAAGGTCTGCCCAAGTTAAGCACCTTCTCCCTCCTACTTGCGGATGCAATTTATTGGGTGATCTCTTTATGCCAATGCTCCTCAGTAGTCACCCCTCTTATGGTAAAGGAGTATAAAGGGCTCACAATGAATTCAGTGAACACAAATACCAGATGCCAACTTATTCTAGCAAAAATATGGGTAGAAATTGATAGTAAACCTTTAAAGACAGATCTGCTTATTTTGAGTAACAATAATAAAATTAAAACTCATTTAAAAGGTACAACTTTCTGTGAGTACAAACAGACGTGTTGCAATGAATTTACTATTGACACTTGCAATTAATATAACCTCTTCAGAAATCCTCATATAAAACGTGCAGTCCCTTTTTCTTACTGACATTTTGGGAAAAAAGGTGCATGCGATACATGAGTAAATGCTGCATTGTTTGTTACATGAATACCATCCAGGGATAGTTCGTATGAGGAACCTTACCAGATCCAATTTATGGTGGCCAGATCTTAACCAGAGTATTGAGAATGTATTGTATTGATTACTTCAAAAAATAACATTTCATTCCAAGTATTTATGCCTGTGTACTGTATTAGTTCATTTAAACTCAACTTTGTTATGCAAACTTCATTTTAAACTTCAACTTTCATATTTTTAATTTATTTACTGATGGAATACTTCCAAAAGATGTTACATGTGCAGTAAATTTCAGTTAATAGAACTT
Source organism: Tanypteryx hageni (assembly GCA_028673005.1). Classification (NCBI taxonomy): domain Eukaryota; kingdom Metazoa; phylum Arthropoda; class Insecta; order Odonata; family Petaluridae; genus Tanypteryx; species Tanypteryx hageni. Next base: position 77,361,671 of record CM054118.1, on the reverse strand, counting down.
ATATCATGTAATTTTAATTTTGCAATAATTTCTCAAGTGTTGAATGATATAAAAATAATTTTGCAATAATAAATTTATGTTACTTATAATAATATGGAATCGCAATTTACTATACATAAAATTATTCTTCCTGAAAAACGTTAAATAGGAGTTCCACTGTATCTTGTATAGGCTTTTTTCTCAACATTTTAAAAACCAGGATTCCCTTTGAGAAAATATTGTGCGCACCAATGGATAGAAGAATACACAGGAATTGCATATTAAAATTCCACATATAAGGAATTACATAGAAAACCGGTACGTTATTCCCCCTACTAATAATATCTACAAAATTGAAATACACAAATAGTAATGAATGCTTACGATACGAACATAGGAGTAATTACTAAAATCTTGTCAGAACATTTTTGGTGGTGCAAAATTATTTATAACCTTGTACAAATGAAGTCTCATGGATTGCACGTATGGACCAAATAGACCTCCGTTGCTAGGCCCTTCATCTGGTGTAAGTCCAACCCACTTCAGGTCATTTTCCAATTGCTCCATGGCACCTGGCACAATACGACTTTGATCAGTGTCTTCTATTCGTAAAATGAATGCTCCTCCACGCGATTTAGCAAACAAATAATTGTACAGCGCGGTTCGGATGCTTCCCAAGTGAAGTTGACCTAAAATGGTTGTTTGCCGGCGAATATAAGAGAATAATTTTCTCTAAGAAATATTATTCTAATTGTGAAATTACTGATCAACTCATTGTGAAACAGCCATAAAATTTTAGCGAGATAAATGAGCCTCATTAAAGAGGGTTTTTAAAAAAGTAAACACAAACAAACACCAATGAATATATTTTAAAACAAAAAGGCTCACCGGTTGGGCTAGGAGCGAACCTAACGCGTATATCGTCTCTTTTAGAGACAGATTCTGCATGAGAGAATTTAGAAGAGAAAAATACTGAATTACATAGCTCAGGAATAACATACACAACCATAGGCCACTGCATTCGCCGACGGAATTTTCTTAAGGTATACATTTTTCAGCAGATATACATTAGGCAAGCACAATATACACATTGGTTCTCTAGAACAAGTAAATCTGTTACAATAATTAATTCTCTTTTAGTAGTAGTAGTAGCGGAACTTTTCTTACTATCATTCTAACATTGAATTCGGCAACTTAACTCATTTTCTCTAATTCAATGCCGCCAACGTTTGAAATTATAAGACGAATTGCAGCCAATAAATATTACCATAGCAAGTCATTCTGTTAACTTTATTAGTTTATCATATAAGGGTTCATAATAAATACTACAAAATCAACTATGGCAGCTTTATTTCTCCAATTGAATCTGCTCAAAATTATTGTTTATGAGTTTTACATTTAACTTTTGTTGGTTGGCTAAATGATGATCAAGTAGTGCTAGTTTTAAAACGTTTTTCCATTTTATATATCTTAACACGCTCGCGTACTATTTTAATGCCGCAAAATTTTACCTGTCTGGAATTGAAACGTCACTGTATTACAGCAGCCGATAATAAGGTATGTCAGACCATCTAATGACTTTACCATGGACTAAAAACACTTAATAGAAAATAACTAATTAATTAATTTTAATAAATCAGTACGGGTAATAAACCAAATTACAGTATAAGATAGAACAACAGTACATGTATAGTACATACGTAGTAATGCATAAAGTATACATACCTGATTCATAAATGTTACAGTACATACATAAGTAAAACATACCTAATTTAAATAATACATACAATATATACTTCATAACTTGCATAAAATATGACCAGAACACAATTACTACATAGACTCAGGGATTGCCTTGATTTGTTTAACAGTAGTTTCAAGAATGTTTAAAGAATTACGAGATAAAAATAAATTACTTAAACATTGAAGGCGGTTTATTGGCGAGTTGTATATATAGTTTGTAGTACAGGCATTGTTAAAAATATATCAGTGGATCTAGTATTATAAGACGGTATGCGAAACTGAATTAATTATAATAGATCGGGGCAATCATAAGTGGAATTTACTATTTTTAGTAAGCTTACAATATCAGAGATTTCTTTATGGAAATGTAATGTTTTTAAGTTGAGACTGGAAAGAAGGTGTTGATATTGTATGTCAGATGTGCAATACCCGAGTTTGAAATTAACCAGCCTTAAAAACTTATGCTGAACTTTCTCAATTGAGTGAGAATGGCTTTGGTAATATGGTGACCACACAGGTGAAGCATATTCTAAATGGGGTCTTACCAGGGAACAATACAGTACCTTTAAAGAAGTGACATTTCGGAACATGCTAGTATTCCTTGAAATAAATCCTAGCATTTGTAATCCCTTCTTTAAAACAGAATTAATATGGCTAGAAAACATAAATAAAGAATCAAAACACACACCCAAATCCCTAATTTCGTTAACTCTATTAAGTGCTGTATCATTTATAAAATAAAGTTCTAAAACAGGATATTTGCTTTTATGAAAGGTGATGACATTACATTTAGAGATATTCAATTGCATTTTGTTGTCAGTACACAGTCCTCTTCACAAAACTGTCCAGCAGACAGACAATAAAAGGTTGGACACTTTTACTGAGGCAGTTCGGAGACAGTAAAGTGCGCCAATGGATTAAAATTGATTAGATTAATAACCTACAATTTGGGTTGCCAACCGTACATTTTTCGGATGGATAATAGGTAGTACATCTTTCACAAGGTTTGTACATTGTCCATCACTAACCTTTGGCTGGGCGCGATTTGTCCATCTTTCCGTAAATTTTACCACTTCATAGTAAATTTTTTCCATATATAATAATATAAATAATAATAAATATATTTTGGTTACACTGAATCTGAACACAACTTAGTTGGCAGGCAAAGAGCTTGTGGTTGTGAGTCCATTTGCCAATCAATCCATTTACTTAAAAAAGATTTAAAATAAAAAAATCCCTTTGTATTTGGATTTTTTAATTACTAAAAGGAAACAAATATTGAGAAAGTGGTTACTTATTGAATAAATATTCTGGGCTATTTCCTCAGGGCCTGAGATTTAATTGTCATTAAATTTACTTAGGTGGGGCCAGTGGCGCACAGACTTTTCTAGGGGGGGGGTCCGATCTATTTGGCAGGCATAAAAAAGTTTAAGGTTACCCTTTATTATTTATTTTATTTACACAACTTGCGTTTAAAAATTAATTCCCTTTCTAAATAGTACATTATTACTGTAAAACACACAATTAGAATAAATATATTACAGTGTAATATCTCGAATTTTCCAAGTATATTATTACAGTGAAATATAGACTAAAGGTCCAGGGTTATCAGCAGAAGTAGACATATTTCAACGCCATATTTTAACTTCGAAAATATAAGCAAAAATAACATAAATAACAAACCATATATACAATTTGATTTTATTTCAAAGTCCTATTTTGTTTCCCAAACAGCAAAATCCAATAGTCTAGGTCATGCGCTAAATTTTTTTTAAATACCAGTATTTTCAGAGGAATACACAAAATATGATTCTTAGGAGCGGTTTACATCGTTTTTCCCTTGTCTTTTAAATTTACTGAAAATCGGGAACATAAGAAGAAAATATATTCAAAACATTCGATTTCTAATAATCTAATTTTTAATTGTTTTATATTAAATCTACATTACCCTTTAAAATGAAAAATACTCTCGCAATTATTAACTGGGTTCACTGAGTTTGATAATATTCAAAATTACAAATGAAAGAAAACAGAAAAGTCATTTAATGGGACACAGTGGTCAGGTTAACTACTAGAATCTGCTGGTCTGGGAAGACGGTGATCAGATTAGAGGGGGCAGGTCAGAGTAGTCATTTCAGAGAAAATAATTGCACTCTTGAAAATGTTTCACTAAATAGGAGTCACTTTGAGAGGTGGTTCCCCTTTGGAGGCCTTACTCCACTTGATTAAAAATAACATTTCTTACCTCAAATGGTAAAATCCAATCGTCTCGGTTTCTTGCTTAATTCATCCAAAACATCTTCTGGAGACACCTGTAAACTGTTGGTATTTAATAATGCAAGACCATTAAGTCTATCACTTTTCATGGTGTTTCTTAGATAAGTTTTTAGCCTCCTCAAAGTAGAGAATGATCTTTCGCTGGTACAGGTGCTAATGGGAAGTGTACATAGTATTTGTAGGAGCAGTTTGATACGAGGATACAACTCTCTGTCACAATAAATGAACCCTTCAATATCAGAAAATAATTCCTTTATCCGTATAAAATTTTTCCATAGTTTACGTTCACCAAGCATGCTTTCCTTATTGTCGCATAAAAGATCATCGCTGTTCGAATAAAATTCTGCTAACGTGAGAAAATCACTTTCCGTTTCATCATCGTAATTTTGAGTCAGTAAGCATCCAAATTTAGCTAAAATGTAATTATGTTTTTCAAGTCTTTGTTTTATTTGACTTATTACATTGTTTAGAAAGGGTAAGAATATAGCCCGTCTGTAGTGCTCCTCAGGGGATTTAGCTGGAATATTGTTGCGGTACACTGATAGCTTCGTGGGACATCTTGGAATTTTAATTTCTTCCTCACCTCTTACAAATTCCAGAAGCTTTATGGCCATTTCAAAAATCTCTTTGAAAACTGATTCAGAATTAATGTTTAAACTTTCAAGTCCTTCAATGACCGAGTCAGCATAACTCATTGCCTTCTTCAAATCAATATTAACTGTTTGTAAATATTCACTCAACCTTTTAGTAAGAGCAAATACATTATTTATAGTCAGCAATGAAATGATGAAATCAGCTTTAGAAATCGATACATTTAAAAGAGAAGCTGGAACGGAAACATCGTTATCATTCCACTCTGTCATTTCATTCAGTGATGCTTGTATAGCATTAAATAATTCAACCATAGCTAGTATCGAATCATGTCTTTCAATCCATCTTGTGCCACACGTTTGAACTAATTTTCGTTTTCTAGAATGAGGACAGTGTTTTTCAATATTTCTTATTAAAACATTTTGCCTCAATGGAGTGTGAAAAAAATTATAGATTTTACCCACTATTCCCACACAGTTTCTGATATTGGGTAAATTAGAAGAATCTGAAATCGCTAGGTTTAAACTGTGTGAGCTACAATGCACATATAATGCAGAGGGGAAGTGTTTTTTAATATGAGCTTGAACTCCTTGGAACTGTCCACTCATTGCACTAACCCCATCATATCCTTGGCCTCTGAGAAATTTTAAATTAATTTTGAAATATTGCAAAGAATCTATCAAATGTGTGGCAAGACTTTGTCCTGTTCTACTGACAACCGGTATAAATTGTATAAACTGTTCTTGGACAGTATCATTTTCAATGAATCGAGCAGCAAGAGCAAGCTGTTCTATCCCAGCAACATCAGTAGTTTCATCTGCTATTATACTGAAACACTTACTCTTATTGATGCGATTTGCAATATCCCTTAAAATTATATCATTTATGGAAGAAATGATTTCATTTTGTGTTCTCCAGCTAACGTAGGAATTTCTTCCACAACTTTTAAAATGATTCCTTAAAATTTCTTCTCCTGCTTCCACACGCATTCTAAGTAATGCTCTAAAATTTCCCTCATTTTTTTCAGGGGTTTCTTCAACATTTAAGGGGCCATAATCTAAATGTCCTCGTAAGGGGATCCCCTGCTTCCCGCAAAATAGGACAGTTTTTATTATTGAGCCAAGTATTTCCCTGTTTTTTGCTACTTCCACTGCTTTGTTTAAATCTAAAGTGAAATCAATCGGGAGCACTTTTTTCTCATCAATTTTCTTAAAATTGTAAAATATTTTCAAGCTTCGTGTATGATATGACAATTTGCCACGCTTCTCAAAATATTCTAAGGCATGGTTCCATTTGTTGAAAGCTTCTGAAACAAATTTACCCGGATTTTGCTCCCTATGCACTCCTACTCTAAATGGAGAAAATAGCACACAATATTTGCAGAAGAGACCATCCATTAATTCCGAATAACATGCCCAATGCCATTTTTCAAGCCAATGTGCTTGGCACCTTAAATTTTTGCCTTTAATATTCTTGACAGGAAATTTATATTTAGCATCTGGTGACCATAAACTATTAAAAACTTCCAGGAGTTTCCTACCAGAACCATATTCTTTCGATTTCAAAAAGTTTGCTATATCATTAGGGTTACCTTTATTGTCCGCATCTGTCTCCGTAGTACATCCAGTAACCAGTGCGAACGACGAACACGGCTCTTTTTCTTGCAATGATGCACTATGCACTATGCACCATGTTCGCTGAAATTAATTTTCTCACCATCTTTTTGTTCACTATGCACATTTCCACGCGACTTCTTCACAAATGATAATATTGATATTTGTTTTCTTTTACTACTCATATTTATCTATGTAAGGGGTAAACCAAAGAGTTTTAAAAGGACAGTTTCTCACTTTTTCATTTGCACTAGAATGCGAGTAGCCTATCTTACGTCTATAAGCAGTGCTTTACTTGGATAAAAATAAGTGCCGGTACACTCCGTAACAGCAGCAAACTATCTAATTAGAAATGAAATAATGTAGTATAACATATTTAAAGGCCACTACTATACGGCTATTTACTACATATCACTAATGTAATTTCACGGACAACACTTATCAAAGCAGCCTACTTTGTTTTATATATTCGAATTTCACCGACCACGAGGCCAACGAGATGAAATAAATGCTAGTGTGATTCGAGGAAAACAGCTTATCTGCATGGAATCCGCACTCACAATTTCTCCATTAAATACTTATCCAATTTCAATGGTGAGTTTAGACTTCCCAGTGGAAACTCCACAGGGTTATCGAAATTCAGGATGTGCAAAAAATGTGAAAAAAAGGCTGCGGAGAGCTTTCTGGAAAAGTACCCGATTTTTTGATGTTCGAGATCTGTAGCCTCAATATTGCTCTGCTGATGCTTCCATTCTTCCAAAAAATGCACTTTTCCACAGTAAGAGATGCACTCATCACTACACTTCCTCACTCATCAAGACTTCTTTTCCAACTAACCAACTTCTCCAAATTGGAGACTCCAATTGTATTCTTTTGAGAGTCTCAGCTGCAGTTTTTTGTCCCCCTTTTAGTGGAAATAGGATATTTTACAAAAACGGCCATTCTCCTGGTCGCCTGAACCTCCTCCCACACAGCAGGGATCCAGGAAGTCTCCAAAAGACAAAAACGGAGAACATAAGACCCAGAAAGGGATGAACGTTCCTCAACTGAAATCCCTTCTCATGGAAATAGGATATTTTCAGCAAAAAGATTTTGTCTTGACCAACGGTCACTTTAAACACCGATATTTTCTTGGAAAAGGAACTTTCCCTTCTCCCTTCCTTCCCTCTTTCCGTCTTCCCCATATTCACGCACTCATTCCTGGAGCAAAAGCATTCCTGAGAACACTTTAAAAATCTTGCCTTCACCCTCATCTCAGGATAAAATATGCCCCTATGGGGGGGGGGTCCAGACCCGGTGGACCCCCCCTATGTGTGCGCCCCTGGGTGGGGCTAGGTACATAGCTTGAAGCTTTGGCATTCTTTTTAATGGTATTCCAAGTTGACCTTATTATATACTGGTCACGCAGTGTCTGTGAGACACCATGGCTTCACTCTTCTGGCGCATCTCAGACACAGCTCAGCCTGTGCAGGTTATGCAACCCTCATTGTCAGCTTTTCTATGATTTAATAAACAAGTCTTAAAGTCTTTATAGCCCTGCAAATATATACTATACAGACTTGGATCAATAAAATTACTTCTGTAATGAAGATCACATACATGTTGAGATATGGTTATAATTTGCTGAGAGTACAGTTTATGTTTACCATTGAATATTTTCTGTTTCACTCTTTTCAGGATAAATGCTGCAATAAAACATATATTAAAGATATTGATGAAGGTTTCAAATTTTGATTCAACTTCACAGTACTGTTGCCAGATTTTTGAAATCACAAATCAGAACGTACACATTTCTTAAATATTAAGTCGGGACATTTATATGAAATCAAATTATATCAAAACCATCTGGTTTTGATCTAATTAATAGGAGTAATTTATTCAAACTACATGTACAATGCATGCAATGATAATCCCTTTAAGGTACATAACCTTGTATAGTATTAGCGTGCCACTCTATTACATACAGTAAACCGGTTTCAAGTGAAGGGTGAGAGGTGCTCAAGATAGAAAGGAATTGCATTAGGAGCAAAGGAGATAGACCACCAGGCCAAGGAAATGTAGGACACTCTTAGCAGAAAGCGCTGTTTATGCGATGAAGTCACTGTATGTAGCACTACAAACCTAGCCGTTGGTGGTTGATAGTATCCATGCTCCGATTAAAAGTTTGAGTGTTGAACAATTTTGTTTAAAAAGCAGAACTTCCGAAATATAAGTTGGGACGTGGGAAACACCTTATCAACTCAGGACAATCCTAAGAAAAACTGGATGCCTGGCAACACCACTCCACAGGCACTGAAAACATCATCCCAAGGCTCTTGTGACAAGAAATATACCAATGTTTTAATTGATTCATCAGAGAAAACCCGTTTGGTAATAAACAAATGATTAGACTTTGCAGGAGGCATATGGAAGTTTACTGTTAAATTTAGGCCTAAGTGGTTAGAAAGTCCAGCACATATTGTGAGTGTTACATGACAACAGGAAAGAGGTAAATCAGTGATCACATAGTCAATAAGTGTATGGCACTGCAAAACAATCTTTGTAGGTTCTTAACTATTTGAAGTCCAAAAGTTGATAGAAAGTTTAGAAGGTCAGTCTTAGCATGTGAGTCTTTCAAAAGATCAATGTTCAGGTCACCCAACAAGATTAGGACATCTACTTTTTCTGGGTGAAAAATTTAATGGCATCACTGAGAAAAAGAAGAAAATCTTTCACATTGCTATTAGGAGGGTGATAAATCGCAATCATTACAAAGACAGATATATTTACCTTTAATAATACCATTTAGCACTCAAAAACTCTTTCAATACTATCAGATAGAAAAACAATATCGAGTTCTTGGAGCAAAAGTTCAATAAAATAGCTCTTATTCCTAAGGCATTGAATATTTCCAAAGAATAAGTTTAAAGCTGGAGAGTCAGTAATGCAACTATTAGAGCTTAGTCACTTTTTCTTGGGCTTTAAAATACCAGATTGCAAACAAGTTATTGGCTTATAACAAGGACTGCAAAGGGTTTTATCAATAACACTGCTTGAAGGGACATACTTCTGATCAGAGCACTGACTTGGCACATTGATTGATGATTTTACCTCAGCAGTGACTGATTCCCTGGAGACAGAAACTGAGTTTTCTGTTAATACCACCTTTGAGTATGTTTGAATCATAAAAAAATTTGCTCTAAAATTTAGAATTGGATTTAAAACATATTTCATCACTTATGTTTGTGCGGACAACAATAATTTCAATTTTGGGGAAAATCATTTTGTTTGCAAACATAAAAAAGCAAAACAAGGACATATTTAAAGCTAATTGCAAGGCTCATGTTGTGCATAACTGCCTTAAATTTGCATTAAATAACTTCATTGTTGATATTGAGAATCTTGTATTGAAAATTTAGGGACATTTTTTGGATCTTGCAGGTTATATGTCCTGTTTTTTAAAACATTAAATTATGCTTGTGTATAACTACAATTGTTGCATATTTGTATCTAATTTTGTTACTGTATTACTGTGTCTACCACTTAATCCAACATGGGGGGAGGAAATAGAACGAATCCAACTCCCAACCACTTAAATCAACCTAGGAGATGCGGGGTTTTAAGGGGGTGGCAGCATCCTTTATGGACTGCATTGAAACCTCAATGCAGGGGTTTAAGGGGAAGGGGGGTTTGCAAAATAATTCCTCCACCAGAGGCGTAACTACTATCCCGCCAGGTCCACCACCGCGGGGGGCTTGTGACTCTGGCCCAGGTTAGGGCGGTGCACCCGGTGCAAATAACCAGGGCCCATGACTTAGAGGGGCCAGAACTCTAGCAGTCATATATAAATGTTCCAGCGTGTCTTACAAAATTATATTATAAAGACTGAGCTTTGATAGATAATGGAGAATTTGAAAAAATCAATTGCTGAATCTTGACAGCGGAAAATTATACAAGTGGCAGCAATGGGATCAACAGCAGGAGAAGCACCAGGGCTCAAGATTTATCTCCTATGCCCTGCACCAGCCCAGCATTGTTTACAAGTCATTACTGAAATTCCTATTTTATTCCACTCACTATAAACTAGCAGGCCACTCAACGTTATGAAGCTATATGTATATTATTCCTCGAGAACCATCTGGATGACCCAACAGGAGGCATGAGAACAAAACAGGGAAGAAGGCTAAGCTCAGAACGGTAGAATCTAGTTGGTGTGTATCGCTTGATGTGTGAAGTTATTCTGTGAGGATTGCCGAAAAACCTGGAATATTTTTCAGTCTCTTTGAAGAAAAAAATATTTAAGTAAGCTGGTAAGTAAAACACTACAATTTATTCTTTATTTTACTGCATTATAAAGTATGCAAGGTGTTATTCTGTATTGCTGCTGCTTGCGCAAGGCTGAATCATGGGCCCCTATTAAAAGCATCCCAACTTTTATGATTTCAGTAAAAAATGAAGTATTTAGCCATAAGTGCTTAAATATATATCATTGCAAAAGTTAGGACTTTTCACATATGGTCAACAGAAAAGTTATATAGATTCTTTTTATTACATGAACAATAATTGCATTACTAGTTTAGCTAAAAATTCAGCATCTTTTAGAGGATATAAAGAAAGTTTTGAAGAAATTTATAATGGCAATTTTTAAACTAATATACAACTACTGGCAAAATATGATCACGTGATGAGTGAATTAATGTTTAAACCAAAAGGTTCAATAAAGTACTTAAGTTCCCAGATTCAAAATAAATTAATTCACTGTCTCATAAATAAACTGGAACAAAAAATAGTATCTAAAATCAAGAGTGCTTTCTTTTATTCAACTGTCATGGACACTACACAAGATATAATTAAAATATATCATCTTAGTAAAATAGTTAGATACATAGATATTGAAGAAGATGAATTTGGTAAGCCTGTAAAAATTAGTATTGAGGAACATTTCTTAGGATTTACAAGAATAACAAATCAAAGTGCTGATGGAATATCCACAGAATTGTGAATTCTTTACAGGAACTGGGACTAGATATACACAAATGTAGAGGACAAGGCAGTGCCGGCCCAAAAATTTGCGGGGCCCTGTTTGAGATATTCAAAAAAGGTAATAATAGTTATCACAGAAAAAACTTGAATAATTAAACATTTATTTTGAGTTTGATAAACATCTTCAAATATAAAACTACAATTTTTATTATTACAGTGGTTTGATTTATCAATTATAAAGAAAAAGAAATTAACTCGGAAATTGTCTTCAGGATCTGTTACAGATGAATCACTGCTTTCATAATCGAAAAACTTTATTTTCTTGCTAACATGGGGTGGTTTAAAATTTGACTCAATATTTAATTCTACTTATGATTTCTTAGCTTCATTTAAGCAAGTTTTGAAACCCTACTCTCTGAATTTTTGTAAAAATATGACTAGTTCCTCAAAATGTTTTATTGCAATAGCTAAATGCATTGCTTTATCCTGTAATAATTTGCTTATCAAATTAACTTTCACTAATAGTTCATACCAAATTACTAGACTGAGAAGGAACTCAAATTTATGCATATTTTTACATATCCCTCTTATTTCTACTTTTATGCCGTTATCTAATATTTTGTTTTCAACCTCTTCAAGGATGTTAAAAAATTCAGGAAGTTGAAGTCGAACAGCTTTAACACTGCTGAAGCAACATTCCCATCTTGTAATTCAAAGCTTTTTTGGTGTGTTTTGAGTAACATGTTTCTTTTATATTTCCCAATGTGACGTTGAAGCTGAAAATATTGTATATAACCATTGTAAACTGTTAAAATAATTAATAGCAATTTCTGATGATTTAGCGACCACACCTAACATTAAATTGATGTTATGAGGTGTAGGATTATTAGTATTATTGTTCCCGTTGATTTCCTCATTTCGCAAACGATCCAAAGGTTTTGCCTCAGGCGATGTTAAAAATTTTATTAAAGAATTTTTTAGTTTTCCAGCTTCTAGCTTTTGTTTTCTTACATTTGTTCGCTTATCATTGCCACTTAGATATTTTCGACCTTGGACACGTTCTCTACTTGTCATGATCTTGAATTATATTTTCTATAAATAAAAAACAAAAAATTAAATTCGTCTTTAAAAAGTTCAGTAAGGATGATAATATTTTCTTGCTAACTCCATCAGGGTCATTAATTAGTACTTAGTATTTCATTTTGGTTTCTAAATTATAATTTATATTAAAGAAAATTTGTCAATGTACTTACAGTGATGATTATTAAATGATGGGATGAGGTATGTATGAGAGACGTACACAAGATCCTATATATCACTGTATATTTCTGAAAATTGGAAAATCAGATTTGTCAAGGTTTCCAGTATTTATGGCTTTTTTATCCGAAATCCTTACCATTGTTACTCACTTTTGACAGAACCCTATACTACCAAAAATAACAAAACAAATATTAACCCGGCAGTGGTTGCGCTGGGTCTCGGTTTTTAGCACAGTTTTACCCGTACAGTTTTGAACCATGCAGGTAAACACGAGAGTGTGGGCGAAAACCGACAAAAAAGACTGAAATGAATAAAATCAACTTTAGCACACCGCATTTATTCCTGTTGGGAACAACATTGCATGATGATTTCGGAACAACCACTTGGTACCAACACATAAACACGATTGTAAGATGAACAAAAGCACACTGCGCAAGTAAGAAAAACACCATTGCTAAACTGAGCATCTTACAGAGCTTGGCTAAACCGCGGTCTCGTCAGACCCTGTAAAAACCTCGTTTAAGCAATTCAACTTGGACTGTGACTCAAACCACGGTCTCAAAACACGGTTTTCAAACCCCGATTTGTCTAAGCAATCCGCCCTTACAGTTCAACTTAAGTCCAACAGATTTAGAGCATATATTCTTGTGCTCGAGGCATTTCCTTTCAATAATGAAACACATTAAATATAATAAGTGTAAAAATTTACAATTGAACTTTAATCAAACACATCTAGAACAGACGAAAATCATGTGCTAAAGGCATAAATACTTCTCACATTTAGTCCGAATACATTTTGTTTATCTTTAGGATTTAAGAGATTATAAACTTTCTCAATGATTACCTATGTAAAAATTTATGATAGTAAATGCAGAAAGGAATGCCAAGAACTTCATGAGAGAAAAGTAGCAAAATAAATTCTTAACATAGTTCCACTCAAATAGTTACTTCAGTGGTCGTCCTGGTTCTGTGAGACACAGATGTTTATCGCATAATAACTCATGAAAGACTGGATCATGTAGAGAAAACGTTGATATATTGTAAAGAAACTTAGTCCCTTGAAAGGTACACAGATTATTAAATTTCTCAAAAAGCCTGTCAAGAAGTAACAAAGTATGTAAATATTTTCTCACTGGGTCTATAAGATTATTCCAGTACATCCCTTTTCCGCATAGAAAACATCCTTCCGAGCGGGGGCGCGGGGACAAAGGTTCCTACCTCTCCCATTACTTTATTTCCCCTCAGCTATTCTTGAGTACAATGTAGTCAGCTTTCTACTTATTAAACGCTTGACCTTTAAATCTGGAATTCATACGTACAATGTAATTATTTATGTATTCATTGTTTCTCTAACAAGTGAAGAGCAGCAACAAATATGTTTCCTCTTTACATTATTTCCCTTTCACATTTATAAATAGAAGGCAATTTTTAAAAATTTCTGTCATTCATTCAATTTATTGAAACCTATGGGGAGGGGAGTGTCACGTGGTTTTTGGCGCAGGGCCCCCTATGAGCGCGGGGCCCTGTTCCACCGAACAGTTCGAACATGCTTATGACCGGCGCTGGGACAAGGTCATGATGGAGCAAATGTGATGAGTGGTATATATTCTAGAGTTTAGAAAGAAATAAAAAACATCAAACCTAAAGCTGACTATATTCACTGTGCTGCTCATAATTTAAATCTTGTAATTAACACTTGTGTCTCTGAAATTAGGGACCTTTACAATTTTTTCTGACTATTCAAGCATTATATACATTTTTCAGTGTAAGTATAAACAGATGGGATTTACTAACATCTTTTACAGGAGAGTCAACACTAACAATTAAAAGACTAAATCCTACTCAGTGGGCAGGGCAAGTAATATCATTGTTCGCAATAAAACTACGTTATTTAGATATTATAAAATCATTAACTGAGATCATATTAAAATCTGAAAAGAAAGACGATTGTGATGAAGCAAAGCGCTTACATAAGTGTATGGGAACATTTGAATTTGTATTTCTTTGTACAATTTTGTCATATATTAAAACATATCAATGTCACCACAAAATTACTTTAAGCCAAGAATGTGGACCTGATGACAGCAATGAAATCTTGAAAGTTATTAATGGAAAATCTTAAAGGATACCGCAATTCATATAGTACTGCTAAAAATGAATCAATGAAAACTGCAAAAAAATGGAATATTGAATCTGATTTTAAACAAAAACGGACAGCAAAACTTAAATAACATTATGATGAATTGCATTAAGACAATAGATTATCAAGTGCAGAGGGAAGATTCAGAATTAATGTTTTTAATAGAATGCTTCATGTTGTATATGTACAATTAAAAGAAAGATTTGAGGCAATGTATAATATTACTGAGAGATTTTGTTTTTTAAATCGGCAAGAGCTTGTATCTCTAAATGAGGAAGAAATACTGAAAAAAGCAGAAAACTTACAATCCTATTATAGTAGTGATTTATCTCAAACATTTCCATTTGAGATAATTATGCTTGTAACAGCTTTATGTTCAGAAATAAGTGAACTTAATGATATCATTGACTTATCTAATTTCTTATTAATAAAGTATACAGCTTGAACGTCGAGTTTTGCTTAAGTTGGAATGGCATTGCTATTATTTTTGACATTATCAGTCACAGTAGGTTCAACAGAAAGATCATTTTCTAAATTGAAATTGATTAAAAATTATTTGCATAATTTAATAGGACAGGAAAGATTAAGCGATTTAGCTCTTCTTTCCATTGAAGCAAAAGAAGCAAATGATATGGGTAAAGTAGATTTAATAAAAGATTTTGCAGCAATGAAAGCTAGAAAAATTCAATTATAAAATTATCTTTATTAAAATATTGCTTTATTACAATGAATATATTATATATTTTCTAGACTTTAAAACAGGAAAATTCTTATTTTGTTTTATTTACTATCATTTCTGTTATACTGCATATTATAATTACATATATAACATTTATGTTATGAATTATATTATGTATGGTATATTATTAACTTTTTTGTATAGAACTAAGAAATGTGCTAAAAGAATGTATGTAGTAATTTTCAAATATAACACTATTTTTATTGAAAGTATATATATATATATATATATATATATATATATATATATATATATATATATAGCACTGGTGGTGTAGTGGTTAGCATGTCAGCTTCCCATTACAAAGTTCTTCAAACCCCGCGAATGGAGGTTTTATTAAAAAAACTATCATCGGTGCCTGGAAGCAGTAATGTCAGTATGGTATAGAGCTGAAAACAAATTATGTTGGCTGGGTCTATATCCAATACAGCTGTAGGCATGATCGGGACAATTTGAACAGCTACAGTACTGCAATGTAGAAAGCAAGAGGGCAAACTACCACATTACAATCCCTAGTAATAATTATATTGTTGGACAATATGAGTTCTCTCAAGGTAAAACAATCCAGAGGTAAAATAGTCCCCCAATTGGATCTCCAGGTGGGGACTGCCTTGCGGAAAACATTTGTCGAGAGTAATTTTCGAATAGGCACGTGGGACGTAAGAACTATGAGAAAGGCAGGAAAACTAGAGAACTTGAAAGAAGAAATGAGAAGAAATAGAGTTAACATTATAGGACTGAGTGAAACTAGATGGGAAGGAGAATGACAGTTCGACTCGGAAGAGTTCACGGTAGTTTACTCTGAAGGAAATAGTGGGGAAAGGAGAGTAGCTCTGGTACTTAGGAAAGATATGACGAAAGGCTCGACAAAGATAATAGAAACGGACGATAGACTGATGGCAATAAAGCTAATAGCAGTCCCAGTGGGCATGCTGATAATCCAGGTATACATGCCAATGTCAGCTCATGAAAATGAAGAAATCAAGGACGTATGTGCAAATTAATGATATTTACGAAGAAGACAGAAGAGTAAAGGTAAACTGTATAATAATGGGAGATTGGAACAGCATAGTCAGAGAAGGACAGGAAGAAAATGTTGTCGGGCAGTACAGACTTGGGAAGAGAAACCAAGGAGGGAAAAAACTGGTAGAATTCTGCATCAATAATAACCTTGTAGTGACTAATACATGGTTCAAAAACCATAAACGAAGGTTATACACATGTAAAAGCCCAGGAAATAGAATGATATGCCAAATAGATTACATCCTAGTAAAAGAAAGATTCAGGAACAGCATAAAGACTGCCAAGTCATTACCAGGAGCAGACATTGATTCAGATCACAGCCTTCTAATAGTTGACGTAAGTACAAAGCTCAAACAAATAAGAAAAATGAGAAGAAGAAAAAGACAGACTTTGGACCTATAAAAACTGAAAAGGCAGGATGTAGTCAGCATGAAGTTGAAAGATCGTTTAAGAGATTTGGAAAACAAACCAAAGACCGTGGATATAGAATGGGAAGAAATTAAAATCAGTATCAAGGATACCTTGGATAAAGAGATTGGAAAACAAGAGAAGAAAATCAGAAAACTATGGATCACTAAGGAAATGCTGGAGAAAATGGATGAGAGATGAAAATGGAAAAAAATTTAACAGTGAAGAAGGTAGAGCCAACTATAGATGTATAAACAATGAGTTGAAAAGGGTAATAGATAAAGCTAGAGAAAATTGGACAAAAGAAAAATCTGATGAAATACAACAAATGGAGAAGTTAGGATGGTACGATATGATGTATGCTAGGGCACTGGTATTAGAAGATAAGAAGTCTAATGGAATTCATGGTAAAGGAATTATGAATATGGATGGGAAGAAACAAAGGATATAGCACAGGTATGAGAAGAATACATTAAGGAACTATACAGCAGGCAGGATCAGCAAAAATAGAACTGAAAGATGAAAAAAACATTGAAGAAGACAACTTAGGATCAAGTATTATGGAGAGCAAAGTAGAAAAAGCGATAGTGGAACTAAAGAAAGGGAAAGCCACAGGCAGCGATGGAATACCGGCTGAGGTACTTAAAGTCATGGGATCAGAAGGACTAAAAGTGATCATGAAATTAATTAATAAGATTTATGACATGGGAGAGTAGCCTCAGGATTTTCTAGAAGTAACAATGATCCCTCTAAAGAAGAAGCCAAAGGCAAATAGTGTAAAGATTACAGAACGATAAGCCTTCTGTCACACACTTCGAAGATCATCACGAGGATTCTTATTAAAAGTCTGGAGAAAAAGGCAGAAGAAATGCTAGGGGAAGATCAATTCGGTTTTAGAAAAGGACAAGGAACTAGAGATGTTATAGGGATAATTAGAATCGTATCAGAAAGGGCAATAGAGTACAGGCAAGATATCTGCGTATGTCTTGTAGACTGGCAGAAGGCCTTTGATAGAGTAAATTGGGTAATGTTGATGAAGATATTAAAGGATATAGGTATAGAGTGGAAAGACAGGAGACTGATCAGGAATCTATATGTGAATCAAGTTGTTAAGGTTAGGTTGGAGAATGTGGAGACCTGCAGAGTAAATATCAGTAGAGGAGTAAGACAGAGCTGCTGCATATCGCTGACCCTATTCAATATATATGGAGAAAATCTAATGCAAGAAGCATTAGAAGGCACAGGAGATTTAAAAATTGCAAGAAGGATTATAAGAACAGTAAAATACGCAGATGATCAAGTACTTCTAGCATGAAAGGAAGAGGAACTCGAGAAAATGATAAATAGACTAGTAATAACAGGTAGAAAATACGATATGGAAATAAATACAGAAAAATCCAAGGTCATTCGAATATTGGGCAAGGAATAGAATCTGAACATAAGTATTGGAGGAAAGCCTTTAGAACAAGTTTCAGATTATAAATACCTTGGAAGCATCATAACAAGAGAAGCAAAATATACAGATGAGATCAGGACTAGAATAGGAAAAGCAAAAGTGGCTTTCAGAAGAAAGAAACACCTACTTACGGGGAATATAAGAGAAGATATCTGCAAGAAGTTCATAAAATGCTATCTATGGAGTATAGCTTTGTACGCGGCAGAAACATGGACGCTAAGGAAAAATTACATCAAATACTTGGAAAGCTTTGAAATGCGGACTTGGAGGAGAATGCTGAAGATAAAATGGACAGATAGGATGAAAAACGATGAAGTGTTACGAACAGTAGGAGAGAAGCAAATGATTATACAGACTATCAGAAAGAGGAAGGCAAACTGGGTTGGACCTTACCTGAGGAGAAAGAGTATGATTAAACACGTGTTAGAAGGAAAATTAGATGGAAAAAGGGAAAGAGGTAAGAAAAGGATTCAGCTGATAGACGATTTGAAAGGGAAAGAGAGTTATCAAGATATAAAGAGGACAGCAGAAAATAGAAGTATATAGAGAACCAGGTTTAACCATGAATAATTGTGGACCTGTCTACGGACAGACTACCTATGATAGATATATATATATATATATACAGTAAAACCCCGATTTAATGTTCCCGCATTTAGTGAAATCCCGGATTTAGTGAAGATTTTTTCATGTCCCGACAATAGCTCCATATAAACAATGTATCATTTTCCAGCATTTAGTGAAACCCGATTTAGTGAAAAACCCGCATTTAGTGAAAAAATATTATGTACTCGTACTTCAATTTTTATTTGACGCTTCCCGCATTTAGTAAACTTTTTCATGTGCAAAAAGAAATCACAAAAGAAACATATTGTACCTAAAAATTACGATATACGCTCAAAACATTGTGAATGGCTCATCACGCGCAAGTGGCTACATTGTCTGCTAAGACGGTAGCAGCCGCAAGGAAACCGTATCCTACAATGTAATGAAACCTGCTCGTATGTTCCTCATTTCTGGTATCACGCTCAGTTACCTGTTGTCATAGTGTGCTATATACACGACGTCGTTTACGAGAAAATGCCCTTTGAAAATCACGATCCGAGAGTCATTGAAATAAGAACGTTAAAAGTCCTTTCCTAATTTTCTTGGAGCGTTGGTCTAGGGGAAACGAGTTGGATTTCAAATATTTTTGCCGGGGTTCGATTCCCGAAGGGATCAATATTTTTTTCTCCGGTTTTTAAAATTTGTTCGCAATTTCCAGCATATCATCGATAAAACATGCAAACCATTTAAAAAAATGTATTCAATGCATTATAACCACTATTTTCTTCATCGTAATTCTTCACCGTAATTCTTAACGAACATAATTTTATGGATCACCCATTCGCTTTACCATCTCATCATGTATTGATCGTGAAAATCATTCAAGTAGTGGAAAAGAACCCAAGCATGCCTGCAATAGAAATTGCACGCAAATTTAATCTTGCACCGTCTTCATTGTTTTGTATAATGAAGAATAAACAATTAATACTTGACGAAGAAGTGAAATGTGGGGGTAAAGCCATCAAAAGAAAAAATATCAAATCATCACCATATGATGAAATGGAGAAGATATTGATAGAGTGGTTTGTGGGAATGCGCTCCGCCAACCTCCCAATAAATGGTGTACTGTTGAAGGAGAAAGCAATTAGGGTAGCAACTAGGCTTAGAATAGAAAACTTTAAGGGTTCCAATGGATGGCTGGACAGATTTAAGAAGCGCCATGGACTTGAATATAAAAGTGTTTGTGGCGAAAGTGCTAGTGTTGATGAAGGAGCTGTTGACTACTGGAAGAGTGTAACATTGGTAAGGTATTTAGAAGGCTATAAGCCGAATGATATTTTTAATGCAGATGAAACACATTTTTTTCAACCTTCTTCCATCAAAAACTCTTGCTACTAGAGGAGACAAGTGCCATGGTGGAAAGAGAAGGATAACTGCACTTTTATGTGCAAATTCAGATGGCAGTGAAAAGTTGACGCCTCTAATAATAGGTAAATTTGCCAAGCCAAGGTGTTTTAAAAATGTACGGGCATTGCCATGTAAATATGCCAGTAATAAAAATGCATGGATGACAACGGATATATTTAAAACATTTTTGAAATCATTAGATGCAAAGATGGGTGGTGCAAATAGAAAAATTCTTCTATTTAATGATAAATGTCCGGCCCACCCTCCAGATACTGATTTTCTTCGCAATATTAAAGTGGTGTTTTTTCCAGCTAATTGTACTAGCCATCTGCAGCCACTTGACTTGGGCATTATTTATGCCATGAAAGCAAAGTACAGGAAGGCTTTGGTGCAGAAAGCAGTATCCTACATTGAGATGAATAAACATTTGAAACTGAGCGTCCTTCAGGGTTTGCATATGGTAACAGCTGCATGGAATTCAGTTGCACCTCAAACAATATCAAACTGTTTTCATAAGGCTGCATTCAATTGCAACAATGCTATGGAAATTGATGTAGATATCGATGTGATTTGCCACGAAAATTGGTTGAAAATTGCACCTGACATGGACACAAATTTTGAAGTTTGTCCGGTGTGATGATCTTGAGAGTACGTCTGGTCCTCCACAAGACATGGAAGAAATCTGTAATATCAAAGAGGCAGAGGAAGAAGAGGCAGTAGTAGAAGAAGAGGCAGTAGTAGAAGAAGAGGCAGTACAAGAAGAAGAATCCGTTCCCACGCTTGGTGAAGCGGTTCGGGCACTTGAAGTGGTGCGAAGATATTTAACTTCTTTTGATGTGTACAGTACTACTATATCAAAAGTAAATTCTTTGGAGTGAGAAGTTCTGAATGTTCAGAGCACCTGCCAGAAGAAGCAAACAAGTTTGCTGGAATATTTTAATAAATAATTTTCTTGTAGCTATGTATGCTTGGTTTTTGAATAATTTTGATATTTTTTGTGAAATTCCAAATATATTTTAATATTTTCTATTTAATGTTGTATGATGAAGCTTTTTAAAGGAGGGATGAAAAATTGTTTCAAGATTTATGTCAATTTTGAAAATACTTTTAAAATTTTGAAATTATTTTTTGTAATCATATGAATGATTCATTACAGAAATTTTCATATTCAATAGCAATAAGGCTTGTTTGTCACTGGAATTTGTTTATAAATGTTTATTTTAAAAGTATTAATATAAGTATTGTGCATACAAAATTGAAAAATGGATTTTTATTATAGAGACCATTTTCAGTGGCCTTATTCTGGTATTGTATAATGGAACTAATACACAAGCAAAAAAGATAAATTTAACTCATTTTAATTGAAAACCTCCATTTAATGAAAACCTCGATTTAGTGAAATATATTCTAATCCCCCAGCGATTCATTAAATAGGGATTTTACTGTATATATATATATATATCAAAACAATCCTTCATGCTGCCCACCCAATTCTTACCTCTTCCTCCCATCAGTCCCTCTTTATCAACCTTTTTGCCAATCCTCCGCTCCTCTCCTTCCGCCGGCCCCCAAATTTGGGAAATATCTTGTGGAGGAAGGATCTTCCCACTTCTACCACGCTTCTTGCAATAGGTTCCCACCCCTGCGGAAAACCTCGCTGCCTCACTTGCCCTATCCACCTACCATCATCTTCTTTCTCGAGTCCCTCCACCAACATCACCTACCCCATCACCTCCAGAAGCAACTGCACCACCCGTAACGTCATTTACCTCCTTACCTGCACCCTTTGTCCCGCGTTTTACGTAGGCCTCACCAGCAATCCGTTAAACATCCGAATGAACGGTCACCGGAATAGCGTTTCTCTCAGACGCCCCCTCCCAGTTGCATTACATGCTAATACCCACAATGTTCCCTTTAATAGTTGCTACAATGTTAGGATTATTCGCGCTTTACCCTATGACACTCCTGCCCCCCTTCTCCGACACTGGGAACTAGCACATATCCATCTTCTCGACTCTTTCTCTCCGCCTGGCCTCAACCTCCGCTAACCCTATTAGCCCCCTTACAATGTTTCCTTGTTACTTTGTAACTATTCGGACTCTACCTCATCACACTCCCTCTTTATTGGCTATCCACCCCTCCTACTCCCCACCTCCTCCAATCATCAACCTTCCCACATCACCCTGTCATTCCCCGTCCAGTGTGTCACTTTACGTTACTCTTTCGCTGAAGAAGGGCTTAGGCCCGATAAGCTTGCGTGTGTTTTTGTGTTCGTGTGTTTTACGTGTCTCTTCGACGCCCCCAGCAGCCTGCCAGCTTGGTCCTCAACTTGGTGAGTGTCCGCTGGGCTTCCCTCAACACCTTGTTGCCACCCTCATCACTACCTTTTCTTTTCCTTTAGTTAATATATATATATATATATATATATATATATATATATATATATATATATATATATATATATTAACTTAAGGAAAAGAAAAGGTAGTGATAAGGGTGGCAACAAGGTGTTGAGAGAAGCCCAGCGGGCACTTACCAAGTTGGGGACCAAGTTGGCAGGTTGCTGAGGGCATCAAAGAGACACGTAAAACACACAAACACAAAAAAAAAACAAAAAAACATGCAAGCTTATTGGGCCTATGCCCTTCTTCAGTGAAAGAGTAACGTAAAGTGACCATAGACCATATATATATATATAATATGGTATGTATTTTATGTACTTACAAATGCCGAGTTCCTATTATGTTTTATTTACTATAATGTTTGTCATACTGCTATTAGGAAATACATGATATATGGTATCATTAACTTATTTTGTCTTACCAAAGAAATATACCAAACGAATGTTCTATTTGTAAAATATGCTATTCTTCTGTATTTTGTATATAAAATTATATATTAAAAAGTACTTTAGATCATTTATATCAACATTTTGAAGTGAGTATATAATGATTTTAGTATGGTTGTTTTGAAGGGGAGAAGGGGACCCATTTGAAAATTTCACGGAGGGCCAAGAATTTGTAGTTATGCCACTGGTGATGAACCTATAAAAGTTTGTAACTATTATTGGTGTCATTATGGAAAGAGCAAAAAATGTTATCCCAATAACATAGGAAAAAGAGAAGTTTAACTAGTCACAAGACAGAAGCATTAGTTAGAGCAGGGTGTGAGAGCCAGTGTAACACCGGAGGTTATCAGAGGAAAAGGGAATCAGAAATATAACAAGAAGATGAAGCGACGGGTCATATAGAGTTTATCCCTTAGAACAGTGGTTCTCAACTGAGGGTACAAAATTTCTTCCAGGGGGTACAGAGTGACAAAGGTTCTGACAGTGCCAACAGTACCTTGATGTAGACCTGGGAAAATTTTTGGGAGAGAGGGGGAAAGTAAGAAAAGTTTAGCTTAAAATGGGAATAGAGTGAGTGAGGATCAGTACACAAGACGTTCTTAGTATACAAAGTTTTAACATTGTAGACAAGGGATGGGGTAGTGAATAGGAGAAAAGGGAGAGACATAAATCACTGATTTAACTGTCCAATGACCTGACGGGTGGAATTTAATTAAATATATTGAGAGATTATCAATGCTGAGACGGGCTGTGTTTTGATATGATGTCTCCGAGAAATAAATGAAAGAGATATGATGTTTATGACATATCTTCTCTCTGCCTGCAGATGGTTCTTCGAATCTGCTAGTTAAGCGTATTAATTCATGCATGTATGTTTGCTGACATATACCTGGCGAAGGGGAGAATTGTAATTGTCTGTTTTGAAATATCAGACAGTAATATAAGCTGAGGGTTGTTTACAAAACAATTCATAAACAAGCCACTTCAAATATATTTTCAATGCAAGATCTTGACTTCTTGATCATGGCTAGAGATTGCTTTTGAATTTAAACACTGGTAGCACCACTGTTGAGACATCACCTGAGGAAGCATGAAATGACTCAGAATTTCAGTGTTGCTTTGGATGTTGTTATGTTTGGTTATTTCCTGGTTAACTGAACCCTCCTGATTCAACTTCATCAACTTGAACATAAAATGCCAGTTAAACAATAAATATAATAATTTCACTGATATACATATAGTGCCCCAAAATGGATAAGTTTGTTTTAATATGGAAATGTACTGAGTCTAGTAATACAGATAGTGCTAAACATTCTGAGTTTGATAGGCCCAATGCAGGTAGTGTCAATGTAACTAAGCAGAAAGACAATGAGAATGCCTCTATGTCTGGTACTTCTCCAAGAGACGAGAATGAAAGGAATAAAGGGACATCTAAAACTAAATGTAGGGTTTATGACAAATCTTACATTCAATTTGGATTTTTTTTAAATCAATGCACGCCTCCTTTGCCAGTATGTGTTATTTATAACATGACAACAACAGTAGTATGAAGCCTTCTGTTTGCAGCATCACTTGCTACATAACCATTCAGAATTGAAAGACAAACCAATAGATTATTTTAAGCGAAAAGCTGCAAGCCTAGCTCAATGTGTAGTAGGATAACATTGTTGGCACAAGCTTCAATGAGAGCATTAAAAGCTCTTCATATGAATTAGTTCTACTTACAGCAAAGGAAAAGAAGGCTCATGCAACCTCATAATTCCCGGGGCTTTAGTAATAGCAGAAAATATATTGAAGTAAGGCTGTGGATGTTATCAAATCAATTCCCAAATCAGACAACACTATGTCCCAATGTATAACAGAAATGGCAGATGATGTTGTACAGCAAATTACACATGATATCAAGGCTGGTAAAAAGTTTGCTTTGCAGTTAGATGAGTCAACAGATGTGTCAAATGATTCTCAGATGATAATTTATGTACGATAATACAATGTCAAATCAGATATTAGGGATGAAATGCTAGCTTTTCAAGTTGTGAAGGAACATACTACTGGAAAAGCACTGTTTTATTTACTGGATAATTTTACACAGAACATGTATGGACTAAAGTGGGAATGCTATGTCAGCATTTCTACTGATGGTGCTGCTGTAATGACAGACAGAAAAAGTGGCCTCTATGCGCTCGTTCGAAAACTTAAACCCAATATTAAATGCATCATCCATAAACAGGCATTAGTATGCTCCCCTTCATGAAACATTGTGCGATACAGTAAATGTCGTAAACTTCATTAAAAGTCATGCCTTTAATTCTCGTCTTCTCAAAATTATGTATGAAGAAATAGAATCCACTCACACAGCATTGCTACTTCATACAGAGGTATGGTGGTTATCTCGTGGATGAGTTCTGACTCATATGCTTGAATAGACATGAAGTTGAACGATTTCTTTCATAAATGAAATTGGTGAATTGCATGCATATTATTGAATGTAGCAGCAGTATTGAGACATTTTGGGTTTTTTATGGTAAGAACACTTAAAAATTTCGTAATGCACTGCTGTTCTATAGTGCTTCATTTTTTCATTTATATGTAAGTAAATGTAAAAAAACAATGAAATTGTTTCCTAAATTTTCGCTGCCTTAAAATACAGCAGAAAACTATTACCGTATTTCTCGGCATATAAGACGCACTTTTTCTCCAGAAAAATGACCTCCAAAATCAGCCTGCGTCATATACGCCGAAGGTAAATTATTACTGTTCTCAATACTGACACTAATAAGGAGACTCATCCCCAAAATGGAATAATTGGCAGTCATTCGTCGCAAAAACAATAAAATATATATTATTAATAATTAATAGTGAAAACATTGTTAATATATACAGCAATACCTTATGCAACATGAATTCTGAGGACGCATTTTCATTATTAGTCTTTAATACCTACATGTCCGCTCACAGTGATTACAATTTCGGCGCTTTTGCGGTGATTTAGTTCCTAATGAGCCCGTTGAATAACGCGATTAATGCCACGGAACAGTAGAATTCGTGTAGATGCCATAAATCTAATTATCTAGGATAAATAACGTTACGTGTATTGAGATCGCAATGGCTACAAAAGTGAAAAGATATGCCTACGCTATTAGTTAATAAGCTTCAGGCGATTCAATACGCAAGAAACGCACAGAAACCGAGTAGCACGTCATTTCGGTCCATCTCCCACAGAAAAAATGACTCGTAAATGGAGAAAACAAGGAAAAACTGAAGCTGATGGGATACGAGAAACATAGTCTTCGTAAGTTTGGTCTTAAATGGCTACAACTAGAGGAGGAAGTGATGGACAGTAGAGAAGAGGAAGTTTGGTATTGCTGTATCGGTCAAAATCGTTAAAGTTACAGAAGAAAAAGAACTAGTCGAGCGTACGTATACTTATTACATATGCATTCCATTTATTATTTATCCCATTATATTAAAATATCATCTTGAAAGTAAGTACTATCGATAAAGGGTATCTATAGGTGCGACGTGTGCAGCGCTCTCTAACAGCTTTAATTCACGCAGAGCACATTTAGCTATACAAGTCTTGAAGCAATTATTTGTTTTAGATCATCCCTATGTATATATTTTATTATTTAAGTTTATCTAAACCGTTGTATTTAACTGTTATCACGCCTGAATATTTTCTCTAAATGTTTCCGGATACGGACTTAATCACGGCTGGAAATGATACATGACGTGGCTCTTCGTAAATGCCTCAATGAACCAAAATACTTTTTCCTGAAAAATCTAATAAAACCGGGGTGCGTCTTATACCCCGGTGCGTCTTATATGCCGCGAAATAAGGTAATTATTGACAACAAATTAGAGGAAACATTTTACTAATTATTTTCTAAATATAATTCAATACGAAAGATCCATCTTCTGGGAGGAAAATTGAACCGGATGAATTATTCTGATTTTTAACAAAACATTATGTTGATATAGAATTTTTTGGGACTGTGTTGAAAGTAAAATACGAGAGATAAGCAAATTTTAAAGACATTCATTTTGCAACATAAATAAATCATCCACATTTTCGGATGTTTTTTTGTCTGAGATGCGATCCTGGATATGAAAATACATCACATGACCAGTTTCTGCAAACATGATTACGTCTCACGTTCACATTTTTACTCTCCATCGGCTTGGGTTGTTTTTCCTTTCACGTTCACATTTGCACTCTCCATCAGGTTGGTTTTTTTTATTTTGGCTGTTAGGTTTGGAAGAAAGTGGCTGTGCTATAAAGGTAAAGATCCGTTGAATTTGCTGTTTCGAAGAACTGGATGTACGTATAACCCGCAAGATCCCATTTTTCTGTTTTGGTGAAAAGAAGAAAAACTTTAAAGTTTTATAAGTTTACCGGTTGTGAATCGAAAGAAATTCTTAGACATGTATCTACAAGGTGGTTTTCATTACAGCCATGTATAGAAAGGTTGTTGATGTCTTGGAGCACTATTAGTGCATATCTTTTAAGCATTGTGAAAGATTGCCCAAAAACATTGACAAAATTATTACCTACTAATTAAAGGCGGAGCATCGGAAATGTCTCCAGCAGTAGAAATGTATTTATTATTTGTAAACCATGTTTCAGAATTTTTCAAAACAGCCATTCTAAACCTAGAAACATGAAACTACCGTTGTTTTACCCTCGGTCAGTGGTTCCAAACCTGGGTGCCGCGGCACACTGGAGCACGGCAGCTGATTTTTAGGGGTGCAGCGATAAAATTAGTTTTGTAAATAAATCAACGAGTTTGATGTTTGCAGGTGACTAGGACATTAATGTTTTCTCTAATAAATTGATTATAGTGTGGCACCAAAAAATGGATATGTCCAAACGTTGCAATACTCGTTTGTAAAAATATAAAAACCTTGTTCGAAGGCTGGGGTGCCGCGAAGATCGCCTTAAGCAAATTTCGTTCGAAGTTCTCCTTAAACAAATTTCGTATTAACCAAGAAACTTACATGCATTAATCCAGGGGTCGGCAACATACGGCCCCCGGGGCGGATGCGGCCTTCGAGAGCGCTGCATGCGGTCCGCTAAGCCATAATGAAAAAGCGATAGGTACAATTTAACAGAAAATTTCGTATTTTTTCAGTAAAATTTTGGCCTCAAAACCTTTTCTGATGAATATTGAACGCTGGTAAATGATCTAGATATGATTTTTACTAATACGAGACGACAGGACCCCTCCGGATGACTTCGGACGTAAACACTCATCCGGCCCCCGCCGAAGCTCTCGTTAATTGCAGTGCGGCCCTCCGAAGCATTCACATTACGAATGTGGCCCGCCATGCAGGAAAGGTTCCCGATTCCTGCATTAATCCATGCATTCAGAGCCGGGGAAAATATTTGTTCGTGTTAGCCTAGTTCGTACTAACGAGGGTTTACTGGAATTAAAAATTCTAAATTCAAGGATGCAAAAGATCTGTTGTAATGTGTTTTTCAGTGAAGGTAAGGATAAAGAAAAATCTATAACAGTACTGTATTTATTGGCCATTCTTTGCATTCTATTTATCGGAGAATATAAAGTGTAATTTGTTTTGCAATAAGATGTATGGAAAATATTGTTGCGTTTGGTGGTGTGACTGGGAATGTAAAAATTTAATAGATGTAACAATTTTGAACTGTCAGTATCGTTATTTATCAATTTATACAAAAATTATGTCGGCCACTACTTGAAGGGTTTCAAAACTTTGAATATTGAGTTTAGATATTAAATTTTCACAAGAATATTCCATTTTTGGGATTTGTAGTTTATATGCTATATGTCTCATAAATTTGCGTTGAACACGTTCAACTGCTGTTTATCAACTAAATAATGAGGCGATCAAATAACTGAAATATCATTCATTTTATTACGAACAAGAGATAAAAAGGTAATAATTTAAAAGTATTAAGATTCTTAAATTTGAGGGAATTTCTGATTATGAAGCCTAATAACTTTAATTGTACTACCAGTAATAATTTCTATATGGGTTTTGAATGAAAAAGAAGTTGGACACACAAATCACGGACGGAAGGAGGTCTACTAATTTCCTGGTCTTCAATATAATAATTATGTAGAATCGTATTTTTATTCCGGTAAATGGTAATTAATTTTCACTTATTTGCATTCATGGCCAAATGATTTGATAGGGCCCAATCATTTAATCTGTCTAGTAAATTTTGTAATGCAATACAGTCAGTCCTCTTTCCTTTTAACTACTTTAAACATTTTCAAATCATCTGCGAATAAGAGGAACTGTACATCATGAAAATTTTGGAAATATCATTTATAAATTATATAAACAATAAGAGAGCGAATTAATCTATTTAAATAATGAGCGTAGATATCCGGACACACTCGACTAATATTAACTATTTATGATGATTGTAATACTATTTTTAACAAACTTTCCGAGCAGGTAGAATATTTAGATTTGATAGGAACGTTTGATTCTTATAGTAAAAGCTATTTACTAAAATAAATCCCCAAAACAGACCCGGATTCGACTCCAGTAGATAATTTTGTTTCCCATAATATAAAAATAAAAATCTAATGTGGCCACCACATGACTTTCTCCATATCTGTAATATTTCTAAAAATTCCAATTAGGTTAGATAATAATAAATATTTTAAGAAACTGCGAGAAAATTTTAGACTTTAAAAAGAACAAATTTAACTCAAACCATGGCCTTCTGATATTGGATATAGCCACAAAGCTCCAACCATTAAGAAAAGAAAACGGAGCGTTACTATGACGTAAGTAAGCGTCAATTGTTAACAATAGTCGTCGGTAGGTGGCGTGGTGATGGTAGCTAAAAATATAAGATATATCTTAAACAATGCATTATATGGAAAAATGTTTCAAACAAAGGTTGTAGAAAATGAAAATTCCTACAACTTTTATACCAGTACTTACATTTATCAAATATTAAAGCAAATATTTTTAAATAACAGAAAAGTGACAAGAGTAAACACCCACTTCCGGTTGACCGATTTTTACCAAAAACTAATCAGTTCTTTTGACTTTTATAAAAATGTTAAATATAAAATTTCGCGTTGACCTGATTAATAGTTTTTGAGTTAGAGCACCCACAAAAAGCTATCACGTACACACAGACATCATCGAGAAAATGGTCAAAACGTGTCTTTCCGTTGAAATCTCGAATCTCATGAATGATATTGCATTGTAGTCTCAACCCTTATACTATATGCGTAAGAGGAGCGTGTTTTGACTGTTTTAATACGTGAGAGAGAGAGATACAGGAGGAGAGAGACAGAGAAGGAGGGAGGGATATATAGATAAAGTTCTTTATTAGGGCGAGATTGAGACCAGGAAGTCTATTTTTCGGAGAAGGAGAGAGAGGGATAATGGGAGGGAGGAGGATAGAATAGAATACATTTATTAGAACCTGGGACAACTAGTCCCCTAGGTTCTGGTGAGATGCATACATAAGGATAACATAAACAGTCAAAATAATTACAAAATACTACATGTACATTAAAAAGAACATAGCCTTCAGACATCATTGCTGGATAATATAAACAAACTGTATGTAAAATATTACATATCTGGAACCAAGACAAAAAGAAAAGTACATAGCCTTCTGACTTCAGAGTTGCTTATAATACACGTATCCATATACACCTTACATGTATGTACATTATATTATCAGGATTCAACAAAAAAATAACTTAGCCTTCAAACTTTGTAGTTGCTAATAATGGTGAATTGCAACTCAGTGGATGATACAACGAACTAAAAATATGGATGTCCATTAAATTATCTAGATTCGACAAAAAACCTAACCATCTGACTTTTCAGTTGCTTATAGTGCCGTATAGTTGATGAAATGCATACCTATGGATGATATGATGAAACTAAGAAAAATACGTATATATTAAGTTATCTGGGTGCAACAAAAACAGCCTTATAGCTTTACAGTTGTTATGACGCACTATAGCTGGTGAAATGTACACTTATGGATGATATGACACACAAAAAATACATTAGATTATCAGGATTTTTTACTGCGATTGACCATACAAAAAATCGAAAAATTTGGACCGAAACGAATAAATGGTCTGTGAACGGCGGATATTAGAAGGGATGGAGTTCCATAGTTTAACCGCGGAAACTGAAAAGGAGTTATGGAGGGATAACGTCCTATGGGTTGGGATGTAAAGGAATTCATGTGTTCGGGAGGGTCTTTGCCTTATATCAGATGAGAGGGTAAGAAATTGGAAAAGGTAATCAGGTTGCTTAGTCTTGAGAATTTTAAAGATAAGACAACCTAGGTAGTATTTTCTTCGATAACGAACTCTGAGGAAGTTAGCACGCCTTAGTGCTGGAGAAATATGGTCATATTTTGATATGTCGTATATGAAGCGAACACACGAATTTAGAGTTCTTTGTAATTCCGAATGCCCTCATAGACCACACAGCAATAATCCAAGTGAGGTAATATGAGAGAAGAGACTAATTTGTGGCGAACAGAGGCAGGAATACCGTTTCGATTGCGCTTTAGTTGGTGGAGAATTTTGAACACTTTGTTGGAGACATTGACCACTTGCTCACTCCAGGTGAGGGTTTGATTAATAGTTACACCAAAGTCGGTTACCGTTGTATAGTAGTCAATTTCAGAGCCAAGTACCTTAATTTTTGGAATATTCCCTGGAATATTGTTTATGAATCTGGGAGTACCGACTATTATCGCTTTAGTCTTGGACTGGTTCATAATTAATTCATTGTTAACTACCCAAGAGCATATTCTTTCGGTATCCTCGTTTATTTGGCCGACAGCAGAAGCTAACTCAGATAGTTTACAAGGAAGATAAATTTCCAGATCGTCTGCATAGAGATGATAGCTGCAATGCTTCAGACATAAAGGGAGTTCTCTAATAAATAATGTAAAAAGCAATGGTGATAGCACAGAGCCTTTCGGCAGTCCTGATCTAATAGCTTTCCACGAAGAGGCTTTCCCATTCCCGCTGCACACCGCTTGTTGGCGGTCGGAAAGGTAAGCTCGGAACCAATTGAGTGCATTAGCTGAAAAATTCAGATTTTTCATTTTATGTAGGAGTAGATCATGGTCTACTATGTCAAATGCCTTTTTGAAATCGAACAGTACTAGTATTGTAAGCTTTTTTCCATCAATATTAGTTTTAATATCATTCGTGATTTTAATCAAGGCGGTCTGAGTGCTGTGCATCTCTCTAAAACCAGACTGGTATGGATCGATAAGGTTGTTATCCCGTAGGTAGTCGGTTACTTGGGTAAAAACAGTTAGTTCAAGAGGTTTTGATAGGGCACAGAGTATTGAAATAGGTCGGTAGTCGTCCAATTCGTTTGGGTTTGGTTTCTTTGGTATAGGGCGGATGAATGCTTTTTTCCACAGCTGTGGAAAGGAGGAATTTAACAGAGAATAATCATATAGATGAAGTATGATGGGAAAATTTTCAGCTAGGCAAGAATGTATAAACGTAATAGGCAAATTGTCAGGTCCGATGGATTTGGATTTGACGCATTGTAGCGCTTTGAGCACTATATCGGTGTGAGGCAATGCGAGGCAGAAATGATCGGGATCGAAAGGGACAAACGGGTCGAGGGGCTGCGGGGGAGGGGCTGGGGGACGAGGCCGCGTCGCGAAATGAGAATTTAGTTCCTCCGCCGAGAAGTTGAGTTCCTTCATTTTCTTTTGGGGAATTATTTGAAGTCGGCGGAGTTCAGTCCAAAGTGTCTTGGAGTTGGAAATGTTACTAAGCCTATCGATTAGGTATTTCCTTTTGGAATCCCTGATTACCACTTGAATTTTATTTCGCAACTTTTTAAAAGAATTGAATACCGACAAATTATTGGTTCTGATGAATTTTTTGCGCAATCGGTCTCTATCTCGCATTAATATTCTTACATCGGGAGTAATCCACGGAGCGGGGCGGTGTTTTGGATGAAAGCATTTCATAGGAGCGCGATGATTTAAAATATCGAGAAGTTTATCAGCGAACAATGCCACTTTATTATCAATAGATCTCTCAGAGAAGACATCATCCCAACTTACTGAGCCGGTAGCAAGTTCGTCAAGATTAATATTGTTAATGTCCCGATACATAAATGGAGTTTGAACGTACGGTTGGGTCATTAAATTATAGGAAACATAAATTAGGTCGTGGTGAGAAAGAAATGAAACCGGGACTTGTCCCGTATCGATGACGTTACTCATATCAGCGAATATAATTAAATCGAGCCACGTATGGGTGTTAGGTAAGTTGTGGGTTGGGTTAAAATGTACAACTGAGAGATTTAGCGAAAAGAATAGATTCGAAAGATGGACCTTATCAGGATGATTTCCGTTAAAGTCAGCATTGAAGTCGCCGGCGATTATAATATTGGAATAGAGCGGAACATATTCAAAGAGATCGTTTTCCATTTCATGGAAAAATCCAGATTTGGGTGGCCTGTACACGATTATCAACAGGAGTTTATTATCCTGCGACGAGATTTCAAGGAATAAATATTCCGGAGTCGGATGACAGGGATGAGTAGAGGCGCAAATTTGATTAGCCGATAAGCTGTTATGGACGTAGGCGCAGACACCACCATCTCCCCTTCCTACTCTATCCCAACTATGTATGGAATAATCATCGAGTGCCACTGCCTCGTAGAAATCGTTTGGCTTGAGCCATGTTTCAGATACAGCGATTATATGGTAGAAATTAGAGTGAAAGTAGTCGCTGAATTCGTCGTAATGAGCATTGATGGATTGAGCGTTAACATGACATACCTTTAGTTTAGAAGTCATTACAATATCTTTTTACACAATTATATGAGAGATCGTACTGTACCAGATAACAAATAGAGTACAAAAAGAACCGGACTGTGATATAACGAGAGTAATTAGGAAAAGAACAAATGCCGGCATCTTGTAATTTCGAAGCATCCTTGCATAAAAACCCACTACATAAAAAATATATAGACATAACATGATTAGTTGATAGTATAAAATACACATAGGTAGTTTCGCCTCACACCTGGATGGCAATGGTTATTTCGTATTGTCTCACAATCCTGAGAAATATTGGTATTCTGTGAACACAACACCCAGTGGTTGTTATAAAAGAAGCCAAGGATTTTAGGAAGGGTAAAAAACAAATAAGAATTTATAGGAAGTATTTTCACAATAGATTGCAAATTCTTTGAGAATGCAAATGAAATGGGCATAAAGAAACGGTATATATATATATATCCAATTTTAGAAATTGAAATAGTGTTTAGGCTAAGTAATCGTCATGGAAAAACTCCATATTTGTCTCCAAATTTGGTTGTATCAGTGATTGCTACATAAATTGACTTCTTTAGTTTTCCGGTATTTCGAAACGGGGTGAAGAAGATATCGGAGATGGGTCAACTTTATGGTTATCAGGATGATTTAATTCATTATCTTTTGATATAAATCATTTAGGCATATTTTCTAAAAGCTGAAATTGATATGGCAGGATAATGTTATGAATCTGGAACCTAACCTCACAATACCGATAGGCATTCAGCATCTTTTTTCATGGTTTCGTTGTAGGTACACGGAGTTTTCCAAGAACGTAACCCTTGCGTAAATGGAGGGCTGACTGTATTCGGTATCTCTACGACTGTTTTATATAAATGAACAATGGTAAACAATTACTACACTACAGAAAAATACGTACTGCAAGAATAAAACCCTTCCAATAGGTGTATAAATTAAGAAAATCAATTTCTAGCAGCGACGAAAAAAATACGAAGCTTTAATTTAATATTCGCCAACTACAGATCCATTAGGCCAAAGGTTCTCAAGATAATTGCACCTGAGAACCCGTCTTACGACAGCCGATCTTGTCGCGAAACCCTATTATGGCAGCCGGCTTTATCGCGACCCCCTTAACCCCATTCATCCACCAATAAATATGAATGCGATTGGAATATTTACGGAAAATTGGAATTTTTGTTTACATCAATAAAGAAATAAAATTATGCAAATAAAATTAACGGAAAATCAAATATTGAAAAATTTTACCTATACATACACTGTTTCGTCTTCGCGAGGCTCCCGAAAGTCTTTTGCGATCCCCCAGGGGGTCACGACCCGGGATGCCTACCAGTGAAAATAATTTTTACGGACAACCCAGCTTTTTTACGGACATTTTTTTGCGTAATATTAAGATGTCTTAAAAACATAAGTGAACAACGTAAGCGAAGGAAATTCTCCAAAGCCAGTCAAACTGATAAAACCCGGTTAAAAGGCCGGATAAAAACAGATGAACCCGGATAAAAACCCAATACGTATTTCGGCTACAAAGTAACCATCATCAGGGGTTAAAAAACGGGGAGAAGGGGGACTTGAGAGAGGGCAACTGAAACCAAGACCAGTGGCACGCTCTCAAGTGGATGTCCAGGGCTGTGTCTGTGTATTTATACCTGGTTGGTGGGCAGGGGGGGAGAAGAAAAAGGGGGGGGGGGGACCTAGGTGATGGGAGAAAAAGGGGGGATGTCAGTTTAAAAAGAACGCTGTTTATTACCCCTAACTCGTTATTCATCAGGGTGTGTCTGTATTTATGAATGTGTAAGCTTTCTGTTGCGTCGAGTTTGGTATTAGGGACTTGTTTAAGCAGTTTGAGGTTATTTGTGTCTAATGGGTGGTTATATTCCAAAATGTGTTTCGCGACGGCCGATTTTTCAAAGCGTCCATGTCTGTAGTGCGCTAAATGTTCTTTGAATCTGATGGAGATATTTCTTTTCGTTTGGCCAATGTAAGACATGTTGCATGTAGGGCACAACACTTGATATATGCCGGATTTTTCTAATGTGGGTATTTTGTCTTTAGGGTTCCCTAATAAATTTTTAATGTTATTTGTGTTGTGAAACGTTAGTGTATAATTTGCGTTATGAAAAATTTTTGTTAGCCCTTTGTTTAGGGTTGGATGGAAGGGGAGTGAAATAAATTTTTTCTTCCTATCGTCACTTAGAGCAAGCGTAGTACTTGTCTTCTTGTCTAATGTTTTGGATTGCTTGTTAATAATGTTGTCTATCAATTCGTGTGTGTACCCGTTTTCTAGGGCCGCGTTTTTAATATATTTTACTTCTTTGTCAAAACGTTTTTTATTTAGCGGTGTCGTCAATAGTCTGTGTACCATATGGTTGAAAGCCGCGATCTTTTGTTTGTAAGGGTGATTGGAGTCTTTCTTAATATAATTGTTGGTATGGGTCGGTTTCCTGTACACGTCAAATTCTAATCGTCCATTATTATTAATGATCAAAATGTCAAGAAAAGGTAAAGACTTATTTGCTTCGATTTCAAAGGTGAAATTTATAGAGTTGTGAAATGAGTTGAGTTCTTGGACGAAGGTGTTAATGTTATAGAGTTTTGTGTCAAAAATGGCAAAAATGTCATCAACGTACCTGCACCATGTGTTGGGGAAATAGTTTAACGTATTTTTACAGCGTTGCTCAAAAGAATAAAGAAAAATATTTGCTATAAGTGGTGAGAGAGGATTGCCCATTGATGTTCCATTAATTTGTTTATAGAACTTATTGTTAAAAACGAAGTAATTTTGTTCCATGCATAAGTTTGTCAATGTGAGAATTTCTAGAATTTTGTTTTCCTCAACTTGTTTACTTAGTAGCCAGTCCTGGAGGTTTTCGAGCGCGACGTCAATGGGAACACTGGGGAAGAGTTGTTCTACGTCAAATGACACCAGTATTTCATCTTTGTGTATTTTTTTGTTTCTAATATGTTCCAAGAAATTTTGGGTGTTTTTAACGCCGAATGTTTCTTCAATGCCTATACATTTTAATTCCTTAGTGAGCCATTTGGCGATTTTATAAGAGGGTGAGTTGATGGCCGAAACTATAGGTCTCATTTTGTTTCCTGGTTTATGTATTTTGGGAATGCAGTAAAGTCTTGGAATGGTGGGATTCGCTATTTTCAGAGCGAACGCTAGTTTTTTGTCAAATGTGTGTTTGCAACGGTTAACAGTTTCTTTGACTTGTGTCGCGAGTTTTTTAATGGGATTTTTGGAGATCTGGATGTAGGGGCCTGTTTCAATAGTATTTAATGTTCTTTCAAGGTAGTCCGCTTTGTTTAGAATGACTGTGGTGTTAACTGTTTTATCAGTTTGACTGGCTTTGGAGAATTTCCTTCGCTTACATTTTATATATTTGCCAGTGTAGCTCGCTCTCTTTTACTTAACTATAAGTGAACAACATTCAATGCTGTCATTCATACATCGCAACAGAAATGATATTTACGTTAGTTTAGCGCACTTTTCTGGCTTAGGGAAACAGGAAATTTCGGATGTGTTCAGTAAAAATTCTTGGAACAAATACTACCTGATTTTTCATTCAGAGCATTTTGTTTCATATTTTTAATTTGTGCCCATTAAAAAAGAAAGGTTGCTTTACTTTTAAAAATATAACCAAAATGAGACTATATAAAATAAACATATTTTTTAAATCAGCGGTAATCAACCTAAAGTACGCATATCCCTGGGGATACGCGAGATCCTTCAAAGAGATACGATATTAAGGATATCTAATGTAAAAAATAGCGAAGCAAAATCAAATAATTATCTCACGCATAAAATATACGTAAATCATATAATTAGGAAGTTTGTAGACTCTACCAATAATAACCGAATTTGTTAACTTAAAAATATACCAGAGGACACGAATTTCGTCAAAAATATTTTAAGGGGTACGCCGACTAAAAAGGTTGACTACCGCTGCTTTAAACTTCTGGAAATTTCTTAGCATTTCTACGGACATGTAAATATTTTTACGGATCTTACGGACATGTCCAATTTTTTCTCTTTATTACGGACGGTTGGTAACCCTGATCATGGCCCACAGTTTGAGAATCGCTGCCTAGGAAGTCATCGCCAGCCGCATGGGTAGTATTCTTCGTTATTGGGCATTGATCTTCATATATTTTTCTTGGATATGCCACTAGAGGCAGTAGTAGCCTCCAGTCGGTAAGTTACCATTGGATAACGGGAATTAGAATGTTCGTATCGCTGGGTTGGTTGTGTTGTGATAGTTTGGGTTGAAATGTGAGAAAAACGGTGGAGAATGATAGACATAAGAAATAAAATTCAGTAATTAAAAACTATTTCTTTTAAGTTAACTGATCATTCCTCTCAGCGTTTTCGCGTTCTAACGCCATCCAATCCAACTCAATGTTATGTATTGAATTGTACATTGTAGTACATTGTTTTCCCCGTCTGCCGCGCTGCGGCGTGCATGCTCGTCGTCGTGCGGACTTGGTCAAAGACTAGTCCCCTAACTGAAAGACCGGTAACTCAATGCTAAAAATCTAAGCCGAAGTTTTCCTTTCAGAGCGCTCCACTCTGCCAATGGTGAAAAGTGGAACTACGTCGAGACGTCACGTGAAAAATCTTCCCCACCCCCTTCGCGGTATTTTCGACTTTCTAGAATGACGATCCAAATTTTATCTTCGAATTTTGCTTATCGATCGTATTTCTTCGAAGTTCGCGTAAATACTGGCGTTTTTATCACTCATTACGAGAATGTTGCCATTGCAATGACTATTGTTGGACTAGTCGAGTATTATACATACACAGAATAAATAATTTAGAATAAAAATTTGATTAAATGATATTAACAGCAAAATAGCCAACAGAAGGAATAAAAAAATATAGAATTGATTTATTAAACTGAATTTATTAGCATATGTTGTACACACTGAGTACAATGAGGGTTGTGATAGCCAAAACATAGAATATAATATACATGTGACAGCAATTATAACAAATGCAGTATAAAAAAAGATTAATAAATCCACTAATTTTAAACAACCTTTACATAAAAATATACCATTTACATAGTTGTATACAGTGATTTAGAAGTATATCATGAAATATCAGACTAGATCGAAACATTTTGGGAGTCTATGCCAGAAAAAATAGGGATCCTTTTTTTGACTTGGCAGTCCGGTCTTGTCGGGCCTCGGCATTGCTCTTTCTCTCTCGTGATATTTCCGCGAGTAGTCGCGGGAAACATAACACTCAATACAGCCCAAAATTACTGTAAAATTCCAGCACTAAATCAATTTTTCAAACCTGAATTATATCTTGTACTAGCAGCCATCCTCTGTTTTTACAAATGATTACTAGTAGTTTTTTGGGTATCTACTCTGGTTAACATTGTAATCACTAAATGGGTACGCAAATTCCTTAGCTTCGTAGAAGAGATGAACATATGTAAAAAGTGTTTGAAATGTTGCCTGGTGCAATTTTTACACGAAATCGAAGTAATACCATGTGCAGGATCCTATAAGTAGAAAGGTTTAATGCTAAAACCACACCAGTGGCGGAGCAAGTAAGCCACGAGCTCCGGGGCAAGAAAAATTGGCTTTACTAAGGTGACCAACTTTACAGATTTATTCAGTACAGTGCTGATTTTGACGGCTTTGTACTGATAATACGTGTTTGCAAACTATTTTTGTCCTCACAAATTAAGAGCCGTTATCATAATCTTGTCCGCGTTGTTGAATTCGTGATTCTCAAGAGCCCTGGCTATGTCTATAGCTACTAATTATAGCTGGCCGGGCCCCTCCAAGGCACGGCCCTACATAGTTTCACCACTAAACTAAACGACATCGTTTCGCCAACAATGACGTTGGCTTCTTAAGGTCGAAGTGATGAGTCTTCCTTGGATCCCGATATTTATTATAAACTTTTCCTATAACTTAACAGAAATCGGTTTGTCTGTTTCAACACCACAACAGGGTCTGGCAGGCGGCCTGGATTCTTCGGCCACTGTGCTATTTCTCAACCCACGAGGGACGGAGGAGAGTTAGGGGTCTGCGGTAAGTTGGCAGATGCCTTTCCTGGCCAGCGGCCGTCTATTGTCTTAGCGAATATATTTGTACGTATTTCTTTACGAACTTATGATCGCCTATTTTCTTTTTTAATAGTGAATTTGTTTTTTCTTTGTATTTTATTATTATCATCGTACCATTAAAAAAACCGAGTGTCTGTACGGGTGCCCGACCAAAAAAGGAAAATGGCGACTTTCTACGGAACGAATGTTTCAATTTCAACCAAAGTTCCGCCGTTTATCCGGAATGACCTGCATTGTGTTCTAATGGGGTCGTTAATTCCAACCACCCAGATAAGAAAAATAAGAAAATTATTTTCTATTATTTGATAACCTACTTTAACCCTAGAATGGTAACGTGAGTAATTTTGACTCACACATTTCCCAAAGATGAGTCTAACGCTGTTCGTGTTCAAACACGCTCCCCCCTCTCTTAGCAGTGCTTCCTCTAGTTAGTTGTCTATGTGCTGCCAAAGGAGCAACACGTTATTTTTATCCGGCAACTGTTACCAGCTACAATTTATGCAAGAGTTGCACAAGGGACTGATGTGCCAATGGCAAAAATGCAGACTCAGTTTGACAAAGTTAATTAATGATCTGAAAGCTATGATTTGCAAAGTCTTAGTAGAGGAAAAAAGGTTCCTGAAACACATCAAGCGACAGATCGACAAATATCAAGAAAGTACTGTCATCTGTGTCCAGAGGCATGTTAAGCTACCGTGGAACCTAGGGCATCAGATGGGTTGCGGGTTCCCCAACCCGTTGGTTCCCATATATTGAAACCAATCAACCATAACACTATATCGATATTAGGAAGAAATGCAAGGATATTGTATCAAACAATTGAAGTATGATATATGTATTGATATTGGTATTTTTTATAAAAATAATTTTCCATTGACAATAATGCTCTGAAAATTGTAACTAAAAAGAATCGACCTTTTAATATTTAACAGATATATCAGCAAAACAAAGAAGGCAGATGATCTTGCCATCATATAAATGAAAAGCATGCAATTGTGCAGCATTAATTATGCTAACTTATGCTTGGAAGAATTTATTTCAAGACCTTTCTCTAGAAAAGTCTGTTACAATGTCTTCATAGCCAGCATTAGGTCCTCATAAAAATGTAATATTTTCCTCTGTATTTTTCCTTCTATCCTTCATTTAAATATCAGCACATCACTATATCCATCAGCAAACAGGGCAGTGATGATGATTTTTATTATTTTACTTTGTGTATATTTGTGCTGTACTCTTCTTATTTTTTTATTATTTATGAATACCTTGAAATGATTTTCATTTCACTATATTGATTTGTATTGAATTCTGTACATTTAAATTTATCATATTGTGTATCATAATGGTTAGGTGGAAGAAGGGGCCATATGGCGTCAACCTCGCCGTATTAAAAAATAAATAAAATCGAGTCTCCTTGTTATGTCCCACTCGAGGGTCTGGTACGTTTCATCGCCAAGCCGTTTCAGCGCCAGGCCAATTCATCGCAGGGACTATTCAGCGTCGGCCTTTTCATCGTCAGTAGATAAATTATTAATATATTTCTTCAT
Source organism: Tanypteryx hageni (assembly GCA_028673005.1). NCBI lineage: Eukaryota > Metazoa > Arthropoda > Insecta > Odonata > Petaluridae > Tanypteryx > Tanypteryx hageni. The sequence continues at coordinate 77,320,227 of CM054118.1, read as the reverse complement.
AGATACTTTTGAATTTATACGTAACGTACCATGCTATCTTCAATTTAAAATAAATACTCTTTCGTTTTATGTGCAATTATTTCAATAATGTGTTAATCTATATTTTCCCATTTTTACAGTTAAAAATTATTGGTTTGAATTATATATTTAACTCAGAAAGTACTTAACGAGGAAATATTGTGGTAGTTTTCCAATAAAATAGCAGTTAAATGTAATTTTTTTGCGATTACTGTAAATAAGTGAAATATACTCATATTAATTGTTTATTCCACATTACATTTGTAAAAATGGGATGATTAGAATGATTTATTTTTAACGTACAGTTTTCACTGTCCTGCTCCCACCTTGGGGGAGCAGGACAGTGAATGTGGGAAGAAACCAAAACACTTTAACTAACTAACCCAACTCGGGGGAGGGAGGGGGGCGAGTTGGAGAACGTTGTAGCCCGAACAGCAGTGGCGGCTCGTGTATAGGCACTGCGGAACTGCAGCACCCCCTATTTCTACTTGATATTATCGATAACATTTAATATAATGAGTCCTTTTTTCTTTAATTCTTTCTTTATTTTTGTAGTACAATATATATTCCTTAAGCTTAATGTCAGTACTTCAGTAGCCATCCCCCAGTTTATGAAAAAGATACAAAAATCTTTGTATGGAACTGTGCGCTTCACAGTGCCAGCGATGTGGTGTTTGACTGTTGTGCGCATGCGCACATAGGAGGGGGTGTGGGGAGGAAGGCAGGACTGCCAGGTAGAGAGAGCACTGTTGCTCTCGCAGTGCCGGCTCTGGCGTGATGATGGAAGGAAGTTTTTTTTTACTCAGCGTGTGTTGTGCTTAAAAACCGTGTACCATATTCTTGAATGTGATAAAGTGTAGAATTAGATTATTATTCTGCTTCCAGCTATTCTATTTGATTCATTTTTTTCGGTTCTTTTATTTAACAGAAAACTTTAACCATGGCCTTGCATCCCCAAGAAATAAGTTCTGTGACTGTAAGTGAACTTCAACAGCTTAAGTTTTCACAGCTATCTCTCCATGAGAAAGTTACAGTTAAGAAAAGAGGTCGTTCAAAACCTGATATTCTAATATCTCAGCCAGGCAAAAGCAACAACAAGAAATATATTCGTAGCTTTAATTCTGAATGGTACCAACGGAAAAGTTGGCTTTGCGGCTGTGAAGTAAAAAATGCACTGTTTTGCTTATCGTGTTTGCTGTTTGGAGGTGATGTACCGTGGACAAAAGATGGTTTTAGAAATATAAACAAAATGAAAGAAAAAACTGAAAAGCATGAGAAGTCAAAGAAGCACGTTGATAATGTTGTTTCACTGTTACTTTTAGGAACCGTAAGTATTAAGGAGAAACTTAGTGAGGCATACAGACTTTCAATCAATGAGCATAATATAAAAGTTAAAAAGAACCGTGAAATTTTTTCCAAAATAATAGACTGCATTTACTTTTGTGGAAACTTTGAAACTCCCTTACGTGGACATGATGAAAAAGACGATTCAGTAAATCCAGGGGTATTTAGAGGATTAGTAAATTTTGCATCTAAATTAGATTCAGATTTGAAGAATCACTTAGAAACCAGTGCAGTCTTCAAAGGTGTTTCTAAGACAATTCAGAATGAGATACTTGACTGCCTGCTACAAATATACCATGAGGAGATAAGGACGGAAATTAGAAAAGCTTCCTTTGTAGCTGTCATGGCTGAAGACACAACAGATGTTTCGGAACACACTCAAATGGTCCTTGTTCTACGGTACATATTGAATGAAGAAATATTTGGGCGTTTTTGGGGATTCTTTATTCCAGAAAATCAAACTGCAGATGGCATATCAAAACGTATTTTAGAACAATTGGACATAATCCTTCAAGGAAATGGACAAAAACTGATAGCTCAGACATTTGATGGTGCAAATGTCATGAAAGGCAAAAAAGCAGGAGTTCAAGCAAAAATAAAAGCAGTTTATAGTAATGCACATTTCATTCACTGTTATGCACATCAACTTAATTTAATAATGAGAAATGCAGCAAGTATTACATGAAACGCAAGAATATTTTTCTCTAACATTCTGGCTATTCCAACATTCTTCTCAAGATCACCACAACGTGTGTCCATTCTCAAGAAACATATGGACGTCAGCATTCCACGTCCATCCTCTACAAGGTGGAATTTCAACATACGGACCATAAACAGAGTTCATTAAAATTTGCAACCTTTAAAAAACTGCCTTACTGAAATTCAGTCAACATCAGATGCAGATCAAACCATTGCAGAAGCAACAGGAATTTTAAAATACCTGAATGATGATAATTTCAAGTTTTGGTTAGAGGTTTTTCATCAGATTATGCCTCATGTTGAAATAATTTACAACCAAATGCAATCTCGAGAAATTAGTGTGTTTAAAGTTAATGAATATATAACAAATTTCAAAACTGCTATTTTAGAATTGAGAAACTCAAAGTACTGTGAGAATCCTTCAAAGACACTCATGGCAGAAGCTAAGGAAGTGTGTGACTATATATGTGTTGATATAATGGACAGATATTCTTCCATTAAACACTTAGTAGCTGCTAAATTGTTCAACAAGAAATGCTTCACTAGATTTAAGAATGAACATCCCACAAAAGAGATAGTACTGACCACTGAAGCTTATCCCATGATTGACAAAGAAAAGCTTGAAGCTGAACTAAAAGTATTCTATTGTAGGACTGATATTCATGAATATAGCAAATTAATTGAGCTGCTGAAATTTATCTTGGAAAATAATCTAGATGATGTTTTTAGTGAAATTACGAAACTGATAAAAATCCTCTTGACAATTCCCATGACTACATCAGAGGCAGAGCGCTGCTTTTCAACATTGAAAATAATAAAAACTTTTTTAAGAAGCACTATGAATTCGGAAAGACTAAATGCGCTTGCAGTACTTTCAATGGAGAAAAATTTCCTCAATTGTCATCCAGAGATCAAGGAGAAAATTATTGAACTTTTTGCGCAAATTAAAACAAGAAGAATGGATTTCATTTTTAAATGAATAGATCAAGCTTGAACTGTAACAATTTAAGTTAAAGTAAGTAAAAAATGTTTGTTTTTTTTGTTAAGATTTTATCAAGTTCCTGAATAAATTTTCTTTTTATACATGTTTTTTCCTTTTACACAATTTTAAAACAAAGGCTAAAAATTTTCTGGAGCAGCACCCCCACTAATTTTAGCTATGAGCCGCCACTGAATATACCATACATAATATAATTCATAACATAAATGTTATATATGTAATTATAATATGCAGTATAACAGAAATGATAGTAAATAAAACAAAATAAGAATTTTCCTGTTTAAAGTCTAGAAAATACATAATATATTCATAGTAATAAAGCAATATTTTAATAAAGATAATTTTATAATTGAATTTTTCTAGCTTTCATTGCTGCAAAATCTTTTATTAAATCTACTTTACCCATATCATTTGCTTCTTTTGCTTCAATGGAAAGAAGAGCTAAATCGCTTAATCTTTCCTGTCCTATTGAATTATGCAAATAATTTTTAATCAATTTCAATTTAGAAAATGATTTTTCTGTTGAACCTACTGTGACTGATAATGTCAAAAATAATAGCAATGCCATTCCAACTTAAGCAAAACTCGATGTTCAAGCTGTATACTTTATTAGTAAGAAATTAGATAAGTCAATGATATCATTAAGTTCACTTATTTCTGAACATAAAGCTGTTGCAAGCATAATTATCTCAAATGGAAATGTTTGAGATAAATCACTACTATAATAGGATTGTAAGTTTTCTGCTTTTTTCAGTATTTCTTCCTCATTTAGAGATACAAGCTCTTGCCGATTTAAAAAACAAAATCTCTCAGTAATATTATACATTGCCTCAAATCTTTCTTTTAATTGTACATATACAACATGAAGCATTCTATTAAAAACATTAATTCTGAATCTTCCTTCTGCACTTGATAATCTATTGTCTTAATGCAATTCATCATAATGTTATTTAAGTTTTGCTGTCCGTTTTTGTTTAAAATCAGATTCAATATTCCATTTTTTTGCAGTTTTCATTGATTCATTTTTAGCAGTACTATATGAATTACGGTATCCTTTAAGATTTTCCATTAATAACTTTCAAGATTTCATTGCTGTCATCAGGTCCACATTCTTGGCCTAAATAATTGTGCCCTAATTGTTAATTTACACATTTTTACCATTTACTACATCTTGACGTTAATAAAAATCATTTTAAAACAGTTTTTAATGATATTTCCCTATTAAAAGTTTAAGTGAGTTAAACTGATCCAGCGTTACCAGTAAGCGCCTAAAAAATAAAGTTATCATTCTAGGGTTAAAATAACTTGGGAACAAGTATAGTAAATTTTTTATTTGCACTTGAAATTTACTTCAAATCAAATAAGAAGTCAGGATTTGAACCCAAGTTCTAAGAACATAATGAAGTTTTATTTTCATACCGTCTAATTTCAAATATGGGACAAATCCGTCCAAAATTATGCTTTTTAACAACAAAATCACATGATTCTTGGAGTGAAAATTCTTGTCATCATAGTGGCCCGACTGTTATCTATTACATTCTCTACTACCAGGAAAAAGGAGGGGCAGGAGGTTATTGTTAGCTGCGCGCGCAGACGGCACATTGTCGTGCGAGTGGAAGAAGATTAAAGGGAACAAGGGAAATGGAGGGTTGGGTAATAGAGCAATATAGGGGAATAGAGAGGGAGGAAACAAGGAGAGGTGGAAAATGTATTTATTTGCTGTGAGGCATTGTAACTAAACGGTTTGTCACACTCAATCGACATTTGACTGTTCTTTTTCTCTTTGCTCTTCGTTTGTTATTGCTTTTACCGTTTTTGTTCGTCTTCGCGGTTCTTTCTTTGTTCTTATTTGTTGCCACTCTTCCAATGTTTGACTCTTCTTTTCTGATCGTTCTTCATTTATTATAATATTTTTTGGCATTTCTCAAAAATTCCTGCAGTAGAACTGTGGGCTCTATAGTAGTTTATGTAAACTTTTCCTATTACTTAACAATATCGGTTTGTGTGTTACAACATCTCTACTGCCATTTATATGTGATATTGAGGCATCTTCCACCATATAATTTGTCAACTTATCAACATAATTGACGGCATTAAAAAAACAAAATATGAATTGTGTGAAATATGTACTTTGAAGTTGTCATTAAGGTATTTGTAAAACTAAAATGCAAAAAATAAACAATAAAATAAATAATTTTTAAAATATAAACTTTTAAAATCCACTGAAAAGTTTAATGACGCTCAACAATGGTAATGAGTGAATCTAATTGTGATAAAACTTTTCTGCAAACACAAACCAGAACTGAAATCCTTTATGGTTGTTTAAAGGGCCCTCCCTGATTACAGATTTTGAAGATAAAGTAATCAATGGATTTGTTGAGATATACACAAAAAATTTATTTTATGCTTAATAGGTAATATGAAAAGTTTATATTATTAAAAAAATTTTTTTAAATTGTATTTTTATATGGTCATTTCTTTCACCGGCCTTTGTCTGTTCGTTGGTCCCTCCGTCGCCTTTCACCTTATGTTGGTGGTCAACCGCCATAATATCCATCGGCCTAAGAGTCACTTCCATGTGTAAGCGAGGGAGTAGTCGACTTCTTTGTTGAAATTTAAAGGTCTTTTGGTTATTTCAAGTGACTCTCACATTAACCTTGGAGAATAATATGACCCCTTGGTGATAACACTGTCGTAGTTAAAGGCAATTTTATGCACGAGTCCTAATAAGGCATACCAGGATATAATGATGGGCATGCCTTAATATATAGGTACATTGAAAGCTTACGGTCCCTAATGTACTCAATGGTCGCATATGTTCCCAGCTGATTCACCTCTTGCCTACGCACAATGGGTATCTAAGGGATAGTGCAATGAATAGTTGGATAGCAAGGGAGAAGAGAAACCCAGTGCCAGCATTAGCCTACTCTTAATGAAGAACATCAAGGGAGCTGACAGCTTAACGTCTTTTCCTAAGGTCAGAACGTTGAATTTGTGCGGCCTTCTCAAACCACATAAAGAGGAGGACGGACGACCTTGGAAAAAGTCCTACTTGCGCAGGATTTGTGCTCGCTGCCTTTTCAAGCATCAGGCAAGTAGCAGCCAGCAAAGACTAATACTTAATGCTATGAAGCAATTCCCAGGTTTTCCATGGAGGGTGATGAAAGATGGGTCAACGGGAAAATTTGGAACTACGTGTTCACGATGGCTATCGTGACATCATCAAGGGATGTCGCTCACCCACTTCCTCTCCCATTTTAATATGGTAATCATAGCAAATATAAATTGGGCGTACAGAAGAAATGAACTTAAATGAAAGAATTGCATTTAAGAAATCAAATTTATTACTGTATATCACACATTGCAAGAGTACAAAGTCATTATCAAATTACATAACAGTGAGGTATTTGTACATTTATATATTACAAAATAAAGATATAAAAATGAATTATTGTAAGCAACTTTTATAATGTTAATACCTTTTATGTATGAAAACCTATTTAAAGGATATTCATGTGGACGACAAAAAAGTCAAACTTTCATGTCAAGAATGAATTTATGGATCAACCAAAAATCTATGGTAAAGTGATTTCTTTGGCCCTGGAACAGTTTTCTTTCTGTTCCACCTGTAAGAAGAATGAAAATAAATTTCTAAGAATATCAATCATTAAACCTGCTATACCTAATGAAATTGATACAGGAGGCAATGGGCATGCTTAAAATCTTGCAATAAATGTAAAATAAGACAAATGCACTTATGGCTCCTTGCTGTTCATAAACAATTTTTCTATGAAGATCACATTACCAATTGTAAAATTAAACATATATCACATTGCACTACAAAATGTCCACTTTGTTTATTTATAATTTAATCTAAGCAGTCACAGTTAGGCCATTTAAGATCTATATGTATTCATCAAATAACACGAAAAACTTATGACATGGAAATTTCAATTTCTGGATCAAAAAACATATACTTCTAAATAGGGTTTTGAAACAAAGATAGAAGAATTATCTTAACATCTAGGAATACAAGCAAATGCATAATGAGAAACAAGAAATAATCAAGTTAACAATTTCTGTAAATAATTCAAAATATTTCAAATTAAACATAATGAGACATTGCTATGGTATACTTATTTCATTCTATTGCAAGCACAATTCTATTCCCTGATGTCTACGTTGCAGTTCCAAAGAACTCACTATAATCTACGAATGATCACAAGATGTTTTAAATAGAAATTTCAATTACTCAATCTAAAATTGCGGCTTATTTTGTGAACAACTGGCATATACCATATTCACATCCAGGGTAATGGAAGGCACAGCTAGGTCAAGCAAGTGAGGCTTAACACTTAAAAATGAGAAGCAGTTCTCGAAATGCTTCTCATACACAAAAACGAGAGAATTTTCCCTCCTTCCTTCCTAGGAGATTTACCCAGTGCAGGTATCTGTTAATAAAATATAAAAACATTCTCACAAGACACATTCACATGCATCATAGAATGTTTTTCAGGAAAAATTTCAAGAATATATGCTGTTTTTAAGACTAACCTGGCTTTGTTCCTTGGAGAGCAGAACAATTGCTTTCCTTCGTGTCTCCTTAAACCACAGTCTGTCACTGCACATTTCTTATGTGATGAAGGCGTATCTACTATATATCTACTCGACAAAATCAGAGTAACTTAGTCAACCGCTCAATAAGCAATGGCGGATTTCTATCAAGCAAAATGGCCACTGTTCCGCTGTAATAATAGAAACAAGGAATGTGTGGTGCTGTGGCAGAGAGAGAGAGAAAGAGCTGGTTGCGATTGCAGTGCAGTTGGTGGCCCCGTATCATCATAGTGATCTACATGTAAAATCTATTCTCCCATAAGAGTTTCATACCCCTGGCAGCCAGCATCCTAACCACTACACCGGCACCTCCATGGTCCCTAAATGTGCGAACTGCCACGTGTTGTAGGGGAAGATGTTTAAGGGGAGGGGAAGTGAGTCACCTGGGGATTCAGCTCTACAGTTTGGCCAACAAGACCCTAACGCTTGGAGGCTAAGTACTTAGCCACTGGTATTTTCTCATGCTTCTTTTTCTGTCAGACTGTCCTTCCTTACAAATAAGGGCCACATATTTTGTTTCTTTACTAGGATTTTGATCAAGTTTTGAAGAATAAATGAAGAATATTTGATCACACATTATTAATAAAAGTCAAAAATGAATTATCATATTTCCTAACTTAGAAGTGGTAGGATCGGTATGCATGTCAATAATAAATTAAATAAAAATGGAAAACAAAGTAATGGGTATGAAAATGCAATATCAAAATGAAACTAATTAAAATAAGGAAATCTATATACATGAAACTAAAACAGCAATCAAAACTGCGATAACAAATGATGATATCAACAATAAGTATTAACAAAGAAAACAATAGCTACCAATGCAATAACAAACACTTGATAACCAAACAGCAATAAAAACCTATGATAACAAAACAATGGCAGTAAGAGCAGACCATAAGGTTGGTAACGAAGGCACATGGAGTCTCAGTAGAAAATAACAGAATTTTACTCTCTCCCCCATGCAACCCGCATTTCAAGAATGGACTCTTCCCGACTAAAATACATTTCTGCACATGGGCCATAAGCTTTCAACAGAGCTATACAATTTAGATCACAAATTATTTTAAATCTGTCTGCCAGCTTTGTTAAAGGTACGGTTACCATCTGGATCCCTAGGGACACGCGAAATTGCCATAGGAACAACAAATTAAAAATGACAATAAATCAAAATTAACTGCATTGAAACAAGATGAAAAAGTATACTCCATAAATGGAATAAATAGAGATTCCAAAGGCGTTCTTTATGGAAAATAGTTATAAAACGGTATCGAAAGATTGGGTGGTTTTTGAATTTTTATCTCCAAAACTATAAGCCATAATTATGTGGTCCCATGGACTTTTTTGTGATAAATGTCCTTTATCCAAATAAATTTGTCAATCTATACCTCACAGATCAGTATGGATTTTTATTTGTTTGTTGCCAATAGAATCGTCTTACCGACCAATGTAAACAAAATATGCGATGTCATACTTGGGATTTTCTCAAATTTTTATCTCTGAAACTATCAGTAGAAATTATGTATGTGGCCTTGCATACGTTTTTGTGGTAAATGATGTCCTTTAACCGAATCAATTTTTATTATATACCTCACAAATCATATAAAAGTGTGGGAGAGAAAAATGTTGATTTTTAGTTGTTGTTTGCAGATGTAATTATCGCAGCGACAGATGTAAAAAAAATATGCAACATTATGCTTGGGATTTTCCCGAATGTTTATCTCCGAAACTATAAGTCGAAATTATATAGTCTCCCAGACTTTTTTGTGGTACATGTTGTCCTCAATCTGAATAATTTTTTTAATTTATGCCTTATGGACCATATAAGAGCTAGGGAGAAAAAATATTGTATTTAATTATTGCTTGATGGATGCCATTTATCGAGATACGAGAACATATAAGTTTATTTAAGTTCTTATAAAGTGAAAGTTCTAATTGACAGATGCAGTTCAAAATCACAATTGGATGATAAATTTTAATAAGGATCATCATCATCATCATGCTTCTGTCCGAAGACAGGTTTTAACTGAATCGCTGCCTCCATTTCTCTCTCTCCCTAGAAGCCTCTTTTATACCTCTATAAGTATTATATCCCTGCTTTATATTCTCTAATATTCCTATTCTTTTTCTCCCTCTTCGTCTTCTTCCACTATTTTTTCCTTCTAAGATCGTCCTTTGTAAACACTGTCTTCTCAATATGTGCCCTATCCAATTTGCTTTTCTTTTCCTGATTGTTTTTATTAGCGTCCTTTCTTTCTTTAATTTAATTAAAATCCGTCCAATGGTTCAAGAGATGAAAGTTATGGCAGATGGACGAGACGTGCCCATTAGGCATTCCGCTACTACAGTTTCGCTGGTAAAGAATTCCTAATAACAGAATATGTTTGTTACAAGTATGAGAGATTAAATCTTGAGTCTACCGAGAAAATTGGATGTATTTTATTTATATAAGAAATATCATAATTCGGTTTTTCAATTTCTGTACAAAATTTTGTTTCTTTTGTTTATATAGCAACAATTAAATTGTTTTATTAATTTTTAATCGCATTTCTGTGCCATGTTAAGCTGTCCAAAGCAAACAGGCAAATTATCTTTGATCAACACTTAAATCTTTAAATTATTACAATAAAGATATAATTAACATTTATTTAGTAATGCTCATTAAATATACTAGGTAATGTCTACATCTTGAAATAAAATTTATTAAAAATAGATTTTTCATCTTAAATAGATATCAAATTCAAATTACCTAAAATTAAAAAATAAATTTTAGGATACACCTGATAAATTTTAATTTAACTCAAAATTTTGCTCGAATATAATGATGTTGTCACAACTGATAACAAGAGGAAACAAATAAATGTTAAATTTTGTAATTATGTCACTGCTGATCTAATTTGATATTCAAATAATTTAAATAGCAAGTCCAGTAACTTTCCAAATTCATTAAAATTTATCAGGTGTATCCTACGATTTAATTTTTAATTCATTTGAATTTGATAGTAAAAACTCAGTTAAACATGAAAAAATATATTTTTTCATAAATTGTATTTTTTAATTTTTAGTCCATTTGAATTTGATATGTAAAAAAGTTGGTACTTTCCCATTATGACCCCACATAATATTAATTATGGAATCTTGTTTGCTTTAAGTTGTGTATAACTACAATTGTTGCATATTTGTATGATGGTCGATCAGGAAAAAAGTTTACAAGTTCCATTATTCAAGATTCTGAACTTGTTAAAAACTTGAAAGTTGCTGTAATAGTCAGCAGAGGGATCTAGTGTTCATGCTCCCATCATTCCAGTAATATGCGCAGTGGCAGTTCAACATGGCAAACTGCTTGGAAAACTGGTCTCGCTTGGAAGTGCACCAACTTATATGCTTTTTGTGGGCACAGAAAGTGTCGGCAGCCGATATCCATTGACAGCTAGTAGAAGTGTACAGCAACAAAGTGATGCCAAGGCAACAAGTTGCCAAATGTTGCTGTGCTTTTGAATCTGGCAGAGAAAATGTGACAAATGACAATCCTCATCAAAGTGGGCGACCACGTTCTTCAACAACAGAAGTCAACACTGCACGCATCGAGGAACTCATTCAAGAGGATAGATGTGTAACTTTGCGCCATATAGCAAATGGTCTTGGGTTATCCTATGGCATCTTACAGCAAATTGTGGTGGATGTGTTAGAGTACTGTAAGGTGTGTGCACGATGGGTACCTCATGCATTAACAGACAACAACAAAGCAGTAAGAATGATGGCCAGTTTGAGTGTCCTACAGCATTATGCAGTACAGGGACACAACTTTCTGCATCGAGTCATTATCAGGGATGAGACATGGCTCCATCACTTCACTCCAACCAGTAAGTGATCAAGCGTGTAGTGGAAACATCCCTACTCACCCAGGAAGAAGAAGTTTAAAGTGACACCCTCTGCTGGGCTACCATCTTCTGGGACATGTCAGGTGTGTTGATGGTGGAATTTCTGGAACACAGACACACAATTAATGCTGAGAGGTACTGCTCCACACGGGAAAACTTGTGAGAGGCCGTCAGGAGAAAACGTCACGGTCTTCTTAGCGACAGTGTGATCCTCCTTCATGACAATGTCAGACCACACACGGCACAAGTAACCCAGAACTTGCTGCAAAATTTCGGATGGGAAATTTTGGAGCACCAACCATACAGTCCGGATCTGGCCCCCAACGATTTTCATCTGTTCCCTGCCTTGAAGGAGCAGGGGCGCACACATAGGGGGGTCTACCGGATCTGGACCCCCCCCATAGGGGCATATTTTATCCTGAGATGAGGGTGAAGGCAAGACGTTTAAAGTGTTCTCAGGAATGCTTTTGCTCCAGGAATGAGTGCGTGAATACGAGGAAGACATAAACAGGGAAGGAAGGGAGAAGGGAAAGTTCCTTTTCCAAGAAAATATTGGTGATTAAAGTGACCGTTGGTCAAGACAAAATCTTTTTGCTGAAAATATCCTATTTCCATGAGAAGGGGTTTCAGTTGAGGAACATTCATCCCTTTCTGGGTCTTATGTTCTCCGTTTTTGTCTTTTGGAGACTTCCTGGATCCCTGCTGTGTGGGAGGAGGTTCAGGCGACCAGGAGAATGGCCATTTGTGTAAAATATCCTATTTCCACTAAAAGGGGGACAAAAAACTGCAGCTGAGACTCTCAAAAGAATACAATTGGAGTCTCCAATTTGGAGAAGTTGGTTAGTTGGAAAAGAAGTCTCGATGAGTGAGGAAGTGTAGTGATGAGTGTATCTCTTACTGTGGAAAAGTGCATTTTTTGGAAGAATGGAAGCATCAGCAGAGCAATATTGAGGCTACAGATCTCGAACATAAAAAAATCGGGTACTTTTCCAGAAAGCTCTCCGCAGCCTTTTTTTCACATTTTTTGCACATCCTGAATTTCGGTAACCCTGTGGAGTTTCCACTGGGAAGTCTAAACTCACCATTGAAATTGGATAAGTATTTAATGGAGAAATTGTGAGTGCGGATTCCATGCAGATAAGCTGTTTTCCTCGAATCACACGAGCATTTATTTCACCTCGTTGGCCTCGTGGTCGGTGAAATTCGAATATATAAAACAAAGTAGGCTGCTTTGATAAGTGTTGTCCGTGAAATTACATTAGTGATATGTAGTAAATAGCCGTATAGTAGTGGCCTTTAAATATGTTATACTACATTATTTCATTTCTAATTAGATAGTTTGCTGCTGTTACGGAGAGTACCGGCACTTATTTTTATCTAAAGCACTGCTTATAGACGTAAGATAGGCTACTCACATTCTAGTGCAAATGAAAAAGTGAGAAACTGTCTTTTTAAAACTCTTTGGTTTACCCCTTACATAGATAAATATGAGTAGTAAAAGAAAACAAATATCAATATTATCATTTGTGAAGAAGTCGCGTGGAAATGTGCATAGTGAACAAAAAGATGGTGAGAAAATTAATATCAGCGAACATAGTGACCTCATCGATAGTGCATCATTGCAAGAAAAAGAGCCGTGTTCGTCGTTCGCACTGGTTACTGGATGTACTACGGAGACAGATGCAGACAATAAAGGTTACCCTAATGATATAGCAAACTTTTTGAAATCGAAAGAATATTGTTCTGGTAGGAAACTCCTGGAAGTTTTTAATAGTTTATGGTCACCAGATGCTAAATATAAATTTCCTGTCAAGAATATTAAAGGCAAAAATTTAAGGTGCCAAGCACATTGGCTTGAAAGATGGCATTGGGCATGTTATTCGGAATTAATGGATGGTCTCTTCTGCAAATATTGTGTGCTATTTTCTCCATTTAGAGTAGGAGTGCATAGGGAGCAAAATCCGGGTAAATTTGTTTCAGAAGCTTTCAACAAATGGAACCATGCCTTAGAATATTTTGAGAAGCATGGAAAATTGTCATATCATACACAAAGCTTGAAAATATTTTACAATTTTAAGAAAATTGATGAGAAAAAAGTGCTCCCGATTGATTTGATTTTAGATAAAAACAAAGCAGCGGAAGTAGCAAAAAACAGGGAAATACTTGGCTCAATAATAAAAACTGTCCTATTTTGCGGGAAGCAGGGGATCCCCTTACGAGGACATTTAGATTATGGCCCCTTAAATGTTGAAGAAACCCCTGAAAAAAATGAGGGAAATTTTAGAGCATTACTTAGAATGCGTGTGGAAGCAGGAGACGAAATTTTAAGGAATCATTTTAAAAGTTGTGGAAGAAATTCCTACGTTAGCTGGAGAACACAAAATGAAATCATTTCTTCCATAAATGATATAATTTTAAGGGATATTGCAAATCGCATCAATATATATATATATATCAATCGCTTTATGCTGATGATTGCAAAATTTTTAAAGTGATCTCCGGTATGGCTGATTGTGTGTATTTCCAATCGGCACAATCTGGTAGTTAATTGGTGTGATTTCTGGAAACTAAAATTAAATTCAAATAAATGTAATGTAATGTCCATCTCTCTTCTTAAAAATGTTATAAATTTTAATTATACACTAAATGTTGTTCCATTGGTTAGAGTGTCCAAACAGAAAGACCTTGGCGTAGTCTTTCATACTAAACTTGGCTTCTCTGATCATATTTTGAAAATAAAAAATAAAGCAATGTCTCTCCTGGGAATTTTATATCGTTTTACGGACATTACTGATCCACTGGCTCTTAGATTGTATTTTTCTTCTTTTATTTTACCTGTGGTTAACTACTGTTCTCCTATTTGGTCAATGTCTTCTGTTTCCAACCTTGCCTCTTTGGATTGTGTCATTAATTTTTTTCTGAGAATTGTTAAATCCCGTGTGCCCTCCTTTCGCCAACTCTCTAATAGTAAGATCTTATCTTCCCTTTCTTTGGATTATCCCTCTGTTCATCGAACTAAGTCTGATCTTTCTTTTATATACAATATACTAAACTCTATTACTGACTGTCCTGAGTTACTTGCTCAATTTAATTTCCGTGTTCCTAATAGATCTACTCGCTCTTCTTTCTTATTTTACTACCCCACCCCCAGAATTTCACTTGCTAAACGTTCTCTTTTCTTTCGTCTCCCCTACCTTTTAAACTCACTTTCCCCTAATGTAGATCCTTTTTCAATGTCCAAAGAGTCTTTTCTTAAAAACGGAATGTCATGTTGTCGCACAACCTAATTTTATTGACTGCTCCTGCATACACTTATATTATATTGTATTTCATTTTATATTACTTGTACTTTATTTTGGTTGTTATGTTCTTAATTTTTGAATGTTTAATTTTCACTGTAAATTGGCGGTATCGCTGTATGTGAAAAAATGATTAAATAAATAAGAGTAAGTGTTTCAGTATAATAGCAGATGAAACTACTGATGTTGCTGGGATAGAACAGTTTGCTCTTGCTGCTCGATTCATTGAAAATGATACTGTCCAAGAACAGTTTATACAATTTATACCAGTTGTCAGTAGAACAGGACAAAGTCTTGCCACACATTTGATAGATTCTTTGGAATATTTCAAAATTAATTTAAAATTTCTCAGAGGCCAAGAATATGATGGGGCTAGTGCAATGAGTGGACAGTTCCAAGGAGTTCAAGCTCATATTAAAAAACACTTCCCCTCTGCATTATATGTGCATTGTAGCTCACACAGTTTAAACCTAGCGATTTCAGATTCTTCTAATTTACCCAATATCAGAAACTGTGTGGGAATAGTGGGTAAAATCTATAATTTTTTTCACACTCCATTGAGGCAAAATGTTTTAATAAGAAATATTGAAAAACACTGTCCTCATTCTAGAAAACGAAAATTAGTTCAAATGTGTGGCACGAGATGGATTGAAAGACATGATTCGATACTAGTTATGGTTGAATTATTTAATGCTATACAAGCATCACTGAATGAAATGACAGAGTGGAATGATAACGGTGTTTCCGTTCAAGCTTCTCTTTTAAATGTATCGATTTCTAAAGCTGATTTCATCATTTCTTTGCTGAGTATAAATAAGGTATTTGCTCTTACTAAAAGGTTGAGTGAATATTTACAAACAGTTAATATTGATTTGAAGAAGGCAATGAGTTATGCTGACTCGTCATTGAAGGACTTGAAAGTTTAAACATTAATTCTGAATCAGTTTTCAAAGAGATTTTTGAAATGGCCATAAAGCTTCTGGAATTTGTAAGAGGTGAGGAAGAAATTAAAATTCCAAGATGTCCCACGAAGCTATCAGTGTACCGCAACAATATTCCAGCTAAATCCCCTGAGGAGCACTACAGACGGGCTATATTCTTACCCTTTCTAAACAATGTAATAAGTCAAATAAAACAAAGACTTGAAAAAAATAATAACATTTTAGCTAAATTTGGATGCTTACTGACTCAAAATTACGATGATGAAATGGAAAGTGATTTTCTCACGTTAGCAGAATTTTATTCGAACAGCGATGATCTTTTATGCGACAATAAGGAAAGCATGCTTGGTGAACTTAAACTATGGAAAAATTTTATACGGAACAAGGAATTATTTTCTGCTATTGAAGGGTTCATTTATTGTGACAGAGAGTTGTATCCTCGTATCAAACTGCTCCTACAAATACTATGTACACTTCCCATTAGCACCTGTACCAGCGAAAGATCATTCTCTACTTTGAGGAGGCTAAAAACTTATCTAAGAAACACTATGAAAAGTGATAGACTTAATGGTCTTGCATTATTAAATACCAACAGTTTACAGGTGTCTCCAGAAGATGTTTTGGATGAATTAAGCAAGAAACCGAGACGATTGGATTTTACCATTTGAGGTAAGAAATGTTATTTTTAATCAAGTGCAGTAAGGCCTTCAAAGGCGAACCACCTCTCAAAGTGACTCCTATTTAGTGAAACATTTTCAAGAGTGCAATTATTTTCTCTGAGATGACTACTCTGACCTGTCCCCTCTAATCTGATCACCGTCTTCCCAGACCAGCAGATTCTAGTAGTTAACCTGACCACTGTGTCCCATTAAATGACTTTTCTGTTTTCTTTCATTTGTAATTTTGAATATTATCAAACTCAGTGAACCCAGTTAATAATTGCGAGAGTATTTTTCATTTTAAAGGGTAATGTAGATTTAATATAAAACAATTAAAAATTAGATTATTAGAAATCGAATGTTTTGAATATATTTTCTTCTTATGTTCCCGATTTTCAGTAAATTTAAACGACAAGGGAAAAACGATGTAAACCGCTCCTAAGAATCATATTTTGTGTATTCCTCTGAAAATACTGGTATTTAAAAAAAATTAAGCGCATGACCTAGACTATTGGATTTTGCTGTTTGGGAAACAAAATAGGACTTTGAAATAAAATCAAATTGTATATATGGTTTGTTATTTATGTTATTTTTGCTTATATTTTCGAAGTTAAAATATGGCGTTGAAATATGTCTACTTCTGCTGATAACCCTGGACCTTTAGTCTATATTTCACTGTAATAATATACTTGGAAAATTCGAGATATTACACTGTAATATATTTATTCTAATTGTGTGTTTTACAGTAATAATGTACTATTTAGAAAGGGAATTAATTTTTAAACGAAAGTTGTGTAAATAAAATAAATAATAAAGGGTAACCTTAAACTTTTTTTATGCCTGCCAAATAGATCGGACCCCCCCCTAGAAAAAAGTCTGTGTGCACCACTGTGAAGGAGCACTTGCCAGGACATCGTTTCAACTGCGATGAAGACGTCAAATGTGCTGCCAAACAGTGACTGATACACAGGGGCATCCTTCTATGCGTCTGGGATGGAGAAATTTATCACACGCTGTGACAAGTGCCTCAATCGCCAAAGAGACTATCTTAAACAATAGTGTATCTGTGAAACTTGAATTCTGTTTTGTGACTTTCCTCTAATAAAATCTTGCCTTGATTTATTAGTACTGTAAACCTTTTTTTCTGATCGACCCTCGTATCTAATTTTGTTATTTTATTGTTGTGTCTACCACTTAACATAACATGGGATTAGGAAATAGAATGAAACCAACAACTTAACCAAACTCAGGGAGATATGGAGGTTTAAGAGGGTGGCAGCCCCCTTTATGGACTACAACAAAACCTCAATGTGGGGGTTTTCTTTCCATGGTCACATTTGCACTCTCCATCGGGTTGGATTGGGTTTAGGAGTTGGCTTGGTTTTCCTTCCACATTCATATTTGCACTCTCCATTGGATTGGGTTTAGGGGTTGGCTTGGTTTTCCTTCCATGTTCGCATTTGCACTCTCTGTTGGGTTGGGTTTAGGGATTGGCTTGGTTTTCCTTCCATGTTCACATTTGCACCCTCCATCGGATTGGGATTAGGGGTTGGCTTGGTTTTCCTTCCATGTTTGCATTTGCCCTATCCATCAGGTTGGGCTGGGTTTAGGGGTTGGCTTGGTTTTCCTTCCACATTAATATTTGCAAAGAATGCACCAACTCTTTATAGTTCATTGCAAGTCCCTTGCTGGGTTTAGTGATTTCTATGACAACAGAAAAAAATAATATTTTGTGGGGTCATAATGGGAAAGTACCATTAAAAGTTAAAACATCATTTTTTATCTACAGTGCATCCTCTATGATTCAAACTTATTAATGCAAGGGCGTGTTTGGATTACTGAATTCTAATGAGAGATCTGCATTGATGGACGGGGAAATTGTACTCCACACTGGGCCACGAAAGTAAGAATGAGCGATATCGGCACGGTTGGCCATGCTGATATCGCTCATTGCTTTTAAAACAATGTTTCAAAGAATCATCTATTCAGCCATCTGTGCCCAACTTTGTTACAAAATAGAAGCTTCAAATTTTACCTTCCAACGCTCGCTTCACTTAACTGACACTTTACGCCTGATGTTGAGAAACAGTTCGGATCACTGGGAGTTCGGATGACTGTGGGTTCAGATTATAGAGGTTGCACTGTATTTTTTAAATTTTTACTTGTTTTTAGTAATAATTTTAACGAAATTTTGATAAGATATGCTTAAATAATATTTCAGGAAAATTTATTTAACCTAGGGGTGTCGGTGGTGTAGTGGTTAGGGCACTGCCTTACTACTGATCTACTGCTCTAAGCAGCATCAGGCACAAATCCTGTGAAAGTAGGATTTTTCTGGGGTCGCCTGGCCCTCTATTTGTGCATGTACAAAATAGGAGAATCAGAAAATGAGGAGAGCACACTAATGAGTGCTCCTTCCTTTGGAAGGGACGTTGAGCAGTTAGTCCCCTTGGTGCTCTTCGTAAAGAGTAGACAAATGCTGCCACCCGGTTTCCCTCCTCCCTTCTGAAGAACCTGTCTGTGCCTGTTTGCTGCCTGGTGTAAACTAGAGGTCCAGCAACTGTACAGAGTTTAAACTTGAACATGAGTGTATTTGTTTCTTCTGAAAAATGAATAAAGAGCAGCTTGAGCTTATGTGAGAACATAAAGAAATTTATAACACGGACCATCCTAAGTGCAGTGACATGAAAATAAACGGAAAGACATGGAATTAAATCAACCTCATATAATATTCTCCTTCTTCCTTTCATTATAACAAACTTGAATGTACCCATTTCCTCTTTCCTTTATCTATCGATTGTTTCTGGCGATTTCTTCATCTAGAAGCACTGCAATACAAATCAATTCCTCTTAAGAGAACATGTTCACAGACATCATGTAATAAAATAAACAACTGGGGTAGTTGCTAGATTTTTGCTATGTCTTTGCCATCACTTGTTGTTCAACAGGGAATAATCAAGCTTGTCTTATTGCTGAAAAAAAATTCAAGAACAAACAATTTTAAAATGTACTTGCCTTAGGTATCTCCAAAAGCCACAACAAGGTTAAAAAACCAATATGCGAATTTCGGCTAAGGAAGTCATTTGTCATGTCGTGCCTTTTTTTATCATGCCATAGCTGTCAAATGTCGTCGTTGTGTCTGTAAATGTGAATCAACCTTAAATCGTAAGATTAACAATATTTCTAGTTAGTTTGGGAGTCAATATTTATGAAAATGAAATTTTCCATCAATTCTCCATTTTAAAAACATATCTCAACAAATGAAAAATGACAAAGTCATGTAATAATAAATAGACCCAATTTTGAACAAACTTTCACATTAGGCCATCTGCAAGAGTGGCATCGAAACTGGTGAGAAAGCGACAGGAAGATGCATTATGTAGTACCCGAGTAATATGAAAATACAAACAAATGGATGCTTATGTGAGTTATTCTCTAGGGTCCCATCAGTTTGGGTTGTGGCTAGGGTTCATTTTACTCCGCAGTTTCTTCATTCCAATGCATCTCTACAGTTCATTCACATCCTCTTGGGTTCCCGTGTTGGGTTGGGGTATGTTTTATTCCACAGCTTCTGCATCCTTGTTCATCAAATGGTGAGCAAACTACGTATGTTGTGAGGGACCTAATATGCAAGTTGTTCCCCAATTTATTTTTCTTTCATTGAGGTGGATGAACAAAAGAGAAAATCTTTTAAAGTTTGCCGTTATTTATTTGGTTGAAGGCCCACATTGCTAATAAAAATTTGTCAATATTAAAGAGGCAATGGACGGATTGCTAATACAAGTTTTTCAATGTTAAAGAGGCAATGGACAGATGTACAAAACAGGCTTAAAATTACAACATTGAGTACAATAGTATCAATTTTATATTACTATAAGATTCTATGCGATGAATTTTATAAATTAGTAAAAAATAAATCGGAGATGATAAAAGAAGGAAAATGTTCACCTAAATATATTTATTTGCAAGATTTATACCAACTCTTTCTTGGAATTTGGCATGGGATAGAAAATTAAAATTTAACATTATGTATATTCTGTCAGTAAAATATGTATTTAGAGCCAGAGACATAACTGGGAGTTATGGTGCCTATGGCAAAATTTTAAGGTACCTTGTTTATACAGAATATAATTTTTGCTGCATTTTCATCTATATATTGTGTTTGTTTTGTCAGTGTGTAATAAAAGAACGATGACATTTCACATCTATCATATGCAAAGGTCACGAGTCACCCCACAGTGACAATATACCTTTTTTCCCCGAATGGTTATAGGACAACATTGATATATGGCCTGTTAACTAGGTTATTGAAGGAAAATGAATAAAAGGATTACTAAACCTTTTATTCATTTTCCTGAATATGGAGTTCCACCACGTCAAGGCTGCATCCATCAATTTTAGGTTATTAAAATTTCATTAAATGTATTTATAGTTCCTTTTTTGGTTGTAAATATTGCCTAAAACATTAAAATTAAAAAAGTACAAGTATCTAATATAAGAAATTTTTGGAAAAACTAATTTGAAAAGAAGACTGATAGAAAATGTTATTGTCATAATACCATACTACTATCTCTTGGTCGTACAAGGAACTGGTACAACCTTAAATGCGGGACTGTCAGAGAGTTTGTGTTCTCCACCAGGAGGCACTGTAGTATATTGACATGCAATTTCTTAAAAGTATACCCATGCACATTCTTGATTTCAATTGTATTACATTAATGTCGTAAAAAACATTCAAATAAAAAATATGAATATATAATAGCAGCATTTGTCGCAAAACGTAATTTGAACAGCAAATTTTGATAGAAAATATTTATGTCGTGCATCTTTTTATTACTGTCATCTCTGGGCTGTACAAGGAACTGGTATAACCTTAAATGCAGGACTGTTGGATATAGTTGAAATGTTCTCCAACAGGAGGCTCTCTAGTATTTTGGAATATACAGTAATCCGTCGTCAACTGCAGGGGTTACGTTCCCAAAAAGTACTGTGGATGGCAAAACCGCGGTTGGGGGGACAAAGATTCCATATAAAATAAGGGATTAGGGGAAAATAATAAAAACTGTATTAAATACGAGTATAAAAAACAAACTATTTTTTTTATACCATGACAAAATGATTGCAAACGATTACAAGACTGATAATACAATTAGAAAAAAATTAACAAGATGATGGAACAAGGATAACTTTAAATTTTTTAAGTTAACTAAAAAAAGCAAAATTAAATTTAAAAAAGTAGATTATCCTCCTCCTACTTTGCATCTTGATTTTCTATGACATCATCTTGTTTAGCTTGAGAATCAGTCTTAGTTTTTTCTTTACAAAACTCAGAATGGATGATTGTCTCATTTTACTTTTCAAACCCCTTTGCACCTCCTTATAGGACCTCAGTAATTCTTCCAGCCCTCACTTAAAGTTTAAGCTACGCTCAGTAACTGGATCAATTTCCATAAAATGGTCAGCAGGTTAAATGCCATCTGCATTCCCTTTGTAAGGTTATTCACAGTAAGAATCCATTTTTCTATGATCACCTCGTCCTCTTCACTACTAAAGGATTGAACAGTAATTTCTTTGAGGTCTTCCTCTGTTAATTCCTCGGCCTGAGACTGAAGTAGCTCCTCAACATCATTAATCTGCATGACGGTCAGCCCCTCGCCTTCCAAATGCCTCGCTATACCTACAATGCATTGCACTTCATCGGCAACTGGAGGAATGTCCTGTGAGGTCTTTACAGCCTCTTTCCAAATTTTTCTCCAACAGGCATCCAACGTAGATGGCTTCATCTCTTCAATAGAATCTTTTATAATGTTTATGCAATCCTCGATGTTAAATTTTTTCCAACACTGAGCCACCATTCGCGTTGAGTCCCTGTCCATGGCATCCAAGATGTGTGTAAAAGTACATTGAATATAATAACTCTTAATTGTAGCGATCACACCTTGGTCTATGGGCTGAATAAGTGATGTTATGTTTGGAGGGAGAAACATAATCTCAATGTTTGGATGAGCGAACTGGAGTATCTCTGGATGACCAGGTGCATTATCAATGAGAAGTAACGCCTTCAATTCTAAGTTTTTTCTCAAAAAATATCGCTCAACCTCTGGGACAAAACAGTTGTTGAACCAGTCTGTGAATAACACCGCAGTAACCCATGCCTTGTGGTTTGACCTCCAAAAAACAGGGAGATGATCCTTATTTTTGCCCTTTAGTGTACGAGGGTTAAGCAATCTATATACAAGCATTGGAGCAAAAGAGCAGAGTCAATCTGTCCTTGGCTGCTTTGAATCCGGGAGCAATTTTCTCATCCTTCAATATAAATGTTCTAGAAGGTATCCGCTTCCAAAACAAACCAGATTTGTCTGCATTAAAGACCTGCTCTGGTAGGTAACCCTTCTCCTGGATTACATTCTTCAGTTGTTCAGGAAACATTTCTGCGGCGTTGTGATCTGCTGAAGCCGATTCTCCACAAAGTTTTATGTTATGCAGACTATACTTCTTTTTAAAGTTTTCAAACAAGCCATGACTGGCTTTAAATTGAAATTCTTTTGCACTTGAATTCTCCCTAGATTCTTTTTCTGAAGTCTCGGTAAAATGTTTATGTAAACGTCTGGCCTTTTCACAAATCACTGTGGTGCTAAAGGGCACATTTTTCTGGGCCTGGTCTTCTATCCATACATTAAGGGCTTTCTCCATCTTCTCTAAATTATGATCACGGGGCATGCAAGACACTTTAGAACTTTTTGATGTCCCACATGCAACACTTGCCCTTATGGTAGCGTCATTCTTCTTGATTGTCCCAATGGTTGATTCATTGACCCCTAAACCCCGCGCCACTGATGCTGCACTTTCTCTACAGGCAAGTCTATCAAGCACTTTTATTTTCTCTTCTAATGTCATAACCTTCCTTGCTCTTTTTACACATTCACTTGTAGCACTTTTAGAATGTTTCGAGGCCATATTAAAGGGATAATTAAATGTATTTTATAATAAAGTAATCTTCAAAGCGTTCTGAAAACAATCAAAAATACTTTCGGATAAAATAGATTTAAAAAAACAGAATTCTCCAGATAAATAGAGAAATGTCCACAGAGTAACACAGTTCGATTGACACCGACAACTGACTTTCATAAGCATAGGTATATAATAGATATCACTACATTGTATACTGAAGCGGGTAATTTTATCATTATGTTATACTATGTATCGACATAGTACGAAATATGTAGTAAAATACGTCAAAGTTACTCAGATATCAGATTTTTTCTTTTTTTTTCCCTCTTGTGGCAGAAACTACACATTCCGCATCTCAAACCGTGTATACTCAAAAACCGCGGTTGGCGAGGGATTGCTGTATTTCTAAAAATTAACCCCCCCATATTCATGATTTCCATTGCATTAATTTGCCATGCCGGTTGGAAGTAAGCACATATTTTATTGATGTTGCAAGCAATGCTGCAGTAAGCAGCTATTAAAGAATAATAGCGTTTTCATTAACAATAACTTTGACATATGAATATTAAATTGATACGTATTTACAGGAAAATAAACATTTAGCCTTTTTTCGGGAATGTTTGGCACTTTTTGCTAGCGGCACCTATGGAAAATGCCACCTTCACTATAGCACTGTTTATAGTAAATCTCAAGCCCCATGATGTTAATTTTCTATCTTGAACATGACAAAATAACAAATGCATGTTTTACATCTATTAATTATCTCAATCAAATTAATTGTTATTGAATTGCTTGTGTGGCAATGTATTATTTGGTGGATTTATAGAAAATCTATGCTCAAGTTCTTTCAAATTGCTCTGATTCCCTCTTCCATTTTTGTATTCTTGGTTATGGGAAATTTCTCGTTTTTTCTCTCTTTAGAACCTGGTCACTTTGCTTCGGCAATTACCCCTTCCCTTACTGAGGCAATGACCACCTCAATGAAATATAGTACAAAAAGTCCTTTTAAAGGAGTGCTATCTAATGCCATTTCGTGATTTGCAAGTATTTATATTGTAGCCAAATATATTACATTCACACTAAAGATAAAATAGATGGCTTAATAGCTACGTACTTATAAAATAGGCCAAATTCATTTAAATGATAACGACAAAGTTCTCTCAAAAACACAATTAAGGAAAACTTGATATTCTTCATGCTCAGGGTGAGGGGTTGTCAATCATATGGAAAATAAAAATCATAAAACTTTTATTATAAACAAAAAGTTTATTTTCTGCAGACATTAACTCATTATTAAAATAATGAAAGAGGATAACAAAGGAGCCATTTTCTAGATGAATTTATAAATTGTGTATCCCAATTATCATAGAATTTACAATATCATGAGCTAGCAGCACAAGTTTCCTAGTGAGATAATTTAAGGGACTCCGGTGCACGCCGTACCAGCTTATTTATTGTACATATTCCACAACTTTTCACATAGATAACTTTTCACATAGATAACTTCTCACATAGACCTTCTTTTATGAAAGTCAATGGATCTTGACAAACAAAATGATAACATCCTTCGAGGTCAGGCTGAACAATGAAAACATAGTATGATTACATGGTGACCCAAGTCCCATTTTTCAACTCAAGATTGTGTTACACTGCAAACAGGATAATTAGAAAGTGCAATTGCACCTTTTGGAAATAACTGCCATGAAAAATGGGCCAAAAACTTAAAACAGGTTTTTGAAATAATAGTAAATGAGCCTGTCTCATTCAATTTCTGCACCAATATGGAAATATGTCATAAATACCTCTCTTTTAACCTCATTTTCATTGGTGGCAGTCACGATTTTTAGTGAAAGCCTTGTTCAACTAAGGCACCAGCTGGGTCCCAATGGAAATAATGGCAGCTATGGCTACAGAAAACATTGAGTTTCATTGCAATAAGAAAAATAACTTGAGGTGGGGTAAATAGCCATGCCTTGAGATGATTCATTTGTGCTATCTCAAAATTGTTTTTCTTAATGTACGGTAACAAACCAAGATTCGGTACACAAAATGTGCTGAAAACTCATTAGAACACATTAATAGAACTACAATGGCCAACATAGTCACATGCTGCCTTCAAACACAAAAAATTCATACACTTATTACTACACATCATTGGAAAACAGTAAAAAATGAAAAGGTTCTGTACAGTACGGGACAGATGATTCATTTCCACTGCATGAAGTATCATGATGAAGCACTTAAATTATTGGGCATTAAATAAATGGAGGGTGCAAAGATATACAATAATGTTACTTATCACGATTTCCATCCCGTTGTGACATTGCTGCCATACTTGTGGTAGTCTCTTTGGAACAAGGAAAAGAGGCACATGCACCAATGTAAAGACTCATACATTCACATATAAACAAAAAACACATCAATCAATCTTTCCTCAAAATAATGAGACACTTTCACGTGCATATATACAGACAAACACATTCAACCATTCCAACTGTTTGACTAGTTTTACATTTTATGGGAAATTGATTGAAATAAAGTCAACCAAAAGTAATAGTTGCCACCAAGGGATGAGGCTTGCATTTTTTGCACAACTGGCCATCTCACACTCATAACTACTTGACTTGAAATCTGAACTAAATTTAACAATTCAAATAATGTGCCGAGAGAAACAGCTAATATACAAATCAACAAATTTTTAAGTCTCTCATTTTGAAAGAGCCACATCATTTGTGAAGTCGCGGAAATCAAGTCACAAATGAGTTTTATGACCGTGTTAAGAATAATTAGACATGGAGCCCAACACAAATCTAAGAGAAAAAGAAATCAAGAAGTAAGAGAAAAAGCTTTCTTGACTTTTGTAGCATTGCTAAAAATTAGACAAAATACGTGCAGTGATTGATTCATTTACTCATAAAAATATTCATTAGACCTATTACTTTAATGATCATTAACAAAAATTCAGCAATTCAAAATTTTTGAAAATAGGACATTTAAAATTTGACATTCATATTTTTCCCGTGAAATCCAAATTTCAGATGCAATAAAAATGTCCATATTTTGAAAATCCACTGCAAATACCCTAACTTCATTATGGTTATGCAATCAAAGATCAGCATGATATGATAACTTCCTGGCTCCATTTAAAGATAAATTTCTAAATTCAAGGAAATTTTATATTTCACCATATATTTAAAAAATAAGTTACAGAATGCAGTTTCTTAAAATTGGAAGTTCTTTTCCATCAAAAATACAATTTAAAAGCAATTGAAAAGAGCCGATTTGAAATAATGATTGGTTGACTGATGATCAAGTATGAATATGTAAGGATTCACTGGATTCTGAATAATGTTCATTTTTCATTACATTCGAAAACTCATTCATTCAGTTGTTTTCTTTTGTAAAATGGACACACACAGTCTTCCAAAAATTAGTAGACAGAAAAATGAATGGTGTTTAAGAATGACACTTTGGTAATTTGTTAAAATTTGGTGACAATCATTTTCCCTATCTTTGGTATTAGAATACATAGCCATCAAATATAAAGTTTGCTTATGCCAAAAATAAGGAGAATGCACTATGGTAACTAACCATTACCCAACACTCGAGCTCTGGTGGTTCCATCACTGTTCTATTTTGTTTAAATTGGAATTCACTAAAGAGTGTTAGATTATGATGATTATGTGGTGCATAAATGGCATGAACATACATCAAATTAATCAAGAAACAGAAATCTAAGACCAGATGCCACCATTGGTGCTCTCACTCCTGCCGGGTATGAGGCAAACTATAATTTTTTTACTTTAAAATAAATAAGGAACCGAGAGATGAGTGGTGATGGGAGAAATAAGCAGGCTTTCAAACAGGCAGACAACTTCCTATCTACAAATTTACAGATTTGGTGCTCATAAGTTTCCTTAAGATTCCCTTTCTAGGATGATGCATATGGGTGTGGATCACACTTTCAATCTACTTTATCATCAATAGAATACAAATCAGTTCAATGAAACATATGACCATATGCAGAGCCAAATAAATAAGAGGAAAAAAGTTTACTGCTTTAAATCTTGTGAAAGTTTGTGGGTCATAATTTGATTTTATACATGGCATTTTCTGCTCTCAAAGAGAGAGATTTCAAGACAGGAAGCCAACCTGTATAAAGATATATTTCTAACTCCCAAAATAAATTTATTTTCTTGGCCATTTTCTCATTTTATCTTAGTTAGGTATTGCTCAATAGTAACATTCAGACAGTAAAACCGTGCTTTTTGAGCCAATAACTTCTGCACTATTATCAAAATTGCCATAAGTACAATGCTTAGATATAACTAATTAAGTTGTTTTTCTATTCTTGGCTAGGTTGACACAACCTAAAATTCAGCAGAATACTGTACTCCCTAATTCCATCAAAATGTAGGAACAAATAATTTTATCCAAAGAAATTATTGCATGCAGCTATGACATGTTAACCTGAGTTGAATAAATTGGAACCAAAAGCCATACTAGTAAAACTTAGCAAATATAAAATACAGAGAAATCGTCAAGTCACAGGAATGTAATCATCTTCTAAGGAATATATAGGAAAAAAATATGAGGTATGAACGACCCAAATGAGGAAATTTGGAGAAACAGAGGCCAATGGAAACCGTTGATAATTACATTAAAAAGAAACTGAAGACTCTTGCAGTCCGTCTCCTCCTGCATCTCTAGCCACCAAGCCCATCATCCACATCATCAGAGATGGACAAATCCAGTCAGTCACACAATCAATTCACTTGCTCACTCACGTAAAGACGCAGCACCAAATGCAGCCATTCCTCCATGAAGGATTCAAATAAGGATCACTGACTGCGCCTCGATTGTTCTTGGCATCTCTCCATTGAGAGCATGCTTGAGTCAAAAAGATCTCCATAGTCACATTAAACAAATAGCAGTCTTTCCATAAGTCCTTTAATATTTTTCTTTCAAAAAATTCCTTTCTGCAGTAAAGAATAAAAAAAATATATTTTCAGCCTTTCTCAGGCAAGCTTATTCCAACATATCTACTGCCCAACCAGAGTTTTGTCCAAAAATTCATCTCCTATCCATCTCTCTCTCTCTCTCTCTCTTTCTCATTCTTTCACTCTTTGGAGAAGGTACTCTCTTTTTACTTCCTCTGTCTCTTTGAGGGCATGCACCATTTCTCTGTTTTCTCTTTCTCCCTCCTTACAAAAACGGACGGCAAATGCCGAGCGACCTCTAATTATGACAATTTATTTACATAACAATAAATACACACCCCGTACTTTATTCGGCTCATTGTGGGTGGGTTATCACTTTGCAACATTTTTTGAAGGCTACTTGACAATTAAGACACCTTGACTAATTTGGCAGCACACTGCTTGAAATTCACTGATTCCTCAGAGGATACTCGCTGGTGCCATGTGGTGGAGGGGGAGGGTGCTCTGACCTGTCCGGAGGCCAATCTCGATGGCAATGCCTCGGATCTGAGCCTCTATATGTTTGAGAATAATGGGCAACAGACAGGGGGCTACTTGAAGGAGGTGTGTCCCATCTGTGGCCCCAGTGTGGCCCCATAGATGATGGGAAGGGCAAGTGTGCCCCGGGATAAGGGGGCTGGTGATGGTCTCCTATTTCTGACACATAAACCCCAGGACCCTGGTCCATAGGATACGGCCTGATAGGATGGGACTGCACGCCACCATGGGTAGGAGCCGGAAAGCACTCCTGGAATGAGAAAAGAACCAAAAAAACATTTGAAATAACATTTTACTATTGCAATTTAAAAAATTTTTAAAATACATCTTCAAGTATTTTTCATAAATTTTTATCATTTGAAGAATTAAATTATACTTGAATGAGAAAAATATTAGCTGCTCCTTTTTACATTAATAAATAAACTGAAAATAAGATCAACAAAAAGAAAATATCATATTTCTACATTGGCAAGAACATTTCCATTTTATTTCTGCACTCGGAAGTATTTTGGTTCATCAAGGCAAGCCATGATTAAGTCTGTATCTGGCAACATTTACAGAAAATATTACGGCATGATAACAGTTAAATATAACATTTTAGATAAACTTAATTTGTAAAATAACTAGAGATGATCTAAAACACAAATAATTGCTTATATAGCTAAATGTACCGTGTGAACTTGAATCACCTGAAACTTATAGGTAATGTGTAGGCATATCTTTTCACTGTTGTAGTCATTGTGGTCTCAATACATGTAAAGTTATTTATCCTAGGTATGTATAAAATATTTATGACATCTACATTCTACTGTTCCGTGGCATTAATTGCGCTATTCAAGAGGCTCATTAGGAACTAAAACATCGCAAACATGCCGAAATTGTAATCACTGTGAGTGACATTTATTAAAGCATAATAAAAATGCATTCTCGGAATTCACGATGTATTACTTTATATATTAACAAATTTTTCATTATTAATTATTAATAATGTATATTTTAATGTTTTTGCGATGAATGACTGCCAATTATTCCATTTTGTGGATGAGTGTGTTCGTCAGTGTCAGTAATGAGAACAGTAATAATCTTAACTTTGGCATACAATATACACACTGATTTTGGAGTCATTTTTTTGGAAAAGAAGTGCGTCTTATATGCCAAAAAATATGGTAATCAGTATCGTCTACTTTCAAGCACACACTTTTTGCACCTAGTGGGAAATCTGTCCCTGCATAGTTACAAAATAACTCTAATCAGAAGGTGCAATTATTTTCTTGCAGGTTTTATGAGAAAAAACAAATACTACATTCTAAATAGTATGTGGGAACATGTGTTGGAGCCTGCCCATTATTACAGCTCCAAAGCATTACCCAAAGGACATTGTGGCCACAAATCGCAATCATTTCAGAGGTTAGACTGAATTAATGTTACTGAAGGACTGCATAGGGAAAACATCCATTATGTTGGAAGAAAAAAATAATAGGCTATTGCCCCAAATATTTAGAACCATGACCTGGAGCTTTAAATACATAGAGCAGAATGAATCTTCAGGCCTTTTGCACTAAAATCGAAGGAACTGATAAATTTTCTGTGGGTTCATGTTTTGCAAATCAGAGGCAGATGAATCAATATGGTAAATAGTCCCTTGAGAAAGAGATGTGTACAACTTCATAGAGGCAGCAAATTTACCAATATGGAGTGGCATGAAACGATTAAGAAATTTTCCAGGAAGTAATGCCAAAGATATTCTTGTGGAATAAAGTCTGATGTTTGAACCAACTGGATAAACATAAGTATCATATTAGCAAACACATCTTCCTGCAACTTCAGGAGGCTCCCTTCCGCTCAACCCTCCCAGCGCTGTTAGTCTCCATACCGACCAATTTTTTAACTACAAGCATCCAATAATGGATATAATTACAGTGAAACCTTGATTTAAGAGTCCTGCATTTAATGTTTGCCCTCATTTAGTGTTTACTTTTTGCAACTCCACCAAACACTCCGTTTAAGCAATGTATTATTTTCTTCAGATTAATGTTCCTCGATTTAGCATTTTACCCAGACTTTGTGTTATACAGTTTCCACCTCTTCATTAAAAATCTACCTAGATTTAATGCAACTTGATAGTTACTGCTGCATTCCTTAAGCTACAACCACACGAGCGATTTTTTTAACGTCCGAGTACGGACAGGAAAAAAACACAGGCAATGGATCCAATCTAAATAGTGCTGGGTAGCAACACACATTTTCCATCTGAGTAAACAAGTGCTGCGTTTCTGGGCCTCCCAGAGCAGATCGTGACACCGCTGCATTTTAAATCCTTATTTCCTATCATACAGACATCATTGAGGAAACAATAAAAATGCACTCAGGGGGGCCTTAAAACATGTATTTCTGTTGAAACCTTGAATTCGATCAAATGCGAAAAAATGAACATAAATATATATTTTTTCTTCATGTATACAAGGCATTTGTAAGTAAAAATAATTGGGTAATTTACGAAAGTAGGAATGACGTTTTATTCAACCTGCAGTATGTGGGGTGCTGTCACCCCAGGCATACGTTTCATGACACGGTTCTTTTCTTTTGTGCTTTTATGACCCTGACCCTTCAGTAGCTGGAATGGCATGTGTTCGGAACCTTTTCTGCTAAAAATTCTGCTAAAAATTTTCAGTTTTCTGTGGTAATCCTTCGAGTTTGGGTATTTTTTTAAAGACAGTGCTGCATTGTACATTACAGAAATTGGCACTTTTTTCTTTGTGCGGACGTTGTTCATATTTTATTCTGAAATTATTCTTACTATCTTCAGAACTTTTGTTATTTCACATAATTTGAGATTATCTCTAAATAATTTCTTCACTGGCGGTCATCATATAATATGTAATTTCCCGTAATTGGAGATCGCATCTCAACAGTTTCTTTACTGACTCTGATCCTACAAGGTTTGTAGATTTTTATTATTTCAGTGTTAGGTTTTTGTTTTGAAGCTCCCAGTAGACTGTTTCCAATTGATATTTGACAGAACTATTGTAAATATTATAGTGAATTGTGCAAATATTTAAAATGAAAAGCAAAGCTAATACAGTTTTCAAGGTCATGATGCGGAAAACAGTTTTTTTCCCTCTCTTGTGCAATTATTATGTTTTCTATTGTGGGATCAGATTTCTTTAATTGAACTGACGCTATTGTAAGTATATTCCTAAAAACTGGGAACTGGCTCGTAGATTGGCATCCGAAATATTCATGAAAGTGTACCTTAAGACTTTTTTTCTGAAATAGATTAATAATGAAAAAATCATTTGGAAATTCTCAAAATTCATTTATAAATGTGTATAAATAGAACAAAATAAAGAATTAATTGAATAACAGTGATGTTTTCTATATAAATAAATCTGTGGGGTGTCAGGAGCACCCCACGTGAGTACTGCTGGTTGAAAAATTAATGTGAATACTGCAGGGTTAATTACAACTGATTAAGAAATAAATAAGTGAATCAAAAATTCAATTTTTCCTTGGCATCACTACTGGCATTTTAGTTTGTAGACATTATACTAACCCATTAATATTTATCTTTTTGACATGATTGCATAAATCATAAAGAACGCCTCTGCCTAGCATGCATGCATGCATGCATGCATGCATGCATGATGTGTGCATCTTTTCTCTCTTTTTACTTCTTTAGTTACTTCATTATTGGTGAAAGTTATCTTCAGATTTTGAAAGAGCAGATTTTCCCAAGGATATGCGATCTTTACAAAACTGAAGGGTTTTACCTTCAGCAAGACAGGGCTCCTCCACATTACTACAGAATTGTATGCCAGCATCTGAATGAGGCCTTAGTACAGGAGTGTCCACTATTTTTGGGTATAAGTACCACATTTGGCCTGTTTTTTTTGTTAGGCTCTTGACTCAAGCTGACCCTGGAGGCTAGGAATCTATCTATAGTTTTTGCAATGGAAGGCTTTAATTTTTAACTTAAATGTTTTTAAAAATATTTCTTATCATAAATTTCATATACCTACTTTTTGATTTTTAGATTATAAACAAATTATTTATTGCTTCACTTGACATCAACCAAAAATGGCTTGGCGATCAACCGGTCGATCACAGTCAACATTATGGGCCTTAGTAGGATGCTGGATTGGATTACATGGGTCGGTAGAATATCCTCCATGTTCTCCAGATCTTACCTCTACTGATATAACAAAGGGTTTCCTTAGTGATTCAAATGCCACAGAACCCAACTTGTATTATTTTAATCAAAGCAGAAAGAATATATTAGTCTGGGAAGGTTCACTAATCCAACGAGCCTATCCTAAATACATCAGACTTGAAGTGTGCCATGACAATCAGCATTTAAACAGGCTGATTCAGCCATTTTATGGATGAACCGTGGGTAAGATAACGACCAAAGGAGAGGTCTGTTCCATTACGAGGAATTCATGATGCAGAATGGATAATGAATGTGGAATATCTCTTAAAGAGAGAGACAATAATTGAAGAGCATATGCTATGTTGCACCAGAGCTCCAAGCTCAAATGGAGTGATGTTCTACCAAGATTATGAGTCAGCTCACAAACATATAAGTGCCATAGCTGCACTGACTGGCACATGCTTTGAACTAACTGAACATCTACCAAATTATTATCTGGATGATGCATCATTGGACCACCTACTTCTTAAACTGATATATATTAAGTAACTGAAAAAGACTTCTTTGCTGTGGAAGACACAAAAGATGACACTTCCTTTGCTAATGGGTTTATTTTAGATTATGAAATCTCATGCAAAATTGGGATTGAGAACCTTCTCAATGAAAAATTACTTTTAGAACGAACGGTCATTGTATACGCATTAAGAAGTGTGGTTGGCGAGGCATGCTTGTTGTCTGCAACTACCTACTACCTCAGCGTGATGACATTACCAAGGACACAGAATCGTATTTTGCTTTCCCTAGCCCTTATATATGTAAGGTATTGATTAAAAATTTATTCATGTAGAGGACAACATTTGCAATAAAAAAAGTCTACAACAGCATGAATCTATGACATATAGTTTCCGAGATAAAAATTATTAAAATGTAATAATTGTATAATAACGGTATTTTACATTCCCTTGCCCTTATATGATCTGTAAAGTATTGATTAAAAAATTTATTCAGGTAGAGGCAGGACTGGTACACTGGGCAAGAAGCACCCCTTCCAAAAATTGTTGTCCAGACATTTGAAAAACAAATGTTAATTTATAGAAGGAATGCCATTAAGATACCAGCTTGTTACGTGATATAAATGGTATCCAAAATTTGTCCACTTGCAAGTAATGTACGAATAGTTGGTCGGGACAGCACACTGGAGATCTTGGTGCCCATGGCAGCCGACCAGCTTGCAGGGTCGGTCATAAGTTTTTTACAGGGGTGTGCGAAGGAAAATTTGGCTGGCCATTCTTCTAGTTTAACCAAAAGCAGATATTTCTCGATTTATGCATATTCAGTTTATGCATTATCATATAAACGTGATCTTTTTCTTAGAACTATCATTTAGCTTTAAAGCACAAATTTAAGGATGTTCATAAGTGGAATACATATAGTAGCGACCTGAAGGCCGCATAAGTGGTATACATATAGTAGCGACCTGAAGGCTGCCCCTCAGATGCCTCCGCCCATGTGCAATGGCACATGTCGCACACAACTAGGACCGGCCTTACCAGCTCGGCCTTACCAGCTCGACCATACCTCAGGCCAGTCCTGGGTAGAGGACAACATTTGTAACAAAAATGTCTGTGGCAGCATGTACCTACGACTTATAGTTTCCAAGATAAACATTATTAAACTGCAATGTACAAATAAGGTAAAAACAACCCCTTGAAATGAACAATTTTGAAATTTTTTATTTTTGTTTGGTTGTGACCAAAAACCTACAATCGTGCTATATTTCAAGTCTCTATCTCATCTCATATATGAAATCATAAGTAAGAAGCAGCTATATAGTATAGATAATATATAACTTACCGAATTATGAGGGTGGTGTGAACTGTGTGGGATAGGGACCAATGAAATGGAATGCGGCCGAGCGCTGAAAGGCCGTCTCCTCTCAACCCCATCCACCTGACTGTAATCGGAAATGTAAATATTAGCATACAAATTTGATCAAATGCACTAATCAAGACCTACAAAAAAATCATTACTCTTTCAATATTCCATCAGTTATCAGAATGGCAGCCAACTTACAGCTCACTTAGATTTTTTATCGTTAACGGATGCAATGTAACAAAAATTGAAATGACTTTCAAGAAGTGGCTAAAATTCAGCTGTCAAGGCTTTTAATTAGAGGAATTTCCTTACACCTTATTAATTTTAAGTTTTTTTAAAAGTCATTACCTTTCACTAATAATTAATCTTGATTAGGTAATGAAAATGAATCAATGCTTTTCATGTTTGTCCACCTGCACACTAATAGGTTCTTTGCAAATGGGTATATTTTGTGAAATTTGGTATTTTAGATGATCGTTAAATTGAATAAGAAGGTGACAAAAATTAATTTAAAAACATTGGAATTTTATTGTTCACAATAAAGCATCTGAGAAATTTTAATTTTGCAATGTTTGCAATCAAAGAGAATATACCAACCTGGTCCCTGGTTCACAAGACATGTTTGTCTCGCTGTGAGGTTTATGCTTTCTCTTGAAGTGGATATAGAAAGCTAAACAGACGATGACTACAAGAAACACAGCTATTGTGGCTCCACTGGCTATGCTAGCCGTCTCAAGCATCACACGCCGTCTTGAGGCTATGCAAGACAAAAAAGGTTACAAGTTCACATTATTGTATTACCTAGTAATCACTCTACCACACATTAATTAACAATACCTTTTTTAGAATATCAAAATATAATAGGAATCCCATACTCAATTTACTAAATTAAATTTTTTTCTATTTTTAATAAAATTTAATTATATGGATTGTATACTGAATTTCTTGAAATAAATAACAAAAAGGTCATACTTCTTCAATGTATGCTGGGTATCTTAAGAACTGCCAAAAATATGATTGGCAAAAAATGATGGAAGGAAATGACAGAATGGGAAGAGAGGAGAGACCAGTGATAGAAAAGCTACTTACGCAAATAAGAATTTTCCAGATCTTTGAATTCGCACCTCTGGCCCATGTATCCGTCTGC
The DNA here is from genome assembly GCA_028673005.1 of Tanypteryx hageni. Taxonomy (NCBI): domain Eukaryota; kingdom Metazoa; phylum Arthropoda; class Insecta; order Odonata; family Petaluridae; genus Tanypteryx; species Tanypteryx hageni. The sequence goes on along the minus strand of CM054118.1, from coordinate 77,284,172 downwards.
ACACCTGCGAATAAGAATAAGAAGTGGTCTATAAATAATTGCACTTAGTGAGTGGTGGTTTATAATGGCACGTAAATAAGTTAATTAACAATTGCAACATCCGCTTGCTCCGAAAAAAATTCTTAGCGTTTGATTAATCAATCCCACGTTAAATCAGGACAGTGGAAACGAAGACAGAATCCCACGATACGCTTTCTTATAGAAGAGAAGAATTGGATAAAAAACAAAACAAAATCGAGGGGGAAAATAACAGCGTATTCACGAAATACCGTCGTCAAATTAGGATCCATACAATTCGGTGGAGCGCTAACCCGACCAGTGGCGAGTAACGAGTCTTCGAAACGTCGTAAGTGCGAGGGGGTGGCGGCAGCGTTCTCGTCCTTTGTTCATCCCTGCCACCGCTCTCTGGGCGCCACATTCCTTCTGCGGAAGACTTCGTGAGAGGATTCCACGGCGAGGGATTAGGAAGGAGGGAGAGAGAGAGAGAGATCTATCGCCACTAATCCCGGAGGCAGTTGTCCGGTCATCATTCCCAAGGGCGAGCGAAACTCTCCCACGCAACCTGCGCCTCCCAAAAGGGTACGGAGAGAAAAGCGGCCGGTGAGAAAATTATGCGCGCGCCTCTCGGCCCACCGCCCCTCGGCTCCGCATTCTTACACCACTAATCCGGACGGGGAGTGGGCGGCTTTCTCGGAAGACATTGGCCTCTTTATTGCACCGCTAGAGAACGAAATATATATACTCGGTGCGGCGTCCTCGAAGGGAGCGTCCCTGTGCATCGTCCAAGAGGGGAATATAGGCTTAAGCAGCGGACAATCGATCCAGATGAAGAGCAGATTTTTAATGGATGCCTTACGCCTTCCTATTGGCCTCAAAAATCCTATTTTAGAAAGATAAAAAGGCTGAAAAATGTCGTAGGGGAGAGAGTGTGGGGGGTGGGGCGCGAATGAATCGCAGATGAAACGAAAAGAAACAAGATGATCCAAACGGAACTAATGACGCCTACTTTCCACATAATTATTTATTTAATACTTGTATTGGCTTTAACAGCTTTAAAATCAACGCGGATGAGTTGCTGTTTATGTTCCTAGATTTTATAATTGGGCTTTATAAAATAGCAAATAGGTACATTCGAACGGAAAGCTAAATTGATCACGCGTATTTGTGTGACAAAAATAACTAGACTATACCGAATCCGCGGATGTCGGAGGCGGAGTGGTTAGAGCGTTGGCCTTCCATGCAACGGTCCCAGGTTCGAATCCGGCGGAGGTAGGATTTATCAACCTGGGATCGTCCCGTCCCCTACTAGTGTGATTTGAGGAGAGCGCGCAAGTCAGGTGGGAAGGGAGGAGGGAAACCCGGTGCCGGCATTAGCCTACTCTTTACGAACAGCACCAAGGAGACCAACTGCTTAACGTTCCTTCCGAAGGACGGAGCGCTGACTTGCGCGGTCTCCTCAAATCACACGAGTAGGGGACGGGACCGCCACCCCGAGGCGAGAGAGAGAGAGAGGGGATAAAGGTAGCGAGAGAGGGGGATAAAGGTAGCGAGAGAGGGGGAGGAGAGGTAGCGAGAGAGGGGGAGGAGAGGTAGCGAGAAGGGAAGGGGAGGTAGCGATAGAGGAGAGGTAGGGATAGAGGAGAGGTAGGGAGAGAGGGGAGGGGGAGAGAGGATGGAGATGGGTGTGTGTATTTTTGGCTAATCAACCTCTTGGATTATTATGGTGGAGAGAGGGTGGACAGGGGGTTGGAGAGAGGGTGGACAGGGGGTTGGACAGAGGGTTGGACAGAGAGGGAGAGAAATGTCCTCTCCTTTAGTCTTGCACGATAACGGGGAAATGGAGATAACGCATTCACCGACACCGAAAGACCCGTAATCGCAGATTGAAAACATTTCCATTTAGGAGACAAAAATATTTTAGTTTCGTAAGATTTTTCACTAGGATACAAATCCAAACATAAATACCTCACGAGAGAAGTGGGAGTGCGAGAGAGTAAAATGACTTGTTATCATAGGGTAGAGCGTAGAGGGGCATTTGGAATCTTAATTCAGTGGAAGAATATCGACGAACTTCGGTAAAAAAACCAACAAAACTCGATTTGTTGCCAACTCGGAGCGAATTCCCTAATGTTACGATGGAGTTTTTCTTCCACTAGAAATTATGTAACCTTAATTTTCTATTGATAGAATTAATTTGTCTGAATTCAAATAGACCAGCTTGAAATACTATAAGTTGGCGATTCAATCGAACATTTTGTCTTGCTCTAGGGTTCGAGTTAGGGATTGCAATACCGGTAAACCGGTTTATTTCATGTTTATAATCGAAGGTTTATTTACGACTTTTGTTTAAAGTTTATATTGTGCTTTCCTTCAAGTAGATACTTATCTTCCGAGTTTATTTTTTCATGTTTATTTAATCAAAGGTTTATTTACGATTTTGTTTGAAGTTTATATTGTTTTCCTCAAAGTACTTATCTTGAAATAATTTTTTAAATTTATGTTTATCGTTTTATTTTAAAATTTATCATTTTTTGAAAATGTCTAAAGTTACCGATAAATTACCGGTAAACCGGTATTTATGAAAACAGTTATCGAATTACCGGTAATTGAAAAACTCGGTAAATTTGCAATCCCTAGTTCGAGTTGTTCAAGAGCTGTTATGTCACACATGATAATTTTAAAATCCTATATTACAAATATTCTACTTTTGGAGGAAATAGCTCGACAACTTCGATTGAATCCAAATTGTGAAATGAATAAATGAAAATAATGAAAGACAATCTCCTCACGTTTCAAGTGGCATTCCTCCAGGATTTAGCAGTCATTTATCACTTTAACTTTACAAGGATCAAAGGCTCGTTCATTATTTTTCAAATAAACAAAAATTCGCTTAATACGTCATCAATCGCTCATAAATCAAAACACGGCTTTTATTGTAATTTCGGAATGTAAAAATTTTGAATAAAAATAAAATTAATCGGGAAATAATTTCAAGATATTATCAATAACTTATATTTTATCCAAACAAATAAATTTCGAAGTTTGTATGAATGAGCTAGTAATATTTTTAATTTTCTTTTAGTAATTTTATCTACCGCATCATAAGACAGCTAATAGAAACGCAATCTTATTTTTTAATTTAATGACATTTTATTTTAGATGATGTATATCAAGAAATATATCTTCTCAAGGATACGAATAAAACGTAACATGAACTAGAGGCGGCGACGAAATAGATAACGTATAAGAAACATCTCCAAGTACTATAAGCTTCTCTAACCCAAACTATCAAATAAGCGCGGAGGAACAACATTGATTGCCCAATTGTAATAGGCTTATCGAAGCGTTTTACACAAACTCTTATCTAAAATCGAACACACCGTGATAAGAATAAATTTTTCGTTCTTTTGTGCTTTTAATTCGCTATGACATCCGTTTCCATCGAGTATCGCGGCGGTTAATCGCACGAGCGAAAATTACATAACGAAGAAACCCATTTGGCTTCAATTTTTTAAAGGCGCCAATGAACACGCTTTTCTCCCATACGTAACGACGAGAGATTGTGACGATTAGCGGGCGGACGGCGCCACTATTAGATAAGGACTCGATAGCAGCAGGAGAGCAGTGGAGGTAGGCCGGGAAGAGAAGGCGAGGGCAGAACTGGGGAAGAAGTGATGGAAGGGGGAGAGGGGAGGGGATAGATGAGATAGGGGAGGGGGGATAGGGGAAGGTAAAGGGGGGAGGGGGGATCGAGAAGGAGGGGAGGTGTGAGAAGGCGTTGGGAGAGATGCGCAGGGCTGGGCGGCGTCCCCGACAGATAACGAGTCGTAGAGACCCTTTCCCACGGCCGCGCGGAGGTCCACGCCACCCTCGCCACTCCATAAACAAACTGCCCAGTTCTTTCGCTTCCGTCGCGTCCCAATCTGACGCCATTATCTCGCTCCGAGACTAAAGAGTGAGAGAGAGAGAGGAATGAGTGGTGGGGGGTCGCAAGGTGGGACCTCGGCCGCGAAACCACGAAATAAGGAAAGACTTTAGCAATGCCATAGTTCGCCTCGCCACATGCCCTTTTCCGACCACGAGCTCTAATTTAATCCACGATTGATCGAAAACAGCTCTTCCTGATACCGGTGCTCAACTCCCCGAGTGGGCTCTTCAAAGGTCCGAATGACGTCGAACGATTCAAATCGCGTAACCAGCTCGGCTTTCGAGTCGGACGTCTTTGATTTATTTCTTCGTTTTCCCTCTTTTTTACGACACGCTCATTGCCATACGGCGGTCGACCGACGGCTAGAGAAGCTTTGTCTGTTTGGGTGGAATTTCTGGCAAATCAACCTCTTGGATTATTAAAGCAATTACTCCTTACACACCGAACACACAAGGGAGGAGGGAAACCCGGTGCCGGCATTAGCCTACTCTTTACGAAGAGCACCAAGGAGGCCAACTGCTTAACGTCCCTTCCGAAGGACGGAGCGCTGACTTGCAGACAAGTAGGGGTTGAAAAATCCGACCTCCGCCGGTTTCGAACATGGGGCCGCTGCGTGGAAGGCTCTATCCACTCCACCACCGCCACCCCTGCTAGAGAAGCAATTAACGGTCGCGAAGTACGTTCCGTCGTAGCAATTAATACAGATTAAACGTCGTCCAAACATGAAGGTTTTTTTCCGTTAATATCCGAAGCGATATTCGGGAAAGGCCGCTTCCTCTCGTTACGGAGGCGACGGCGAAGACGAGGTGAAAAGAAGTATCCAGAAATGGGATGGCACCGATGGATGCCGTACTTACTCGCAATTGTAGAGCAGTGACTCGCCGATCTTGACGGTGAAGCAGGTGGCTCCGTTGAGGCAGTACCAGGCCGCGTAGGCAGGAGGGCAGGCGTACGTGTGGAATGTGATGTTGGGGCGCGCGGTGGGGCTGGGTGCTCGCGGCTTGGGGGTCGACCGGCTCGAGCACGCCTCTGAAAACGGTGACAGAACGGGGATGAGAAGGGAAGGTTATGCTCCTTTTCATGGGTTTTTATTACATCGATCGCATTGCACTATATTCGGCCAGTTTCGCCGTTTGCCATCGTTCCGGACACTAATCGAAAGTGCGATCGATTTCCTCCGAGCGGCGATTATCGCTAACCAGTTTAAGTCTATTACGTAAGCGTGACCACGCGTGACACGCATCGAGAGGTTAAAAAAAGTGCGATATGTTTTAAGTGAAACAAGTCTTACTAACACAAACGTCTAAGATTTCAAAAATAACGCAAAAGCGAAATAAAATAGATCTAATCACAATAACGGCATAGAATAGCGTAAAATAATTTTTCCTATTTATTCAAGCAATAACAGCAACCCAGTATTGCTGGATTGTGTGTGAATGACATCGCTTCAGTTCCACTTGAAGGCGGCAAACCATTACCGGGTGTTTTCAGTCAGAGTTGATAGCACCTTAGAGAGAGAGGATAAAACACATCCACCTAACGGGCGCACGTTCCTTCATACTCCTCCCACCCAACACCCCCGCCTCCATCCCCGGTTAACTGACTCTCTAGCCGCACCTCGCGCGAGGGGAAGAGAGCTTCCGGTGGAGATGTGAAAGGAATGGCAGCGACGGCGGCTCGACTCCGGAAATGTGGGCGTAGGGGAAGGGGTGAGAGAGGAGAAGGGGGTGAGAGATGAGAGGGGAGGGGGATGAGAGGAGGGGGAGGGAGTGGCGGAGGGAGAGGGGGAGGGAGATGGGGGTGGGGGAAGAGGGGGAGATGAGGAGGGGGAGGGGAGAGGAGAAGGGGGAGTGAGAGGAGGAGGGGAGATGATATAGAGGGAGATAGAGGAAGGAGATAGAGGAGGGAGATAGAGGGAGATGGAGGGGTGAGGGGGAGGTGAAGAGAGGAAGGGGGAGAGGTAGGGGAAGGAGGACAGAGAAAGGGTGGAGGTGGGAGGGAGGGGATAAGAGATGAAAGAGGAGAGCAGAAAAGTGGAGACGTAGGCCGTAGGAGTGAAGGGAACGAGTTGGATTGTGGGACGAGAAAGAGAAACGTGTCTGCGCGCACCGCGATACTTGTCATGAAAAATGACAGTAAAGAAAAAAGCTCTGAAAAATGGATATAGACATTCAAACAAAAAGAATTACTATACGGTAGATGACAATTCCTCATTAATTCTCTGAATTTATTTTTAAACTAACATACACTTAACCAAACGAAAATTTGATATTTCCTATCCTTTCGAAAAGTCCAAAAATTAAAGGAATAGTTTCTGCAAGGGCAAAAGAAGAAAGCAAAATTAATAATTCAACGAACAAAAATTTTGTACAAAAATTATATACATTTAGATATACGATCGTCAGAAAAGGTTGCAACCACGAGGAATCCAAAATATTCAACGCGACGACAATCTAAATTCTGAAGAGTCGCGCAGATATATGAGAATATGAAAGCACCGAAAATTAACAAAAAATTAGCTCTGAAATAAAACAAGTCCTGAGAATGTTAGCTATTTATGTTTAACAGTAGGAAAAAAGGATGCCATGGAGGGGGGCTGCACTTTTGACAAATAAGTACAGCGAAAGAAATGTATTTTTGGCTAATCAACCTTTTGGATTATTATAACGGCGTAAGAAAGCGTCGCGCGTAAGGGGTCAAGCTCAACGGACCGACGATCGCAAAACAAATCGGCGAGGACCGTTTTTTCAGAAGAAGTACACCCAGAGGGTAGGTAAAGTAAACCCCAATAACTTATCAGTAACGAGAGATTACCACTAGTAGAGTTATGCCTCGATCTGAAGATGGCGGAAGGGTCTTAGTGACGGCTGGAACAAACGCATTCTTTACAAGATGCAGAAAATCACCATAGCTCCAAATATTTCATATTTTTGAAGCAAAATTGACATTCAGTTCGAGTGACCAGTTAAATTTGAAATATAAATAAAAATTAAGATAAACGGGTTTAAATTTGTATTTCCTCGAAGCCACTCATTTAGGTTCCGAGCATTTTCGTGCATCAAAAATCCCTCAGGATATTTGTTATTCGTCCCTTAAACCATTGGTTCTTAAACTAACAATTTTCGCGGCCCCTTGCATATCATGAGGTCCTCTTTGAATTTAAAATAGTAAAAATAAGAAACTTGAAGATAAATTTATTCATTTTATATAACTACTAGTTAATTACCCGGACTTTGCCCCGGGTTTACAGTTTCGAATTTTTCATGCTCATTTCATTCAATAATATTTTCATTCAATCTCAAGGTACTCTCAAGGTAAGTGACCAATATTCCCCCTTAATTGCTATGAACAGATTAAATATAGATTTCAATTTGATATTTTGCTAAGAATATTCAAAATAAGTTGTGCAAGTTTACAAAAAATTAACACGACCCTCAGGTCAGGGTATGATTTGTATGGTGCCCCCTCTCTCCCCAAAAAATCAAAATTCTGGCCCAAAGGTGCACATCCTCAAGATAATTTTATTATGTATACCAAGTTTTATATCTCTAAGTTTCTTGGTGTTTGAGAAATGCTATCCACACACAGACACGCTGCCTTTTATTAATATACACTTAATAATTTTTATAACATATAACATCGTATTTCCTAAAATTCTCCGATAAAATTTTATTATTCGTGAAAATTTTATTTTTTTGGCACTTCACCTGGCATCCAAAATAATTTTGCGGCTACTAGTTTGAGAATCATTGCCTTAAACCAGTGGTGCCCAAACTACGGCCCGCGGACCAAATGCGGCCCGCGAAGCTATGGCGGAAAAGCAATTCGCGAAAATTTTAAAGATTATAATTTTTCTTCTTACTTCGTCTTTCATGCATGATTTCGGAATCAAAAGTTGAGATGTTACAACTAGGAATGACGTAAACCAGAAAAAACATCGCAACTACGAATTTTAACGTTATAAACATGGGCTAACAATCTTAATATGTGTTATGCATTTCAATGCCACCTTAAAATGTACTTGGGGGTACGATACCATTAAACAACGCTCTAAGGGGTACGCGATAGTTAACAAAATGCTCTAAGGCAAACTACGGCCACATCCGGCCCGCGCAGCGATTTGATCAGGCCCGCCTTATCAGCAACAGTATTCATTAGATATCATTTATGATAACTACACGACATTTTCCGAGTACTTGGGTGAATTCTACTTTTAATATAAGCGAATTACATATTACAGAATCGAAAAAAACTCTCAAAACTTGCTCGTTGAAATTTTCATACGGCCCGATCGGTCATTTGAAATGCCGTACGTGGCCCGCACAGTGGATCATGAAGCCTCGTGTGGCCCTTTCGTTAAAAAGTTTGGTGATCCCTGCTCTAAGGGATACGTCAGTAAGAAAAGGTCGAAAACCCCAGCTCTAGGGGGATTAGGCGCCCAACCGAGTCAAAGCGAATCCGATCTAATAAATCAAACACACGCTTGCTGGCAATCACACAAAAACACGAACGAAGTCGAGGCGAGAGAGATAAAGATATCTTTATTAGGTCAAGATGGAGACTACAATCTCTTTTTACCATCTAAATCGAAAGCGAGAGAGAAACGTCAAAAATTTCTTTCGCTCTCAAAATATTTCTTTTGTTGGAATCAGTTGGGCCATTTTTGTTTCTTTCGACATGGGTAATTAAAATGTCCATCACTGACGTACATTTTGGCTCTCTACTATGCAAGAAATCCTTCCATTCAGCCCTTCGTTTCCGAAAATTTTAACCCTTCGAGTCCAAAAAATTCATTCTTTTCGATAGTGTCTTTTCTAAATTTAACACAATCACTCCTAGATTTTTAGGCTGGTTTCCACAGTAAACATAGCCTCCTGTCTGTGTGCATGTGTGTGTCTCCCACTAACAACTTTTGTATCAATGGACCGATTTTCACGAAACTTGGTATGAGACTCGTGCTGCCAGGGCCCACCTCCGGGCTATATTATACTTGGCGAGGATTGAAGTCCCGGGTTCGATTCCAGGAACGTTTATTCCCCATCTGTTTTACATAGTAAGTCTCAAATCCGTCGTGCAGAGATGTTTTCTTTAATACATTAAAATATCTTAAAATTGCGATATCGGAGCGAGGTTTGTACTGTTCCGAGGGGAAAAGAATGTAAATTCTAATTCTTATCACCGAATTTAGATAATTGATCATATTTTCTTGAATTACTACTAAAACATAGTGTTTTTGCGTTTTTAATAGCATTTTATAGGATTGTTGCCATGGAGACGATTATTACCGAACTCGGCTTGAGCATAGATGAGTGAACAGATGGGTTATTTTCTTATCCGCTCGACTACCCATCAGCAGCGGACAGTTGATCCATACATATTAACGTATAAACATTAACGTTTATTAAATTCGTTTATTAAAGAAAAATACATGCAAAGTGTAACGTCAGAAAGAGATTTTGACATTGCTTTTAGTATTTTAAACCTGATAATGGTCTATTAATTTGTTTTCTCTATCATTGATAAACTATGAATTACAAATGGTATTTATGGTATGAGAATTCCTTGAAATGACTAACGCATACTGAAACGTTTCCTGTCAATATAAGTAATCAATTCGGGACGTCAACTTTGGGAAACCAGCCTGCATTAGTCCTGGTTTGGACGTCTTGTTTAAAAAGAAACACACGGAGTCGGATATCAAAGAATGAGGTGAGATTCAATTTCACGAGCGCATCCACAAGCGAGAGGGGGGATGTGGAGAGAGGGGTGCGTGGAAAGGGGGAAGACAAGGGAGGGGAGAGGGGGAGATGGGAAGGGAAAAGTGGGGGTGGAGAGGGAAGGAGCAGGGATGAAAAGAGGACTAAGCGGGTTATGGGAAGAAGGGTGGAAAAGGAACGAGGATTTCGGAGAGTCGGCTATTTGGGTGGCCATCAAACAGTCCCCATCGTGCGCCGACTTAATGAAGCGACGCAGGTAGGTGTCGAGGAGGACGGAGAGGGGAGGAGAAGGGCGAGAGGGGAGAAGAAGATGAGAGGGGTGCGACTGAGGGGAAAGACGAAAATGGTTTACGGAGGAAAGTGCAACGATAGGTCAGATCCATCGAGGCAATGAAACGCGGCGAGAGTCGAAATGGTAGCCAGAGAAAGGAATGGAGGTAAGGAGGAGAGGTTAACACTGTTGCCTCTTGGCATGCCGAGCGTTTCCCGAAATCGAAAACGCCATCGTAGGAAGAAGGGAGGGATGAAGAAGGGAAAAAGAACGTGGGTGACAAAGAAGAGGGACAGATTAGTGCGTGTCCGCGACACCATCCCAAAAGGCGTCGCTTTCTCTCCAAAGAGCCAACGAGGGAGGCGAAAGAGGCGCTCGTCATTCCAGTCTCAGCGCCTCTCACTCGGGGCTTCCGAGTCGTCACTTTCCGTGACGGGCGCGGCGAGGCGAAAAGCGGTCCTAAGACCCTCCAATTTGTTTATTGTCGAAGGCGACTTTCGCGCGATGACAAACCCAAGGATTGGCGACCGAGGGCGGGCGTACTACGCTCGGTTCGCCAATCTTGTTCGAACGTTTACGCGATAATCGAAAGAATCTTTCGAGAGACGGATAAGATTTTAGGCCCGTTCCGGTGACGGCTACAAATACGCCATATTTTACTCTCGCGCAGATTGGAAATGCTGTTCGATCGTGAATCGTCACGCCCTAAGAGCATTGCGTCGGTTTAAAACTACGAGTCTAGTAAAACATGGAAAATGGAGCAAATCGAGTTTTGAAATCGAAAATTTTGGTTGGGCTAAGTTCTGTTTTGTAAAAATAAGACGCAACGATCGTGGAGACTTTGACGGGGAGTGCAGCACCTCCGAAATATGAATGAAAATGAATATCGAACTCCGATCGACGGTCTTCTGCGTTTTGGGAACGTCAAAAAACGCATTCCAGACTCGACGCTCGCAGTTCTACATCACATCACGAAGACAGGCGTTTAATCAGCGCTCTTCGAGGGCATTCTCAATGCCAGCAGATTGTCGCGAGTGAGCTTTCGCACCAATTCTCATTGCCCACCAAGTACGCAGCCGGTGGCGCCTCGCTCTCAATTACGGAGACCACACGTGAGCTCTCGGAAAGTGGGAGAAGGAAGCGGCGAAGAGAAGAGAAATATTACGAGTGGCCACTCGACGTCCCGGCGAGGATGAAAGAGACGAGGTGCGAATGCCTGGGTTCTGCTTCCAGGGGATTAAAGAGAACGGTGAGAGGCGGAGAGCGCACCACGTGGGAGGGCACTCGACAGCGGTCATTTCGGGGAATGCGAGGGCCGAAGAGTCGGCGCACGTCTTCTATTCATTACTTCCGCGGGGTTCTCACCCTCGCTCTCCCCCCCATCGCATTCTAGCCTCCCCCTTCGACCGATGCTAATTCCCGGCTCCCACGGCCGAGGGCGTGTCCACTCGAAGAGGGCGTATACCACACTTCTTTAAAATCGCCTTCTCCTTCCTCCGGCCGTGTTAATGAAGGCCCTTTTTGGATCTTCCTATTCCTCGAGAGATAGACATACGTGGGGAACCACTTAACGTACGCTTTCACCGACAATACGTGCGATCGCTCACACGTTATCCATTTCGCGCCACACCTCTCTTTATCTCTTTCGGACTTCCCTCCTCCTCCCTGCGACGCCGTTCTCTTTTCTCACCACTCCGGCAAATGAACATAGTTGGAGGCGCAGACAGTTCTCGAGTTTGCATCGAAGCCGAAGACAAAATTAGACGTTCTGCTTCCGAATTAACATGCACGTATGGCGCTTTTGATTGCTTCTCTCGTTTTGTTTCGCCGCCTTAAAACTTCCATATCCCATAAAATAAATTCGATGCAAATCTCGGAATTCCTGACAACAATTCTGAATATGTTATACGAATCCAATCTACACAGTTGGGGCGAACCATCCCATTTATATCACTTCTTAGTGGATAATAAAAATAAAGAAATTTCTGCATCTTTCTCCTCGACAACACGAAATGACGATCCTTTTACACCAAATTCTCGCTATTGAAGAGAGAGAGAGAGGAATCAGGGGATGAGAAAGGGATCAGGGGAATGAGGAAGAGATCAGGTGAATGAGGAAGAGATCAGGGGAATGAGGAAGAGATCAGGGAAATGAGGGAGGGATCAGGGGAATGAGGGAGGGATCAGGGGAATGAGGGAGGGATCAGGGGGATGAGGGTGGGATCAGGGGAATGAGGGTGGGATCAGGGGAATGAGGGTGGGATCAGGGGAATGAGGGAGGGATCAGGGGAATGAGGGAGGGATCAGGGGAATGAGGGAGGGATCAGTGGAATGAGGGAGGGATCAGGGGAATGAGGGAGGGATCAGGGGAATGAGGGAGAGATAAGGGGAATGAGGGAGAGATCAGGGGGATGAGGGAGGGATCAGGGGAATGAGGGAGGGATCAGGGGAATGAGGGAGGGATCAGGGGAATGAGTGAGGGATCAGGGGAATGAGGGAGAGATCAGGTGAATGAGGAAGAGATCAGGGGAATGAGGGAGGGATCAGGGGAATGAGGGAGAGATCAGGGGAATGAGGGAGAGATCAGGGGAATGAGGGAGAGATCAGGGGAATGAGGGAGAGATCCGAGGAATGAGGGAGGGATCAGTGGAATGAGGGAGGGATCAGGGGAATGAGGGAGAGATCAGGGGAATGAGGGAGAGATCAGGGGGATGAGGGAGGGATCAGGGGAATGAGGGAGGGATCAGGGGAATGAGGGAGGGATCAGGGGAATGAGGGAGGGATCAGGGGAATGAGGGAGAGATCAGGGGGATGAGGGAGGGATCAGGGGAATGAGGGAGGGATCAGGGGAATGAGGGAGGGATCAGGGGAATGAGGGAGGGATCAGGGGAATGAGGGAGAGATCAGGGGAATGAGGGAGGGATCAGGGGAATGAGGGAGAGATCAGGGGAATGAGGGAGAGATCAGAGGAATGAGGGAGAGATCAGAGGAATGAGGGAGAGATCAGAGGAATGAGGAAGAGATCAGGGGAATGAGGGAGAAACACTTGAGTGGCATGAGGGAAGTAATCGGTGGAGAGTAGAGAGGAGTCACTCGCGGAAGGCGTACCGTCAATTCGTTGCAAGACAAATTCGTCTCATGGAAAATTCGTCGCACGGCAAATTTGTCGCAAGTTCAGGAATCGTTGAGGAAATAGGAAATATTTATATTTTCAGAAGTCGTCGAGGGAATTTGATTATGTACTCTTTGTGTGTTAAAATTGCGAGCCGTGATGGTCGGTGTATGACAGGGGATGAATTTCTTTCCAAAAAATATTTTTCTATTATTTTCAGGAATCTTTGAGGGATCGGATAAATATCGCGGAAAGAAAGGTGACGGAAAGTGGGGCGATCTGCTAATGGAGAGGAGGCGGGGAATAATATAATAATAATAATAATAATCCGTCATTATTGAGGGCGATATTTGGACAACCATTTACATTCATCTCTGACAAACACAAACATCCGTCATCCTCGAAATTCAGATATGTCCTCAAGCACTGCGCGATTCGAGATTTGGGTTCACCAACTCCGCCTTATCGCTCCACTGAATGTCGCTAAATATAATTCTGAAACAGCGCTGAAGGCAACGGTGAGAAGCTCGGACATGTGATAAAGGAAAGGGGGATGGAAATCGAATTCCATCCGTCATCCTCGAAATTCAGATATGCCCTCATGCACTACGCGATTCGAGAATTGGGTTCACCAACTCCGCCTTATCGCTCCACTGGATGTCGCTAAATAGAATTCTGAAACCTGCCCTTCTAAATAAAAGTCGAAAAACATAGCCAAGAATTATTATTCGATAATGTAGTTGTAGCAGACCGCAAACCCTTTCTCACTCTAGCCAGTAGGACAGCAACTAATAACTTGTACAAAATTGAGTGCCTATAATAGGAAGTCTACAGGAATACACTTCGTTTTGAGAACAATTTCGGGAGAATATAAAGTTTGAAATGGAGTAAAAAAAACATCAAGAGTCAAACAGTCTTACAAACTAGAAATTAAATCACCTAGGATAGGAAACTGCAATCTATGATTTGCAGCGGGAAGGGGGTAAGCAAAAACGGCACATTCATATCCACGAAACATCTCATTGTCAGAACGTTTAACGACAGGATTATCCTTTCAGAAGAACACTGATTAACGTCCAAATTCCTCGGAGAATGTACTCAAATGCGAGTGGGAAGAGAAACGTTTCGGGCTTCGCTGCGAAGCATATAGCAGACGTATTTACATGCGCTCTCATTCGACAGAAACATTGAACATCTCTTTTGCACTTTTCAGAAGTATTTAATTTTTGCGTCCTTCCCGAAGGCGAGGCCTTCCGCTGCTACCCTATGAGGGTGGGGATGGAAAAGGGGGGAGGAGAGGGGGAACCGTCTTGAAACCGTCCAAAGGGGCACGCGCCCAGCGCGCGTCCTTGGAGCGTCGTCCCACCGCCCCCGCGCCCACCCCACTTCGGAATCGCACGCGAGGGGAAGGAAGATCCGAGGCAAAAAGCGGACTGCGGCGGCGGCATCTCCGAGAAGCCACCTGCGATACCCCTTCAGGGAGAGGGTCGGCGGAGAGGAGAAAAATCGCTAATGCGGGGAAGGCATGCCCTTATTCGGTAGAGAGCTATTCCTGGACCTCGATCGGCACACACCCGGCGAATGTCTCTCTGGAACAAAAAATACACGTCCTCGACTCGATATACGCGTGGAGCCTCGCGAGTGATTCTCCCGTGAGGAAGAAGGGCGAAAGAGTGGGGGATGAGGGGTGATGGGATGAGGGGTGATGGGATGAGGGGTGATGGGATGAGGGGTGATGGGAGGCGGGGTGATGGGAGGCGGGCTGATGGGATGAGGGATGGGTGTATTTATGGCTAATCAACCTCTTGGGTTATTATAGTCATAACTTCTTTCACACCGAACAAACAAGGGAAGAGGGAAACTCGGTGCCGGCATTTACGAAGAGCACCAAGGGCTTTACGTCCCTTCCGAAGGACGGAACGCTGACTTTGCGCGATCTCCTCAAAGCACGCAAACAGGGGGCCGGGCGACCTTGGAAAAAAAAGCCTACTTTCGCAGGATTCGTGCCCGCTGCCCTTTCGAGCAGTAGGCAAGTAGCAGCCAGCGTCCTAACTACTACACTACCTGCACTCCCATGGGGGGGGAGGAGTGACGGGATGAGGGATGATAGGAGGAGGGGTGGAGAAGAAGGGGTAGAGGAACGGGGGTGAGGGAAAGAAGAGTGATGGGAGGAGGGGTGGGGGAGTAGGGTGGGGGATGAGGTTGGGAGAGGGTGGGGGAGGAGGGGTGGAGAGTAGGGGTGGGGAGTTGGGGTGGTGGGGAGTTGGGGTGGTGGAGGAGGGGTGAGGGGAGGGATGGGAGAGGGGGAAGATAAGTGGAGGGAGGTGGGAAGAGGCGATTCCCAGTGCATGCCTACAGGCGGGGAGGTAGGAACGGATAGGGGATATGGTAATTCGAAGAACGAGGAAAGGGATGATCATAAAGGGCTCCCTTAACGCCGTAAATACCATTAAGCTCATTAAGTATCATCTCTAGAGAGCATAACGCGTTTCGATCAATTACTAAAGACGAACGGGAAGAGAGCGGCCGATTTAGTAGTTCTTACGTAACCGCGCATTTTCTCACGATGGGCCGAGATAGCAAGGCGTGAAATGGAAACGGCGACTTGTTAATATTATATTAACGAGATTCACAATTTGTTCGCTTCTAATAGAAGGTAGTGTACCCGAAGAGGCAGAAGTTAAAAGACCCTTTAGCAAACGAGGGAATCGAGATCAGAGCATTGGATAATGAGATCGAATTCCTCCGGCCGATCGGCTTTCCTCTCGCGTATGAAGGATACGGCGATAAAAAGACAATTAAGTACGAACGCGTAGCTCAAGTCTGCAAACGACATCGTCTCCGCATTCCGAGCGACTGAGACGCACACGAGGGAAGAGAGAGAAAGAGAATTGATGGCGAGTGGCGTGCGCTCTCGACATCGGGGAATCGCAAGTGTATTTGGAGGAGAGGGGCGTGCAACCGCTTCTCCTCCCACCACGCCTACCGCCTCTCCTACCACGCCTTCCGCCTCTCCTCCTACCACACCTTCCACCTCTCCTCCCACCACGCCCTCCGTCTCTCCAACCACGCCTTCGGCCTCTCCACCGACCACGCTCCCGCCTCTCCTACCACGCCTCCCACCACGCCTTCCGGCTCTCCTCCCACCACGCCTTCCACCTCTCCTCCCACCACGCTTTCGGCCTCCCCTCCTACCACGCCTTCCGCCTCTCATCCCACTACGCCTTCTGCCTCTCCACCCACCACGCCTTCCACCGCTCCGTCTCCACGACCACCACACTCGCACGCCATGTCCAACGGATAGGAGTGGAGGAGAAGAGGTAGAATGAAGGGAAAAGGAGGAAGGGGAAGGAGGAAGGGGGAGGAGGGAAGGCGGGAGGAGGGAAAGGAGGGTGGGAAGGGGAAAGGAGGGTGGGAAGGGGAAAGGAGGAGGGTAGAGGGAGCACGCGACTCGCACCGGACACGGCCAATGAAATTCCAAGTGGTGCAAAAAACAAGAGGAATGCGAGGAAGACTGGTAGGCAAAAGGATAGGGTGGAACTGGATTCAGAGAGGAGATGCGGGGGCGGGGAAGGGAGCGCAAGAGGGGAGGGATTTTAAAGAGGAATAGAGAAGTGTAGGAGGGATGGGGTGGAGGTGGAGGAAAGTGGACCCAAAGGAGAGGAGAGAAGCAAGGGGGGAGGGAGAAGCAAATGGGAGGGGGGAGAGAAATGAAGCGGAGGGGGAGGGAGAAGCAAATGGGAGGGGGGAGAAGGGAAGGAGAATATAGAATGGGAAGGAGAGGAGGGAAAAGGGGGAGGAGGAGAGAAAAGGGGAGGAGAGGAGGGAAAAGGGGGAGGAGAGGAGGGAAAAGGGGGAGGAGAGGAGGGAAAAGGGGGAGGAGAGGAGGGAAAAAGGGGGAGGAGAGGAGGGAAAAGGGGGAGGAGAGGAGGGAAAAGGGGGAGGAGAGGAGGGAAAAGGGGGAGGAGAGGAGGGAAAAGGGGGAGGAGAGGAGGAAAAAGGGGGAGGAGAGGAGGGAAAAGGGGGAGGAGAGGAGAGAAAAGGGGGAGGGAGAGGTAGGGTCCACACCTGCGCCCATTCCCCCATAATTCTCTCTCGGAGGCTCGTATGACGCTAGTTCAGCCGCTATCCCTCTCTTTCCCTCTTAAGCGCAACGTGAATTTGGAATGGACCTCGTCGGCGGATATGTAATTCTTCAATGTAAACGGGCGCTCACTGCTTTTGCATGACAGAGTATCGACAGGGGAAAAGTCCCTCTTCGGCGCAAGCGACGCTAATCACTTTTAAAAATACCTCTTTTCGAGCGTAAAAGACGCACTTTGCTTTGTTTATGGCGAATGCGAGTTTCGCTGAGCTAGACAACGCAAACTAGGGAGATGTCCTTTGAAATTCAACGGGAAAGTTTTTGATGTGAAGAGTTCCCGAGTTTTTTATGAAATCAAAAATGAACAAAAATATACCTTGACCTTCTTTGGATGGCAGGAAAACAAACTTGCATTCTTTTAGGCGTTCGTTGATTCAAGTCTCGAACTCCTACGATGATTCTAAGTAATTTTAATATGCGAAAGATTAATGTTCTACATTAAAAAATATTCCTTCTCGTAAATAACACAACGAATGTTGTTTAAATTAGTTGCTATGAAAATCTATTTCCTCTCCTTTCTCTCTCTCGTATTACAAGCATTCAAAGCATACTTTCACCCAATCCCAATAAGATTTTTAATAAGATTTTTTTTCTGGTGGCAGCGTTGGCTTAAAATTGTAGAAGGTTTCTGACACACAGACAAAGGATAAATTATAATAGATTGAAAAAGTGACCTATTTTGTTTAAGTTACCGCAGAAGTAATAATTGCTAACGTCAAAGTTTTCCATTAGATCGATTTTATGGGAACCAAACGCCGTCGCCAGACGATTCGGACCACTAGTCGTGCAATTAACGTTATTCGACATACCTCTTGACTCGCCGTCGGAGACCTCCCAATACGCTTCTCAAGCACACGATTTGACGAGGTTCGTAGTTCGGTCGCGAAGACTATAAAAAAAGAGGAAGTCTAGCAAAGGGTAGCCACAAGTGGTTTCCAAACTTTTGGTTGGCAAGGCAACCTTTCAATGGCAAACATTACTTCGCGATTTATCGATACAGTTAAGACAACCTTTGGGACCATTCATATATTGGTACTTCGCCATAATCGAGCAATTAGAGCAAAAGTTATTGCCTTAATTACTGACCAACTTGTCCGAATCCTTGAGTCTTTCCGCGGCGCCTCTAAAAATCAACTGCGGCACTCGGGCGGCACCCAGTTTGAGAAACAATGGTTGATGCGAAGGGTACTTTGCGAGCCTTTGAAATCCTTCTTTAACCGTCTCTGTCCGGACGATTCCCCCAGATAGATCCATAAACACGCAAAGGGATGGGGGTGGCGGGGGTGATTAGAGCGTTGGCCATCCACGCAGCGGTTTCGATCCGGCGGAGGTGGGATTTTTCAACCTGGGATCGTCCCGTCCCCTACTTTGGTGATTTGAGGAGACCGCGCAAGACAGCTCCGTCCTTCGGAAGGGACGTTAAGCAGTTGGCCCCCTTGATGCTCTTCGTAAAGAGTAGGTTATGCCGGCACCGGTTTTCCCTCCTCCCTTGTGTTGCTGGTGTGTAAGGGATTATGGCTATAATAATCCAAGAGGTTGATTAGCCAAAACACACTCAAAGAGGTGTGATGGAGAGGGGAAAGAGTAGGGACCCCAGGGGGCTCTTCTAGATGCATACAATCCCTTATTTACCAAGACATACCCGAGATGAGAAGAGAGAGCGAGATCAATCAATACCTTATATGATTACACGCGACATTAAAATTGCCGAAAAAAATATACGAAACATCTCTGTCGACAATTACTGCGACAACTTGAGAATACAGGTACACGAGTCATTCTCGAGGACGGAGCGGACGACAGAATGTCTTCAATCTGATGTATGGAGCCAAGTTCTCACGATTCGCATTCGTAATGCAAAATGCGACAGTCGACGAATCCACGGTCGAGACGTTAGAGGTTCCTAAACATTTTTTCGTGTATTACTCAGAAATTTATGCGAATGTCGTTGCTGGCCTTACCTTGAAAATACGTCAGAGAAATTTAATAAGTAGCTTTTTTATCGCAGAGCAAAAGTCGTGACGTTAATAAAAATGAACAAAACAAATTATAAAAACAGCAAGACGTAAAATCAATTCATTTGCACAAAATTAAAATGATTAAAAATAAATGAACGAAAATAACATGCATACATTGCATTAAAAAGTAAAAAATAAATTCTGATTTACTAGACAAGATTTAATACTTTTGTAAAGTGTAAGAAGGTTAAAAGCCATAAAATCATTACAAAAGAATTATTTCAGTCTAGTAAATCAAAGCTTATTTATATTTTTTAATTTTAGCGCAACATATAAAACATTTTTTAATTTCATTTTTAATTCTTTTATTTTTTACTTTTTAGTTTCAAGAAATAAAACTATACGTTTTCTTAAACAATTAATTATGTAATAAGTAATCTGTGGTGGAAATTCACATTGCTGCGCCTTTTCACTAGAAAGCCCATAGGTGGGGCCTACACTCCTCTCGACAGCAAGCAAGAATATTTTTGTTTACATGGGTCGACATGGGCCGAACGACTTGGATCGTTCGATCCAATTACAAAGTGCGAACTGTTTTGACGGTTCAACTTGAGTCGAATCGACAGTTAAGCGCGTTAGTTGGTGCAGGTTTGCAACTAATTTCTAATGGTATAGGAGAACTCGGGAAAATTTTTAAATATGAACCTAGCTAAAAACAAAAGAGGGGCTAGCTCGAGAACAAAAGAAGGGAAAGGGGAGTTATGCGTTATGATCGGATCGGAACCTCCGGTCATCAGCTAATCCGTCAGCCTTCTAATAACCGAAATATAAGCACACATACATGCGGGTGAGGTTAATATAAAAGTTATATTAAAAATAGGGCTCCCCCAGCAGTTGGAATACTTTTCGCGTACAAATTAAAAAGTTCCACGCAACACTAGTGGCACGCGCACCACAGTTTAGGAATCGTTGCACTATGGTAGGGGTGTCCAACCTACGGCCCGCGGGCCACATTCGGCACACGAAGTGTTTGTGTGCCCCACGAATGAAAAACCAATCGGAAATTTTTAACACAAAAACTCGTACATTTTTATGAAATTTGTTATGATAGAACTTTTAATATTGTTAACCATAAAAACCTTATTTAGAATTGATTTTCACTTATATGGCATCTCAGAATATATAAGTAACTTCCAATTTAAACTCTAATCCTGCAAGCTGAAGAATTGGTAACTGCCAATGCCGTCCGCCGTGCAGAAAAGTTTGGACATCACTGCACTATGGCATCCATCGAGAACTAAGAACAAAATATCCGAGCCGTGAAAGAACCGAGGGTCGACAGAGTTAGTGAACAAAGAACGGCAAAGAGAGAAACGAGGAGAGATTATAAAATATTGTCCGATTTACCCGAATCCAAGACGAGGTTTTCCCCCAATTTCAGCTTGCAAAAATCTGCCGTCGTCATAAATTCGAGTACGAAGTCATATACCATCAATACATAACGGTCAATTGATCGCTCGTCAATTCTTCGCGCTTCATTTCGTGGTAAATACGGTTAACTCTCCACGCAGAACAAATTTTGACTTCGATCGGGAGGAATGGGGATAAACGGCGTGGAAACGTAATATGCGAGAAATATAACGGGAGAAATGGCGAGAGCGAGAAGAGGTGCGAGAGAAAAAAGGTGAGAGGGAAAAGAGGTGAGAGGGAAAAGAGGTGAGAGGGAAAAGAGGTGATAGGGAAAAGAGGTGAGAGGGAAAAGAGGTGGGAGGGAAAAGAGGTGGGAGGAAAAAGAGGTGGGAGGAAAAAGAGGTGGGAGGAAGAGGTGGGAGGGAAAAGATGTGGGAGGGAAAAGATGTGGGAGGGAAAAGATGTGGGAGGGAAAAGATGTGGGAGGGAAAAGAGGTGGGAGGAAGAAGAGGTGGGAGGAAGAAGAGGTGGGAGGAAGAAGAGGTGGGAGGAAGAAGAGGTGGGAGGAAGAAGAGGTGGGAGGGAGAAGAGGTGGGAGGGAGAAGAGGTGGGAGGGAGAAGAGGTGGGAGGGAGAAGAGGTGGGAGGGAAAAGAGGTGGGAGGGAAAAGAGGTGGGAGGGAAAAGAGGTGGGAGGGAAAAGAGGTGGGAGGGAAAAGAGGTGGGAGGGAAAAGAGGTGGGAGGGAAAAGAGGTGGGAGGGAAAAGAGGTGGGAGGGAAAAGAGGTGGGAGAGAAAAGAGGTGGGAGGGAAAAGAGGTGGGAGGGAAAAGAGGTGGGATGAAGAAGAGGTGGGAGGAAGAAGAGGTGGGAGGAAGAAGAGGTGGGAGGGAAAAGAGGTGGGAGGGAGAAGCGATGAGAGGAATAATGGGTGGGTGGGAGAGAGGGAGAAGAGGTGGGAGGGAGAATGGGCGAGAGTGAGGGAGATGGAGAGATAGGGATCGGATTCCGGGAGGGGAGAGTGAGGCAGCGGCATCAGAATCCGTAACGAGAGCGCCAGCTGCTGTTTCACCGTCCCATCTCCCGGCTCCTAAGGGGCACGCGCCTCCCGATCCCCTTCCTCCGCCGTCCCCCTCTTCCCTCCCTCCCCTTCGCTTCCTTTTCCCATCCCACCCTCTCTCTCCCTCTAAAGCGCAGAAGGACGAGTGAGTGAGTCTCCGGGGCCACCCACTTCCGAGCATATCGCGTTGCGCCCTCCGCATCACCCACACCGCACGGGAACCCGATACGCTCCGATTCGCCGCACCACGGCAGACACGCGCCGCGACGGCGTGCCTCGCGAGGTGGGCTCGATGCGGGACCACCCACGCGAGAGAACACGCCTCCCACGGGATACCCGACGAGGGACGGTCCGGGACCATCGACTCTGCGGAGTAATTCGTTCGACGCACGCCTTCGTAACAGTATGAGTCGATTCGATAAACAGCATGGCCACGTTCACCCGAATTTCAAAGCGAGAGGAAAAGTACTGCCGTCGCAGGACACCAGAGGTCAATGTGATGCAATATCTCCTCCGAAAGACAACTCTGCCGTTGGTCCATTAACGCAAAAGGCTGGTTCACACTAGAGGACTGGTATCGGACAGGACGCGGTCTGGACATTTTAGACCAAATATATAATAATCCCATTTTCAATGGGGATTCTATGGGGAAGGAAAACCTGCGTTCATACTTGTAGGGCAGGTCCCGGTCCGGACCTCTTGGGTTGCTCGAGGCAATTTTTTTTCCCAAGGCCCATCGTGCCCTAGCCTCTTCGGTTACTATCGGCAATCCTCGGTGACAGCCGAAGTGAGCTTGAATCTTTCTACTAGCATCCATGAACCACGTCACGCTGTAGGTGGGGGCCGGAATGTGTCCGTACCGCGACCTAAACCTAACCTACAAGTGTGAATGATCTCCGCGAAAAGAGTCCCTGACCTGACCGCGACCGATCCTCTAGTCTTCTAGTGTGAACTAGCCTTAAGGAATATCCTCGGATTTAATTCGAGAATTGCTTTCTGAGCGTTAAGAAAATGGTATAATAACTCTCCTGTGCTATCGTGTCGGGAGGAAAGGAGATAGGAGGCCGAACGTCTAGTAGGCGACGAAGAGCGGCCCCGACGAGGGCCGATCGGCTTCATGTCCGCCGCATTCCTATGCAGATGAAACAGGGCGACCAAGGGAGGTCCCCTACCGTAAGCCCCATCCCTGGGAATCTGTTTTCGAGCTCATACCGTCCGCCTATGCTCTTTCCTATCTCCGTGGCACCGGCGGTGCACGCACCGCACCTCCCTGGCGCACGACGCTTTCCGCCGAGAGAGCGCCTACGGTGGAGATCGCCTTCTCCGACCCGTGAGGCACGAGTGGGCAACCTACGATCCGTGGGCCGTATGCGGCCCCCTAGGCTCGTGGAATATTTATGCGGCTCGCGAATGTACGGCGAAGAACGATTCGTAAAATTGAGCGCAAAAGTTCACATTAAAATCAAAATTATAATAATAAAACCTGAATACTGAATTAATAATCCTAAAAATCTGATTTAGATTAAAAATTTTCTTGCCTTGGAATCACCAGCTAATTACTCTTATCTGCCCACCACGTAGAAGAAGTTACCCTCCCCTGCCCTAATGAAGTGCGAACACCTAACCGGCCTTCCGCCGCATAAGGTTCGTCGACAGCGCATCCGACGACCGACGTTTCCACTGCGGACGAAGCTCCGGGGAATCGAAGGCCCAAACGCGCAGTACCGACAGTGTTGCTCCTTCAACTTCACGATTGGCTCGATCAAAAGAATCGGTAACAAAGACGATTCCGTTCACACGTTTACGCGCGGATAAATGGATATTTTTAGCAATTAAATTAAAGAGCACGGCGAGAAAAAAGACGACACGAAGTGCTATCTCATATCAAGAGGATCCGATAATTTCTTCTCTTCCGGCTGTCTACTTCGACTCCCCGCCAGGTGGCACCACCATCGCTGGCTTCCTCGGCTCGATCGTTCTTTTTTCATTAATGCGCCCAAAGATTGCCGTGATCCTGGAGGTCACGGGCGGTACGAGATGGAAGAGGCCAAGGAAAGAGGCATTCCTGACCACGAGCGGAACCCTTTTCTCACAAAATACTCCCTAGCGATCGCGGAAATTTCTTGGGCCCTACTCGCAGAGAAATTGTCACAAGCAGACAAAGTGAAATATTACAGCTATTGAAAAAGGTTTCAAAGAATTATGCAGGATTATGCCCGAAGAATTTAATACGTTGAATGAATTGCAAAATGAAACACTAGTTAAAGTGGCTTTATCTGAAATCGTCGACTTGTGGCAGAGCTCCAAACCATTACAAATTTTGGAGTGGTTAGATTAGCAATTTTGATGATGGTTCGGTGCACAGTCCATTATTCGACAATGGTTCGGTTCGAGTGAAATTGGGATTTTATCTTTTTACTCTTCCTATGCGCAGTATAGAGAAATGCCGTTTTCATGAAGAGATACCAAAAATATCATACGCGATGGAATTAATATATTAATGTTAAACAAAAATTATTAATAGTATCTGTACCGGCACAATGAATACGCGGATTTTTAAATTTATTTAAACGAATATAAAGTCCATCTGAAGTAAGCATTTATCTGTGTGTTATATTTCATTTATATTTTATGAGTTAATTTACATTTTTTCGATAACGAACTTTTCAAGTTACTTAAAAATACGTAATTTTTCAGTTATCTCAAACACTATTATCTTATCGGTGGTCACGGGTATTTAATGAAAAATTCACTACCTGAATAACGAAAATAATAATAACCAGTAATAGCTTATACTTGGAGCGTTTTGAAGGCAAGTTCTTACGATCATTCTTATTCCATATCATTTACTGATTTCTTAGAAGCATGACGACACATTCAATTTTTAAATTTCAAGAACCCAGGCAACAGTAGCCCAGTGGAATTTAAATTATTGAGAGATTAAATTGGGAAACTGGCTCGCAAATTATGAACATCATCTCCATCACCAATCGAATAAAGCTTAATCTTCAACAATTTTCAAAATCTAAATCTAAACAAACAGAGTTATATGGCCAACGAGTTGAATTTTCATATAACATTAACTAAAGCTCAAATGAGTAAGCCATAGCTACTGAACGTTTCCATTGTTGAAAATTTTCATTTTTTCGTATTAAAAACGGATTTTCGGGAAATTCAGAACGTACTAAATTTTCACGGCTACCAAAATATAACTGTTCAAGTCCCGAGCTCATATCTCGATTCTAATTACTTTTAAAATGCAATTTTATAATCTACGAAACTGATTCAAATGCATTTCTTATGTAGCACATTAGTGTGGGAAAACCAACATATTAAGGAAAGTATTTCCTATTTCTGGTTGAAATTAGTATCGTCGAAGAATAGAAGCTTTCGGCTTTTTGACAATATGCATATACATATGCCAAAAATAGTCTAAACACAGGCCGGGTTATAAACTTCCGAATCGGAAACACCGACCTACCAGAAAGTTCCGGAAAGAAACACTACCACTATAATATAAATTACATCACTGCTTATAAGCGCATTCAAAACTAATTAAAATTTAGTGGACCATTCAATTCAAAATACGAAGCACGGACTCTTTCGGTTCAAATCAAATGATAATAAATATAAAAAACGTGACCCTCAAGCGACGCTTGTAAAATTAATCTAAATCGTCTCTTAAATATAATATATTTAATAACTATAGATTTAATTCAGGTATCTCTGCAAGTTTTGCAGGAAACGCCGATATCCACTCCAAAAGATACACCGAAGAATTTTTGCTTCTCTGCCTCCCTCTCAAGGAAATGGCACAATGCTCGTTGAACGACGATCAACGACGTAATATGAAAATTGCTGTAGAAGGTCAATGTAACAGACGTGAAGAAAGAATGATGCAACCGAGCTGTTCAGAACCCCATTTCGAATTGTGCCGCGGGAAATAATACAGAGGATAGTAAATGGCGTTCGACGGAAGACGTCACGGGCCACATATTCCCGAGACTACTAAATGCGGCTCAACGGTTAATGCGGAGAGAGGTGTCATTCTTATTTTCTTAGAATCAACGTCCGACGAACTTTTGTGCGCCGGTGGTTTTTCCAACATCTATTGGAGATGCGAGTTCCATGCATTCATTCGTACTCGTTGAACCCAGTTCGAGCCGAACCACTTTTGCAAATAAATTCTGGTCCGGTTTGCGGTTCTGCAAATTGATTTCGGTTCGGAACTCCGCTCATTGGAAATATAAGGAAAAATTAATCCATTTCTCGGAAAGCGCCAAATATAATTTAAATATTCGCCAACCGCTCCCGACGAAGGGGCCGCGGAGAGCAAACGTTTATCGAGCTCGTAGGGAGCGGAGAGGGGTGCGTGGAGAACGCAAACTGTCCACCACGTCGGGAGACGAACGAACCCTTCGATACCCGCGTCGCCGAGCGAGCGACGTCCAAAGGGAGTTTTTGTCATCACTGCGGGACGAAAAAATCGAGGAGAGAGTAGTTCCAGGGTCGGCAATCTACAGCCCGCCGAGGAATTTTACAAGTCACGCTTAATTAACAGGGATGAATGCAAAAAGTACATATTTTTTAAAACTTTAAGCACAATTTCATTTTGATTTCACATACGTTTCGTAATTTAACTATCACGGGGCACATTCTGGACCACTCGCATTATATTTCATAATTTCAAAAGCGCGCATTTTTTATAATACATTTCGACCTCTGTCACGAATTCGTTTAGTTTCCCACGTTCCTCTTTTATTTCACTTTGTTTGCGGAGCACATTTACTCTTGTGGTGAAATTAACACGAATAATTAAGTTTGACGAATCTGAATAACTGGATCATTCTGAATAACAATGAATTTACGTCTGCAACTATTAGCCATCGATAAGTTTCTCGCCATTCTTTCTAATTCTATGAGGTTAGAAATTTT